>JARIHS010000004.1:2400000-3600000 GCA_029320655.1 Mycena floridula | reverse complement strand
GAGTGAGAAGCGCGTGTCACCTCGGATGTTGGAGTGTTGCTCGTTCTGCGCGGAATGCTGACGTATCAAGCGGTGGTTGATTTGATGCTCGGTCCTATTGGGGCAGAGGTCACAGAGCCTGTGGGCGTGAGCGAATGAGGGAAGAGAGATGCGGGATGGAAGGGATGGAGGTGGTCTGTTGTGACGAGAAGCGCCTCGAGTCCGAGAGTCGCCTCAGGTGTTGGAGCGACGGTCGCTGTATCCCTCATCATACTGCGAGGAACGTTGATGGGTAGACTGAGGGAGTCGATTTTAATGCTCGGCGCGGAGCCTGGTGAGCGTGAACAATGCGAGCGGCGACAAAGGATGATAGCAAGGAAGAGATTGGTGACAAATGTGGTGAATGATAGATATCATCGAGTATGGCAAAGGGCATTGTCATGAATGATTCGTGATGACAATTGGTACCAATTGGTTCGAGAGATGATTCATTGAATATAGTGGATTCTGCAGTGATGTCGTGATATGGTTGTTGAATAGTGAAAGGAGCCCAGGCAATATGAAGGTTATTGCCACGTCCACGAGGGATTGATGTAATGTTGACGAATGAATGATCCAAGGCCATCAAAGGTTTGGATGTGGTCTTCAAAAAGGATAATGTAAAGTCATCCAAGGGATACATCGGGTATGACGTGAAATGGTGAGCGAGTAACCAAGGACTGCTGAGTGATGAAGGATGCAACATCAAAGTAAAAACCAAGGGTGAGGTCCCAAGCAATAAACGAGCACAACGTCGATAGTGAGCATAACCAGAAACCTGAAAAACGTCAGCATCCTCTCACAAAAACCATACTTATGCACATAAATTGAGTCAAAATGATGACATTTAGTCTCGTCTCATCTGTCTTGTAGGGATACTGGTTCGTAGGATGGGGCTTGTCAGAATATAGAATAGCTTTTGTTGGAATGAAGAATGGAATATTGTTGAGTTGGATAGGGCTGTGAGCCGCTAGAGCAGGCTCCAGCTGATGCGCTACAGTCGCTGGTAGAGTGGATGCTGTAGCTGTGCCTGAGCCTGTAGCTGCCAAGAATGGAGCAGTTGCAGCGGTCAAAACGAAGACACCTGAATGAAGTGCTTAGTCGATGTGATGCTGGTAGCAATTTATTTGTTCAGCACCTCTTCTTCTCTTCCCAATTCAGTCTCGCTGCTGCTTGTTGCATTCACCTCTCCTTTGGCTCGCCTCGTAAAAACCCTGGCTTTGCGAAGGGAAAGTGCCTCTTCCTGGAGAGCTGAGAATGCTGGATGCCTCAACATTGACACCGAATGCTGCTGTTGTTCACAATGTCGAATGCTGCTGCTGTCCTCGTATACATCGACCCTCGAGCATAGAAGGAATCAAAAAGCCCAGCTGCATCGAGAGAAAGCAAGGCAAAGCGGCAGTACACCTTTTTTCTCTTGTTCACTCCTCCTTGCTAGCCTCTCTACTGCTTTTCCTCGTCCCTCTTATTCACCCCATCCGGTTCTAACGGTCCAGCATCTAAAGCGCCTGCAATCGGGAGGCTTTTCGCATCCAAGCGGACCGGGAAAGATCGAGACAAACAGCGCAACGCTGCGGATAAGTCTTGGGGACCTACGTGGATGAAGGATGAAGGGAAGGAAGGAGGGATAGGAATTTTCAAGACAAGGAAAACTCGAGCTCAAGTGGGTCATGCATGATGCGGTGTGACGTGGATTTGTAAGGAGTGATGTGTGACCCGGGAGATTTCGGGATGGTCTGTTTGTGAGCACAAAGAGAGAGCGTCCTAGTATTTTGGATGTTGGTCCATCATATTTGAGTATCCCCAAATTCTATGGTGGGTACAAGCTGGAATCTAGTGTCCGATAGGAAAGCTGTGCTGTTCCCTTCAGTCGGGCTTGAGATTGAATCCGCCATCGGGCTACAGATTGAATCCAGCATTGGGCTAGGGATTGGATCCAGCGTCAGGCCACAGATTGAATCTGCCAGTTGGGGTGCAGATTCCTCATGGATGCTTCAATTGATATCATTATTCATTGATTTCCGGGGTCTATGTTGAAGTGTGGGTTTCCAATGGGGTCTGCAAGTGTGAATAAGTATCCATAAAACTCAAGTACTTCAATATCCCGGGATCTGAGAGTCAGGCTTACCCGTGTAAATTAAACAGAGATGTGGAACCTGATGCAAAGGAGATATTTGAGATAAGGCTTGTTCAAGAAGATTTTGAGACTTGTATGATTTCTAGTACATGAGTCATGAGGGGTATAATTTGACACACACATTATGAGAAGACTGACAGAGCACATTCAGTACATTGGACTAGCAAAGGACCTAGAGCCAGGACGAAAATTCATCCATCAATTGCAACTTGAGTTTTTCCATTGGTATTTATTTAGGCTTTCTATCAAGACTTGGAATGTGAAAAGTGGATTATCAAGAGTGAGCTTCCATTGTGACATTTATTTATTATTCAATAACTACAGGGCTAGTCTTGATATACTGTTGACCAGGATGGAATGTCCTCATCATGCCAAGTAACTGAAAGAGCATTGCACTCCTCTTCAGTAGGAAAGTGTGATGGATCCTGTAGTTTTGCAAGATAAAATCTACAAACTATCATGTTCTGCTCTGTTCCCTGCAATGGACCAAAATGAGCCAAAGCTTCTGTAAAGAAATCTTTAGCATCATTGGTCTCTCCCTTCTTCATCTTTGCCCTTCCCAACTGAAGTGAGATGTCTGCAACCCACCACTCATGATTCCGTGCCTTGGCTAAGTCCAAGCCCTCTGTCAAGTACTTGACAGCCTGGTCATACTGACCTTTTGAGATGTATATTATCCCAAGGATCCGAAGGACATAGTTAACATCACTTTGACCCATCTCCTTCCACTCTTTCAATGCCAACAAACCCCATTTCTCAGCTTCATTGTATTGTTGAAGACGGTGATGGGACCTGGCAAGGTGTTGTGCACATCGTGTTCTATTAAAAGACAACTGTGGACACAATTCATGTGCATGTGTGAGGTGTTCAATGGCTTTGGAGTGTTTTCTCCAACGTGAATTTGCCTTTCCTAACTCCAATAGGCATCTTGCCAGGTCCTTGTTGTCTATTGTGCTGGTGTCTTTTGGTTGTCTAGTACCCTTTTTGAACCGATTTCGAAGGGTTGACAAAGAAGGAAGGAAGTGTCGCTTATGTTGATTATTCTTGAGGCTTTGGAGTGTTTCTAATTCAAGCTTTGCTTGCTCAATGACAGGTATCTCATTGGTTTGAGAGTCAATCATTGCAGAGGCATCTGCAACATCAAGTAGTGTTAGAGCTGCAAGTCGAGGCTCTGAGGCATCAAGATATGCCTGTCGTGCCAGATTGCGCTGATCTAAAGACTCCTTCCAATGATTGAGATTGTGCAGAATCCATGCATAGCAGTGAAAAACATCTCCAATGAGCCTCTGACCTGTGACATTGCTCACAAGCTTCACTGCATGTTGGATAACTTCTGTACGGGGCCTAATTCGATATTGGTGCCATGCAAGGGTGAGGAGAGCTTGTATGAAATGGGGTTCTGAGGATTGAAAGGTGAGTAATGCTTCGTTGATTCAGATTTCGCTTTCAGTTTGTTTTTGGCTGCTTGGATTGTCTGTCGCTCGTTGATTTTCGACAATGCTCTCTCGGCCCTCTGGTTTTGCATCACTCGTGGTTTGCTTCATTTGAATCTTGCTTCCATTGTCGTCAATTGCTCAGTCTCACTGGTTCGTCTACCGCTGCTACCACTGGCCCAGGTTCATCGTCTATTGCTGACTGGTCGACGAGAGGTACTGATTCGTTTGAACACCTCTCCAGGCTCTTCTACTACACCAGCTGCCATTCCATCGAATACTGGTGCCACAAACGCCAATGGACCTGCTGCGAACGCGAACGCCAATGGACCCCGCGGCGGCCGTAAAATCGCCTTTTTCATGCGTAAAGGCGCCGACGCGCTGAGTAAGTGGGTGGGCGAGGCGGAGAGGCAGTTGAGGTTGTTGTTTGAGGAGGTGAAGAGGTGGGTTTTTTGTTTTTGTTCTTGTGTTTGGTGTTTTCGGTTTCGGTTCTGTTCTATTTGGCTTCTGTTCTGTTCTATTTGGTTTTGGTTCGGTTTTGGTGTTGTTTCTTTTGTGGTGGAGAGATGAAAGATTGAGAGTTTGTCTTCTAGACGCCTCCTTCGTCCGTATATTCGAACTCCAAACTGACGCTTTTCGCATTCTAGATGCCAGCCGTCGATTATCCTTCCTGATGAGATTGATGAGTGAGTGCGGTTTTTGTGTTTCTGTTTCTCTTGGGTGCTGTCATTGGTTTCTCTTGTCTCTCCATCCACAATACCCGCTCCCACCCATGACGTATGCCTCGGAGCCTCTTCGACGGCCGCAGCGTTGGGAAAAGTGGAGGTGGGCGTGGTAGTGCTCTTGCGGTGGTTGAGATAACCGTTGGCCGAGTGAGAAGTGCGTGTCGCCTCGGGTGTTGGACTCATTCTGCGCAGAATGCTGACGTATCGAGCGGGAAGTACTCGGTCCTATTGGGGCGGCGGCCGTGGAGTCTGTGAGTGTGAGCGGATGAGGGAAGGGAGACGGGAGATGGAGGGAATGGAGGTGGTCTGTTGTGACGAGATGCGCCTCGAGTTATAGAGTTGCCTTGAGTATTGGAGGGTTGAAGGATGTGATTGTGTGACTGGGATATGTCCGATGTCGGGATAATTTGGGATGGGACGGGACCAGGATAGTGATACCGCGAGGATGGAAGCAGCCGTTTGTCAGCGCAAGGAACGAGTTTATTGTGGGTGCCAGAGAGAGGGGAGAGGGAGTTTTTCAGAGTGTTGTACTATTTTGGATGTTATATGGTACCGTATTTTTGCAGTGTTGGAATGAATCAATGTTCTATGTGTCCAGGGAGGAATGGAATCTCTATGTCCAAGGCAGAATGGAATCCAAGTCTCTGTGCAGGCTGTAAGTAGGACAAGCTGCCATTGGTCTAATAAAGAGCGGTAAGTACGGAAATGTCCGATGCGAGAGAGCTGCAAGGAAATGGATGGGGCGACAGTGCAATATCCAATGGAATGAAATATGAAATTTGGCTTTGCTGGATACTTGATCCGGTCAATGTGGGCTTCAAAATTAGCGCTCTCTCGTGCACGCGTGTATGGTCATTCCCAAGTATTCCCAGGTGGAATTTTAGCCTTGCCCCCTGGGCTCGGAGCGCAGATTGTTGGCATAACCCATCAATTGTTCATGGCGGGGTGGTAGGATTTCCTCCTTGATTCATAGACTAGAAATAGCAGTCAATTAATGCTAAATTATCCCTCAAAGCGTGGGAGAGTCCATCTGCAGTCATCCAGGAGTAAAATACAGGTGCGCCACATACGCAATCATAGCGCTGAATACAAAACTCGGTGGACCCAACATCTTGCAGGTAGCATGTAGACATCACGTCTATATATATGGTGGACATATTCAAATTGCATTGGTGAACTATGTTCTTCAATTTGTCAATTTCAATTGGTCCAGCAATAATTTGTGTACAGGGGCAATACCACATCATACACGGGGCCATTTTACAATGCGAGTGTTGGAACAGAAGTCCTTGGTATGTCAGAGAGCAGCTGAACTATTCAGGCCAGACATGTAGAAGTTTCCGTATGTATTAACATCATTCTTAGGTCAAGCGCCACCTATTTCTAGCTGGAAGATCGGTCTTCAATATGTCAAATCAAGCATAATATCCAAGGAAAAGTCATTTGGGACAGGGAGAGAGTATTTTCGAAATGATTCTGATTTATTTAGGGGAGTAAAAATTCTAACAACTTTGAAACTCGAGTCAGAAATGCTATAGAGAGGTGCCCCATTTGACACCAGCCAACCGGTTTCACATCACTTTTTCATCTGCTTTACTGACTGTTCTGAATAATTGTGGGCATTTTTCTGGTCTGTTTCGCCTTATTTTTTAGACGACTCAATGTGATAGACCCCGAGAACCGATATTTCTATGTTGGACGTGCTCATCATTTTGATCGGCAATTGCCGGTGACATGTTTCTTTTGTCCTCGACTGCCATTGGGATGGTAAGTGCCGTTAAAAATGGTCGTATATACTGATCATCTATCCCCTGTGCCTCACAGCAGCGTCCGTACCCAGATTCTCGACTGTATCACTGAAACCAAGCGGCTTTTAGATGGAACTAGCTGACTGGACCATATTCTCGCTATGTCTGTCTGCGCCCGTTTACGACCCCTCAAGCGCAATGGGCTGTCTGGCCATTATTTCCATCTCCGAAGACACTTTTGTGACTTCAATTTCTGCATATATGTATAGACAGTGGCCCATATGCACACTTATGTACCTCCAAGCCGGTGATAGTGCACGTGCTCCAAATGAAATAGCAGATAGTGAGAACTTGAAGTAATGGAGTGTCAATCCGTGGATAAATTTAGCCCCTATCTAGTCAGATCCGGCCATGTTTAATTTATATGATGGTATTGATAACATTTTATGGCGTCGGAGTGGCAAATGTTACGATTCTATTTGTTTATATAACTCATCGCATAGCTTCAGAAGAGCAATCCGGCGGCAAGGTGACAATTGTTCAAGGTGACGCCACACTGTGATGCCATTAGGAGACCACTGTCATTTCCCCGAGCCTAAGATATTGAACAACCTGAGATTGAGCTCTTATAATGGTAGCTGAGCTTGTACTTGGAGGACGGCTATCAAGTTCCCACTTGTAAGCACTGGAGAGGCCATTATTCGGCATCTGTGGTCCAACAATCCACGTAAAGGCTTTCCCTCCTCTCAGTATGAAACGGTGTACTGCTAGCTACTGTCAGCCAGATTTTTGCCTTCTTTTTGCCCCCCCTCTGGCGACCCGGAGGGCCAAATTTGGATATGTTCTCGTATATTTTGACCTCACATCAGGTCAATATTGCCGGATTTTGATTGCTAACAGGTCAGAACTGATGCTCTGATTATAATGACATCCCTCTGAACAATCATACACGTCAACAGACGAGAGACAATCCAATTCTGTCCAATCATTCATATGTTTCATCCATTTGCGCCGGAAATACAGGCGGAAAGGCCCTGAAAAACACAGTTTACACAGTTTATCAGGGCCACATGGCTCCTAGCTGCTTGAAACCGACATCCTAGTGCATCTAGCAACCCTTTTCTAGCCCGATTCTTTCTCTGATATATGGGCTGACTGACCACATCAAGCGCCGGATCGTCGGTCCAGATCGATGATGGCGGCATGTCGGGTCAGGCTCGAATAGGCCAAAACGTCACTCGACGGGGACCTGACAGACATATCCGTCTTCTCCATCGATGTCGCGGAGTAATAACAATGATCTGTGGGCTTCTGTGGGCCCCGAATCAGAGCTATGATTTCGAGGTCCAAACTGACCTCAGAGAGGACCTGCACCGAGGACAGATCATAGGTGTCAACGAGGTCAAAATCTCAGGTACCTCCTGTTAGGCCTGTTTCCCACACGATTCAGCCGGCCTTTACAGGCCTTATCTGCCAAAGGTGGAAATGGTGGGATGTCCTCTTCTTCCAATCAACCAAAATCTGCCAAAGCTTCTGTGCAAGAAGCTTGAACATCCTTGATCTCCCCAGCTCTCCCGCGTCTTTCTCTTCACCATAGTCTCCATCGATATCCCGATACCTGCTCCCACTCGTCTGGCTCACCGATGAGAGTCTCCTCGATCGCTGCAGCGGTGAAGATCGCGGAGGTGGGCGAGGTGGTGCCGTTGCGACAGTTGAGATAACTGCTGGCTGAGTGAGAAGCGCCTGTCGCCTCGGGTGTTGGAGTGTAGGGAGACAGGGGATGGAAGGAATGGAGGGCATCTGTTGTGACGAGATGCGCGTCGAGTCCGAGAGTCGCATCGGGCGTTGGAGGGTTGGTCGTTGTAGCCATCGTTATACTCCGGTTGAGACTGCTAGCACGTCGAACATGGAAGGTTGATTTTGATGCTCGGCGTGGAGTCTGGTGAGCGCGAATGAGGCGTCTCGTCTCGTCTGTCTCGTTGGGATATTGGTTCGTAGCATGGGGTTTGTCGGATATAGAATAACTTTTGTTGGAATGGAGAATGGGGTATTGTTTGGTCAGGTATGGCTGTGAGCCGCTAGAGCAGGCTTGAGCCAATGCTGCTACAATTGCTGGTCAAGCGGACGCCGTAGCTGGAGCTGGAGCTGCACCTGAAGCTGTAGCTGTCAAGAATGGAGCAGCTGCAGTGGTGAAAATGAAAGATATCTGAATGAAGCATTTAGTCGACAAGACGCTGGTAGCGCAATAAAACGCACAATTTTTTCAAGTGGTTCTTCTTCTCTTCCCGATTCTGTCTCGCTGCTGCTCTTTGCGTTCGCCTCTCCCTTGGTTCGCCTCGTAAAAACCCTGGCTTCATGAAGCGAAAGCGTCTCTTCCTGGAGAGCAATGCCTCACCGCTGGTGCCGAATGCTGCCGTCATCCACAACGTCGAATGCTGCTGCCGTCGTCCTCCTATATGTCAGCCCTTGAGCACAATAAGGAATCGAAAAGTCCAGGCGCATCGAGAGAAAGAGAAGCAAAGCAGCAGTACACCTTTTGCTCTGGTTTCTCCTGCTCTTCCCCATCCCTCCTGTCTAGCTCGAGTGCGTCATGCAATGATGCGGTGTGACATGGATTTGTAAGGAGTGACTCGCGTGACCCAGGAGAATTCGGGATGGGCTGTTTGTGGGTGCAAAGAGAGAGCATCCTAGTATTTCTGACGTCAGTCCATCGTATTTGTGTATCCCCAAAGACTATGCAGTGTACAAGCTGGAATCCAGTGTCCGATAGGACAGCTATGCTGTTTCCTTCAGTCGTGCCTGAGATTGAATCCGGCCTCAGGCTATAGATTCAATCTGGCGTCAGGCTATAGATTCAATCCGGCATCGGGCCACAGATTGAATCCACCAGTTGGGGCGCAGATTCCTCATGGATGCCTCAATTGATATCATTATTCATTGATTTCCGGGGTCTACATTGAAGTGTGGGTTTCCAATGGGGTCCGCAAGTGTGAATATCCATAAAACTCAAGTACTTCAACATCCCGGGACCTGAGAGTCGGGCTTACCTGTGCAAATCAAAGAGAGATGTGGAACCTGAACCAAAGGAGATATTTGAGATAAGGCTTGTTCAAGAAGATTTTGAGATTTGTATGATTTGACACACATGTTATGAGAAGATCAATCAATCAAGCACATTCAGTGCATTAGACTAATAAAGGACCTAGAGCCTGGACTAAGATTCATTCATCTTTTCCATTGATATTTATTTTGCTCTCTATCAAGACTTGAAATGTGAAAAGTAGATTGTCAGGAGTGAGCTTTCATTGTGACATTTATTTATTGTTCAACAACTACAGTGCTAGTCTTGATATACTGTTGATCAGGATGGAATGTCCTCATCATGCCAAGTTTTGTGAAGAGCATTGCACTCCTCTTTAGTAGGAAACCTGGAGGAATCCTCTAGTTTTGCAAGATAAAACCTGCAGAGTACCATCCAGCTCTCTCTTTGCAGTGGACCAAAATGGACCAAAGCCTCTGTAAAGAAAGTTTGAGCATCATTCGTTTCTCCTTTCTTCATGTATGCCCTTCCCAACTCCAGCAAAATTTGTGCAACATTCCACTCATCATTCCGTGCTTTGGCCATGTCCAAACCCTCTGTCAAGTACTTGACAGCCTGGTCATACTGACCTTTTGAGATGTATATTATCCCAAGGATCCGAAGGACATAGTTAACATCACTTTGACCCATCCCCTGCCGCTCTTTCAATGCCAACAAACCCCATTTCTCAGCTTCATTGTGTTGTTGAAGACAGTGATGAGACCTGGCAAGGTTGTGTGCACATTGTGCCCCCTTAAAAGACAACTCTGGACACAATTCATGTGCATGTGTGAGGTGTTCAATGGCTTTGGAGTGTTTATTCTGACGTGAATATGCCCTTCCTAACTGTATGAGGCATCTTACCAGGTCATCATTGTCTATTGTGCTGGTGTCTTTCGGTTGTTTAGTACCCTTTTTGAACCAATTTCGAAGGGTTGACAAGGAAGGAAGAAAGTGTTGTTGATGTTTATTATGCTTGGGGCTTTGGAGTGTTTCCAGTTCAAGCTTTGCTTTCTCAATGAGAGGTATCTCATTGGTTTGAGAGTCAATTATTGGAGAGACATAAGCAATATTGAGCAATGCTAGAGCTGCAATTCGGGGCTCTGAGCCATCAAGATATGTCTGTCGTGCCAGATTGAACTGCTCTAAAGACTCCTTCCAATGATTGAGATCATGAAGAATCCATGCATAGCAATGAAAAACAGCTCCAATGAGCTTCTGACCTGTGACATTGCTCTTGAGCTTCACCGCATGTTGGATAACTTCTGTACGGGGCCTAATTCGATATTGGTGCCATGCAAGAGTGAGGAGAGCTTGTATGAAATGGGGTTCTGAGAATGTAGTGTCAAGAAGAATGGATTGCAGATTGATTTCTTCAATAGAGCAGGCTTCCATGTCCTCTTTGTATGTGGGCTCACCAGGATTTGTAGAGTTGTGATACTCTAAGAAGCTGCAGGCAGCTTCTACCATTGAGTTCTGTACAGAAGTTGGAAGTTGCTGAGGATCCAGGACATGAGAGCGAATGACAGGGAGCACAAAGTATGTTCTTGTGCTGTGTTCCAGAAGTGACGTGTCCAGCAGTGCTTTCAGTGGACTCTGAAGGTTTAAAATGTGTGGAGCCCACAGTGATTGCAGAGCTTGCAATGTGGTACCTGCAGGAAGCATGCTGATCCTGCAGAGTAGTTCATATGCATTGTCTTCTCTTTGGATTAGCACACTGTCCAATGACAGAGATATTGATATAGAGACACTATTTTGTGCATCAGCATCTTGGTTAGGTCCCAACATGGCTGTTCCTGTCTTCTGGTAGCTCCCAATCAGCTCTTCAACTGTGGATCCTGTAGTCCTGCCTTGCCTAGCCATCAATTTCACAGCCAGTGGCATATGTCCCAACATCTCAAGCAGTTCTGACAGCTTCTCATCATCCTGAGCTTTGGTGTCAATTGCAGTATAGAGCTGAAAGGATGCCTCTGGATCAAGTGGTGCTATCCGCATCTCCTTCCAGTCAATCTCTTCACAAGGGGGGATTTTTCCCCGCATTGTGACAAAGATAGCAACATGAGGTATTGCGTCAATATCTTGGAGAAATTGAGTGACTTCAGCTCTGGCACCAGGGGCATTCCACGGTGTTTCAAAGTTGTCAAAAAGGAGTATCATAGGTTTGTCCAAGGACTGCAGCTCATTCAAAATGGCATTGAGCATATTTTTGGTGTCACTTGGGAGATCAAGCGCAGAGTGAACTGTGTCAAGAAGGAGGGGAAATGATGTTGCTTGAACACAAGGAAACCAGGCCTGGTAATGCTCTGGATAACATTCCAAAAGTCGTGCATCTCGCACCACTTTCACCGCAACTGATGTCTTTCCCATGCCACCAGTGCCCAAAATAGCAAAACGAGCGCGTTTTGATTCTGGTGTTTCTGGTTGCCATATCAACTGATTGACAATGAAATCAATGTCAGGATCACGACCAAAGAGCATGGTGCTGGCAGGCATGTAACCACGACCATGGTGGGTCAAGGAGATGGATGGTCCAGAAGCTATGAATAGAACTTCAGCCAAACAGTCAGAGGAGAAGAAGAATCATACTAGAACCATAATAATTGTTGACTGTCGTTGTCATTGTGAGATCTGAAAGCACATTTCCATGAACAGTCCCTATCCTGCAGTCAGAAATATGCTTCAAGGCAGACCACCTTCAGCTCACCAAAGGTGCTATCTGCCAAATTGACATTCATATGAGGCACGGCTGAACGAGACATGAAGGTTCGGAACAAGGTGTATAAGCGCTGGGAAAGGAATTCACAGCATGTCAAAAGCAGCTGACCTGTGCCTAAAAATATACCAGGCGCTCAAATGGCTCACCAGACCGGTCAAAAGCCACCACATAAACAAATATAAAACTGAAAAGTGCTTGAAATAGAAAGTACCGGTTGGTAGTTCAACGTGAATGTCCAACTCAAAAAGTGGGCAAGAGGACTCCAGCACGGCCTTCATGTCTCAATAGTGGGTACCTATCCAAATATCTGCCAAGGCCCAAATCATGCAACAAAGTAAAAAGCTCCGTATAATTCACAGATACGGAGGACACATTTGACCTGTAAGCAGCTCACTAAAGTCATGGGGCCCTACATGCTCCGGCGGTAATCATTGTACCTGCAGCGTTGTCGTGCTATACCACTTGGCTCAGCGACATCAATCATGTGGCGACTGTCAGTATACTTATCACACTGTGAGACCTGGGAGAATCCTACCCTGAGAGAGTTTTGCTTATCAATTACTCCATATTTTGATAAAGTTATCTGCTCAGACCGCAGATCTACCACAGCTATGTGGCGCAACTGGCGACAGTCGCATCTCTATAGGTGTTCAATTTTCTTTTCACTTTGAGCTAATGCAGACAACCCCATTTTGCCGTGCGGCTTGTAGCCTACGGGTGTGTCTCAGGATTACCGGTTTCTTTTATGTGCTTACTTGAACCAATCATCTATACCCCTGTCTATTACTTCCAAGATTGCCTTTCTAGATTGTTCTCGTGAACCCGATGCCCTGAATTATACTAATAGTTCAGCCAACTGAAACTGAAAGATGAAGACCTGACAACAATGGTGCTTGCTATTGCTTTCAGGAGCTCTGGGACACGTTGACTGGCTGTGCTGGTCTAACCCAATACGGGTGTCAAAGTCAGCCTTCCCTTCGTCGTGGGTAGTCCTTGCGATGCAGATTCAAACTTCGCCGTCGGCATTGGGAATAGGATTCATCTGGTATGTCATTAATTTCAATGGAACCATTCTGACAACTTGTATATTTGAGTGATGTCTAACAATTTCAAAAGTTGCGCTGAAAGGCCTATGTGGACCATAGCTGGAATCAAAAGAGTCATATGACCGTATTTCCTCAGAGACCCCTGGGCACCATGGGGGCGCTCCAGAGGAGTTGAATCAACTTCCTCATCATTAGAACAGCAGCCTGGGAGGTCTCAACTGTCATATTCGAGCTGCAACCACAAAATAGTGTCAAGGTTGAAACAGCCTTTTTGGACCTTCTTGATTTTCTGCATGGATCTCTCACCAGAATGCTTGGGAAAATGATCTAACATAATAGTATAATGTTTTAGGACATTTGAAGCTACTTGATACTCTTTTGCAAATGCAATGGTAGTGTCCCAATGATTTCTCGATGCAATGCACAGTTTGCATCTAGGTTGACTTTAGCTATCCCTTCTAGCTCGACTCTGATTTCAGCAAGTCTGGCGTCAACCATCTTATCGCTGTATCCCCAGACAGCGCCCGCTAGCATCCGACTCTGCGTATCGTGGTATCGATCTGGATCATATACAGTTCGGTTAAGCGGATTTGCATCTACTCATTCCGAATTACGAGTCCACGTGAGTGGCTCGTTTGTTGGGAGGGAGCGATTTTGTGCCCACTTTGATGATGGAGCCCAATGGGGATAGACACGTGTAGCACCACGTAGCACCCGGTCACACCGCCTGCTGTGCTGATCGTTGTTTCGCTTGACGACCCGTCATGACCGTACAGTATCTGGGCCACTGGCCAATAGCTCTCTCATGTCACACAGCAGCTAAAGATAGAGGTCTGACTACCATTCTGCCAAATCCGCCGTCTGACCTATTTCACAGTCTCGCTCATCTCACACAATGGACCCCAGCGCAGCCTGCTTTTCTTTCGTTAAATTCCTCTCTACGGAGTTCCGATACCTCCTTGCCACGAATCTCTAGACCTCCTGTTTTAATGAGCACCGAGGACAGGAGAAAGAATATACAGGAGCGCAGAGGCAGAAGCGAAGAAATACAGAAGAGGCATACAGAGACGAAATAAAGAGAAGAAGCTAATCCGCGACGGATGTCTCAATATCCTGAGGTGCGCCTTTTTGCTCATTATGCTTTTGTCACTGATTGTTCTTCTCCTTTCTTTTATTTCTCGTTCACCTTTTCACTGCATACGCCCAGTTATGAGTCCCCATTTATGGGGCTCGTTTGTTGGGTGTGAGCGATTTTCGTGATCTCATCATCAAAGAACCTAGTGGGGATAAATCACGTGCTCCGCACAGCTTCCTGTGTGACGTGGCATCTTGTAATCAGGTTGAAGTAATATGCTCGTGGTCATTATATAGTCGTGAGAATTTACACAATATTGTAAATCAACGTAAATCCGGCAGCCCGGCACTACCGTAAATACGGGAGTTATCTGCCCGGAACATGAAAGTTCGGCGACGTACGTCCGTACGTCGGATTTCAACGGCCGACGCCAAAAGATAACGGTAGACGGCGAACATTACCGGAATTTGATAGCGGGCCGTGTTAATCCAAATGCTCGCAATTGTATTTGGCAGGATATACGGCGTATATGCTGTATTTTAACGTTATTTTAACATATAGGCTGGAAATACACCTCATTATAGGCATGGTCCGAAGAGTCATCTGCTACAAGGCAGTCCGTGCACATCCTATCAGAAACATGAGGCGCAAGAGTTGTTGGGTATTTAAGATGTAAACTTCAGTGAATCTGTCATCTCATTATTAGGACCACAAAATTCATTGTTGATGCTTGGCACTATGTTGGCCACCGAGCCACTGATGTGCTCTGCCGGTTGTGGTGCAATCCATCACCTAGGAATGGTTCACAGCCAGATCTCATTCAGATCATTGAAGATATCAATGGTGTCAAGCATACATCACGCACATTTAATACCGAAACTGCTGAGCAATTCAATGCTTGGCTTGATGGGTTTGAAGCACAGCTGCAGCAGATGACTGATGTCAACTATGACTTTGTTGTTCACTGTCTCATGCTGTTATACACCGAGATTACAGAAAAGAAAATTTGAGTGAAGAAACGGGAGCTGGATGACAAGTTTTGGGATGATGTGCTCTTGGGAATGTAGGACTCATAGTGACATGGTCTTTCATAGTAATATGCCTTGTAGATTTCTTTCAAGTTGTTTCAAAGGTGGGATTGGCTCAGCAGATATTCTCCAGCCACTGCGCCACCTTTCTGATCCGATCTGATAAGATATTGCCATTCTGTGATGGTTCAAACTTTACGAGATCATTGTTGTCTTCCCCACTTATACAGTCCAGTCTACTTATCCACATTTGTACCACAATTGTTGCGACTGCTCAAAGGCCGCAGTATTATGATAACACCTCCATATCTCCATTGCTAGTTCATCCTGTATACCAGAAGACACATTGGTTGGTACATGGCCTGGCTTGATATATGCTGTATGCTGACCAGAATACAGTGAATCCTACCTGAAATACCCTGTATTCCGTTGCATGTCGCTCTCAATACACCGTATTTGCCCTGCCCAGTGCCCAAATACAATGTATTTCATTCCACTATATCTGATATATGGTGTATCATGCTGACCAGCGACTGGAATACACCGTATTTCCCCTGCCCAGTGACTGAATACAATATATTGACCAGCAACTGGAATACACAGTATTTCATTCAATCACATATGATATACGGTGTATTCGACAGATGGTAGATCATATACGCTGTATTGCACTGTAATTCACTGTATTCCTGTCACTGACAGTGTATATATGGTGGCTTGCGGTGTATTTCGCCGTTATTTCGACTGCCGGACGTTGCCGTTCGGCGAACATCGGCAACCTTCGGTTACCTTTACCGCTGCGCGCTTATTACTGAAATACAGTGCCGCAATCGTTCTCAGGCCATTTACGTCCTCCGTCGCCGTGCACCCAGTATTGGGAAGCGGCGTCAAATCCCGCAGCCATGGGTCTGCCTGAATACCTGTCATTTGAGCTGAACCCACAATATTTAGCAGCCTTTAACTGCCATTCAAATGGTACAAACTTGGGTATTCTTGAATTTCCGAGCCAAGAAAGGTCAATGGACATTTTATCAAGCTTCATTTCTGGCCTGTATGACTTCAATAGACTGTGGACATCATTCAATGTCGCAGAGTACAGCAGACTGTTCAACATACAGCCAGGAATGCATGGTTTCAGGCAAACCTTTTGCATCCAGAGTGCTTGATAGTACTTTCTGAAGTTGACATGTGTTTTCTTGATATCCCTTGATTTAGGTCACTCATTTATGGTCATATTTCCGGGTCCCCCAAACAGGTTCAAGTGTCTCCAAACTCACTGTATCCTCTCCACAGCACAGTTGTCGTTGATGAACGATGGACAAACTGGTCAGCTCTGGATTAGGAGTTCTGGGTTGCCACTGCTATGAAAGCTGGTGTATAGCATAAATGACAGACTCTTTGACATTCTCCAGTCTCCCGAAAATTTTGCCGCTTGTGCTGGTGCACCATTGTGTCAACTAAGATTGGCCCACCAACTTTCCCTTGCCGATGATGAAACTAGAAATCCCATGCATCCCAAGGTGCTCAGCGCTGTAATGGATGTCTCAGGTATGTGATCACAATATGTTCACATCAATTTACACTTAAAACAGTGGTCATAGATGCTCCTGACGAGGCCCTGTACCTTATTTTTCATGCTGTCCACTGGCATTCTTGAAATCCTGCCAAACTACACTCTGTGCATACCGTATATTAGTGTGAATTACAGCTCTTATATGATACAGAATATACATTGTGTCCATCCTTGAACAAATAGAACAGCCGCAGCTGTCAGGCAGTCATCGAACGCTCAATTCGGGTCGGCGGCCAGGTACCCGATCAATACCGATTTGGGGATGCCCGATGGGAAAATATTTGTTACATCATCAAAACTCGGTCTAAATTCATCAGAGGGGGCGCAAATTGAAGCCAAGACAAATGTCTATGAGATGCAACCCCTCACATGTCAATTGATACTGCGAAGGCTGAGATATCAAGCAACTAATGTTAAGGTGGCCAGGTAACCAGTCACTTATGGTAGATAGTCATGGATGGTAGCAGATTGTGACCTTAAAGTGAATTCTCACATTTGAAAGAGGTATATCACAGTACAACACAATATAGCTGATAGAAAGAAGTAATAACCAAGCTGGTGACCAGGTTCCAGCCCAAAGACAGCCAAAACAGTACAATTCATCAGGGAGCAAGAGTCCGGACAAGTCACATGTTATTTGAAGCTCCGCTTGAAGTGGCAGTCCGGCATTCCAGGTGTAAATTCATTGAATTAAGTACAGTGAGAACAGGGAGAGGGGACTCGTATCTGCCACCGGAACGGTTGGCCTCTATCCCACTGGTCAACTTTCAACTTTCCACTTCAGCCGTTGCTTCAAATCCATTTCAGCAGAAAGCTCAGCACAGTATTTCTCCAAATCATTCTCTCTCAACAAGTCAGCCAGTTGAATCGCTCCGGCTCCCAAAACTGCACCCTATAGCCAGTGAGAAATCTAGTCATTTTTCTTCCGCCACAATTTTCCTCAATTTGACCAATGGACTATAGCTTTGAATTGTTTATCAAACCATTCTTTATTCATCTCTTCAAGATCTCAGTGTGCAGTCAAGGATGACAGCTCAAACAGCCCATATAATATATTGTGGTGTGTACTTATCTCAGTGTTCGCATATATTTAGAGAGAGGTGTTCCAATTGCTTTCTCATAATATTCCAAAGGTTTTAATACAAAATGGACAGCCTGGGCACTGTTCGCCACGAGGATCATTGCTGTCGGGCTTTGTCGGGACTGTCGGAAATGCGGCCCGACCCCGATAGCCAATCGGGATGACCCGACGATGCCTGGGAACTTGCCAGCCCATCACTCATCTCCCTCCTCTCATCGTCGCTGGCTCTTGAACTCGTCTCAATGGTTTTCATTACTGGTAGCCTGCTTTTACATTTTTCTATGATGATTCTGACCATGGATCCCAGGCTGGTTGCCATTCCCTGGCTTTGGTGCAAACCAACCGTGGTCATAGCTTTTTCTAAGAAAAAGCTAAGAAAGATTTTCTTGGACAACGGACGGTGAGCATGGGTCATTCCCTTTATCATACTTGAGTTGACCTTCAATTTCAGCTTGTTTGCTATTTCCTTGATGCCACCCATGAGCTATCAAATCCTTGGCTGTCTTCAACGGTAAGCCATTTCATATCTTTCTCGATGGGCATGCTTTGAGGCCTTTGCTTCAGCCGTCCATCCTTATGTCAAGCTAGAAATTGTTCATTCATCTGTCGCCCAGAGGGAATTGCTGTGACAGAGAAGCAGAATTCAACGAGGGTATATCCATCCCGCCATGTGAGCATTCCGCTTTGCCCAACCGTTAAGGTTAACCAGGGGTAGAGGTATACCTCTGGAGGTATTGTAGTAAGGGTACAAGAGGTAGAGGTAGAGGTTGGCCTGTTCAGACCTTTATGGAACCTCTACCCTACCCCTACAGGTACAGAGGTATGACAGACACTAGATATTGAGGTCTTTTCAGTGATTTTTATCATGATACTCTACAGATAATCTAATACCTAGTTTCAGCCAGTGAAACAGACCATAATATGACTTTTGAGAGGTGAAATCTACATGGAAAATGGGAACAAGAATAGCTTAGTCATATCATTAACCCTCCAAATTGACTAGACAGGCTGAGATGGACATAAAACTGTATTATAATACAACTTGAAGCTATTGATAAATCAATACTTGCAAAATGTAGATGTAATTGGTGTTTTATAGTGTGGGAACTTGTACCTCCTGAGACCTCCCAAATCTGGAGGTAGGGTAGAGGTATATCTCCTGAAGGGTAAAGGTTTGGGGGGTAGAGGTAGAGGTAGGGCCTTCCAGACCTTTACCTCTACCCCTGGTGAACCCTACCAACCGTTGACCCTCTCTTGCTCAAGACGACTTTCCCAGTCCGCTTGCAATGATGCCTTCGCAACCTGCGGGCAGATAAGGCGAGGTGCTTTTTTGGATCGGATGCTTAGCTCGAATTGATATTTGTGCATCATTTTCGTCTTGTTTTCTGCTTTTGACTGATCCACAGCAGTCCTACAACGACCTGGTTACTCGTCATTCCTTTCTGCCGTCAGTAATGTTGAGCGGCTCTGATTCAATTTCCTAGCACGAATCAATGCAATTGTAACGTACCTTTATGACTTTTAGGTAGCGTTTCTTGCCTTTCAGGCTTTAGCCTGGATATCCTCACAGATTCCTTATCTATGCCATACTGTAGACATGTGACACAATCTTATGTTAACCTTTACCACAACAATCTAACTCTCAAGTTACTTCTTCAGTGTTTTCTGTTGCACCTCATGCTGCACGCTGGCTGTTGAGTACTTGTTCTTGGATTCTGTTGTATTGGCTAGGGTTCGTTCACCATGAAACCTTACTATTTCTCAAGGCGATCCCCATCAGACTAGCCTCTGGGGAATCTATTGACATAAAGGCTGTTATTTAGGAAACGGGCCTTTACAGCAATCGTCTCACCATTTCACTCTGAATATCTTCGAGCCTCATCCTTGATAGATTTGTACGAAACAGAGAGCAACGAGATACGTTCAAGATTCTGCGGCTGCTTGGTGTATCTACCTCATTTCTGTATCTGTTTCATTCGCTCATCGTGGAGGTTCAGTCTCGATACAGTTCAGTTGCGCTCAACCAATGTAGCCATCCTTTTCATCCAACAGTAGTCGCACCTCTTGTTTCATTCGCATATGCATAATCGAGTTCAATTAGCCTGTATCAGCCGCTGTTTCTTCTGATTTATTGAGACACGCAAACACCATACTCATCGGTTCTACATCGACAACGATAGCATTCAAAGTACTAATCCTTCCTTGATCTCGTCTTGTCATTTTGCAGTGCACATTTCAATCCGCTGCATGATTCACGTACTGATCTCTCTTGTCCTTGACGATGACAACAACATCGTCAACGCTCCTTAGCCCTCTATTCTTCCCAGGATACTGGAGATGAATAGATTGGTGGCTATGGCCTGATTTCGCTGGCTATTGATCTCACATCTCTCGTAGCTTTTTCCTTCAAGCTTGCTGGGTTGGGTGCCAGGGCGATGACGCGAATTCAATGAGCGGCGGCACCAGCGCAGCGATTGAAGGGCCGAAGGTGATTCAAGCTGGGACGAGTCAAGCAGCCCAAGTCAGCGAACAACGCGAAGCAGACAGCCGAAGAAGCGCCGGAGAAAGACAAAGAACAGAAAGGAAGGAAGCAGCGCCCGTGAGAGATAAATGATTGCAGGCACTGGCGAGATGACGAACGGGGATGGGGGGCACTGATCTGAGGGTGTGTTTTCATCTTCTGACTGGTTCTAATTGCACTTTTTCGATGAATCTTCATTTGTCTTGCTTCATTTTGACCTTGCTCGCTTGACTTGCTCTGGCTTGCCTTGGGTTGAGTTTGGTGGCTTGTCTCTCTTACATTTGTACCCTGTCTTGCTTTGGGACGACTTTATTTTGTCACAGTCAAATCGTCTCCCGTTTCTTTTGGTCATGAGGACCTTCTATTTCTTCCCCGCTGTCTCTCTGACTCTTTCCATTGTCTTGCTTGACTGCAGCTTCATTATGCTATTGGCTTGCCTCGCTCGCTTCGTGTTCGTTGCACGGTCTTTCTTTCGTATTCATCAGACACGCTTCCTTTCGTGCTTACTTTGAATTTAGATGTGCCTCGTTTTCCGTTTTGCTTCGCATCATTGTTTGTATTGTTTCTGTTTTACTTTCCCATTTGTCGGCTCATTTCGTTTATGGCTCCGCTGGCTTCCCATCTCGTCATACTAACCTCCCAGACCTGCCACACCGAAGCCGCGCCCCTCGCCGTCCAGCAGCGCTACCCACTCGTGTTGAGGCACGGGATGTTGTGGGGCGTTGGGAGTGAGTGTCTTTTGGTGCCCTGGGGGTTTTCGTGGAGCGAGTTGTCTTACCAGTCGTTAGTCAGGAATTGAGACTTGCGTCGCACCGCTTCGGTCTGGTTTCTGTGACTTATCCCTGGTTTCTTTTCCCTTGTAACTGTTGCTTCTTTCCTTGCTTCACTGATTTATTCCTCTGTCGCCCTATTCTTTTCTCTTTTGTTGTCACTCTTTTGATACTCAACTGACCGCTCCATAGAACTCGAACCCACACATCCACGCCTGCCCTCCTCCAGACCTTTGGAGGGGTTCAGCGTGTATGCTGCTGGTTCTGGGTAAAAATTATTTCTGACAAACACATACAAAAATGAGTCCTACAACACATAAACAAGTTGAAAGTCAGTTGCGCACAAGAGAGTATGAGTCAGACTCAATGTCACCCCAGAGGCGCGCGCGAGCAAATATCATTTTCAACATAAACACACAAAAATGAGTTTTAGGATACATAAATAAATTGAAAGTCAGTCGCGCGCCAGAGAGTATGAGTGAGACTTAATGTCACGCCAGAATCTTGAATTGAGACTTCAGCGCGCGAGAGAGAGAGAGACTCGGGTCGCCTTTTCCGTTGCCGGTACACAAAATCCGACACCAATTTTAGCTCCAGCAAGTCACATGTTATTCGGCTTGGCCACCTCCAGCTCGTTGTTCGCTTGAGTCCTGGCTTCTGTGGTTTGGAATAATAAAGCATGATGTCTAGGACTTGAATCATGGATGTATTCACCAACCAATGCCTGAGAATGTAGGCCTGGAGCCAGGAAAGTCACATTGTCAATGGCTGAACTTAGTAGAACTGAGCCGGCATTGATATTGAATGGACGCTGATAAAATTTCCCTCATATACTGACTAGCCATTGCATCAGGAATGTTTGAGTAAGAAATGGATGAAATTTCAATGATTAAAGCGGATTGCAGTAATGTAAAGTGATTGAATATACTCACAACCTAAAGAAAAATGGAAAATCACTGATCTAGATGCGTGTATAGTACAATCTAACTGACTGGACAGTGTCCTCGACGACCCGCTCTTCGAAGCCAAACACATCTTTGGTATCTGTAATATCCTCCAGATGAGTCAATGCCTTTCGAAGGCATTCAGCTTTCATACCGACCCCGAAGTCAAGTGTCTCCAGATATTGAATGATGAACCGAGGATCCGCTGGGTTTGTTGGGTGAAGGAGCCGGATGGGCATCTCCCGAAGCCAGGTCTGCTTGAAAGCTCTCATGCATTCGACATATCGGTCAGAGCTGCAATGCTCCCTGTCCCGAGGAAATTTGGCAATCGGTGGGTGGCCAATCCGAATACATGTGACTTGCCGGAGCTAAGATTGGTGTCGGATTTTGTGTACTACTGCCGGCAACGGAAAAGGCGGCCCGAGTCTCTCTCTCTCTCATGCGCGCCGAAGTCTCAATTCAAGATTCTGGCGTGACATTAAGTCTCACTCATACTCTCTGGCGCGCGACTGACTTTCAATTTATTTATGTATCCTAAAACTCATTTTTGTGTGTTTATGTTGAAAATGATATTTGCTCGCGTGCCTCTGGGGTGACATTGAGTCTGACTCATACTCTCTTGTGCACAACTGACTTTCAACTTGTTTATGTGTTGTAGGACTCATTTTTGTATGTGTTTGTCAAAAATAATTTTTACCCAGAACCAGCAGCATAAGCGTGTCATGTGGACACTTGGGGGAGGAGCGGGAGAGTGATAGTGATGGAAAGGCAAAGTGTGAGACGAGGGAAAGAGGGAGGATCGGAGTGGGAGTGAGAGATGAGGGGATGGACGAGTTGAATCCTTTCAAGTTGCGCGGAATGCTGACGTATTGAGTGGGGAGGTCAATTTCGATGCTCGGTCCTATTGGGGCAGAGGCCGTGAAGTCTGTGAGCGTGAGCGGATGAGGGAAGGGAGACGGGGGGATGGAGGGGATGGAGGGTGTTTGTTGTGATGAGATGCACCTCGAGTAATAGAGTTGCCTCAGGTGTTGGGGCAACGGTCGCTGTATCCCTCATCATGCTCCGAGGAACGTTGCTGGGTAGACTGAGGGAGTCGATTTTAATGCTCGGCGCGGAGCCTGGTGAGCATGAACAATGCGAGCAATGACAAAGGATGAGAGCAAGGAAGAGATTGGTGACAAATGTGGTGAATGATAGATATTGTCAAGTATGGCAAAGAGCATTGTCATGAATGATTCATGATGACAATTGGTACCACTTGGTTCGAGAGATGATTCATTGAATATAGTAGATTCTGCAGTGATGTCGTGATATGGTTGTTGAATAGTGAAAGGAGCCCAGGCAATATGAAGGTTATTGCCACGTCCATGAGGGATTAATGTAATGTTGACAAATGAATGATCCAAGGCCATCAAAGGTTTGGCGGTGGTTGTCAAAAAGGATAATGTAAAGTCATCCAAAGGATACATCGGGCACGACGCGAAATGGCGAGCGAGTAACCAAGGACTGCTGAGCGATGAAGGTTGCAACATCAAAGTAAAACCAAGGGTGAGGTCCCAAGCAATAAACGAGCACAATGTCGATAGTGAGCATAACCAGAGACCTGAAAAACATCAGCATCCTCTCACAAAAACCATACTTACGCACATAAATTGAGTCGAGATGATGACATTTAGTCTTGTCTCATCTGTCTTGTAGGGATATTGGTTCATAGGATGGGGCTTGTCAAAATATAGAATAGCTTTTGTTGGAATGAAGAATGGGATATTGGATAGGGCTGTGAGCCGCTGGAGCAAGCTCGAGCTGATGTTGCTACAGTCGCTGGTCCAGCGGATTCCGTAGCTGCGCCTGAGCCTGTAGCTGTCAAGAATGGAGCAGCTGCAGCAGTCAAAATGAAAGACACCTGAATGAAGCGCTTAGTCGACAAGACGCTGGTAACGCAATAAAATGCACCATTTGTTCTTCTATCTCACTGCTGCTTTTTACGTTCGCCTCTCTTTTGGTTCACCTCGAGGCTCATAAAGCCCTGGCTTCATGAAGCGAATGCTCTCTTCCTGCAAAGCTGCAAATGCTCAATGCCTGAATGCTGCCATCATCCACAATGTTGAATGCTGTTGCTGCCGTTCTCCTATATGTCGGCCCTCGAGCACCATAAGGAATCAAAAAGCCCAGGTGCATCAATAGAAAGTAAAGTAAAGTGGCAGTACACCTTTTTGCTCTTGTTTGCTCTTCCCTGCTGGCCCTTCTCTTGCTTGTCCCCGTCCCTCCTATTCAATCCATCCGGTTTTAACAGTCCAGACTCCAGCGCCCAAAGTGCCCATAATTGGGAGGCTTTTCGCATCCAAGCGGACTGGGAAAATCGAGACAAACAGTGCGATGCTGCAGATAAGCCTTGAGGACCTACGTGGATGAAAGAGGAAGGGAAGCAAGGAGGGACATGAATTTTCGAGATGACAAGCTTGAGTAGGTCCGGCATGATGCGGTGTGACATGGATTAAGGAGTGATGCGTGACTCGGGAGAATTCGGGCATGGGCACAAAGAGAGAGCATCCTAGCATTTCGCATGTCAGTTCATCGTATTTGAGTATCCCCAAATACTATGGAGGGTATAAGCTGGAATCTAGTGTCTGATAGGAAGGCCGTGCTATTTCCTTCAGTTGGGCTTGAGATTCAATGCGGTGTCGGGCTTGAGATTCAATCCGGCATTGGGCTATAGATTGCATCTGGCGTCGGGCCACAGATTGAATCCGCCAGTCAGGGTGCAGATTCCTCATGGATGCCTCAATTGATATTATTATCCATTGATTTCCGGGGTCTATGTTGAATTGTAGGTTTCCGATGAGGTCTGCAAGGATGAATATCCATAAAACTCAAATACTTCAGTATCCTGGGATCTGGAAATCAGGCTTATGCATGCAAATCACACAGAGATGTGGAACCTGGACCAAGGGAGATATTTGAGATAAGGCTTGTTCAAGAAGATTTTGAGACTTGTATGATTTCTAGTACATGAGCCATGAGGGGTATGATTTGACACACATGTTATGGGAAGACTGACTGAGCACATTGAGTGCGTTAGACTGACAAAGGACCTGGAGCCAGGACCAAGATTCATTTATCTAGGGTGATTTGAGCTTTTTCATCAATATTTATTTGGGCTTTCTATCAAGACTTGAAATGTGAAAGTGGATTGTCTTGGAGAGTGAGCTTTCATTTTGATATCCATTTATTGTTGACAACTACAGTGCTAGTCTTGATATACTGTTGATCAGGATGGAATGTCTTCATCATGCCAAGTAACTGAAAGAGCATTACACTGTTCTTCAGTAGGAAGGTGTGAGGGATCCTTTAGTTTTGCAAGATAGTATCTGCAAGCAATCATGTTCTCACTGGGGGCAATCACCATGGCACTGGAATCCCAGTGCCTTAAAAGCACAACTGAAGCACTGGTTCTATTGATCCGAGAAACCCCCTTTTCCGCATTTGGTCATCCTTTTGTTCCGAATTAGAGATTATATGACCTCCACCCGGTCACAACTCATCACCTCCTTTAGTACCTTCAATATGGCATCCAATAGACATATAATAATTTGATACAGAAAGTGCCCAGCATGGCTCCCATTCAATACATACCATATGCATTTATACCATGATATTGAATGCTGAAGCATCCATACATTTGAGACTGACCAAATTAGTTGAATCCCCAGCAGTAGTGGATGCCTTTCCATGGGTGTTTGAATTCTAAATCTGTTTTCTAAATGCTCTAAGCGAGACATGCCAGGATGCCTCTCGGCGTCAGCTCCGTTTGGGGCAGCTTTTGATGGCAAAGACCGATGTCTAAATTTTGAACTAGACAAGGGGTAGGACCCCCTTGCTAGTTCAAAAGCTCATTTATAAACCCATTTTTGGACTTGAACCCAAATTGCTCTGTCTGGCAAGTCTCGATGCATCGTGTGCATCACTGCTACTGTAGTTTCTTGAGCATTCTGCTGGGTTGACCACACATTTGTTCAATACTTTTCTCATGGCTTCATTGGAAGACACATTACCTGCCCTTTGGTTTGTTTAAGCCTGTGATATTAGCTGGTTAGTGCTGCCTCACTTGTACAGTTGGACAGCAACATGTTTACACCATGAATGTCAGGTATATCCCTTGTCCACTCCAGCAAAATATAAGTCCAACCAGGGAGATATGTCCAGCATTCTCTAGATTCTGAACTGTTCTATGGTTTAGAAATCATTTCTATTTATTTTCTTCAAAGTCCACCAGCTATTTTTAAGATTTAGGTCTAGAAATGTAAATTTCCACAGAAAGTTATCCAGTATTATTGGCAGAAAGACTGGCAGGTAGTGAAGAACTGGTGAGATCAATGCTGAGCTAGCATTACCAGGTCTGTTAGCTCCAAATGTGGTACTGACAATGTTGAGATCATATGATCTCCGATTCGGAACAAAAGGATGACCGAATGCGGAAAAGGGGGTTTCTCGGATCAATAGAACCAGTGCTTCAGTTGTGCTTTTAAGGCACTGGGATTCCAGTGCCATGGTGATTGCCCCCAGTGTCTGCTCTGCTCCTTGCAATGGACCAAAATGAGCCAACGCTTCTGTAAAGGAATCCTGAGCATCATTTGTCTTTCCTTTCTTCATGTGTGCCCTTCCCAACTCCAGCAAAATTTGTGCAACATTCCACTCATCATTCCGTGCCTTGGCTAGGTCCAAACCCTCTGTCAAGTACTTGACAGCCTGGTCATACTGACCTTTTGAGATATATATCATCCCAAGGATCCGAAGGAGAAAGCTAACATCACTTTCACCCATCTCCTGCCACTCTTTCAATGCCAACAAACCCCATTTCTCAGCTTCATTGTATTGTTGAAGACGGTGATGGGACCTGGCAAGGTGTTGTGCACATCGTGTTCTATTAAAAGACAACTGTGGACACAATTCATGTGCATGTGTGAGGTGTTCAATGGCTTTGGAGTGTTTTCTCCAACGTGAATTTGCCATTCCTAACTGTATGAGGCATCTTGCCAGGTCCTCATTGTCTATTGTGCTGGTGTCTTTTGGTTTTCTAGTACCCTTTTTGAACTGATTTCGAAGGGTTGACAAGGAGGAAAGAAAGTGTCACTTGTGTTGATTATGCTGGGGGCTTTGTAGTGTTTCCAGTTCAAGCTTTGCTTTCTCAATGAGAGGTATCTCATTGGTTTGAGGGTCAATCAATGTAGAGACATAAGCAACATCAAGCAGTGTTAGAGCTGCAAGTTGAGGCTCTGAGGCATCAAGATATGCCTGTCGTGCCAGGTTGTACTGGTCTAAAGACTCCTTCCAATAATTGAGATCCCGGAGAATGGCAGCATAACAATTAAGGACATCTCCAATGAGCTTCTGACCTGTGACATTGCTCACAAGCTTCACTGCATGTTGGATAACTTCTGTACGGGGCCTAATTCGATATTGGTGCCATGCAAGAGTGAGAAGAGCTTCTATGAAATGGGGTTCTGAGGATGTAGTGTCAAGAAGAATGGATTGCAGATTGATCTCTTCAATAGATCGGGCTGCCCTATCATATTTGTACTTGGGCTCTCCTACATCTGATTTATAATGTTCTAAGAACCTGCAGGCAGCATCCACCATTGAATCCTGTACTGTACTTGGAAGATGCTGAGGCTCCAGGACATGAGAGTGAATGACAGGCAGTACAAAATATATGGCTGTGCTATGCTCCAGAAGTGATGTGTCCAGTAATGCTTGTAATGGAGTCTGGAGGTTTTGGATGTTGGATGCCCACAATGTCTCCAGAGCTTGGAATGTGGTACCGGCAGGAAGCATACTGATCCTGCAGAGCAGTTCATATGCATTGGGCTCCCTTTGAATTGGAAGACTGTCCAGTGAGAGAGATATTGATATAGACACACTGTTCTGTGCATCAGAGTCTCGGCCAGGTCCCAACATAGCTATTCCTGTCTTCTGATAGCTCTTCATCAATTGTTCAACTGTGCATCCTGTACTCCTGCCTTGTCTGGCCATCAGCTTTACAGCTAATGGCATATGTCCCAAAATCTCTAGAAGTTCAGAGAGCTTCTTGTCATCCTGAGCTTTAGTGTCAATTCCAGTATAGAGCTGAAATGATGCCTCAGGATCAAGTGGCTGGATCCGCATCTCCTTCCAGTCAATCTCTTCACAAGGTGGGATTTTTGCCCGCATTGTAACAAAGATAGCAACATGAGGTATTGCATCAATATCTCGGAGAAATTGAGCTACTTCAGCTCTGGCACCAGGAGCATTCCATGGTGTCTCAAAGTTGTCAAAAAGGAGGATCGTGGGTTTGTCAGAGGACTGCAGCTCATTCAAGATGGCATTGAGAATGTTTTTGGTTTCACTTGGAAGATCCAGTGCAGAGTGAACTGTGTCAAGAAGGAGAGGGAATGAAGTAGCTTGAACACAAGGAAACCAGGCTTGGTAGTGCTTTGGATAACATTCCAAAAGTCTTGCATCTCACACGACTTTCACTGCAACTGATGTTTTTCCCATGCCACCAGTGCCCAAAATAGCAAAACGAGCACGTTTTGATTCTGGCGTTTCTGGTTGCCATATCAACTGATTGACAATGAAATCAATGTCAGGATCACGGCCAAAGAGCATGGTGCTGGCTGGCATGTAACCACGACCATGGTGGATCAAGGAGATGGATGGTCCAGGAGCTATGAATACAAC
The DNA here is from genome assembly GCA_029320655.1 of Mycena floridula. Lineage (NCBI taxonomy): Eukaryota > Fungi > Basidiomycota > Agaricomycetes > Agaricales > Mycenaceae > Mycena > Mycena floridula. The sequence continues at coordinate 3,571,389 of JARIHS010000004.1, read as the reverse complement.
CTCAGCCAAACAGTAAGCGGAGAAGAAGAATCATACTAGAATCATAATAATTGTTGACTGTCGTTGTCATTGTGAGATCTGAAAGCACATTTCCATGAACAGTCCCTATCCTGCAGTCAGAAATATGCTTCAAGGCAGACCACCTTCAGCTCACCAAAGGTGCTATCTGCCAAATTGACATTCATATGAGGCACGGCTGAACGAGACATGAAGGTTCGGAACAAGGTGTATAGGCGCTGGGAAAGGAATTCACAGCATGTCAAAAGCAGCTGACCTGTGACCAAAAATATACCAGGCGCTCAAATGGCTCACCGGACCGGTCAAAAGCCACCACATAAAACAAATATAAAACTGAAAAGTGCTTGAAATGGAAAGTACCGGTTGGTAGTTCAACGTGAATATCCAACTCAAAAAGTGGGCAAGAGGACTCCAGCACGGTCTTCATGTCTCGATAGTGGGTACACCATCTACATATCTGCCAAGGCCCAAATCATGCAACAAAGTAAAAAGCTCCGTATAATTCACAGATACAGAAGACACATTTGACCTGTAAGCAGCTCACTAAAGTCATGGGACCCTACATGCTCCAGGGGTAATCATTGTACCTGCAGCATTGTCGTGCTATACCATTTGGCTCAGCAACATCAATCATGTGGCAACTGGGGTCAGTATACTTATCAGACTGCGAGACCTGGGAGGATCTTACCCTGAGAGAGTTTTGCTCATCAATTACTCCATTTGATAGAATTATCTGCTCAGACCGCAGATCCGCCACAGCTATGTGGCGCAGCTGGTTCAATTTTTTTTGTCACTTTGAGCTAATGCAGACAACCCCGTTTCGCGATGCGGCTTGTAGCCTACGAGTGTGTCTCAGGATTACCGGTTTATTTTATGTGCTTAATTGAACTAATCATCTATATCCCTGTCTATTACTTCCAAGATTGCCTTTCTAGATTGTTCTAGCAAACCCGATGCCCTGAATCATATTTCGGCCAACTGAAACTGAAAGATGAAGACCTGACAACAATGGTACTTGCTATCACTTTCAGGAGCTCTGGGACATGTTGACTGGCTGTGCTGGTCTAAACACTCGATATAGACCCCAATACGGGCGTCAAAGTCAGCCTTCGCTTCGTGGGCAGTCCTTGCGATACAGATTCAAACTCCGCCGTCCGCATTGGGAATAGGATTCATCTGGTATGTCATTAATTTCAATGGAACCATTCTGACAACTTGTATATTTCTGTGATTGATGTCTAACGATTTCGAAAGTTGCGGTGGAAGGCCTATGTGGACCATAGCTGGAATCAAAAGAGTCATACGACCGTATTTCCTCAGAGACCTCTGGGCACCACGGGGGCGCTCCAGAGGGGTTGAATCAACTTCCTCATCATTATAACAGCAGCCTGGGAGGTCTCAACTGTCATATTCAAGCTGCAAGCACAAAATAGTCTCAAGGTTGAAATGGCCTTTGTAGACCTTGATTTTCTGCATGGATCTTTCACCGGAATGCTTGGGAAAATGATCTAACATAATAGTATAACATTTTGGGACATTTGAAGCTACTTAATACTCTTTTGTGAATGCAATGGTAGTGTCCCAATGATTTCTCAATACGATTAATCCACAGTTTGCATCTGGGTTGACTTTAGCTATCCCTTCTAGCTCGACTCCGATTTCAGCAAGTCTGTCGTCAACCATCTTATCGCTGTATCCCCAGACAGCGCCCGCTAGCATCAGACTCTGCATATCATGGTACTGATCTGGATCATATACAGTTCGGTTAAGCGAATTTGCATCCACTCATTCCGAATCAACTTTCAACTTTCCACTTCAGCCGTTGCTTCGAATCCATTTCGGCAGACAGCTCAGCACGGTATTTCTCCAAATTATTCTCTCTCAACAAGTCAGCCAGTTGAATCGCTCCAGCTCCCAAAACTGCACCCTATAGCCAGTGAGAAATCTAGTCATTTTTCTTCTGCCACAATTGATCTCAATTTGACCAATGGACTATAGCCTTGAATTGTTTATCAAATCATTCTTGATTCATCTCACCTGTTCAGAAGATGTTGTCCCTTCAATATCTCAGTGTGCAGTCAAGGAGAACAGCTCAAACAGCCCATATAATATATTGTGATGTGTACTTATCTCAGTGCTCGCATATATTTAGAGAGAGGTGTTCCAATTGCTTTCTCATAATATTCCAAAGGTTTTTAATACAAAATGGACAGCCTGGGCATTGTTCGCCACGAGGATCATTGCTGTCGGGCTTTGTCGGGAATGTCGGAAATGCGGTCCGACCCCGATAGCCAATCTGGATGACCCGACGATGCCTGGGAACTTGCCAGCCCATCACTCGTCTTCTTCTTCTCCCTCAGCGCCGCTGGCTCTTGAACTCGTCTCAACGGTTTTCCTTACTGGCAGCCTGCTTTTAAATTCTTCTATGATGATTCTGACCATGGATCCCAGGCTGGTTGCCATTCCCTGCCCTTGGCGCGAACCAACTGTGCTCATAGCTTTTTCTTGGATGACGGACGGTGAGCATGGGTCATTCCCTTTATTGTACTCAATCTGACCTCACATTCCAGCTCGTTTACTATTCCACCCAAGAGCCATCGAGGCTTTGGCTGTCCTCAATGGTGAACCATTCCGTGATTCTCTCGATGGGCATGCTCTGAGATCTGAGGCCTTTGCTTCAGCCATCCATCCTTATGTTAAGCTGGAAATTGTTCATTCATCTGTCGCTCAGAGGGAATTGCTGAGATGGAGAAGCAGAATTCAACAAGGGTAAGTATATCCATCCTGTGATGTGAGCATTCCGTTTGGCCCAACCGTTGACCCTCTCTTGCTCAAGATGACTTTCCCAGTCCGCTTGCAATGACGCTTCGTGACCCGCGGGCAGATAAGGCGAGGTACTTTTTTGGATCGGATCCTTAGCTCGAATTGATATTTGTGCATCATTTTCGTCTTGTTTTCTGCTTTTGACTGATCCACAGCAGTTTTACAACGACCTGGTTACTCGTCATTCCTTTCCGTCGTCAGTAATGCCGAGCGGCTTCAATCCCCCCGAAAGTTTAGCGCATCATCATTCGATGGTGAGCATCTCTTTTACCCATTGGCTCATTCTGATTCAATTTCCTAGCACGAATCAATGCAATGGTCCTGCCATTTTGCTCTGAACATCTTTGGTACGAAACAGAGAGCAACGAGATATGCTCGAGATCCTGCAGCTGCTTGGTGTGTCTGCCGCATTTCTGTATCTGTTTCATTTGCTCATCGTGGGGGTTCAGTCTCGATACAGTTCAGTTGCCTGTGACCAATGTATCCATCCTTTTCATCCAACAGTAGTCGCACCTCTTGTTTCATTTGCATATGCATAATCGAGTTCAATTAGCCTGTATCAGCCGCTGTTTCTTCTGATTGATTGGGAGACACAAACGCCATGCTCATCGGTTCTACAACGACAACGATAGCATTCAAGGTACTAATCCTTCCTTGATCTCGTCTGTCATTTCGCAGTGCACATCTCAATGCGCTGCATGATTCACGTACTGATCTCTCTTGTCCTTGACGATGACAACGATATCGTCAATGCTCCTTAGCCCTCTATTCTTCCCAGGATACTGGAGATGAATACATTGGTGGGCTATGGCCTAATTTCGCTGGCTATTGATCTCACATCTCTCGTAGCTTTTTCCTTCAAGCTTGCTGGGTTGGGTGCGGCGATGACACGAATTCAATGAGCGGCAGCACTGGGGCAGCGATTGAAGGGCCGGAGGTGATTCAAGCTAGGACGAGTCAAGCAGTGCAAGCGAGCGAACAAGGTGAGCTAACATAGCTGAAGAAGCGTAGAAAAGACAAACAAACGAAAGGAATGAAGAAGCAGACGCCTCATGAGGTATAAATGACTGCAAGGACTGGTGGAGATGACGAACGGGAACAGGGGGCGCTGATTTGAGGGTGAGTTTTCGTCTTCCGACTGGTTCTAATTGCACTTTTTCGATGAATCTTCATTTGTCTTGCTTCATTTTGACCTTGCTCGCTTCACTCGCTCTGGCTTGTCTTGGGTGACCCAAGGCAAGCCTCAACCAACTTCAAGTTGAAGTTGAGTCGAGCTTGGTGGCTCATCTGTCTTAAATTTTGTTTTGTTACAGTTGAGTCAGCTTCCATTTCTTTTCCTTTCGTCATGAGGTCCTTCGTTCTATTTCTTCCCTGTTGTCTCTCTTCGACTCTCTCCATTGTCTTGCCTGGTTCTAGCTTCATTGCGCTACTGGTTTACCTCGCTCGATTTGTGTTTGTCGCACGGTCTTTCTTTCGTATTCATCGGACACACTTCCTTTCATGCTTACTTTGAATTTGGATGTGCCTCGTTTTCCGTTTTGCTTCGCATCATTGTTTGTATTTACTTTCCGATTTGTCGGCTCATTTTGTTTCAAATCGCTCCGCTGGCTTCCAATCTCGTCATAATAACCTCAGACCTGCCGCACCGAAGCCGCGCCCCTCGCCGTCCAGCAGCGCTACCCGCTCGTGTTGAGGTACGGGATGTTGTGGGGGGTTGGGAGTGATTTTGGTGCCCTGGGGGTTTTCATGGAGCGAGTTGTCTTACCAGTCGTTAGTCAGGAATTGAGACTTGCGTCGCACCGCTTCGGTCTGGTTTCTGTGACTTATCCCTGGTTTCTTTTCCCTCACAACTGTTGCTTCTTTCCTTGCTTCACTGGTTTCTTCCTCTGCCACTCTATTCTTTTCTCTTTTGTTGTCACTCTTTTGATACTCAACTAACCGCTCCATAGAACTCGAACCCTCCTTAACCCACACATCCACGCCCGCCCTCCTCCAGACCTTGGGAGGGGTTCAGCGCGTCATGTGGACACTTGGGGGAGGAGTGGGAGAGTGATAGTGATGGAAAGGCAAAGCATGAGACGAGGGAAAGAGGGAGGATAGAAGTGGGACAGGGAGATGAGAGGGAGGTGAATCCTTTCGAGTTGCGTGGAATGCTGATGTATCGAGTGGGGAGATCAATTTCGATGCTCGGTCCTATTAGGGCGGAGGCCGTGGAGCCTGTGAGTGTGAGTGGATGAGAGAAGTAAGATGGGGGGATGGAAAGAATGGAGGTGGTCTGTTGTGACGAGATGCGCCTTGAGTTATGGAGTCGCCTTGAGTATTGGAGGGTTGGTTATTGTATCCCTGATTATCTTGCAAGGAATGTTGACGGGTTGAGCGGGTTGGTCAATTTTGATGCTCGGTGCAGAGCCTGGTGAGCACGAACGATGCAAGCAATGACAAAGGATGAGAGCAAAGGAGAGATTGGTGACCAATGTGGCGAATGATAGATGTCACTGAGTATGGCAAAAAAGGGCATTGTTGTGAAGATAGAGGAATGAATCATGATGAATGTTGTACCAATTCGTTTGAGATGAGTCGTTGAATATATATTCCACAGTGACATTGTGATATTTCGAGTGGTAAAAGGTGCCCAGGTCATACAAAGGCTATTGCAGCGTCCATGATGGATTGATGCAATGCCGACAAAAGGGATATTGCAAGGTCATCGACAAATGAATGACCCAAGGTCGTCAAAGAATTAGTGGCGGTCATCGAAAGGATGATGTAGGGTCGTCAATGTGATATGTCATCCACGGAGCAAGGGAAATGGTGAGTGACCAAGGTTGAAATGTCAAGATAGAAACCAAGGTCAAGGTCCAAAGCAATAAACGAGGAAGACATCAAGAAGGAGCATAGAAAGATACCAGAAAAATGACAGCATCCTCCCTCTCACAAAACCAGATTTACACATGTAAATTGGATTGACTCGTCATCTCCGAGATGACGATATTTAGTCACGTCTCATCCATCTCGTTTAGATATTGGTTCATAGGATGGGGTTTTATCGAAGAATGGGATATTGTTTGGTCAGATAGTGCTGTGGGCCGCTAGAGCAAGCTCGAGCCGATGCTGCTACAGTTGCTGGTCAAGCGGACACCGTAGCTACGCCTTAGCCTGTAGCTCTCAAGATTGGAGCAACTGCAATGGTGAAAACGAAAGACACCTGAATGAAGTGTTTAGTCGACAAGATGTCTGTAATGCAATAGAACATACAATTTGTTCTTCTGTCTCACTGGGAGTCACTGCTGCTCCTGTTTCTGCTGCTTTCATTCTGCTGCTCTTTTGCATTCCCCACCCTTTTAGTTCACCTCATAAAATCCTGGCTTCGTGAAGCAAAACCGTCTCTCTTCCTGAAGAGCTGCGAATGCTGGATGCGTCAACACTGGAGCCGAATCCTGCTGTCGTCTTCCTATATGTCAGCCCTTGAGCATAGTAAGGAACCAAAAAGCCCAGGTGCATCGAGAGAAAGCAAAGCAGAAAGGGCAGTACACCTTTTGCTCCTCCCTGCTAGCCCTTCTCCTGCTCATCCCCGTCTATCCTGTTCACCCCATCCGATTTTTAACGGTCCAGCGCCCATTTAAGCACCCGCAATCAGGAGGCTTTTTGCATCCAAGCAGACCGGGGAAAATCGAGGTAAATGGCGTCACGCTGCAGATAAGTCTTGGGGACGTACGTGAATGAAAGAGGAAGGTATTGGAATATGAGAGGTGCAGTGGTGACTCTCAAGAGGTTAATCTTGTAAGGAACTGATTATTAGGATGCCTTGATACTACAGGCTTATATACTAGTAGCTAAAGTATCTAGAATGTTCTTGAATATGCGAGTTGGAGTGACTCCACAAGATGAGTAAGCAATGATGACCTTTGAGAACTTTCGAGCACTTTCGGGATTGTGCCAGATTGTACTCCGGATTCCAACAGAAGGGAAGGAAGAAGGGACACAAATTTTCGAGATGACAAAAACTCGAGCTCGAGTGCGTCATGATGCGGTGTGACATGGATTTGTAAGGAGTGATGCATGACCCAGGACAATTTGGGTGTCGGCGCAAAGAGAGCGTCCTAGTGTTTCAGATGTTGATCCCTCGTATTTGGGTAATGCAGGGTACAAGCTGGAATCTAGTGTCTGATAGGAAAGCTGTGCTGTTTCTTTCAGTCGGGCTTGAGATTGAATCCGCCATTGGGCTACAGATTGAATCCAGCATTGGGCTAGGGATTGATTCCGGCGTCAGGCCACAGACTGAATCTGCCAGTTGGGGCGCAGATTCCTCATGGATGCTTCAATTGATATCATTATTCATTGATTCCCGGGGTCTACGTTGAAGTGTGGGTTTCCAATGGGCTCCACAAGTGTGAATATCCATAAAACTCAAGTACTTCAATATCCTGGGATCTGAGAGTTGGGCCTACCTGTGCAAATCAAATAGAGATGTGGGACCTGAACCAAAGGGGATATTTGAGATAAGGCTTGTTCAAGATGATTTTGAGACTTGTATGATTTCTAGTACATGAGTCATGAGGGGTGTGATTTGACACACACATTATGAGAACACTGACAGAGTACATTCAGTGCATTGGACTAATGAAGGACCTAGAGCCAGGACTAAGATTCATTCGTCTAGTGCAATTTGAGCTTTTCCATCGATATTTATTTGAGCTTTCTACTGAGACTTGAAATGTGAAAAGTGGATTGTCAAGGGTGAGCTTTCATTTTGACATGTATTTATTGTTAGACAACTACAGTGCAAGTCTTGATATACTGTTGATCAGGATGGAATGTCCTCACCATGCCAAGTAACTGAAAGAGCATTGCATTCCTCTTCAGTAGGAAAGTGTGATGGATTCTCTAGTTTCACAAGATAGAATCTGCAAACTATCATCTCCTTTTCCATTCCTTGTAATGCAAAATGAGCCAAAGCCTCTGTGAAGAAATTCTGAGCATCATTTGTCTCTCCTTTCTTCATGTGTGCCCTTCCCAACTCCAGCAAAATTTGTGCAACATTCCACTCATCATTCCGTGCCTTGGCTATGTCCAAACCCTCTGTCAAGTACTTGACAGCCCGGTCATACTGACCTTTTGAGATGTATATTATCCCAAGGATCCAAAGGTCAAAGTTAACATCGCTTTGACCCATCTCCTGCCACTCTTTCAATGCCAACAAACCCCATTTCTCAGCTTCATTGTATTGTCGAAGACGGTGATGGGACCTGGCAAGGTTTTGTGCACATTCTGCCCCCTTAAAAGACGACTCTGGACACAATTCACGTGCATGTGTGAGGTGTTCAATGGCTTTGGAGTGTTTTCTCGAACGTGAATATGCCCTTCCTAACCATAAGAGGCATCTTGCTAGGTCCTCATTATCTATTATGCTGGTGTCTTTTGGTTGTCTGGTACCCTTTTTGAACCGATTTCGAAGGGTTGACAAGGAAGGAAGGAAGTGTCGCTTATGTTGATTATTCTTGAGGCTTTGGAGTGTTTCCAGTTCAAGCTTTGCTTGCTCAATGAGAGGTATCTCATTGGTTTGAGGGTCAACCAATGTAGAGACATAAGCAACATCAAACAGTGCTAGAGCTGCAAGTTGAGGCTCTGAGGCATCAAGATATGCCTGTCGTGCCAGATTGAACTGATCTAAAGACTCCTTCCAATGATTGAGATTCCGGAGAACACCAGCATAGCAATCAAGAACATCTCCAATGAGCTTCTGACCTGTGACATTGCTCATGAGCTTCACTGCATGTTGGATAACTTCTGTACGGGGCCGAATTTGATATTGGTGCCATGCAAGAGTGAGGAGAGCTTGTATGAAATGGGGCTCTGAGGATTTGGTGTCAAGGAGAATGGATTGCAGATTGATTTCTTCAATAGAGCGGGCTTCCATGTCCTCTTTGTATGTGGGCTCACCAGGTGTTAAGGAGTTGTGACGCTCCAAGAAGCTGCAGGCAGCTTCTACCATTGAGTTCTGCACAGAAGTTGGAAGATGCTGAGGATCCAGGACATAAGAGCAAATGACAGGCAGCACAAAATATGTTCTTGTGCTGTTTTCCAGAAGTGATGTGTTCAGCAGTGCTTGCAGTGGACTCTGGAGGTTTTGGATGTTGGATGCCCACAATGATTGTAGGGCTTCAAATGTTGTTCCAGCAGGAAGCATGCTGATCCTGCAGAGCAGTTCATATGCATCAGGTTCCTCCTTAACCTGGGGGCTGTTGACAGACAAGGATATTGAAATGGAGACACTGTTTTGAGCATCAGAATTTTTGCTGGGACCCAACATAGCTGTTCCTGTCTTCTGATAACTCTTCATCAATTGTTCAACTGTGCATCCTGTACTCCTGCCTTGTCTAGCCATCAGCTTTACAGCTAATGGCATATGTCCCAACATCTCTAGAAGTTCAGGGAGCTTCTTGTCATCCTGAGCTTTGGTGTCAATTCCAGTATGAAGCTGAAATGATGCCTCAGGATCAAGTGGCTGGATCCGCATCTCCTTCCAGCTAATCTCTTCACAAGGTGGGATTTTTGCCCGCATTGTGACAAAGATAGCAATATGAGGAATTGCATCAATATCTCGGAGAAATTGAGCTACTTCAGCTCTGGCACCAGGGGCATTCCAGGGAGTCTCGAAGTTATCAAAAAGAAGTATCATGGGTTTGTCAGAAGACTGTAGCTCATTCAGGATGGCATTGAGCATATTTTTGGTACCACTTGGGAGATCCAGTGCAGAGTGAACTGTATCAAGAAGGAGGGGAAATGAAGTAGCTTGGACACAAGGGAACCAAGCCTGGTAGTGCTGCGGATAACATTCCAAAAGTCTTGCATCTCGCACAACTTTCACTGCAACTGATGTCTTTCCCATGCCACCAGTGCACAAAATAGCAAAACGAGCGCGCTTTGATTCTGGTGTTTCTGGTTGCCATATCAACTGATTGACAATGAAATCAATGTCAGGATCACGGCCAAAGAGCATGGTGCTGGCAGGCATGTAACCATGACCATGGTGGGTCAAGGAGATGGCTGGTCCAGGAGCTATGAATACAACCTCAGCCAAACAGTAAGAGGAGAAGGAGAATCATACTAGAATCATAATAATTGTTGACTGTTGTTGTCATTGTGAGATCCGAAAGCACATTTCCATGAACAGTCCCTATCCTGCAGTCAGAAATATGCTTCAAGGCAGACCACCTTCAGCTCACCAAAGGTGCTATCTGCCAAATTGACATTCATATGAGGCATGGCTGAACGAGACATGGAGGTTCGGAACAAGGTGTATAAGCGCTGGGAAAGGAATTCACAGCATGTCAAAGATGGCACCTGACCTGTGACTAAAAATAAACGACTATCTTTCTACTAATACTAGAGGCTGACTAGGGAGACTACAACCTGTATAGACGCTGAGAAACAGCTTTCACAGCATCATGACAGCTGACAGATGACATGTGAATAAAATAACCTGGGCGCATCGCAGGTGTCGCAGGGCGCTAAAACTTTGTTTCAGATCAAGAAAACTGCATAATAGGGCTGTCCAATTAATCAGGTCGGTCAGTCGTCGTCGATATTAAGTAGCTGAAGAGGTCATCAAATAAATTCCTTTTTGAGAATATTGGCCGGGGTCCGAATTATTCATCCCCAAGAGCATTCAGGTATTCCAGCATCTGCACAGCATTTGAGGATTAGATGTGGAATCTGAGGCAAGTGTCTTACCTTATGAGCAGATTCAATCATTTATAAATCCAAACAAGGCCGTTCAAGTCTCATTTTCATTTGTCATGTTCACTGTACTGTACCAACCAAAGTCTGTACCAACCAAAGTGGCGCAATGAAAGGCGCTCCGCCGCATGCACGACAACAAGTCCCAATCTGAACTGGGACTTGATCAAATTTCGGCGCGCTTGTGACGAATGTCACACAAGTGACTCGGCGTGACATGAAATCGGCTCAACTTTTTTTTTTTTTTTTTGGGTGTAAGCTACATAATAGAATTCAGAAAACAAAGTTAACTTGGTTCCATTAAGCTCAATGTTCAAGGAATTTCACCCTGAGGAAATGCACTTAAGAAAGGAGCGAACGCCAAACTGTCTGGCCTGCATAAGGTGCAGTTGTTGAGACTCGAGGTCTTAATATACGATCTAAAGCTCTTGCGTACAAGTTGGTTAGTTCGTTGTGAGATGTTGAGGGTAAGATAAACTGTCCTGAAGGACAGGAGGGAGTCTGCAAAACTCCCTCCCCTCATGTGCCCAAGGCACATAGAAATAGTCCAAATCTAATCTTGTGAATTTCCTTGGGACGCTTCCTCGGGGGAAAAGCCGTTGAAAACGACTGGGAAGCGATTTGTCGACCTAACGAATGCCATGAGGTGTTTGACGTGTTTCGAACGGTCACTGAGTAAGTGGCGAATCTGGAGAGAATGGAGTTTTGTCGCTCGTCTAAGGGTTTCGCGCTCTGAGGTGAATCATGAGGAATTGTTTCGTAGAATATGGTGTTTTCCCGAAAGGAGAATGGTTTGGTGATTTTATCAGTTTCTCAGGGAGACGCTAGAGCCAAGCTCGAGCGGAAGCTGCTTCAGTCGCTGCTCAAGCGGACACCATAGCTGTAGCTCCAAATTCAGCTGCAGAGCAAACGCTGCTGCAGCGCAAGCGGGAACAAGAGCCGCTGCTACGCAAGCCAAAAATGTAGACCTGTGGAATTGAAGCGGTTGGTCAATTCACCATTGAGCAAGAAAGATAGACGCACAATTTGTTCAGCACCTCTTGCTTCTTCCCAGATTTTGTCTGCTCTTCTTCTCGTGCTCTTTCGTTCGCTTCACCCAAATTCTTTCGCCGCGCTGCCCAAAGAGCGTCTCTTTTCGTCATTCACCGTCCTCTCTGCTCTCGATGCTGAAAGCTGCCGTCGAAACGAAAGCACCTCTCTGAATTCCAATACATTGGCATCTCCTGCTCGTCCCCGCCCCTCCTACCGCTCCCGTACCCATCGCTTCGAGTTTTCACCGATGTAGCGCCCAAAGCGCGTGCAAAACCAACGCTTTCCTCTCGAAGGACAAGCGCCAAAAACCGGAAAAGCTACGTTCGCCCTGGATCTGGACAATGGAGGAATGTGGAGGATGTGGGGGAGAGGAAAGGAGCGAGGATCAAATCTTTCGAGACGCAAAACTGGTGATGATGCGGTGTGACATGGATTTGTAAGGATGTGATTGTGTGACCGGGATAGGTCCGACGTCGGGATAATTTGGGGTGGGACGGGACCAGGATAGTGATACCGCGAGGATGGAAGCAGCCGTTTGTCCGCGCAAGGAACGAGTTTATTGTGGGCGCCAGAGAGAGGGGAGAGGGAGTTTTTCAGAGTGTTGTACTATTTTGGACCAGTGGGATAGAGGCCAACCGTTCCGGTGGCAGATACGAGTCCCCCATTTTTTTTTGGTCCCAATAAAATGACATGAATCTTACATTATCATTGTCTATCAAGTATTCATTATATTTGAGACATGATGAAAGAACTATTCTATTGATTCTTCTTACCCTAAGTCACTAACCAACAAACACCACCAGGAGCACACCTTTGCTATTTCACCCCACAGGCTCAGATGAAAGAAATATTATTTTACAACTAGACATTCTATATAGTACATGAGAGGTAAACTAATAAATAAGTTCAAGGGCCGCACAGGGAGACATTAAAACCTGACTGGTAAAACCACTTGGGAAAAAACCAAGATGCAGGGAAAAGTTGCCACTGTAGAGCGGGTTTGAAAGTTTCAAGAGCAAGCCCACAGAGAAATTTGTGAAAACTACCTACTAGATTCATAAGCTAACCAAGTCGAGTGTACACTGCAAATACAGCAGTTCCACCTGTCACTGATACAAGTTGTCTTGGAGTAAACTCAGCAAGTTTACCTTCCAAGCTTGATTGAGCATGGTTAATCATTCCATCATTATACCAAACTTCACTTTCCTTTGTGATGATTCTTGATACAAAGTGATTTCCATGAACATGATAGACAATTCCACAAAGAGACATTCGGACATTCACATTGTTTTGGCACAAGATATCAACAACTTTGCTTGGTTCAAAATTCTGCCCTGCAAGTTCACAGACTAGTAGTTTGGGTGCAGTATGATAATATCTTGTCATAGAACAGTTTTGCTGACACTGTGGGCACTGAGTACGAGATTCTTTTTGTGCTCTAATCATTGCTAGTCTTATATTCATACTTGCACTTGTTGAAGCCAGACTGACTTGGAAGCTAAGTCCACCATTTGCAGTAATATCTCCACAATGAGTGCAATGGATGACTTTGGAAGCTACTGGCTGCTCAGTGTGTAAAAGTTCTCTGACAACATGATTAATCATTGCTCCTCGAGGCTCTTGATGGAACAAGACAGGATCAGTCTCAAATAGCATGGCACGAACAGCATCTCTAGCTTGTTCCATGGTCTGTCTGACCAAAGTAACTTCATTAAATCCTGAGGCAAGTTTCTCAAGATATGTGCTGATATCTCCAAAGTTTCTAGTCCAAGCAACTGGATTATAGAGCCAAATATCTGCTAGAATTGAGAACAATGCATCATATGGGCAACTATGATGGATATCATCCCAAATGAAACCTGCTGGGCCATTCTGATTTGCAGTAAACTGTAGTAACCTTATATGTTTACTAGGTTTTAACTGTTCTCCATCAGCAGAATGTTTCAATGCAGTTGAGCCAGCAGCAGGTACAAATTCAGAATTTTTAGGAGCTTGGGCACTGAGTTTAGCTGGTGATGCTGTTTTATCAATCATCTTCCATTCAACTTCATGTGGTTCCAAGTTGAATGGCATATTTGGACTCCATTGTAACTGTCCTGGAACATTTGAAGGCATAAAGTGTTGACCTTTCACTTGACGAAATTTGTCAATAAGTTCATTCCGTGTAATGCCAGTCACAGTATCAGGAAGTGTGCCCTCATATCTCATCTGAGTGATTGAATCTAAGAGTTCTAGTTCACGAAGCTCTTGATGTAAGTCTCCAGCAATCCCAGAAGTAATCTTTTTATCATCAAAAGATTGCATTATAACAGTGCCAGCACTTGATGAGCTTCTAGATAGAGCAGTATAGAAGTTCTGATGATTTTTTGAAGCACTGAGGTTCACTGGATTCTTATCTCTTGTGGATCCCTGACTGTTATAGTCTGTCTTTGCAAAGTTGAGAATAACTTGAGCTTGACTGCGAATGATATTTCTTATTTCACCATTTGGAAAACAGGCAGGGACTGTCACACTGGCTCTTGGAATGGGAACAACATTCAATGGGAGATTTTCAAGCTGGACTGACTTGGGTGGTGTGGGGCTAACTAAGCTCCTACTGAGGAAATGCTCTGTAGAACAGAACAAGTCACAGCAAAGGAACAGGGCCTTTCACTCAGAAAGTCCAGTCCAAACAAACGTAGACAAGCACGGCCCGACGAAACAGTCAAATGAATGAACGATCGTGGACGTAATACGGTCAATAGACTTTATCGTTGATTTCCCGGACAGCTAGGACCAACAGGCTTTTAATGATGATCCCGAGGAAGATCTCGGACCACCGTAAAGGCTATCGAGCGTGTCCGAGCACGAAAAGATGCTATTGAGTGTGATTCTCCTTGTGGTACTAAGGTGAGATGCCTTTCTACTACTAACTGACCACCTTTTATAGCCTGCTGAGGCCAGCCTCGTGCCCATAAGCTCAACCAATCCTTTGCTAGCACCTTTCTACAGCCAATGGGATCCCTGTACTAAATTTGAAACACGTCTCATCTTGACAGTGGCGCCTGTCCATCATTTATGGATGGCACTTCTAGGACCGGTGTTCCGATAATCGCTTCTTGGTCGTTGTCGGCGCGTCTTGTCCTAATTGGGCAGTTGTCGGGACGCATGAGCGCATCTGAATGCGCGACATAATCCCCCCAATTGAACCTTCGACTTTCCATAGTCGATCTACCCTTGAAAGTATCCGATAGATTACTTTGAACACCTGTCGGAAGGCTAAAATCTTCGTTGAATCTGCCCATTCAATTGCGGTCATCATCCTTCAAATAAGGAATTTTGAAACTCTCTCTCTCGTCACCCAAGTTCCTTGTTCACGTGTTCTCGCCGAATAAAAGGCCTGGGTCTCTTTCCGAATTCCTCAGCTGCAATCCCCTGCAACTTGAACCCGTTTTCTGCTTCATCTCTGCAACCGCATACGCCTTCTTCACCTTCTTTCACTACTACTCCCCTACTTCTTCAACCTAGTCAATATGGTCATCGCCATGCTCGATCGCACTGTTTCTCCCCAGAGCCATGTCGCCCAAAGCCCTGTTTCGTGCAACATCGAGGACTTGAAGAATCTGATCAAATCGGCCATTTATCATGAGCCTCGAGACGTGACCACTACTGATGCCATGCGTTTGCATGCCACTCGTCTCGTTGATCTCAATGTTTGTCTCTATCCTTCTTCTCTCTTTCCATTCTCACTGTGGCTGTCTCTAGAACCGATTTAAAACTATGTCCTTGACCTGTTCCACGCACACTCCGATGATGTACGAGCTCGCGGATATTCTTGGCAAAGCGCTGTACTGGTTCGTTATGAACTGGGGACACCCTTCTCTTCATGCTCCTCCCCCGGTTGTCGCAGCATTGATGGATGAAACTGCAGCCAATCTTGGGGCGCATACTGCTGAGATAGAACCTGGACAAGTGGATTGGCTCGAACGTTCGGTGCGTTTCCTTTTTGATGAATGATCTCGAAAATTCCCTGAGCACAAATTCCCTCAGATCAATCGCGATCCACGTGGCGAATCTCCATTTCCCCGTTTGTCCACCACTCCGAGGCTTCGTTATCCATCAAGCCCTCCTTCCAGCTCTCTCCTTGTTCACCCTTCGCCAAAGCACCCAACTGCATTACTCTCTTCTCCTCAGTACCCTCCGGGGCTTCCTCTTCGACCCATTAGTGTCAGCAGTGGCAGCATGCCTGCGCTTACTGCTAGCGCTAGACCATCCCCGATTCCTATCGACGTCATGAACTTGAGCGTCGAGACTGGAAATCGCTATATGTCGCGACCTGACATTGTCATGAACGGTCCAGAGCATCCAGATCCGATCAGCGCCGGACTAGCGCCGGCTTCCATCGAAACCCAAGAAGCTTATCGGGCTCTTTCTTCCCAGGTTCGGTCGCTTCCTGCCCGACCCATGGGATCACCTGGAATCTTACTTCCTGCTGACCCGGTGACTTATCAGACGACCTGTATTTACTGCTTGCCGCTGCAAGTGAATACTGCCTGTGTTCACAGACCCGCTGAGCGCATGTCTCGCTTGAGCCCAGCTGCCGACAATAATCGCTCTACACCTCTCCCTGATTATTCATCTCCTTCTCCTCGACCTGCTCCGATTCTTCGTGCTACTCGGAGTCCCTCCGCACCTCATGCCGGATTTCCTAACCGCCATCACCAGCACGGAGTCGATAAGCCTCGCCCTGCTTTTCGAGTCAAA
Source organism: Mycena floridula (assembly GCA_029320655.1). Taxonomy (NCBI): domain Eukaryota; kingdom Fungi; phylum Basidiomycota; class Agaricomycetes; order Agaricales; family Mycenaceae; genus Mycena; species Mycena floridula. The sequence continues at coordinate 3,555,033 of JARIHS010000004.1, read as the reverse complement.
CGGGGTCGGTCCTATCTCCTTGAGAAGGCCCAAGTTTGCACTCTTATACAGCAAGGCCGGGCTCGGCGTAACGTCATTGACGATATCGACCGGTTCATGGTCCATCAGTGGGATGTTACCCCCAGAGATATAGCAGGCGGCCCATCCAATCGGCGCTGGTAATAAATATTTTGCTTCCTTTGTCTGTCGAATGCCATAGAAACCTAAATAGCTTGTGACGAAGTTCTTTGACAATATAATATTTGCTGTTGATATTTCTTGAATCCTGCTTTGAGCAAATATTCATCATGGGATAACTCGCTGTAGCTTGTGGTCCAGAAGTCCAGTGATACGCCTGGGCGATAGACTTCTGTTTCCTGTCTGAGACCCTTTCACCAAAATGATGGAGTCCTGATGTAGTTCTGCCTCTGATGACCTGATTCCCCGATGTATCCTTGCTCGAACGACCAGTTTTTCCTTGTATAACCCCAAGTAAGTGGCCTGGTGATTCCCTTTTGTATACTTGTCTGGTCCTATGTTTTTATGTTCCTTTGTGTTCTCCTGTCTTGATGTTCCTTGTATTTCCTTGCGATTTTCCTTCAGCAATGCCTCCTTTCAAATAATTATCTTATTCTGGGTAAGACAAGATCATAGCACAAGGAATTTGTAGAAGTCCGTCGGGCTTCTCACTCATCCATTGAATCTTCAAAGTGCTCCTCCTGATTTCCACCATGAAGTTCACCTGCTTCTCCCTCTGAATATCCTGATAGAGCACCTGTGTCCTCAGAGTCCCTCAACCTCTGCATTTCCGCGGCGCTCACATCCAAGAAGTCTCGTAACGGCGGCAGGGTGATTTCTGCGCGTGCCTTATAAGGAATCACCCTAAAAGCTCCAACTGGCCTGTGCAGTACAGCACCGTCCAATTCAGCAAGGACATATGCACCGCCTCTGTTCTTGGTTATCACTATCAGTGGTCCGAGATATCTTGGCCACTGCTTCCTGCTATGAGACTCCTCTACCCTTGTATTCCTCATCAATACCAGGCTGCCCTGTTTGAAATCATAATCCCGGAGTCTGTTCTTGAATTTCTCTTGATATTCGGCTGACCTCTGCTTTCTGAACTCAAAAACCTTCAGCCGCAAGTTGTGCAACATGTCATCTCGCTTCTGAAGTTCTCGTGCTCGGCGAGCTATCAAGTCTTCTGTTGTCAAGACTCCATTTGGTGGCGGTAGCAAATGTGTCGCCTCATCGATGTCGATAGGAAGGACTGGATGCACTCCATGGGCAGCATAATATGGACTGCATCCCATGCTACGCCTTGTCGTTACTCGTTCAGACCAGAAAACGGTATAGTGCACCCAATACCACTGGCTTGCATCTCCATCAGCAGCCTTGATTACGGTTTCTCGAACATCAAAATGTTTACGTTCAATCAATCCATTTGCTCGGCTGTTATAGCCTGATATTGAGATATGATTGATCTTGTACCGATCTCTGAGTATCTCCAAAGCAGCAAGAAATGGGGGCCCATTATCTGTGACGATCTCGTACAAGGCACCCCATCGGCAGATGATATCTTGGAATAGCCAGTTTGCGATACCTGTCGCATTTTCTTTCCGCAAAGCGCGAAATTCTGGATATGAAGTCAAAGAGCACCTGCCATGTACCAAGTACTTGAACCCATTTGACGAAGGCATGTGCATTGTGTCAATATGGATTTTTCCAAATAATGGTGCAGGCATTGCTATGACTGGTGGAATGATGATCTTCAAGGTCTGCCTGACTTGACACTGATGACAAGAATCAATGAACCACTTGACATCATGTCCCATTCTTGGCCACCAGAAACGGGTTCTGACATGGATCAAAGTGACATGTATGCCCTTGTGACACATTCCATCATGCATTCGAACCAATATGGACAAGCGTTCATGAGGTTCTGGCACGACTTGATGCTGGCCCATTGGACTCTTCCGCCATAGCTTTCGCTCCATGACAAAGAATTTGCTGACATATTTGGCGAAAGCTCGAGACTGAGCTTCGTCAAGATCCAGTGGGCGTTTGAGATTTTGTAGGAAATCTCTTGCCATGTCTAGCCTTCTTTCAGCTTTCCGTGCTTTGGAGGACATCGGAATTACCACTTGTTCATGATCTTGCTGAGACAGAGGGTCCTGCACTATTTCATGCGATGTCAGGAATGTATCGACTGGAATCCTGTGGACTGCCGCCAATCCTGATGGATTCAAAAGGTGCAGAAAGCTGTACTGAGAGTCAATCCACTCGTCATGATCTTCCTCCTTCTCTGGTTCATCATCAGGCTGTGGTGGGCGCCTGGACAGGCCATCAGGACCATGCCGCTCCCCTGGAACATGTACTAGTTCAAAATTGAACAGTAGAATCCCTGCAACCCATCGATTCACGCTGGCAGTAGGCTGAATGTCGGGATTGTTCAACATCCCCTTTATGAACTTTGCATCCACTTCAACAACCAGGTTCTTGACGCCCATGATGTACAACCTCACAGCCTTCAATGCCCTGAAGAGAGCATACAACTCAAGCTTGGGTTGGGAGTACCTAGCTTCTCTCTCATTGAATGGAATAGAGCCGAAGCGGTTATAGAACCGCTTTGTTCCAGTTTCATCTTCCTGTGACAAGGTATAACCAGCCGCTATCCAAGATGCATCGACTCCGAGTATGACTCGCCTCGGTGAATCATAATCAATAGGCCTGACAGCCGGTGAATTGATTATGGCAAGCTTGAGAAGATCCTGGGCTTGTTTCTGGGGCTCTGACCACTTGAAAGGTACACCTTTCCGAGTCAAATCCACTAACGGCCTCGCAATTGTTGCAAAATTTTTGATAAAAATCCGCATCAGAGTTGCAGTCCCCAGGAAAGCTCGTACCTCAGAGAGGTTATTGCATGGACCCCAGTTACGAATCTTGGCGATACGTGATTCATCTGGTAGGCGTCCCTCATAGGTGCATCGGTGTCCAACAATTATTACTTCTGGAACACACAGGACTGCTTTCTTCCCCGAAAAGGTGCAACCCACATACTTGACTCGTTGCACAACCCTGTTAAGGTTCTGAAACTGTTCCCAGACAAATCGTCGGATCCCATCATTGCCCGGTATAGTCTCGTAAGACCCATCAGCAAGTTCGTATCGCGATCTGGGGCCTAGTATTGGCGCATCGTCGATGAAGGGAATAGTGACATGAGGGATTTCATCACGAAGGATAAAGTTCACATCACCCTGGAAAATTGGGACAGAATTTGTCCATCCCATTGGTAGGCGAGTGAGCCTGAGAGTTCCCAATGGAGTCTGAAAGGTTGTATAGTCACGGGATTCCTCCTCTAGAAGTCGTTCATCAAAACCCACAAACCAATCCAATAGGCCATAGCAAGCCCTGGCTCCACAGCTGTCTCCAAGTGTCTCGATATAAGGGGGTGACCCTGAATCTTGGATTGTGACTGCATTTAGAGGTTGTAGATCATGTACCAGGCGAACTGCATCTGAGTCCTTCTTTGCAACAGCAAACCACCGAGATCTGTATGAGGAATTACTCGGTTCATATGTCCCAGTCCTGATCTTATCACGGACTGTTTCAATGATCTTTGAGAATAATCCCGGTGGTATTGGCATGTTCTTGAGCACCCAAGGAGTGTGAGGCATCACCGGCATCTCCACAGGTGGGAAAAACTTGGTATTGAATGTCCCTTTCTGGGTCTCATCCCATGCAAACCCCTCATTCTGAACCATCATGAAGTAATGAAGCAATTTCCTTTCCTCCGGCCACAGAAAGGACCCAGAGTGCACTTTATCCATGATATCTCGTTGATCCTTCCTGTATCTCCCTGTTGGTGAGAAGTCCGGTGGATGTATCGGAAGAAATGGAAGGTCTTGTAGAGGATCACCCTCTATTACCCGATCAATTCTGAACTTCTTCGGTAATGTTGCAGGTACCGGTCGGATTTTCTTTGCAACGGGTTTGTACCTCTTTTTAGAACACAATAAAGTGTCCACCAAATTGGCTTCAACCAATCCTGACCCTGGTTTCTGCACAACTGAAACTTCCTTTCGGGTGACTCTCACGTAAGTTTGTCCACATGCCGATGTTGTATTTTTGATAGTACAAGCATAAATCTCTTCTTCAGGATCTTTTGGGCGGCCCTGGAATCTCCCCCCAATTGTGATTTTTGGCTCCCCTACATCCCGGTATGCTCCTGTCGCACACAGATAGGCACTTTGCGCAAATGATGGCATTTTCTGACCGGGCTCAGGAACAAGCTCGATGTTATGCACTGCATCAAAAACCACAATATAACCAGGGATGCTTGTCCGATCTTCCAGAAGGTGAGTCACTGAGGTAACTGCAGGTGTCCTATGCGAATAGCCAATGTCCATATTATACACCGAAATGACCAGTCCGAATTCTCCTTGATGATTGGTCAAGTCATCGATTATTGAAAACCCGAGTCCTCACCCATTCCTCTCTTTGCGGCTGAGGCCATTGAGAAGCGAGGCAGCGACTTCGGGCGAGTCGGAAGCTTTCGGGTGCGTCCAGGGAAATTCGGATCATTGATTGTGATGTGACAATCTTCGTTTTCGAAGTTCTTGACCTCGCTCTCCGCGACAACGTCAAACGGACGACCAATCAAGATATCATACGCCGGATTTCTCACGACATGTGCTTGCATGTAGAGGATAATTCCACCAAAGTCAAACGGAAGGTTTCGCACTACTCCGAGAGTCATGTCAATACCGCCATTGGCAGATCTCATTGGGATCACGATTGTGGTGTCCAATGGTTCCTCGAGATAATTCCACACTGCTTCGGATATTGCAATGATCTGGCATCCCGGATCCACAATTGCTTCGATGGGCTCTTTCTTGTGTCCTACACAAGGTACCAAACATCTAAGAGCATGGGTGAATTTAGCTGAAATCAATGACTCTGGAATTTTTCCGCCCGGATGTTCTAACATCCATCCTTCAACAGGATCAATTTCCAGATAGACTTCAGTTGGTCCTGATGATTCAGGGGTCGAAATGTTGTTGATCTTTCGTCCCTTGATATCGTCATTTGTCCTTCGACACATCTGAGGACTAACAGCAAACAACTCATTCAAAGTCAGATTGACATTTGTTTGTCCCATGATTTTGTCGTAGACGGCACCCTCAGAGACCTTTTCACGGACTTTCGAGCTATGTTTGTATGCGGGAGATGATCTCTCAGCGTTCAGTGACATTGGCTTTCCTTCCTCTTCCGGAGTCTGGTAGCGACGGACCGACTGCTCCGCTGGTGGTGGACTAGGGGAACTGGATAATGAACTGGTTTGTCTGAGCGGCTGAGTCGGCCTTGGCTTTCCTTCTTTGACAACAACCTTCTCCTTCGGGGGTAAGGGAGGTGGTTGTTCCTCTGGAGATGAAGATTTTCTCATACTGCGGGTAGTCGCCATGAAAGCTTCTTTTTCTTGAAGCTTGCTAGATGTTTCTTTCATGGCATCCAGTTTTGCTTGCATTTCCCGGATTTGCATGTGATACTGTTCCGCTGTAGTATTTGAAGCCATTTGAATCGGTTGATCAACCGTTTGGACCACCAGTGCATTTTGTGCGACTTCGAGAAGGAATTTCTCTTGAGGAGCCTGTGGTGCGGCTGCTGAAGCCGAAGCCGGGCTCGTAGCATTTTTACCCATGACATTTGCCACATACCAATCCAAGCGATCCAGCAACCATTTTCCTCCTTGATAAGGACTGGGGTCCACCCCGTCAGGTGCTAAGATTCGCCGTGATATTGGATCCCTTCGCACTTTCCGGTCCCGAAAGTACCCCTCCAATTTTTCACAGCGCTGCTTGAGTCGCCGGCATTCTCCACCACAGAACATACAGTCTTCATTTCCAGTATAGCCTTGTTTCATGCCACCAACAGGAGTAACTGCATTTGCACCGGAGGCTGGAGTCTGTACCTGCCATGTGTTCTGAGGCAAGTACTGGTTTCTTGGGTACTGTGGTGTTGTTGGCGGTGTGTAAGGAGCCTGGTATACTGCAGGTTGCTGAGCCGGTTGAACCTGCATGGCTTGCAGAGACTGGACCATGAGTGTCATGGTGGTTTGCAGACTGGCAAGAACAGAGCTCATATCTTCTTGTTTCAAACCCGCAGATTTTTCTTCTGATTGCCGGTAATCATCCACTGCTGTTCCTGATAAGACAAATTCGCCGGCTTTCAACAGATCATCAAGATCATAAGGATCATTCGGAAAATGATTCGGAAGGGCGATAGCAAGCCTTCCTTTCACTTTCTCTTTAAAAGCGTCATCCATTCCACGAAAGAAGGCCCGAGATCGTTCATTTTTGGAGAGCAATCCCTTCTGGTCCAGAAAGTTTGCAATCAAGGTAAATTGACGAACAAAATCTCCCCAGTCTTTTCGGGTTCGGATTCCTACCCTTGCGAATGTTCCTGAAACCCGGTCTAGATCCTCCATAGTGTAACGGCGATCAGCTTCGGCTCCTGGGTACAAGCGCATTATCTCTGCCTTGAAATCGGCCCATGTTCCACCGGTGTTCGTAGTGGCATCATGATCGGGATATGTTGATAAACTTTCCCATAGGTCACTCTTGGTGATATCCACATAGCGACAGGCCTTTTCTTTAAGCTCTTTGTCGCTCGGCTTAGATGTACATCTCCCAGCCAATGAATCAATGTCTTGAAAGTACCGTGCCAATGAACGGGGCTGTCCATCAAAGGTTGGTGCTGTATGATGGCCTGGCGACGGCATGTAAATTTTAGACATGTTGATTTGATAGTGGGGATATACGGGCGGAGGCGGCGGAGGCGGTGGCGGATAGATATAGCTGTTGATCCTTGATTTGACTGGTGATAGCTCCGGGGTCTGACTGGACTGCCTCTGGAGAGCTTGACTGGCTGCAGCGGGCCACTCTGCTCTTCTTAGAAACGGGGTTCTCGGATGATTATCCGGTTCCGAGCTACTTTCAGAGTCCGATATATTGACGACTGTGGGAAAGAGAGACTTGTTTGTTTGAAAAGGATTTTTCTGGATGAAATACCCCTCGCGGTGGGCTCCAAAATGTGGGGCTAACTAAGCTCCTACTGAGGAAATGCTCTGTAGAACAGAACAAGTCACAGCAAAGGAACAGGGCCTTTCACTCAGAAAGTCCAGTCCAAACAAACGTAGACAAGCACGGCCCGACGAAACAGTCAAATGAATGAACGATCGTGGACGTAATACGGTCAATAGACTTTATCGTTGATTTCCCGGACAGCTAGGACCAACAGGCTTTTAATGATGATCCCGAGGAAGATCTCGGACCACCGTAAAGGCTATCGAGCGTGTCCGAGCACGAAAAGATGCTATTGAGTGTGATTCTCCTTGTGGTACTAAGGTGAGATGCCTTTCTACTACTAACTGACCACCTTTTATAGCCTGCTGAGGCCAGCCTCGTGCCCATAAGCTCAACCAATCCTTTGCTAGCACCTTTCTACAGCCAATGGGATCCCTGTACTAAATTTGAAACACGTCTCATCTTGACAGTGGCGCCTGTCCATCATTTATGGATGGCACTTCTAGGACCGGTGTTCCGATAATCGCTTCTTGGTCGTTGTCGGCGCGTCTTGTCCTAATTGGGCAGTTGTCGGGACGCATGAGCGCATCTGAATGCGCGACAGTGGATTGACCAATTTGACAAATAATGTCTCAAGATATTCACGTTTCTGAGAATCTTGTACACTTTGCCAACCAACAACCTGAGCTTCTTGACCATTGGTCAAACTCAATTCAGTAGCTTCATTGTGTTTGAGCATTACTGGCATTCCAATACACAATGGCAATACTCCAGGAAGATGCTTGGTATGTCTTGGTGGAACAGTCCAGAGAATTTCTCGAACTTTTTCAGACATCACAGGTTGACTTGATGCTTTACCTCGGTGTCTTCGTTTTGTTCTAGATGTTTCATCTGGATCCTCTTCATTCCCCCATTTATCCATAGAGTGGAAGAAGTGAAGTTCTTGACCAATTTCATCTGCAAATCGTTGATATGCCATGTCATTCAGTTTATCTCGCTGAGCATTTCGACCAGTAATCACAGAGACATATCTCAAGTCTGCATCTGATAAATGAGGTTGATTTTGGCGGCGGCCAGCAATTCTTGAATGTAGATATTCTAAGTCATCAGGTGTACATGCACCATATCTCATATTCTCCAGTGCAATACAAAGTTTCTGGTCGTCTATACTCTGGTTACGTTGTCGCATATTCTTTCGGAGAATAATCACTGTAGTAACTTGATGCCATAATGCTTTGCTCATAGCCTCTTTTTGGTCACTCAAAGTCATTCGAGCATTAATTGAGCATCCAATCTTTCTGCTATAAAGTGGATGATACCCTACTGGTGGTAGTTGTGCAAAGTCTCCAGTAAAAATCATATTGATACCACCCCAAGGCAATGTGATATCACTTTGGCCTTTAGCTTTCACAAGTCTTTCACAGATTCGATAGTAGTCATAGGCAGAAATCATTGAGAGTTCATCAACAAAGATGTAGTCAACTCCAATAAGAGATTCTCTAGCTTTCAAGATTCCAGTGCGTTCAGAGTCAAAGCCAATAGAGAGATATGAATGATATGTTGATCCATTGATATTGACTGATGCTGTTCCAGTGGGCCCTAGTACAACTAATCTATGTGCCTCATGCCTTTGCTTGAAAAATTCTTTTCAGAGCTAACAGTACTTGAGATTTCCCTGTACCTGCCATGCCACCAAGATACATCTTTAGTTGAGTTCTCTGTGATAAAGTTACATGGTTGGCAACAATTCGGAAGGCTCGTTCCTGTTCTGCATTGTCTTGAAGTTTGAAATCAACAATGATAGTCTCAATGAGGTCCTGTTCCTTCTCTTGTTGAGCTCTAAAGTTCTTATCAATATAACTGATATCTTCAACAACAACTTCATTCCATTTTGTATATTCATCTGTAGCCTGGAAAGTTTTGCTCAAGTTATTGCTGGAATTAGTCTGCATAGACTTCAATTCATTCTTTCGTGCATTTTGAATAGCTGTTCTCCATTCAGTAGCTGACTTCTGTTCTGATGTTTCAAAGTTGAGTAGATCTGGGTCAAGGTGATATTTTTGAGGATTCATGTCATACATGCCAGATGCTCGCACAATCCGTTCCATTTGAGACATGACAGTCTCATCATTCTGGAATAAGCTGTCCTGCTTCATCAGTCTCTCCTCATCTTGGTCTAATTGATAAGTTTCTTGATCATATGAAGCATGTTCATTGAGTTCCTCAAGTTCATCAAGAAGTTCACCATCTTCTCTTGCTTCTTCCCATGAGCTCATTAATTGCATATTTTCATGACCAGCCTTTTTGCGCTGAGCAGCAAAATCATCTCTTGCATCATTACATTCATATCATAGATTGAAGTTTTTCATGAGCTGAAGTTCTTCAGAGGAGAAGTCATGAGAATGAAATGCTTCATCCCAAGTTTGATCTGCATCTTTCAACTCTGAGGGATGTCTCCATGGCTTAAACAGTGTTAACATTACTGAGCAATAATATTCTCTATCTCCACGATCACTTCGAGGTAAAACTCCACCAATAAAGTTGACAGCATAATTACTCATAGACTTATGTAGTCGTGATGTATGAGTTCCATCTTGCTTGTGTCCCTTCAAGAACTTGATATTGTCAATAAGGACAGATCTCTGGTCTGAATTTGACTTGGTAGATTTCTCTGGTATCTGTTTGCTCTGAGATTTCCTTGTAGGAACATTATCAAATATTATCTCCTCTGAGATGACTGACTCAGTTTCGACATAAGAAGAATCATCTGTGTCAATCAAAGTATCTAGATCAGTATCTGTGATTGAATCATTTGAGTCTAAAGCATCATCATCAACTGAGTCAATGATAGTGTCTGAGTCAGTGTTATCAAAACCACCACCCATACAATAATCTGATAGTTCCATCTCATCATCTAAGTCAGTTTTTGGTGTCTTTAGATCTGATTGGCCAGAAAATTGTTTTGTAACCCTCAAAGTCCAATTATAGAGGCTCATATCAGCTAACACACCACCACGATACTTGTAATCATCAACCTTAGAGATTCCAAAGTATCCAGATCTGTTCTTGCCAATCACAACATTTTCTTCTGGAATCATCTCAGGATTGTACAAATGTGCATCTGCTGCCATAGGTTCTAAGTCTTTCCAATATGCTCGAACAACATTAGTATATGATCGCCAGTGCATTGGAATAAATGTGAAGTTTGTATAGTGATCAGGATGCTTCAACAAATACATACAAGCCATAGGACTTCCAATTTCCATACGAGCTGTGAGACTATTGGCAATCTTTACAATAATAGTACATGCAAATTTTTTGGGGTCTGAAGGATCAATTGGACTGTCATTGACCTTTTTCAAAATGTTCAAGATAGCATCAAAGATCACATATGTTTTAATACCAGTTTTCACAAGATAATCTGTCACATATGCAATGACACCTTTAACAGCAGTTCCAGAAAGCAGGCTAGTGGAGTCTGTGTTTGCCCGAATAAGATATTCAATGAGTTCAGTCCATGTATTGTACCATGCTTCACCCTTTCGTAACTTCAATGCACCAGTGTTAGGATCAACCATAGTTTGTAATACAACCTCACGAGGGAATCGAGCTTTGCATACACCTTTATCATCAAGACAGTTGGCATTTGATTTTTCCTTTCTATCTTTGTCATTTGTATTGGGAAGTTGCTTTGGTCCAGCAGAGCAACTGTGTTTGTTCAAACGAAATCCAAGTTCATGAGTTTCTTGTTCATAATGCTTCCACCATTTGGAGTGTGCAATGCATGTTGCACAATCTGGGCTCTGGCAATCACATCTCTCAGCTGGAGGTGGAATGGGCATTTGAAGAGTTGGATTGATATAATTAGGATTTGAAAGCTCTCAATGGACAACTTCTTGTTGAACTTCAGTAGCTGTCATATCACCAAAGTCACCAACTTGGATACTTTCTAGATAATCAATCATTGCTTTAAGAAACTCAGAGTCATTGCCCATAATGCGATCTCTAATCTCTTGAGGTGATAGACAATTTTTTATCCAAAGTAGCATATGTAAATGAAGTGTTAATCGTCCTTGTTGCTCAACACTACCATAGTATGCAGCAGTTTGCCCAAAAAGACCATGATGATTGCTTCCAAATCCTAGAACATGTTTAATAAAAGCTTGAACCATGAAGTTGAAAAAGCGGGCAGCTGCTGTTGGATTCATAGATATAAGTTTCTTTCGAGCATTTTCTGGCAATATATCAGTTGAAAACTCAAAATTTTGTCCAGCAAAATAAATGCACATTGGATGGTTCTGATCAGCAGGAGATATTGTAATGAACCAAGATGGAGATCCTAGTTTTGAAATCAAAGCCCAAACTTCATTACGCATGTACTTTTTTGAAGTTATTGATCCTTTGACCTTTCCAGCTACAGTGTCCAACTCATTAAGCAGAGAATAGCAATCTTTTTCTGCTGGAGTCTTGGGCTTAACTTGTTGACCAGCATGTAAGCGATGGCTGATATCTTGCAGAACATTTGGATCCAAATTATAAATACGCTCTGCAATTCTATTGATCTCTTTTTTCTGAGTCAAGACATATCCACCTTGATTTGCTTCTTTCATTTGTTCCATATTGAGTGCAATGAGTGGAAATATTCCATCAAACTGGAAGCGTTTATCATAATACATCAACAGATAACCTTTATGGGTCATACTCGACATTTTTCCTTCATGTAAAGGGTTACAAATACCTCCAAATCCATAAGGAAATAAATGAGGAAACATTTGCGGAAATAGTTGTGGATTGTGAAAAGTATCTTGTGGTTTTTGATCTTGGCCGATGAACAAAATATTTTTCTTGCCTTTCTTCAAATGTTCTAATGCTGTTGCTTTTCTTTGTGACTTTGTCATGTCAGAAAAATCTTCACCTGTCAATCCATGAACCATGAATGGACAAGGTCCACTGTCTGTTCCTTCATCTTCTTCAATATCATGAGTTGCAGTTGAAAGGGGATCTTTATTTGTGTAAAGTTCCTCATAGTCCCAGCCAACTGGAACACCCTCATTCTGATAAGTATTGAGATTGACTTCAGAGATCATGATATCTTGATAATCAGCATGGTTTAATCGAAGCCATTCTAAGCCATTTTGGACCTTACTAAGTCGAACTAGTAAAGGTGTTCATTTCAGGTCTTCCTGTGTGGGTTGACATGGTCCAGTGTACATGAAAGCAATCATTTCATCAAGTTCCTCACGAGCAGGTGGCAATATGTTATAGACCTTCTGAATTGGATTGGAAAAGCAAATCACATTAGCTCTCATCTTGAATCTCCAGCTTGATGAAACTTTGATAACACAATAGCTATGTCGAACTCGTGCAATCATCAACTTTTCTATGACTGTGAGATCCTTTAGAACATCAGGTATTTCACCTAGCCAAAGTCCATTCACTAATGACATGGCAGGAATCTTGTTGTTACGAATGGATTTAAGACAAGTTGGACAAACATGGTCACATCCTGGAGCAAGTATAGGACCACATAAGTCAGATATATCATCACTGTCACTGAATCGTTCGCTTCGAGTAACTCCATCACGATAAAGCAGGTTTAAATCCAATCCAGAATTTGTTATTTTTATCAAGTCCTTCATTGGCCATAAGCGAGCACATACAGCACAACCTGCTTCAACAAACTGTGATGGGTGTGTGTCCTTGCAGAATCCTGTGATAATCTTTTGTATTAACATTGGAGTTGGTGGATTGGGTGGAAATTGCACAGGTGTCTCTTTATCAGGTTTTTTTTCAAGACGAGTTTGATGGCTAGTATTTAGTTCTTTTTCCTTCTGGTATGAGGCCTTGCGCTCTTTAGTTCGTCGTTGTTTCCCAGTTGCATTATTTCTCCAATGGCTATTTTTGTCCTGCATACTCATAATAGTATTAGGCTGAAAAAGGAACCATGTGTCAGAACAGGTATTATCACACATCTCATGGTCCTTTAAACAATCCATAAGTGTATTCTTTGCAGATTTACTATGGCCCTGAATATTATGGAGCAAAAGGAGAGTTTGGATGCCTAAAACAGGCAATTTCTGGATAATTGAGCTTGACAGTGGAATCTCACAGACCACATATTTATCTGTTAGAATTGTGTCTTCAATGTTTTCTGATCTCTCTATAGAGACAAATGTATATTTTGTGTCAACATCATTCAAAGTTAGCTTGTTTCCTTGAACCATATATGGCCGAAGTTCAGCACTGGTAAACCAGATGCTACCACCGCCAGTGACAGAATTGGCTTGGACAGAGACAGCTTTGAATGGATATTGTTTCAGATATATTTGAACAGAATCTGTTGAATTCTTTTTACTCAAAGTTTCAAGTTTATAGATGATCCAGTTCCGCCTTGCTGCTAATGCATCCTGCAATGGTGATTTCTGCGGAGTAAACAGAATTTCTCCAAGTAGAACTTTGAAATCATGACGTCGATAATGAGACCGTTGACACAGCATACTTGATCTCTTGGATTCATTTTGCATGTTCCCCTGAACTATAAACATCCAGATTGTTGTGTACTTTGATTCAAATTTGAATGACTTCACATAGATGTTTACACTTGAATCGGGGCAAATACTGCAGTCTGAATTCAAGTCATTGGAACTCTCCATCATTCGGTACTCTTTGCAACTATGCTCTCCTGCATTGTATCTGTATCTGTGCTCTTTATGTACTTTGTGGCTGACCAGGCGCGCACTAATTTTGGAGCTGGCCAGGCTCGCTATTGTTTGTTCCATGGCCAGGGCATTACGCTCGACATGGTCGATATCGGCGCGCCAATGATCAGAACTATGCTCTCTCTTTTGGGGTGAACTCTGTACTATTTTATTTATATGCCTGACCATGCGCGCACTATTAGGTTGGGAGCTGGCCAGGCTCACCGCTATCTGTTCTATTTGTTCCTGGGCCTGGACATGACGCTCGACGTGGTCAGCGTCAGCTAGCCCATCAATGGAACTAGGCGCGTACTACTAGGTTGGGAGCTGGCCAGGCTCACCGCTATTTGTTCTATTTGTTCCTGGGCCTGGACATGACGCTCGACGTGGTCAGCGTCAGCTAGTCCATCAATGGAACTGTGGCTGACCAGGCGCGTACTACTAGGTTGGGAGCTGGCCAGGCTCACCGCTATTTGTTCTATTTGTTCCTGGGCCTGGACATGACGCTCGACGTGGTCAGCGTCAGCTAATCCATCAATGGAACTGAAGCTGGTCAGGCTCAGATTGAGCGACAGACCATTACGTCGCATGGAAACACTGAAATGACATGTCAGACTTGAACTCGAGCGTCGGAAACTTGAAGGATAAACGAAAAAAGAAATCAAAGGAATGAGACGCCCAATGAGAAACCGCCCAAAGAACAAACAGAGCACAAGCAATCTACGCCACAAGGGCGCTCGGCATTGGTCAAAATAATTGAAAGCAAATGATTGCAAGTCAAGCACTAAACGCTCGGTGGACCGCCAACGAGTTCGGTCATCATCCATGAAGAATAGAATAATCAAATCAGAGCAGAATAAATAGCGCAGAAAGTCGACCGGCCAATGGCCATAAGGGTAGGAGAAAGACATAAGCCGACAGGCGACAAGGAATCCGGATGCATGGAACAAATCTGAACGGAGAGGGTTGATGGTAACCAACGAGACCGAGAGAAAGAAAAAGGACAGGTTGGAGGACCAAAACTGTGCGGAAAGGCCAAACGAAAAACGGGCAGGAAAGAAAAATACCAAATCCAAATGGCACCGCAGAAGCATTGGAAACAGTCCACGAAAGAAGAAATAAGGTGAGGAGGCTGACAGAACAGTGGGGATCGCGCCCAAAATAAAGAGCGAACAATGGTGGAAGAGCCTGGACAGCACGACACCGGAAAAAGTCCAAGGAAACGTGAAGATTATCCGACAGAAATTCAACGACCGGATGAGAATATGCAAGTGAAAGAAAACAGGCATGAATCATGAGTTCAACGGTCAACGGATAAAGAAAATCTCCGGTTGAACTTGAGGGCGAAAAGGTGGTAGTAATAGAATGGTGACCAACAAGGAAATCAAAGGTAGGAGAGATGAGACTTACCTAGGCAATAAAATGAGCAGTGCACAACAATCAGAGCTGGCGAGGCTCGAGTTTTCCATCGCAAGGAATGCGCCAATGTGAGAGGCAACATTGGGCCAACTAATAGCCTGAATAGAGGTCCCGAGATCGGCAGCATGACGAGTTGAGATGATATAGGGAAGGCTGCAGAGAAACAGCCAATAGAAGGTGACGACAACGAGCATGTCGGCGGTGGAAAGCAAAAGTCTAAGACGATGCTACACGTGGGATTTGACATCACATGTTTTTTCGGCCGAGGTTCATTTTCGGCCGAAACCACAAATTGAACACCGAAAGAGCGTACAGCAGACGCTACTAACGAAATACAAGTTCCAAATATTTCTGAATGATTGAACATCACAATAGTAGCCCAAATAGCCCGAAAAATCCACAAAAAAGCAAGGAAACCAAAAACCAGCAGCGAAACGAGAGAGATTCGGACAGTGGTCAACCATTGAGCTTGTCATTGTCAAGGTAACTAAGACCAGATGCTGGCTTTTCTGGTTCCTATAGTTATCATTATGCCTTGATTATGCCACGTAGGGATGTAACGGCTCGGCTCAGAGCCGACGAAGCTGCGGCTGCCGAGCCGTCCAGTCGAGTTGACATACTTACTAGGCAGAGCATAGGAAACCACTCCAGTGCTGAGATGAGGATTGAGACGATCACCGAAGACCGAAGACGATGGCTGGCGCCAGCGGAGGCTGTGATGTCACGTGTATATCCCCTTTGGGCTCTTTGATGATGGTTTCCACAATTTTCGTCCATCCCAACAAACGATCCCACAAGTGGGACTCGTAATGTTATATGGTACCATATTTTTGCAGTGTTGGAATGAATCAGTGTTCTATGTGTCCAGGGAGGAATGGAATCTCTGTGTCCAAGGCAGAATGGAATCCAAGTCTCTGTGCAGGCTGTAAGTAGGACAAGCTGCCATTGGTCTAATAAAGAGCGGTAAGTACGGAAATGTCCGATGCGAGAGAGCTGCAAGGAAATGGAT
The DNA here is from genome assembly GCA_029320655.1 of Mycena floridula. Classification (NCBI taxonomy): domain Eukaryota; kingdom Fungi; phylum Basidiomycota; class Agaricomycetes; order Agaricales; family Mycenaceae; genus Mycena; species Mycena floridula. The sequence goes on along the minus strand of JARIHS010000004.1, from coordinate 3,538,846 downwards.
GGGGCGACAGTGCAATATCCAATGGAATGAAATATGAAATTTGGCTTTGCTGGATACTTGATCCGGTCAATGTGGGCTTCAAAATTAGCGCTCTCTCGCGCATGCGTGTATGGTCATTCCCAAGTATTCCCAGGTGGAATTTTAGCCTTGCCCCCTGGACTCGGAGCGCAGATTGTGGGTGTAACCCATCAATTGTTCATGGCGGGTGGTAGGATTTCCTCCTTGATTCATAGACTAGAAATAGCAGTCAATTCATGCTAAATTATCCCTCAAAGCGTGGGAGAGACCATCTGCAGTCATCCAGGAGTAAAATACAGGTGCGCCACATACGCAATCATAGCGCTGAATACAAAACTCGGTGGACCCAACATTTTGCAGGTAGCATGTAGATGTCACGTCTATATATATGGTGGACATATTCAAATTGCATTGGTGAACTATGTTCTTCAATTTGTCAATTTCATTTGGTCCAGCAATAATTTGTATACAGGGGCAATACCACATCATACACGGGGCCATTTTACAATGCGAGTGTCGGAACAGAAGTCCTTGGTATGTCAGAGAGCAGCTGAACTATTCAGGCCAGACATGTAGAAGTTTCCGTATGTATTGACATCATTCTTAGGTCAAGCGCCACCTATTTCTAGCTGGAAGATCGGTCTTCAATATGTCAAATCAAGCATAATATCCAAGGAAAAGTCATTTAGGACAGGGAGAGAGTATTTTCGAAATGATTCTGATTTATTTAGGGGAGTAAAATTCTAACAACTTTGAAACTCGAGTCAGAAATGCTATAGAGAGGTGTCCCATTTGACGCCAGCCAACCAGTTTCGCGTCACTTTTTCATCTGCTTTACTGACTGTTCTGAATAATTATGGGCATTTTTCTGGTCTGTTTCGCATTATTTTTTAGACGACTCAATGTGATAGACCCCGAGAACCGATATTTCTATGTTGGACGTGCCCATCATTTTGATCGGCAATTGCCGATGACATGTTTCTTTTGTCCTCGACTGCCATTGGGATGGTAAGTGTCCTTCAAAATGCTCGTATATACTGATCATCTATCCCCTGTGCCTCACAGCAGCGTCCGTACCCAGATTCCCGACTGTGTCACTGAAACCAAGCGGCTTTTAGATGGAACTAGCTGACTGGACCATATTCTCGCTATGTCTGTCCGTGCCCGTTTATGACACCTCAAGTGCAATGGGCTGTGTGTCCATTATTTCCGTCTCCGAAGACACTTTTATGACTTCAATTTCTGCATATATATATAGACAACGGCCCATATGCACATTTATCTACCTACAAGCCGGTGATAGTGCGCTGCTCCAAATGAAATAGCAGATAGTAAGAACTTGAAGTAATGGAGTGTCAATCCGTGGATAAATTTAACCCCTATCTAGTCAGATCCGGCCATGTTTAATTTATATGATGGTATTGATAACATTTTATGGCGTCGGAGTGGCAAATGTTACGATTCTATTTGTTTATATAACTCATCGCATTGTTCAAGGTGACGCCACACTCTGATGCCATTAGGAGACCACTGTCATTTCCCCGAGCCTAAGATATTGAACAACCTGAGATTGAGCTCTTATAATGGTAGCTGAGCTTGTACTTGGAGGATGGCTATCAAATTCCCACTTGTAAGCACTGGAGAGGCCATTATTCGGCATCTGTGGTCCAACAATCCACGTAAAGGCTTTCCCTCCTCTCAGTATGAAACGGTGGACTACTAGCTACTGTTAGCCAGATTTTTGCCTTCTTTTTGCCCCCCCTCTGGCGACCCGGAGGGCCAAATTTGGATATGTTCTCGTATATTTTGACCTCAGATCAGGTCGACATTGCCGGATTTTGATTGCTAGCAGAACAGAACTGATGTTCTGATTATAATGACATCCCTCTGAACAATCATACACGTCAACAGACGAGGGACAATCCAATTCTGTCCAATCATTCATATGTTTCATCCATTTGCGCCGGAAATACAGGCGGAAAGGCCCTGAAAAACACAGTTTACACAGTTTATCAGGGCCACATGGTTCCTAGCTGCTTGAAACCGGCATCCTAGCGCATCTAGCAACCCTTTTCTAGCCCGATTCTTTCTCTGATATATGGGCTGACTGACCCCATCAAGCGCCGGATCGTCGGTCCAGATCGATGATGGCGGCATGTCGGGTCAGGCTCGAATAGGCCAGAACGTCACTCGACGGGGACCTGACGGACATATCCGTCTTCTCCATGGATGTCGTGGAGTAATAACAACGATCTGTGGGCTTCTGTGGGACCCGAACAAGAGCTATGATTTCGAGGTCCAAACTGACCTCAGAGAGGACCTGCACCGAGGTCAGATCATAGGTGTCAACGAGGTCAAAATCTCAGGTACCCCCTGTTAGGCCCGTTTCCCACACGATTCAGCCGGCCTTTACAGGCCTTATCTGCCAAAGGTGGAAATGGTGGGATGTCCTCTCCTCTCAATCAACCAAGATCCGCCAAAGGTTCTGTGAAAGAAGCTTGAACATCCTCGATCTCCCCAGCTCTCCCGCGTCTTTCTCTTCACCATACTCTCCATTCACATCCCGATACCTGCTCCCACTCGCCTGACTCGCCGACGAATGTCTCATCGACCGACGCAGCGGTGGAGGTGGGCGTGGTAGTGCCGTTGCGATGGCTGAGATAACCGCTGGCTGAGTGAGAAGCGCGTGTCGCCTCGGGTGTTTGAGGCGTTGCTTGTTCTGCTAGGAATGCTGACGCTTCAAGCGGGGGAGGTCGATTTGATGCTCGGCGCTGTTGGGGCGGGGGTTGTGGAGCCGGTGAGTGTGAGCGGATGAGAGAAGGGAGACGGGGGATGGAAGAAATGGAGGGCATCTGTTGTGACGAGATGCGCGTCGAGTCCGAGAGTCGCCTCGGGCGTTGGAGGGTTGGTCGTTGTAGCCATCATCATACTCCGGTTGAGACTGCTAGCACATCGAATGCGGAAGGTTGATTTTGATGCTCGGCGTGGAGCCTGGTGAGCGCGAATGAGGCGAGTGATGATGAAGGATGAGAGGAAGGGAGAGAATGGTGACAAATGTAATGAATGATAGACATCGTCAAGTATGGCGACGGGCATCATTGTGAAGATAAAGGAATGATTTGTGATGAATGTGGTACCAATTGGTTCAAGAGATGATTCATTGAATATAGATTCCGCAGCAACATCATGAAATCAAATGGTGAAAAGTGCCCAGGTCGTACTGCAATGTCACCGACAGGAATATTGCAGGGCCGGCGAATGAATGACCCAAGGTCATCAAAGAATTAGCGGTAGTCGTCGAAAGGATAATGTACGGTCGTCAAAGGGATACGTCGTCCGTCGTCCACGGCGCAAGGGAAATGGCGAGCAAGCGACCAAGGACCGCCGAGCGACAAAGGATGTAACATTGAGGTTAAAACCAATCAACGACGATGACGTCGATAAGGAGCATAAAAAGATACCAGAAAAACCTCAACATCCTTCCTCTCACAAAAAGCAGAGACGCACGTAAATCAGGTCGACATGACAACATTTAGTCTCGTCTCGTCTGTCTCGTTGGGATATTGGTTCGCAGGATGGGGTTTGTTGGAATATAGAATAACTTTTGTCGGAATGAAGAATGGGATATTGTTTGGTCGGATAGGGCTGTGAGCTGCTAGAGCAGACTCAAGCCGATTCTGCTACAGTCGCTGGTCAAGCGGACTCCGTAGCTGCGCCTGAGCCTATAGCTGTCGAGAATGGAGCAGCTGCAGCGGTGAAAATGAAGGATACCCGAATGAAGCGCTCATTCAACGAGATGCTTGTAACGCAATAGAACACACATTTTGTTCAGCACCTCTTCTTCTCTTCCCAATTCCATCTCACTGCTGCTCTTTGCGTTCGCCGCTCTTTTGGTTCCTCGTAAAAACCCTGGCTTCGTGAAGCGAAACCGGCTCTCTTCCTGAAGAGCTGCAAATGCTTGATGCCTCAACGTTGGCGCCGAATGCTGCTGTTGTCATCCTCCTATATATACATCGGCCCTCGAGCACAATAAGGAATCAAAAAGCCCACGTGCATTGAGAGTTGCAAGCAAAGCAAAGCAGTGGTAGTACACCTTTTGCTCTTGTTTTCTCCTCCCTTCTGGCCCTTCTCCTGCTTGTCCCTGTCCCTCCTGTCCACCCCATCGGGGTTTTAACGGTCCAGCGCCCATTTAAGCGCCCATAATCTTGGGAGGCTTTTCGCATCCACGCGGACCGGCGAAAATCGAGACAAACAGCGCGATGCTGCAAATAAGCCTTGGGGACCTACATGGATGAAGGAGGAAGGGAAGGAAGGAGGGACACCAATTTTTGAGATGACGAAAATCTCAAGCTCGAGCGGGTCATACGTGATGCGGTGTGACGTGGATTTGTAAGGAGTGATGCGTGACCCGAGAGAATTCGGGATGGGCTGTTTGTGGGCGCAAAGAGAGAGCGTCCTAGTATTTCAGATGTCGGTCCATCGTATTTGAGTAACGCAGGGTACAAGCTGGAATGGAGTGTCTGATAGGAAGGCCGTGCTGTTTCCTTCAGTCAGCTTGAGATTGAATCCGGCGTCGGGCTACAGGTTGAATCCGGCATGAGGCTATAGATTGAATCCAGCATCGGGCTACAGATTGAATCTGCCAGTTGGGGCGCAGATTCATCATGGATGCTTCAATTGATATCATTATTCATTGATTTCCGGGGTCTACGTTGAAGTGTGGGTTTCCGATGGGGTCCGCAAGTGTGAATATCCATAAAACTCAAGTACTTCAATATCCTGGGATCTGAGATAGTTGGGCTTACCTGTGCAAATCAAATAGAGATGTGGGACCTGAGCCAAAGGAGATATTTGAGATAAGGCTTGTTCAAGATGATTTTGAGACTTGTATGATTTCTAGTACATGAGTCATGAGGGGTGTGATTTGACACACACATTATGAGAAGACTGACAGAGCACATTCAGTGCATTGGACTAGCGAAGGACCTAGAGCCAGGACTAAGATTCATTGGTCTAGTGCAATTTGAGCTTTTCCATCAATATTTATTTGGGCTTTCTATCAAGACTTGAAATGTGAAAAGTAGATTATCAAGAGTGGGCTTCCATTGTGACATTTATTTATTGTTCAACAGCTACAGTGCTAGTCTTGATATACTGTTGATCAGGATGGAATGTCCTCATCATGCCAAGTTTTGCGAAGAGCATTGCACTCCTCTTTAGTAGGAAGTCTGGAGGAATCCTCTAGTTTTTCAAGATAAAACCTGCAGACTACCATCGGGTTCTCTCTTTGCAGTGGACCAAAATGGAGCAAAGCCTCTGTAAAGAAAGTTTGAGCATCATTTGTCTCTCCTTTCTTCATGTGTACCCTTCCCAACTCCAGCAAAATATTTGCAACATTACCCTCATCATTCCGTGCCTTGGCTATGTCCAAACCCTCTGTCAAGTACTTGACAGCCTGGTCATACTGACCTTTTGAGATGTATATTATCCCAAGGATCCAAAGGACATAGTTAACATCACTTCGACCCATCTCCTTCCACTCTTTCAATGCCAACAAACCCCATTTCTCAGCTTCATTGTGTTGTTTAAGACGGTGATGGGACCTGGCAAGGTTTTCTGCACATTCTGCCCCATCAAAAGACAACTCTGGACACAATTCATGTGCATGTGTGAGGTTTTGAATGGCTTCAAAGTGATTGCCTTGGCGTGAATATGCCATTCCTAAATCTCTGAGGCAGCTTGCCAAGTCCTCATTGTCTATCAGATTCTCCTTGGGGCTGTGGAGTGCTTCTAATTCAAGCTTTGCTTGCTCAATGAGAGGTATCTCATTGATTTCAGAGTCAATCAATGTAGAGACATAAGCAACCTCAAGTAGTGTCAGAGCTGCAAGGCGGGGCTCTGAGGCATCAAGATATGCCTGTCGTGCCAGATTGAACTGATCTAAAGACTCCTTCCAATGATTGAGATCCCGGAGAATACCAGCATAGCAATGAAAAACATCTCCAATGAGCTTCTGACCTGTGACATTGCTCGCAAGCTTCACTGCATGTCGGATAACTTCTGTACGAGGCCGAATCCGATATTGGTGCCATGCAAGTGTGAGGAGAGCTTGTATGAAATGGGGTTCTGAGGATGTAGTGTCAAGAAGAATGGATTGCAGATTGATTTCTTCAATAGAGCGAGCTGTCATGTCATCTTTGTATGTGCGCTGGCCAGGATTTATGGAGTTGTGATGCTTCAAGAAGTTGCAGGCAGCCTCTGTCATTGAGTTCTGCACAGAATTTGGAAGGTGCTGAGGATCCAGGACATGAGAGCGAATGACAGGTAGCACAAAATATGTGGCTGTGCTATGCTCTAGAAGTGATGTGTCCAGCAAAGCTTGTAGTGGACTCTGGAGGTTTCTGATGTCAGAGGCCCACAAGGTCTGCAGAGCTTGGAATGTGGTACCTGCAGGAAGCATGCTGATCCTGCTAAGCAATGCATAGGCATCAGGTTCCCTTTTGATCAGGAGACTGTCCAGAGACAGAGATATTGATATAGACACACTGTTCTGTGCATCAGAGTCTTGACTAGGGCCCAACATAGCTGTTCCTGTCTTCTGGTAACTCTCCATCAATTGTTCAACTGTGCATCCTGTACTCCTGCCTTGTCTGGCCATCAGCCTTACAGCTAATGGCATATGTCCCAGCATCTCTAGAAGTTCAGAGAGCTTCTTGTCATCCTGAGCTTTGGTGTCAATTCCAGTATAAAGCTGAAATGATGCCTCAGGATCAAGTGGCTGGATCCGCATCTCCTTCCAGTCAATCTCTTCACAAGGTGGGATTTTTGCCCGCATTGTGACAAAGATAGCAATATGAGGAATTGCATCAATATCTCGGAGAAATTGAGCTACTTCAGCTCTGGCACCAGGGGCATTCCAGGGAGTCTCGAAGTTATCAAAAAGAAGTATCATGGGTTTGTCAGAAGACTGTAGTTCATTCAAGATGGCATTAAGAATGTTTTTGGTTTCACTTGGGAGATCCAGTGCAGAATGAACTGTGTCAAGAAGGAGAGGAAAGGAGGTGGCCTGGACACAAGGGAACCAGGCCTGGTAGTGTTTTGGATAGCATTCCAAAAGTCGTGCATCTCGCACCACTTTCACTGCGACTGATGTCTTTCCCATGCCACCAGTGCCCAAAATAGCAAAACGAGCACGTTTTGATTCTGGTGTTTCTGGTTGCCATATCAACTGATTGACAATGAAATCAATGTCAGGATCACGGCCAAAGAGCATGGTGCTGGCCGGCATGTAACCACGACCATGGTGGGTCAAGGAGATGGATGGTCCAGGAGCTATGAATACAACCTCAGCCAAACAGTAAGAGGAGAAGAAGAATCATACTAGAATCATAATAATTGTTGACTGTCGTTGTCATTGTGAGATCTGAAAGCACATTTCCATGGACAGTCCCTATCCTGCAGTCAGAAATATGCTTCAAGGCAGACCACCTTGAGCTCACCAAAGGTGCTATCTGCCAAATTGACATTCATATGAGGCACGGCTGAACGAGACATGAAGGTTCGGAACAAGGTGTATAAGCGCTGGAAAAGGAATTCACAGCATGTCAAAAGCAGCTGACCTGTCACTGAAAATATACCAGGCGCTCAAATGGCTCATCTGATCGCTCAAAAGCCACCATATAAACAGCGCCCATGACCCGAAGGTCCGGCCGTGACAGCCGGCTATGATGCGTGTGTCGATCGGGAATACGTCGGCTGATGCCTCCCGTGCAAGGAATTTGTTGAACGGTACAGCCTTGGTCCTCGGGCCGACCGATCATCACACTGTGACACTATATATACCATCCGTATTTCATTTGTTTCAGTAGCTATTTGCCCTCCTTCCTCCTCGTACCACCATCTTACACCACGGACAAATCAGGATGCACCATGGAACATGCACCTGAACTGCACTCAACCTGCACTCAACTCGCACCTGAAAATTGAGTCACCAGGTCAAATAATAGATCCGAAACTTGACAGTTGCCATTTTGAGTGAACAATGTTGGAGGGTGTGTGATGCCGAGATGCCAATGACACACCGTGAGATCACCCTCTCTTACAGCGGATTCGGAAAAGTATGTCTGGGCGCTGTTTTTTTGATGAAATCAAATAAATAAATAAACAAATTCTCAAAGCGGTCGAGCGCCCATAATAGCTTCCCATCTGCTCTCATGGTCTTCCGACACATCAGCGACAACTTCAAAGAGAGAGCGCTTGGCTCATCAGCGAAGGCTACATTCCAGAGGATGTTGCTCATCTACTTGGCATATCAGAATGCAGCATTTCCCGTCGCCTCTTCTTCGATGGTGGTGGGAAATCTTTATCACTGTCAACTTCATCATGAGAGAAACTGTCAAAAGACGCGTTGTGGAACTCGAAGCTGACAGGTGGATCGTCGCTCTTCCATGCATCCCATTCAGCATCATATTTGTGGTCAACTAGGGAATAATAAGTATATTTATTACATGACGTGCAATGAATTTGCTGACTGAGATCTGCACCAATGGTAGTAGCATCTGGGAGTGAGTCTGAGGATGCAGAGTTGATTGAAATAGGGCTCAGGCGTGATACGGGCGAATTCCCCAACAGGAGATCACGAATTTTCATATGGTGCGATGAACGGAAAGCAGGGAAACGGAGGAAAATAGTCTGTCACCTTCTGTCACACACTTCGGCTGGCTCGGCTACCGCTTTGAGAATTTGTTTATTTATTTATTTTATTTCATCAAAAACAGCACCCAGACATACTTTTCCGAATCCGCTGTAATGCTTTCTGTACTTTGTCAATCTTCATCAGTCATTAGGGTTAGGGTTAACTGCTCACAAAATTGGCCATGAATGACACCAAACCCTTCAAGTCAAGGAATAACAAATGATGCAATACAAGCAAAAAAAAAGCGGACTTGGTGTCAAATCTTTTCTACACAGCCCGCGATCACATCACATGTGGGAAAATGTGTCCAAAAGAAGCACACATTTCGGCAGGTGCAACTTGAGTGCGAGTTGAGTGCAGCCTGACTGCATGTACCACAGGTGCATCATGATTTGCCCACGGTGTTATAGCTCATATCAATATATTCCACTTTTGCCTTTTGCTCGATCTCATCTCTATCTGAGCCACTGCGCAGCTCCGTCCAACAGAATTTAGTTCTATTGAAGAAAAACAAAGACTGGGCAGCCAGGGTAGAGTCATGATGGCTGTATAGAGAAAAGCTATGAAGAAGGGATGATAGTGACAGAGGTTAGCCTAAGTTTTCAAGCAAAAGCTGGAGCATGGACCAGGAGCAATAAAATTGTTACTGGCTGCAGCTAAAAAGGACTCATTTTGGTATGAAGCTGGGCAGCAGTTTTGGAACTGTGGCGGCCAATCAGGCAGTGGTTGACAGTGCCTGACCTGGTGGCAATATTATTGGAATGAGCATGCATTGGTGAAAGAAAAGAATGAGTCCGAGTTCACCAAAATCTCTGTCCAGCTTGGTCTATTCAAAGTCTGAGGTCTAGATCTTTCCTCAAAGCCCCGAGGACGTGATTTGGATATTGCTGTAGATTATTTTGTTGTCCGAAAGGTCTGGATGTGGTCTGAGCGGGTGCTACCTACAATGCACATGATTCTGACATTTAGCGAGACGAGAAGCTTCAGGATGGTCACTGGACCGAATCAATGTACCGAAGGATGAAAAATAATGCGATGAAAAATCTGAACCAAATGGCAGAATACCGAGTAGCACCACATTCAAATTCAAGGTCACCAGCATTGAGGAGAGGTGAGCTTTCACATGCTCAGCTTTTTGTTTTCGACATCAACCTACATCGACCATGACAAAATATCAATCTGGTTCAGCCCCTATTTTCCTGGGCCATGGATTGAAGATGCTACCAATAATACAATGGTGAGCTTGAGCTCGTGTGAGGAGTCCAATTAGCCTCATTATAATGAGCCTGGGTTAAGCCCTCCCGAGTATCAAACTGCCCAGAGGTTTTTCTGCCATCACTGAGAAAAAACCCAGCGAATCAGCTGAAAACTATGGGTAGTACCTGAGAATCATCCTCTGCTTGCCTGATAATTTCTCAATGAATCCCCCTGGAAATACCCCGATAGTAAATGCTTGATTTATGTGGCTCCTGACAATTAACACTACTCACCTTACAATTTGCCTGAAAATTCCTTTTCCTGCCCTTTCTGAAATGACGCCAGGAAGGCTTCAGCATTTAGACAATCAAACGGGTCTTTGTGAGGCATAAACATTGATGAACACCCTCTGAGCAACGCCTTTCAGAGACACGTAACGCCAAAGGCGTTTGTTTTTTGGCGCTGATGCGCCAACCCATCAAATGATCGGAATATGTGGCGCTGCTGTCTGTTGGACAGTGTACTGGATAATGCCCATTCTGTTCTCATTTATTCATGATCTAAATTGATATGGGCCAGCCCCTAAAACCTGACCCCATAGCCTGCGAGAAATCTAGTCATTTTTCTTCCGCCACAATTGATCTCAATTTGACCAACGGATTATAGCCTTGAATTGTTTATCAAACCATTCTTTATTCATCTCTTCAAGATCTCAGTGTGCAGTCAAGGAGAACAGCTCAAACAGCCCATATAATATATTGTGGTGTGTGCTCGCATATATTTAGAGAGAGGTGTTCCAATTGCTTTCTCATAATATTCCGAAGGTTTTTTAATACAAAATGGACAGCCTGGGCACTGTTCACCACGAGGATCATTGCTGTCGGGCTTCGTCGGGACTGTCGGAAATGCGGTCCGACCCCGACAGCCTGTCACAGCCAATCGGCATGACCTAACGATGCCAGTGCATCACCTGTCTTCCCCTCCCTCATCGTCGCTGGCTCTTGAACTCGTCTCAATGGTTTTCGTTACTGGTAGCCTGCTTTCACATTCTTCTATGATGATTCTGACCATGAATCCCAGGTTGTTTGCCATTCCCTGGCTTTGGCGCAAACCAACCGTGGTCATAGCTTTTTCTTGGATGACGCGAACGGTGAGCATGGGTCATTACCTTTATCGTACTCGATCTGACCTCCAATTCTACCTCATTTACGATTCCACCCAAGAGCCATCGAGGCTTTAGCTGTCCTCAATGGTGAACCATTCCGTAATTCTCTCGATGGGCATGCTCCGAGATCTGAGGCCTTTACTTCAGCCGTCCATCCTTATGTTAAGCTGGAAATTGTTTATTCATCTGTCGCCCAGAGGGAATTGCTGAGACGGAGAAGCAGAATTCAGCGAGGGTATATCCATCCTGTGATGTGAGCATTCCGTTTTGCCCAACCGTTGACCCTCTCTTGCTCAAGACGACTTTCCCAGTCCACTTGCAATGACGCCTTCGTGACCCGCGGGCAGATAAGGCGAGGTAGGGGTTTGTTTATTGAACATGTTTGTAAACCAGTTTATAAACAGGTGTTTATAAACATGGTTTTTGAAACATTTCTGAAAATTCCCAGTTTGCAGTTTTTAAATAGGGTCGGTGGCAGGGACTTTTGAGTCAATTCTGGCCGCCAATGGGGATATTTCGGTGAGATACTGACTGAACAATGTCATTTTTACAGGCATCCACAGGACTCTAGATGTTCCATAGCTAGAACATGCCAGAACAAACTCAAGCTCACTGGTGGACCGTGGCTGGTCATGCATGAGAACATCATCAAAATTTGTTCAAGTCCACCACCAATCATTCAGAGCATGACAATGGCTCATACTGGTGCCAGACTCTTCCCAGAGATGTCTTGGGAGATATAAAAGATGGTAAAACCTTTCATGTCTCTGGATTTGGCGACCATTTCTGAGATTAGGTAAGTTTGGATTTAAAAACAGCAAACTGGCGTTTATAAACGCTGGTTTTTAAAAACTGTTTGCAAACCGGTTTTTAGAACTTTTTTATTTGAAAACAGACCCCTAAGGCGAGGTACTTTTTTGGATCAGATGCTTAGCTTGAATTGATATTTGTGCGTCATTTTCGTCTTGTTTTCTGCTTTGACTGATCCACAACAGTCATACAACGACCTGGCTACTCGTCATTTCTTTCTGCCGTCAGTAACGTTGAGCGGCTCTGATCTCTTTCCGAAAGGTTAGCGGATGATCATCCAATGCTGAGCATCCCTTTTACCCACAGGCTTATTCTGATTCAGTTTCCTAGCAATGGTCTCCCATTTTGCTCTGAACATCTTTGAGCCTCGTCGTTGGTTGGTTTGTAGGGAACAGAGAGCAACGAGATATGCTCGAGATTCTGCAGCTGCTTGGTGTGTCTCCCTCATTTCTGTATCTGCTTCATTTGCTCATCGTGGGGGTTCAGTCTCGATACAGTTCAGTTTTGCACGACCAATGTATCCATCCTTTTTATCCAACAGTAGTCGCACCTCTTGTTTTGTTCGCATATGCATAATTCAGTTCATCCTGTATCAGCGGTCGTTTCTTCTGATTTGTTGAGCGACGTAACGCCATGTCCGTCGGCGCTGCATTCAGACCTTCCAAAGTACTAATCCTTCCCTGATCTTGTCTTGTCTCGCTGTACATTTCAATCTGCTGCAGAATTCTCGTGCTGATCTCTCTGTCCTTGACGCTGACAACGACATCGTCGACGCTCCTCAGCCCTCTATTCTTCCCAACGACAATATCAAGATGCTGGAGATGAATAGATTGGTGAGTCATGGCTCGATTTCACTGCCTCTTGACCTCGCATTTCTCATAGCTTTTTTCGTTCAAGCTTGATGGCCTGGGTGGGGCGATGACACGAATCCAATGAGCGGCGGCACCGGCGCAGCCATCGAAGGGTGGAAGGGGATCGAAGCTGGGATGAGTCAAGCTGCATAAGCCAGCAAACAAGGCGAGCTAACATAGCTGAAGAAACAGAGAAAACAAAAAAGAGAAAACAAAGACCTGTGAGATATAAATGGCCGCAGAGATTGACGGAGATGACAAACGGCTATGGGGAGCGCTGATTTGAGGGTGAGTTTTTGTCCTGCGACTTGCTCTATTTGCACTTTTTCGACGAATCTTGGTTGTCTTGCTTCATTTTGACCTTGCTCCCTTGACTTGCTCTGGCTTGCCTTTGGGTCGAGCTTGGTGGCTTGTCTTGCATTGTGTTGCCTATCTCGCTTTGGGACGACTTTGTTTTGTTACAGTCAAATCGTCCTCCGTTTCTTTTCCATTGGTCTTGGAGTCCTTGCTTCTCTTTCTTTCCTGTCGTCTCTCTCTGTCTCTTTCCATTGGCTTGCTTGGTTCTAGCTTTATTCGATGCTACTGGCTTGCCTCACTCGATTCGTGTTCGTTGCACGGTCTGTCTTTCGTTTCATTCGATGCACTTTCGTTCATATTCACTTCGGATTTGGACTTGCCTCGTTTTCTGTTTTGCTTCGCATCATTGTTTCCTTTGTTTCCGTTTTGCTTTCCCATTTGTCAGCTCGTTTCATTTACTGCTCCGCTGTCATCCCTTCTCATCATACTAGCTACCCGCAGTTCTATAAGTCGCGGGATAGGCTCGTGTTGAAGCGTGGGATTTTGTGGGGTGCTGGGAGTGAGTGTCTCTCTGTCAACTTTTGGTGCTTTGGGGGGTTTTCGTGGAGCGAGTTGTTTTACCAGTCGCTAGTTTCCCTTCGCGGTCGAGGTCGTTGGTTCTGAGTCGAGAGTTTCTTCACTGTTTCGGTCTGATTTCTGTGACTGCGACTGTTTCTTCTTTTCCTTCCCTTGCTTCGCTGGTTTCTTCTTCTGCCGTTCTGTTCTTTTCTCTTTTGTTGTCACTCTTTTGATACTCAACTAACCCCTCCACGGAGCTCTAACCCTCGTCAACGTGTCAACCCCCACATACACGCACGCCCTCCCCCACTCCCAGCGCATTTCCAACCCCTCCTCCAGACCTTCGTCGAACACCTGAAGGGAGGGGTTCAACGTGTCATGCCTGTGGGGAGGGATGGGAATGGAGACTTGAGGGGAGTTGTAGGAGAGTGATATTGCTGGACTGGCAAAGCCCGAGACGAGGGTGAGACAGACGGAGATGAGGAGGATGGGTGAGTTGTTTGTTTTCGAGTTTGCTTTGATTTTTTCCCTCTCTTTTCCTTGGTGGTCTGCGAATTTGGTTCTGCCATCGTTTGTTTCGTCTCTGCGAGAAGCTTGCTTGCGCTCACTTCGTCTCACGAGTGTATCATTTCGGTTATTCGCCTTTCCTTTGTTCAGTATTCTGCAGCACACATCCATTTCGTCGTCTGTGCCTGTTTCCTGTCGTGGTGGATGTGTGTTTCTTGTCCTTGCTTGTTCTGTGGCACTCGTTTCTGTTTCATCACCTGCTTTGCTTTCATCATTGTTTGCTTTCTTTGTGCTTGCCTTCCCATCGCTTTCCTGCACTGGACTCATCCGAAGTCGCTACTGCGTTAGATTCGTTCAAGCTCTTTACATTGTTTTCCAGTTTATTTCCGTTTCTTGTACCATTGCTTTCCGTCTTCCGTCTTCTGGCTCCTGCCTTTACCCGATATTATAAACCATCACTAACCAAATTCCAACAGCTGTACAATCCCTCCTAACCCCCTGTCCCCGGATTCTCACCCACGGCCTGGTGGGGCTCGGGGCTGCGGCCCTTTGAGTTTGGATGGAAATGCTGAGGATGGAGCACGTAATTCTTGGCGGCTAGTTATAATTTGCATGAGTGTTTCTTCGGCTTAGTCTGCCTTTTGGTTTTGTTTCTCTCCATTCTGTTTCTCCTTTCTATCTAGTTTCGCGTTTGATATCTACCAGTTGATGTCACTTTCTGTGTTTCTTCTGCTGTTTCGATCTTGGTCTTGGTTTATTTGCTCTCTTATGAGCTTGTTGCCTGCTTTGGTTTCTCTGTCATCTACTTCTGACCTGATTGACCTTGGTTGGCTCTTGAATTTGTTTTTTTGACAAGTTGGAGAGATGGCCAGTAAATGGCAGGTACGAGTCCTCCAAGGGGTCCTAAACTGAGTCTCTTCAATGATATTCTTATGTTATCATCCAGTCTGTTGCTCTGCTGCTCAGTCATTATCATATTCATCAGGAAAGCCCTCCATGGGTAATTGAGTGAGAATTGATGGAAATTATGGATAAATTAGTGAAACCAAGTATTTTTGATAGTTCCAGATGATTACTTCGCAATTATTTCTGCTAGGAACCGATTATCAACACCAATCCACTGAAATTGATTTCCTGTAGGAACACACTGAAATCAGCCTTGGAAATTCTTTTGGACTGTTTCCAAGTCCTGGTGTTCTCTGGGATACAGAGTGAGTGCTTTTAGCACTGCTCTACTGCTTTAATTTGAAGGGATACCAGCCATATGTGGCCTGAGAGTCTACCAGACCCAAGACACAGAGTTGCGAAATGATCAATTTCTGGTGATGCTGATATTTTCATCTCTATGTTGCTTTTGGTGATGTCTCGGACTGCCCTGATATTTGGCACAAATACTCTGATACAATTGAAATATCCATCCTCACTCCTTGGAAGTATAGCATTGAAAACAAGACTCTCAGTGGCAGATTAACTTTCTGTTGATGGACCTTGATGGGTGGATTGGACGGCAGAGGAGTCAGTTCTCTGTTCTGTGTCATTTTGAATTGAGATTCCTCATCCAGAGAACTATTCTGACCTTATCCTGTGGTCAAATACCCTCGGATTTTTTGTAACATTGTACTGATGTGAATTTGCAACTCTAGATCACTTTCCAACACTGAGGGAGCGGGGAAAGGTCTGATGATGCAGCTCCCAAAGATCCAGGTTTCGGAAATCAGACGTCCGAATTTTCGGAACCAATCGGAACTGAAAGTCATGACATCAAAATGACGCTATCCACCCAAAGAAAAAAGAAAAAAGTTGGACTGTTTGACATCATTTGCTTGGTAAATCCTAAGAAGCAGACAGAGCAGCAATACTGGAGAAACAAGATGGAGGAAAAAACCTGATGATGCAGTTGCCAGGATAAGTACGGCCGGGCGATCCGAAATCGGATTTGTCGAGCCCTGATAACATAAAGATAAGCTCGGAGAAATATCGGATAGATCTACAAGAATGCATTTCCTTTTATATTTGCTCTTGAGTGGTAACAAATGACGAGTCTAACAAGTTAGGACTCGTAATTTGAATTTGCCGCTATCGCTTGTTTGATGCTTTGGATATATTTGGGGTCTTCATTTCGTTTCTTCCGTCTTTCAATGTCTTTCAACTGTTTCTTTTTGTATATTGACTTCTTTTGCAGCCCCCCACTGCACTGTCTCATATCGCATCCAAACCCTCCACTTCACCATCCTTCTTGGAATTGAAGGACGTACACCCGAGGCGGCGCTTATGCACTATGCAGATATTTGCGGAGGCGAACAAACATCAGCTGAGTGTCATATATGTGCTGGAATTTGGGAGGTTGGTGGATGGTGAGTGGTCTTAGGATCCGCTTTGGTTTTCTTCGTGGATTCGTCTTCATTCAGTTCATTAAAGATTGGGTTTGTTCTGGAGCATGCGGACTTGGCACGCAATGCGATGAAGAGGCTTCTCTCTGTCCCTTGTATTCTTTTCGCACTTTTGCATTATCTTTTATTATTGTATCCACGCTACTGACAGATCCCAACCCCGTCTACCTCTCCTTCCTCCTCTCCTCCCTCCCACCTAGTGCACCAATTCTGGTCGTTGTTGTTGTCGAAGCCACTATCACAATTCAAGAAGCAAATTTGGTCAGAGATAGCTTGGATGAAGCCGAATGCCTCTAGTGATGTTCAAAGGCACATTTTGGATCAAAATCTCTCCTCCCTCCTTGGATTTTTGTCGCGAGTTTTTTGCGGCTTTGATTCCGCCAAAAAGCCTTTGTCCACCTCTCTATACGGAAACACCATAGACCCTAACGAAATTCCCCTCGGCCAAAACGGAAAACTCCGTCGCAAACAAGCAGGGAGGGGGTGGAGTCGGGGGATGGGAGGTTGGTTGCGGTTCATAAGTCTGGGTCCGTGGTTTTTTCTTCTTCTACCCCACAAGGTTCTCGAGCTGGCGATTTCTTCTTCTTCAAGCTTCGGCCTTGACCTTTGTTGGTTTCTTCATGTGGGATTCATTTCTGCTTGTCATGCTGGGAGACATCGAGCTTTGAGACTTGTGCCTCGTTTGGTCAGCCTTACGGTTCTATTTTCTCTTCGAGGCTATGGTTTTATCCTTGTAAGCTTTGGCCAAGCCTCTATGAAAAAGTTTCGAGCATCATCAGTCTCTCCCTTCTTCATCTTTGCCCTTCCCAACTGAAGCAAGATGTATGCAGCAGTCCACTCATCATTCCGTGCCTTAGCTATGTCCAAGCCCTCTTTCAAGCACTCAATGGCCTGACCATACTGCCCCTTTGAGATGTATATCATCCCAAGGATCCAAAGGACATAGCTAACATCATTTTCACCTATCTCCTGCCACTCTTGCAATGCCAACAAACCCCATTTCTCAGCTTCATTGTGCTGCTGAAGACGGTGATGGGACATGGCAAGGTTTTGTGCACATTGTGCCCCATTAAAAGACAACTCTAGACACAATGCAGATGCATGTGTGAGGGATTCAATGGCTTTGGAGTGATATCGTTGACGTGAATATGCCCATCCTAACTGTATGAGGCATTTTGCCAGGTCCTCATTGTCTATTGTGCTGGTACTCTTTGGCTGCCCAGTACTCTTTTTGAACCAATTTTGGAGGGTTGAAAAGGAAGGAAGAAAGTGTCGTCGATGTTGATTATGGTTGGAGCTTTGGAGTATTTCCAATTCAAGCTTGGCTTGTTCAATGAGAGGTATCTCACTGGTTTGAGAGTCAATATATGTGGAGATAAAGGCAATATTGGGCAATGCCAGAGCTGCATGTCGAGGCTCTGAAGCATCAAGATATGCTTGCCGAGCCAGATTGAATTGATCCAATGACTCCTTCCAACAAGTGAGATCACAAAGAATCCAGGCATAGCAATCAAAAACATCTCCAATGAGCTTCTGACCTGTGACATTGCTCATGAGCTTCACTGCATGTTGAATAACTCCTGTACAGGGTCGGATTCGATACTGATGCCATGCAAGTGTGAGCAGAGCTTGTATGAAATGGAGTTCTGAGGATGTTGTTTCAAGGAGAATGGATTGCAAATTGATCTCCTCAACAGAGCGGGCTGCCATGTCTTCTTTGTAGTTGGGCATGCCAGGCCTAATAGCATTGTGTGTTTGCAAGAATCTGCAAGCAGCTTTTGCCATTGAATTCTGCACAGAAGTTGGGAGGTGTTGAGGATCCAGGACATGAGAGCGAATGACAGGCAGCACAAAGTATGTCCTTGTGCTGTGTTCCAGAAGTGATGTGTCCAGCAGTGCTTGCAGTGGACTCTGTAGATTTTGAATGTGTGGAGCCCACAATGATTGCAGAGCTTGCAATGTGGTACCTGCAGGAAGCATGCTGATCCTGCTCAGCAGTTCATATGCATTAGGTTCTCTTTGGATTGGGAGACTGTCCAGCGAGAGAGATATTGATATAGACACACTGTTTTGTGCATCAGCATCTTGCTAGGTCCCAACATTGCTGTTCCTGTCTTCCAATAACTCCCAATCAGCTCTTCAACTGTGGATCCTGTAGTCCTTCCTTGCCTAGCCATCAATTTCACAGCCAATGGCATGTGTCCCAACATCTCAAGGAGTTCATAAAGCTTCTCATCATTCTGAGCTTTGGTGTCAATACCAGTATAAAGCTGAAATGATGCCTCAGAATCAAGTGGCTGGATCCGCATCTCCTTCCAGCTGATCTCTTCACAAGGTGGAACTGTTGCCCGCATGGTGACAAAGATAGCGATATGTGGAATTGCATCAATGTCTCGAAGGAATTGAGCAACTTCGGCTCGGGTTCCAGGGGCTTTCCATGGTGTCTCAAAGTTGTCAAAAAGGAGTATCATGGGTTTTATAGAGGACTGTAGCTCATTCAGGATGGCATTGACTGTGTTTTTGGTGTCACTTGGAAGATCCAGTGCAGCATGAACTGTGTCGAGAAGGAGGGGAAAAGAGGTGGCTTGAACACAAGGAAACCAAGCCTGGTAGTGCTCTGGATAATATTCCAAAAGTCGTGCATCTCGCACAACTTTCACTGCGACTGCTGTCTTTCCCATGCCACCAGTGCCCAAAATAGCAAAACGGGCACGTTTTGATTCTGGTGTTTCCGATTGCTGTATCAGCTGGTTGATAATGAAATCAACATCAGAATCTCGGCCGAAGAGAATGGTGCTGGCAGGCATATAACCACGGCCATGGCGGGACAGATTAGATGCTCCAGAAGCTGTTGTATCTCCATTCAGTCACAGTCAAAATACAAAGCAAAAAACAAAGGTCTTACATGGAGGATAAATGTTCACTGTTGTTGTGTTGTGGGACAAGAATCCTCCCTCGATATTCCCAGCTATCATTAAATGAGTACCATGAAGTTGAACAAGAGCTGCTGGGTTATAGCTCACCAAATACATTATCCTTCAATGTTGTATGCATCATGGCTGCCGCAAGGGAATGAAGGTTCTGGTCAAGTTTTATAGCGCCAGAGAGACTCCTTTTACAGCATGTCAATAACAGCTGACTCCGGACTAAAAAAATACAGCAGGTACCAAAGCTGTTGTATCAATCATGTCAAAGAGCGAGAAATGTCAGAAATTCACTAAATGAGAAATTGAAAACTGAGAGGATAATTCAATGGAGGTTAATCCTACACGTAAAGCACCAAAACCTCACTGACTGGGGTTCAACAAAATTGTCACCCCTCGAAGATGTGATAGCAAAATCACCCAGCACCCATCACAATGATGAACAAAGGTACCCCTGAGCTGATAGCAAAAAGCCCTCATGATAAACAGTTTAGAACCCATGAATGCTTGAGGGCAGTAGCAAGAAGAAAATCGCACCATTCTGGTTGTCCACTCCATCAACCTCTGTGTCAGTTGTCTCATGAAAATCCAACCCCAAATGACGCCAGCTCAGCCAGTTGATATAATGCACCGGTATCCCCAAACAAAACAATAATAGCCTCTAGACTGACAGACCAATACCACCGACTGATAGCCGTGTTCTGGCTGTAAAGCTAGCATTAGCAATAAGATCCGGGAATAGATCTCGTGTCTATAGAACACCGCCTCAATCTCAAGTTGCCCCTGAACTCTGATATGCCATGACTGCTCGAACATCTGCAGTGCTGCTTCTCCATAAGCCAAATCGCCAATCTGTGACATGTTAGCATTGTAGAAATACAGTCAAGGCAATGACAAGTGGAAGAAATACAGCAAACTCCGAGCAAGTCGGGTCAAAAACAGTAATAGAGGAGAAAGGCAATGAATAAAGACGAACAAGCGCTCACCGTGTACCCTGGAACTTCATATCCGCTCTCTAACAGTCTCAGATACGAGAAGGACCCTGCTAATTGCCCTCGACCAGTATAGTTCTGGAATGTTCGGGCCTGATATCTTTATGAGTCCTAAGCTTGCTTAGTAACTTGTTTTTTGGTACGAGAAATAGTCGCTTAAACAGGAAATTGTTTAGACCACTGATCTATCCGAGGTTTCTCCGACCCGTTATCTTATCTGGCGGCTGCCGTTCAAGTCGGCCAGGTGTCATTCATTTTCTGTTCTCATGACTCGCCCGCATCATCTTAGATGTTCTGGATTAATCGCTGAAGCCTTTCTCGCTGAGTACTTAACTGACTCTTCTTCACAGCTTAGTATGTGCATCTGGAATGCGGAAAAGGTAATCAATATTGTGGAGTGAAAGCGGTGCAATTTGGGAGGGTGAATAAACCTTACTGAGTGTCAATTTATAATTCACATTACGTTCAGCTAGTATGTTCTATTTATTAGGGCAGGTTCTCAACAACTGATTGGCAGCTACACACTGGAAGATACCATATCATGGGTGTTAGTTTGGGCTTGATTTGTCCAGACATCGGTCTGCCTCAAGACTGGGAATTGTAATTTTGGCTGAGGGTATGACTTGGTTGTATTATTACCTAGGCTGAGGGTCTTGGCAGACTTGAAAGATCAATAATAATGCTTACTAAACACCCCTTCAATGGCCCAGAAGAGCATTTCACTCTGTTGCGGTGCCACTCCTCCGAAAAGAGAGATAATTGGTGAGTTTATCATGTACAGTTGCCTCCAAATCGTCCTAGTATCCAATTATACAACACGGATCAGGTGCTTGTAACTGACTTTCATACTGTGTTAACTTATCCTATCCCCAATGGACTCGTGCCTGCCATCCAGAGTGGCCATCTTTTAACTTGTTGTGATAGCGGGGTTACGAGGGCATCGACCTGTCGAGTTGTCAATAGAGGTACAAAGATGGAACAAGGAACTAGATAAGACAGATAGACCCACCATAACTTCAATCCCGATGTAATTGCATCCATAGTCTGCGTCGCCTGCATAGATGATCGTACGAACCTATAATGACTTCTTTAAACTAATTGATGAAATTGAAGGATAGCGACATACTCCAGCAGTGATAACGGCCTCTAGTTCTTGTCGTGCATTCCGCATCCAGTTGCCTAAAGGATGATCAATATCAAGCAGAACCGAAGGAGGAAGACCCACCGGTCGCCGGAAACGTCAAATACACGAAAAAATATTGGACTCGGCCCAAATCTTCTCTGCCCCAATGGTATTTTGCATCGATGCGAGCAATCTGTAAAGTCAAGCGGGTATTCTACGTCGCTTGAAAGAGACTGGACGTAGTAGGGCTGGTGATCCACATCAGAGATATGGATATGAAGGTCGACGAAAAGGTAAAGTACTCACATTGTTTATGCCAACCAAAGGCGGGAATATCCTTGGGTTGCAATAACACTGTGCAGCGGAACAGACAGAATCAGCCGCCTACAGCCGACCAAGTCGCAGTAGCAGTAGCAATGACACTCGAGGCAACCAGGGTATGATATGGGTTTGAGGCTGCATATCCAATGTAGCCAGGGTATCGTGCAAGGGCGTCCTGAAACGAGAAATCAGCGCCATTCGGTAAAGCAGAGATTGAGCTCACTTGCAGTCATTCCATCCCGCAAACTTTCAAATTCAAAGGTATCCCACTAATTATCCTAGAAGCTAATGCAGATCATACCCTCGTCTTCCGATTCTCGTGTCCCCTTCGGCATCGTGCTCGCCTTCGTCTGCATCTCGACACTTGCTCCCACTCTTATACTCACTCCCGGTCGCCCGAGTCCGTGTAGACTAATGAAGCGGCGGGCCAGAGAGGATACCAAAGAAGGAGCAGAGGTGTCCACATCTGTAATGGTCAAGGTCACGAGCCTTATCGTGGCTTATCAAGCGATCACCGACCCGAGCTTCGGGATCTAGATATGGATCTAGATCAGATCCGCCGAGATGCGGCATCGCCCAATAAAGAAGCCCGCCGTGCTTCTTGAGGCTGTGTATGCGCTTCTTTGCTTCCAACAATGGCGCTTCTTTTCTATTGCTGTTAAATGCTTATACACATCATATTACTCATCATAAGCCCATTTAGTATAAATACGCGCCGTTCATGTACCTATGCCCTCCGTTGAATCAATGCCATTAACTTGCTCTTAACTCACACTATCAAGACTCAAGACTCAACACATACCTCTTGCTTTCTAATACTTGTCTGCTGGCTTACAAATACTCTTTCTTTGGACACTCGACCCAACGTTAACACCAAGTAGGTCGAAGCCCCTCGGCTCTCTGTGTAGCTGGGTCAAGCAAGAGGATTACAATCTCGCATTCAAGTTAGAAGGTCATACCTCTACCAGGACCTTCACAACATCCGACACTCAGTCCCAGCTCGTTCACGATGCTCCTCTTCTTGACGGTCCGCATCCCGATGCTCTTATACTCGCTCCCACCCGCCTGGCTCACCGACGAAGCGGCGGGCCGGAGGGAATCCCGAAGAAAGAGGTGCGGATGGCAGAGGTGGGGGTCGTGGTGCTGTTGCGGCGACTCGGACTGTCGTTGGCTGAGCCAGAAGTGCCTCGAGTTTGAAAGTGCACTCGGGTGTTGGGATGTGTCGAGCGGGGGAGATTGATTTCATGCTTAGCGTCAGGCCCTGATGGGCCGGAGGTTCCGGAGCCTAAGGAGGAAAGATGATGACGAAGGAGCTAGCGAGACGACAAAGAGCGAGCAATATGATTGACAAATGAAGATGAAGGATGGATATCGATTACGAGACCACGTGAGTGGCTTGTTTGTTGGGAGTGAGCAAAATTCAGGAGAGCCGCAACGGAGGACCTAGTGGGGATATCCGGCCGGGCACGTGCACCGATAACGTGGCCCTTGAGTGAACTTGCTTCAGCAGCTTCTGAGGCTGAAGTAAGATGCTCGTGGCACCTACTTGTCCCTATAAATGGGTCATATTAGCCATCTGATGGGACCCCTATCACGCATCTCGTTAGGCGGCTCTTTCACTAATTCCCTACTTACCGTTAAATATTGTTAAATATTCACTTCAATGCCACAGAGTCTTCAGCATATCGTCCCCGGCTATCCGGTCCATGGTTACCGCCATGATGGTCATCGTGTGATCGTGTCCGCTCGATGTTTTCCGACGCCGGATCATCCGGGAATGGAAAGGCGCTCGGTAAACGTGCGCTCGTTGTCCCGCCTCCCGCTTTATGTCCAAAAAAGGTACCAACTTTGAGAGACACTGATAATATGGCCAGTAGAGGTTGGGAAGCGGATTAAATTGTATCACATGTATTATTTATGCTTCAAAGAGGTACAAGACCACCATCTTTGTAGTACAAACCCTGTTAAGGCTGAATAGAGAGTTTGATGATTTCCCCGTTGGTCACAGCACTGGTGGAGCGCTGGGTACGCGTATAATACTTTGATATACTGTTGGTACTATACTGAGGCTGTCCGCTCCCTGTACAGGTGCTAGATCTCCCAAATTTGGGCATTATAAGGTGATATTGTAGCTGTTCACCCAGGCACAGTGGGCTGGAATGCCTCCCACAGACAGTTTATACTATCTGTATAGGTACTCTGATGCAAGCATATTACTGATGCACCACCATCTCCGGCTTGCGGCGGTCTTGCGAGGAACTGTGGCGTAGAACAAACAGAGCCAAATACGATCAAATTCTGGAGCGGAATGCTTGTAGTTCTTGGTCTGCGTACTGGACCTGGTATATTTTCATCAGATATTAATCTATATCGCTTTATGGATATGCTAGTCCAACGGTATTGCTGTAGACCCCCATTTGAGCTTGGAACGACATGAATGGTAGTAGCATAGGTTTGTTCAATTCTGTCTGCACTATGATAGGAGGTAAACGGAACAATAAAAACCATTGGATATCGTCCCTGTATGCTGTAAGAGCGGTGTTAATATTTTGTTTTATCCTCCCAAACCCACTCGGTCAGAGTAAACCTCTCAATTCTGTTCTGACCTCAAGATCAGGTTAGACAAAAACTCAAAGATATAAAAAATCATCACAGACTTGAGAGTCATAGATAGGGATGAGAGCAGTAACAAGCCCTGATTCTGACTGGTTTCAAGGCCTTGGGCCAGAAATAGCACCTGCTATCCATTTCCAATACCTTGGATCTCAGGAAATGTGATATTTGTGTTGGATAAGCACATAGATTAGGTTACTAACTTGATATTCAAGTAAAGGAATGATTGATAAAGATGTTCCGACGGTAATATTGAAGATTTAACTCTTGAAACAACCTGCGTCCAGGTTCCGGAGGGGATTTGATGGTATTTGGTGTTACTTGGTTTGCGCCACAGTTTGATTGCAAACCTGCTGTAAACCTGTCGCAAAAGCACAAAGCTCATAGTCCATGGATTGATCTATTCATATTTCTAGGACATTGCTTCAGTAAGGTAGAAGTCCTTTGAGGTAAGGAGCGAATGCGACTGAAGAGCTCTGGCGTCACCACGCCGCAGGCCTGGAAAAAGTAGGCGGTTCAGGAGTCTAATTCAGTAGCAAAATAAGGATGGAAATGCAACTGATGGAACAATCACACTAAATGACCCTATCAAGCAGTTCCACCTTAGCCAACTTGAATAATCTCAACCTGCCACGGCCATAACACTTGAGCCGCTTCTGAATCTGACTAATGACTTGGGGCACCTCTTTCCTTTGACTTTTGTTGTACACAGGGTGCAATTTCTTATCCCTCCTTATTCTCAGTGATCACACAACTTGGTGAACAGAGCAAAAAATTCGGGGGCTCGTACTTGCCGCTTGTCGGCCTCTATTTCACTGGTGAATATTGTAATGATGGGAAGAAGGAATCAAGGATAACAATATGGGGTCAACAAGATCATTGAATATAGACGAACAGTTCATGGTTGAAGATAGCTATGAATATCGTGGTGATTACGCTGAGGAATATGGATGCATGATATCGTTGAATATAGATGAATGATTCGTGACGGATATGACGTGAATTGGTGAGAAATATGGGCGCAAAATGGTATCAGTGGCGGGGTCGTAGGAGCCAAGCGCCCAGGTCGTACAAAGGGACGATGGCCGTTGACGTCAAAAAGGAATGCTGGAAGGTCATTGCATGGATTATGCAAGGCGGAGGAAGACCGACATCAAAGAGATTAGGGTCCTGTTTATATCTCAGATTTGTAAACTGCGTTTATAAACCGGTTTTTAAATTTGGTCAGAAAAGGTCTGGTTTTTTGGTTTTTAAATAGGTGTATGAGGCTCACATCCAGGCAGTTTGGTTGCAGTTTGGAGGTGTTTCTGACCCTGTTATATCCCAGTCAGTTCATTTTCAATTGATGTGGGAGCTTTCTCATTGGTGTCAGAAGAACCAAGCGAGGCTCGGTCAACAATGATGACACTTCCCACGCCCATCGGGAGCATGTGTTGAGAGTGCATGACCAAAAATAGACTCTCGCTTTTGCCAGATTTGTCCAAAGCCCTCTTGGACAGGCCCATATGACAGGAAAACAGCTGAATTGGGTCCAACATCATGTTATGTACTTTTTTGTGTAATAATGACTCACCAGATCCAAATCTACCCCAGAAGATTTAAAAACCAAAAAACCGCGTTTATAAACACCGGTTTTTAAAAAACTGTTTACAAACATGTTTTTAAATCTTCAAGATTTGTAAACAGGACCCTGAAAGAGATAAGTAATGAGAAAGACCAATATTGGACGCTCGGAAGACATGGCGTCGATGGTGCAGGGAAAATAGCGAGCAACGTCGAGGTCCATAGCGAGGGGCCATGAAGGAGCAACCAACGAGCGATGATATAGCAAAAGCGCAAAGATTTGTGGAAAGGAGCTTTTTTATAAAAGTCAGCTTCTTCCCATCTATAAAAACTTGATAAAAACAGGGATACGCACATCGGCGGTTGTTCGGGATATGGGCCAGCTCCAGAGAACGCAGCCAGCTAAAGGCTGTCAGGCCAAGGATGCTGCAAAAGCTGAAGCTGCTGCAAAGACAGCCGCAATTCGACAGACGTGGATTTAGAGACCTGTGAAATTCAAGCAGTCACTCGACGACTCGCGGCCGTCACGAGCCGCTGCAAAAGCAACGAAACACACAAATGGTTCAGAACCTCCTTATTCTTCTCTGTCTGAATCTCATTCTGCTGCTCCTGTCGGTGTTCGTCCTGTCAAGAGCCTCATCCAAATTCTTTCACCGCGCTACCGCACTCTCTTTGGACTCTCTTCGCGCAACGTCCACTCTTTGTCGTCGGATGCTGCCTCAAGCAACACCGTAGATGATGAATACCTTCTTCGCGAATACACTGGTGTTGTCCTTGTATATGTTAGCGTCGTCGGCCCTCGCGACAATGACGAATCAAAAACAAAGCAAAAGTGGCAGTAAGTTTGCAGTAAGTAGTACACTTTATTTGCTCTGATTTGTCCTGCTGACGTCATCTTCTCGTCTTCCCTCGCCCGCTCCCATACCACTGCATCCAGTTTTTACTAGTGCAGCGCCAAAGCGCTCACAATCCGAAGGGTTTTTGCATTCTGTTGCCACAGAAAATGGAATAAATCAATGTTCTCTGCGTCCAGGGTGGAATGAAATCCAAGTCTCTGTGCAGGCTGTAAGCAGCATGAGTTGTATTCCATCTCCGCTCTTAGTCCAATGAAGGGTGGTGGGTATAGAAATGTCGGACATGAGAGAGCCGCAAGGAAATGGACGGGACAGTGACAAATGGAATGAAATATGAAATTTGGCTTCACTGGCTAGTTGAGCCAGGCAATGTGGGCTTCAAAATCCGGGCTGTTGCTTCAACTTCAAAATCCATTTTTCGGGTTGCAGATTGCTCGGTCTTCAGGTGTGGGTTTCCAATGGGGTCTACATTGAAATGTAAGTTTCTGGAGGCTACACGGGTGAATGGCTTGCTGAGTCTTGAGGTATTCATTCCAGTACTTATTATCAAGTCTTCGGTATCCAAATATGATATTATACAGTACATATTCCAGTCATCAAGTAGCTGAGTATTAAATACCAAAGTCATTGAGTATCTGAGTATACAGCACCTTTGTGAAATTATGTTTTTGGGATTTAAGTGGGAAAGCGAGGCAGGCATGAAGAAGCTTAGTGAGCTGTGACATCATGTATGATTTGTCACACATATCATGAGAGGATCAACCGAGCACATTCATTGTGAGATTGGCCTGTGGATTTTTGCTATGAATCTGGTGTTTAGTTGCGAGGAGATTCTTCAGGTTCTTCCGCCGATCTAATATGGTTTCTGTTCCATTGACATTCATTTCATTCATTTAGCTGAGAACCAGCAGTCGTTTGGATACTTGCATCACACCATATTTCGACGGAATAATTGCGGTGATAGACCCCGAGAACAGCTGTTCATTTGTTAATACCTGAGCTTTTCCATTGATATTTACTTAGGCTTTCTATTAAGACTTGAAACCTGAAAAGTGGATTGTCAAGAGCGAGCTTTCATTATGACATTCATTCATTGTGAGACTTGTTAGACATGATGTATCTTTCAAGATCATGATGGAATGTCCTCATGATGCCAAATATGTTGAAGGGCATTGCATTCCTCTTTAGTAGGAAGCCATAATGGATCCTTTAGTCTTGCAAGATAGAACTTGCAGGCTACCATCACCTCTTCCATTCCTTGCAATGGACCAGAATGAACCAAGGCCTCTGTAAAGCAAGTTTGAGCATTATTGGTCTCTCCCTTCTTCATGTGTGCCCTTCCTAACTCCAGCAATATTAACCCAATAAACAGCTGGTCATCACGTGTCTTGACCATGTCCAAGGCTTCCCTCAAGTACTCAATGGCCTGGTCATACTGCCCCTTTGAGATGTATATCATCCCAAGGATCCAAAGCACATAGCCAACATCACTTGCACCCATCTCCTGCCACTCCTTCAGTGCCAATAAACCCCATTTCTCAGGTTCATCATCGTGTTGAAGATGGTAATGAGACCTGGCAAGGTCTTGTGCACATAGTGTTCCATTCAAAGACAGCTCTGGACACAATTCCCGTGCATGTTGGAGGTGTTCAATGGATTTAGAGTGTTCTCCGCAGCGTAGATATGCCATTCCCAGGTCTCTAAGGCATCTTCCCAGGTCTTTATTATCTATTATGTTGGCGTCCTTTGGCTGCCTAGTACCCTTTTTGAACCACTTTTGAAGGGTTGAAAAGGAAGGAAGGAAGTGTCGCCAGTGCTGATTAGGCTTCAGATTGCAGATTATTTCCAGTTCAAGCTTTGCCTGCTCAATCAAAGATATGTCATTGGTTTTTGGATCAAGAAATGTAGAGACAAAGGCAATATCAAGCAGTGCTAGCACTGCAAGTCGAGGGACTGAGGCATCAAGATATGTCTGTCGTGCCAGATTGAACTGGTCTAATGACTCCCTCCAGCAATTGAGGCGATAAAGAATCCAGGCATAGCAATGAGAAACATCTCCAATGAGCTTCTGACTTGTGACATTGCTCATGAGCTTCACTGTGTGTTGGATAATTTCTGCACGAGGCCGAATTTGATACTGGTGCCATGCAAGTGTGAGGAGAGCTTGTATGAAATGAGGTTCTGAGGATGTGGTGTCAAGGAGAATGGATTGCAGATTGATTTCTTCAATAGAGCGGGCTTCCTTGTCTGTTTTGTATGAGGGCTCACCAGGTTGGGTAACATTGTGTGTCTGCAAGAATCTGCAAGCAATGTCTACCATGGCATCCTGCACAGAAGTTGGAAGGTACTGAGGATCCAGGACATGAGAGCGAATGACAGGCAGCACAAAGTATGTCCCTGTGCTGTATTCCAGAAGTGATGTATCCATCAGTGCTTGCAGCGGACTCTGAAGGTTTTGGAAGTTGGATGCCCATAATGTCTGTAGAGCTTGGAATGTGGTACCTGCAGGAAGCATACTGATCCTGCAGAGCAGTTCATATGCATTTGGTTCCCTTTTGATTGGCACACTGTCCAGAGACAGAGATATTGATATAGACACACTGTTCTGGGCATCAGAGTCTTGACTAGGGCCCAACATAGCTGTTCCTGTCTTCTGGTAGCTCTGCATCAACTGTTCAACTGTGCATCCTGTACTCCTGCCTTGCCTGGCCATCAACTTTACAGCCAGTGGCATATGTCCCAACATTTTGAGAAGCTCTCTGAGCTTCTCATCATCTTGAGCTTTAGTGTCAATCTCAGTGTAGAGTTGATATGAAGCATGCTGGTGCAGTGGCTGAATCCGTATTTCTGTCCACTTAATCTCTTCACAAGGTGGGATTTGTGCCCGCATTGTGACAAAGATAGCAATGTGAGGAATTGCATCAATGTCTCGAAGGAATTGTGCAACCTCAGCTCTGGCACCAGGAGCATTCCATGGAGTCTCAAAGTTGTCAAAAAGGAGTATCATAGGTTTGTCAGAGGACTGCAGCTCATTCAAAATGGCATTGAGCATGTTTTTGATATCACTTGGGAGATCCAGTGCAGAGTGAACTGTGTCAAGAAGGAGGGGAAAGGATGTGGCTTGAACACAAGGAAACCAGGCCTGGTAGTGCTGTGGATAACATTCCAAAAGTCGTGCATCTCGCACAACTTTCACTGCAACTGCTGTCTTTCCCATGCCACCAGGGCCCAAAATAGCAAAACGAGCTCGTTTTGATTCCGGTGTTTCTGGTTGCCATATCAACTGGTTGACAATGAAATCAACATCAGGATCACGGCCAAAAAGAATGGTGCTGGCTGGCATATAACCACGACCATGACGGGACAGGTTGGATGATCCAGGAACAGCTAAACTAGCTTCAGCAAAGCACCACTAAGCCAATGAATAACAATACCAGAAGGATAGAAATTGTTCACTGTTGTTGTGTTGTGCGACAAGAATCCTCCCTCAATATTCCCAGCTATCATCTGATCAGTACCGTGAAGTAGAACAAGAGCTGCCAGGTTTCAGCTCACCAAATACATTATGCTTCAATGTTGTATGAGCCATGGCTGCTGCAAGAGAGGGAGATGAAGGTTCTGGTCAAGCTGTATAGGTGCTGAGAAACCGCTTTCACAGCATCATGGCAGCTGACTGATGGCATGTAACTAAAAATACCAGGGCGCTAAAACTTTGGAATATCGATGTGATGAAATTGTCCCTCAATTCTCATGCATAGCATCAAAAACATGACTGTCTTTGATTGAAAATGTCTGATGAAATACAATCACTGCATTTCCGGCCAGGTACCAGATGTGTATGCAAGACCTGATAGAGGCTGAATTATCAGAATATCAGTGTATTGCAAGTAGAAGTTGTATCGCCCATCTATCAGGTCTCTTTGGTTGCATAAGTGACGTATCCGGCCTCCCTCAGCCTACAGTACCCTGGTCAAATCAGCGTATTGGCGCTGTATCGGCTTCATATCGGCAATGTCCGAATGATTTTGATGAAGCCAAGATATGTCACGAGATTGCTGTATCCCAGCTTCATACATTACTTTTTCCATAGTGCCTTCCCCGCATATCCGTCAGTATTTTACAGGGTATATCATATTGATCATAGTGAGTTTTTGAAGCAAATTTCTCTGGCCAAGCACCTGACTTGAGGTCAGACTTAAAGAAAGAAGAATTTTTCTTTTCACCAGATCTCACACTTCTCTTCTTTCCCCACCATGACCACCCATCCTACACCTCTTTTCTCTCCCATCTATTCCTCTCAGAGACTACATTGTTGACCTGTCTGTGGGTTGTGGTCCAGAGGCAGGCGCTTAGTGACTCTCTGTTGCTCTGATGTTTTTTCTCTTTTTTCCCTGGCTTCCAAAGCTGTTCTCTCTACTATGGTGGGATCAGCATCAGCTATCATGTTTAGTGTACTCAGGTAAGTACTCTTCCTGTGATATTTCTTTTCCTTACTGTCTCACTGTTGTCCAGCCCATCAGTCAAGCCGTCGCTGGCAGCCTATCTTACATATGTACTCGGTGCAGTATCAAACTCCCTTTTATAGAATTATGACATATTCTTGCTTATTCTACCGACTTAAATGTTGCCACCTTATCGGGGGATGGTTTTAGGAGCCTGCGCAGGACAGTTTCATGACATGAATATTCTGAATGTTGGAAATGTTTGATGAAATACAATAAATCTTTTTATTTTATCCAGGTATTACTCTAGTATTACTGTATGGTCAGTATTCAGACTCTCCAAATATTATAGCAGTTTTCTGTGGACTCTCTGAGTATTATAGTGTTTCTCTGGACTCTGAGTCTTCAAGGGTGCTGGGGCCTTTATTTGTGGCGCATTCAAGTATTTCAGATTCTGCACTGTGGATGGAGTATGTTCCTTTGAATGATGCACATATTCCTGAGTCAACACTAGTACTGGATATTGTGGATATTGACAAAATCATGTATTGCTATTGGTCGACTCATTCTAAATGTTTTCCAGGACAGATGAGGGCTGACTCTGTGTAGCATTTTGAAGCCTCAAATAACAAGGACCCAGACCGGCTCGTTGATGTCATGCTAGATTGGTCTTGGACCCAACTTGGACCGGTCATTTACAGGTCCAGCATGCATCTCTGCCACCCAGAATACAAACATGGAACAAATCATCCAAACCAGAAACTAGAGCCTTGCTCTGACTCCTGAGTCAGAC
The DNA here is from genome assembly GCA_029320655.1 of Mycena floridula. Classification (NCBI taxonomy): domain Eukaryota; kingdom Fungi; phylum Basidiomycota; class Agaricomycetes; order Agaricales; family Mycenaceae; genus Mycena; species Mycena floridula. The sequence goes on along the minus strand of JARIHS010000004.1, from coordinate 3,506,733 downwards.
ATTAGTGAACAACCCTCTCTGCTTGCCATCTGATTATTTGATACTGAGGCAACATTGAAGTATTTGTCTATCATCCTTTGAGTCAGACAAACATTGAAAACCCAAAGAACGTGACAAGAAGAGCTCTTTCATCCACAGTCAGCACAGAGCCCAAGTTGTATGCCGTCTTCCCGGCCTTAGTTTAGGGCTCTGACTTCACCAGCCCCAATAGAAGCAACCCAACAAATCTGTGGAAATCATTCGAGAGGCAGTCAGTCTCTTTTGCCAGCTAGCACTTATCAGATCTTACTCAGAACATGGTCACATAAGTCCTATGATTATGTTGTCTGGACTCAGTGCAGAATTGAACTTCAAGGTCAGTTCTTCTATATTATCTACTCAATTCCTATAAAGCTGACCATTTGGCATAGGACTTCGTGAGACCCGATACTTACTGCCGACCCATTCAACACCGAACTTGCTTCCACTGTGAGAGAAGTCATTGTAGTACATTTCTGCTACCTAGTTACAAGGCCGATCAAGAGCTTTGCAGTAACTATACCTGTCAGGATGAACATTTGTTCGTACCTTGTTTCGGAGCGAGCTCAAGCCTTGTGTTTTATCGAGCATGTCATTACAGGATCCGAGGTACTTATTCACACGATTTCTCGTACATAAAGCCATGTTTACGCATGTCGTACCTTACCCTTTTGACCTCCCGAAATATTATCTTCACCGTTCTTCTCTTCACCGGGATGCTTGCTCTGAGGGACTAGATGCATTCTGACAATACCAATGTATTCAATGATATGTAAGCAGAATAATGTGAGTAATGATCGAGCGTGCACTATGGAGACCCAATGCGACTGACCACTGTTCGTACTCCTGGTATTCCAATTGCACTTACAACTAGATATTGGTTATTATATCCTTCCCAGTGCTGGTGAGATCTGCGACTTCTGTCAGAACAAAATATATCTACCGCGCTGAGTGACGTACCTCTTGGCCAGATGTCTTTCTCTTCACCATGCCCTCCATCCACATCCGGATACCCGTTCCTACTCGCCTGACTCGCCAACGAGTGTCTCCTTGACCGACGCAGCGGTGGGGATGGCGGGGATGGGCGTGGTGGTGCCGTTGCGACGGTTGAGATAACCGCTAGCTGAGTGAGAAGCGCCTGTCGGCTCAGGTGTTGTTAGTGAAATTGGACCCCGAAATGACCCGAACCCCCTAGAATAGCCGCCTACTGTCGCGAGTATCGTGTATATCCATTAATATATATCTACTACGCGCCCCGCACCGCCCTAGTTGCCCTCGATCGTCTCTAGTCCCCCACAGTTGGCCGCACCCAGAATCTCCGGACAAACTCCAACTGTCACCGACGGTAGTCGATTGGATTGTGCGGAGTGGCGGATAGTTGGTCGTAGTCGACCATAGTCGCCCGACTTCTCACTGGGGTTGAGGGATGGCAAGCGAGGCGAAGATGAAGGAAAGAGGGAGTATGGTCGATATGATAGACATGAGCATCAACAGCCTGAAATGGCAGTGAAATAGCGAGAGGCACCGTGACCCAGGGCGTACGGTGGGATATCGCAATGTCGACGGATATGAAAAAAGGCGGACAAGGAGAGCATTCGATGAAAGATTTATCCAAGGTGAAAACGATATGCCATCGAGGAATGAACAAAGGTGCCAGTGTTGTTTCCTGAGGATAAAATGGAGATTTTGTCCATGATGAAATCAAGGTATCGTCGACACAGCATTCACAATGGTGAGGACAACGTCAATAGCAGAAGCGCAGCTAATTGTCCAAAGGAATGCGTCTCTCAAAAAGCACAAAAAAACACGCACGTAAATTGGGTTGAGACATTTATCTCATCTCGTTGGTAGGATGTGGTTATGTCTCTTGCGAATATTGTTTCCTCGGGATTATTGCTTCATGGAATATTTGTTGGGTTTGGTAGAATGGGTTTTCGCTAGCACAGATATTACTGAGGTTTTGTCGGGAGCCGCTACAGCTTTCGAGCCGTCGTAGCTACAGTCACTGACGCTGTTTGAGCAGTCGCTGGTCGGGCAAGCAATCTAGCTGAAGCCGTAGAGAATAAGAGCTGCAAAGACCCATTGCGGTGAAACCCAAGATCGAAGAGACCTATCCAATAAAACGGTTAGCTTCATAACGCCCAGCTCGACGAATAAAAACGCACAATTGACTGGGTCCTCTTCCTTATCTCTTTCTGCTGCTGCCGTCGGCCATCGACCTGCCTCGAATCTTCTGGTCTCGAGCTGCCAAGCTGTCAAAAGCCGAAGTCCATAGCCTGTCTCGTTCTGGAGAACCGAGTGCCGCTGGCATCGCCACCTCCCTGTCTTCCTGCCTCCCCACCCGACTTTCCTACCCCATATCGTCGTGGACTTGTCGTTGTTGGCATACCGCCCAAAGCGCCCATCAATCCAATGCTCTTCCTTCTACCCGCAAACAGAAAAATCTGGAATAATAGTGCTAATGTTTGGAGAGGAAACGAGTGAAGACAAGATTTTTCGAGATGCAAAACGCGAGGCTCGAGCGCAAGTGCGTGATTGATGCGGTGTGACGTGGATTTGTAAAGGTGTGATTATGTGACCGGAATAATTCGGGACGGGATACCTCCATAAAGTTTCCGGAACGGAAAGTACCAGTACTATCATTAGCCCAGATATGATAATGACCCTGGGAACTCTTTAACGCGGCCAGCTGGGGCTGCCAAACTTGGGGAATATGGTGTATAGACTGAGAAAACCTCGAATATGAGGTCAATTATTTTTTTCCAGTGTTGCGCTCCGCTGGAGACAGCGGCTCTGCTGCCACTGCCCTGCCTTCTTTGCTGGAAATAAAGCGGCCGTCGATGGGAATGATGCGCGCTGGTCCTGTCTTTGCTTCCTTCTTCTTCTTCTTCTCAACCTGAAATTGCAGTCGCTTGAGCTCCGAACCAGCCAGTGCAGCATGAGAAGTGGCACGTATAAGGTCCACTTTGGTGTCCTCGAGCTCCTGCTCAAGGGAAGAGCTATAAGCAAGCAGGTCCTTGTAGCGCTGCTCGAAGCTCTTGCTAGAATTGTCGATGGACTGCAACGCGGCAGATAACTGTGAGCGTGAAGACGATGAAATTGAAGATGATGAACGAGTGGAAGAAGGTCGAGTACCAGTGGGAATGGCAGCGGAGAAAGCTGGAACATGGTCGTCAAGGGAATTGTCGGTATCAGACTCGTCTGATTTGTCATCATCTGATGGTAAAGTTGAACCGGGACGGAAGTCGTGATCCATCGGGTTGTCAGAATCATAGAAATTGGTTTGATTGAAAGAAAGTGGTTGAGCGTGATTGTCGTTGTTGTCGGACTCGTTGTCGGTTTTGGTTTCATATGGATCATGATAAGGAAGGGAAGGGAAGGATGAAGGTAATTCAAGGATGATTGATGTGGATTTACTGGGAGCAAAGTCATCCTCGGTGAAGATGGAACCATCCAGCGGCCGAAGGCCACTCTTTCGCCATGCCTCAAGGATTGTTGTTTCCTTGAAACAGACTTTCCGGATATCCATATACTCTTTGACAATATCTTGTATGTCCATCGGGTCACCGGTGTCATGCAGAATGATATCGCAACGTTCAGCCCATTTCCTTTGCAATGGACCAAAGACGCCGACGTCGAGAGGCTGGAGACGATGTGTGGTATGAGGAAAGAAGGTACAGTTGAATATTGTTGTCACGAGCGAAATCAATCATCTCGACGGTGGTGTGAGAGTTGTGCCCGTCGTAAATGAGAAGAATCGGTTGGTCAGGATCCGTGAGACGAGCTTTAGCATGGGGAACAAAGCATTCCATGAACCACTTTTGACATATGACCTCGTTTGTCCAGCCGGAATCAGATGTAGCGACGCTGAAAGACGTTAACAGATATCAGTAGCAGAATTGGGATTACGCACAAAACATCATCGGAATCTTCATCCCCGAACCACTCTCCAGCAAACTTCTGACCCGAGAAAACGAAAGTAGGTGGTATCGTACTCGAACCGTCAGCACAGACAGTCTCGAGGATGGTGACAAGCTCCATGTCATCCCCAGATGCTCTGTAATTGTTCCTATCTCTCTTCGGAAAGATGTACTTGATGTTTGAGCCTTTCCGTCCTCCACCAGCCTGAATCCCCTTCTCGTCCATATTATAGACATTCGCCCACTGCACATTGTTGATATCCATCCAATTCTTGAGCTTGACGAAATGGTCGTTTACGGTTTTGAAATTGAAAGCACGGGCGCGCTTGGGATCAAGTCCAGATGGACGACGGAGAGCAAGGTTGGGGTGTCGGTCGAGGAATCTGGTAACCCATTTTCTCGTCGGCTTTCGTCCGCAAAGAGCCTCGACCTTGGGAGCAATCGTCGCCTTGCAAAGGGGACGATTCATGACACCCAAATACGAAGCCCAATCCACCAAGATTTCCTCCTGCGTCGGGTTGAGAAGCTGCTGGTCGGCATGAGCATTTCGGTGAGGCTTGGTCAAACCAAGGTGCCGATGGCGGAGAGTCTGATAATCCACCTTGAAATGCTCTGCAGCTTTGGTGATGGTGGGGAATTCTCCATTGTCCAGAGCCTGAGACGCCTTCCAATATTGCGCCTCCCTCAGCTCAGCCTTTCGCAGCTTGATCTGCTTGGAGGTCAGCGGCATGGCCCCAGAACTGGACAATTATACCGAAATAATCATACCAGGAATAAATAGAAATGAGTGGTGAGGGACCAGAGGATAAAATGAATGAGCTTTGCGACCGAGCGCGACGAGAGATGGTGACACGGGGCAAGGAAGCCACAAGCTGACGGAGTTTGAATTCCGGCAGCATCTGTCACGCTGTTTTGCAGCCCATTGTCAAGTGTCGATTCCTAGGCCTTTCCTCGTCGCTTTTGCATGAAATAAAAAATTCTCGTGTCTTTCAAGAAGCATATCTCGAGGATTCTGAGCAAAAAACGGCCTCAAATATCGTCAATTCCAAGGTACTCACCAAAGAATTGATTTTGCAACTCTCTTTCTCGGGACCATTGCATTTTTCATTTGAGGATCTCTGGCTGGATTCCTCCAGAAATTCATATAGTCAACACTTCATGGTCCTTCTATAATTTCCGATTTTCTTGAGACAATACAAGGGCAATAAAGTACTGAAAAATCAACATTATCATATCTAGACCGGTCGGATCGGCATTATCATATCTAGGCTAATGATAGTACCGATCAAGTACCAAGTACCACCGGGTTTGCCCGAGTCACGTTCATGTGATATGTCACTGTCACTGTCACCGTCGTGACACCACGCCTTCCTTTCTCCCACCACATGCTGTGTTCGCCGACCTCATCTTAGGACCTCGCCAAATGTCTCAGGATTATAGTCTCTTTCTGGGTCTCTTTAAAGACAATACCTGCCCTACCTGCTACTTTATAGTTCATATTGCCTATAGTTTTGTACTAGACTGATTTATATTACCAGGTTTTCAAGATTCATGCCTTCTCTGACGCACTCGGGTTTCATTAGTCAGCGCTACCTTTTGACGCATACGTGACGGACATGTTTTCAGTCTCTCCATTGGTCATGTCTTTTCAGAGGACAATTTTAAACTGCAAGAAGACTATTCAGAGCTATTCTATGTTAAACCATTAGGTGCATGTCTCAGATTATATCCTTCATCTGTAAGCACGTTGACAATGATTCGGTTCTTCCGCATAATCATTTCATCAAGGAAAAAGTTGTACTTGACAACACCCATCTCCCGTACGATAGAGTTATACCTCCCAAACCATCGGTTGGTTTGCTCGGCAATGGATGTGTTAAAATACCAACCTTTCAAATCCGGCGTCATGAGCTCGGGGTACATGGAGACAAAGGTTGAGGCTGGAGAATGTCCCGGTTCAGCAAGGCAGCGAGTCTAACAAATTTTACGATGTCAGATAGAGGCAACTCGAGCTGGCTGAGCGCATAGGAGCGCCGGAGCCCTCGAAGGACATTGAAAAAGCCCATTGGCGCGTCAGGCTGAGTCAGCAGCTCGTGCGAACGAATATATATATTAGGGGCTCAAAGTCATATGACTGGTACTTGGTACTTGATCGGTACTGGCACTTTCAGTTTCAGAAACGTTCACGATACCTCGGGCGGGGCAAGACGGGTGGGTTGGGAAACGGCCGTTTGTCGGCGCGCGCAAGGGATGGAGTTTGTTGTCGGCGCAAGAGAAGGAGTTTGTTGTCGGCACAAGAGAGGGAGTTTGTTAGAGCATTGTACTATTTTGGATGTTATGTAGTACCGTATTTTTGCAGTGTTGGAATGAATCAATGTTCTCTGTGTCCAAGGCAGAATGGAATCCAAGTCTCTGTGCAGGCTGTAAGTCGGACAAGCTGCCATTGCTCTAATAAAGAACGGTGGATATGGAAATGTCAGATGCAAGAAAGCATCCGAACAGATGGGCGATGGCGCTGTTTCAGTGCAGTGTCTGATGGAATGAAATATAAAAGAGTTTGCTTTGCTGGATACTTGATCCAGTCAATGTGGGCTTCAAAATTTGACGTTGGGCTATAAAATCCAACATTGGATTGTTGCTTCAACTTCGAAATCTACTGGTCGGGCTGCAGATTGCTCAGTCTTCAAGTGTGGGGTTCCGGTGGGGTCTGTATTTAACTGTGGGTTGTCAGAGGCTCCAAGTGTGATTGGCTTACTGAGCCTGGAGGTATTTATTCAAGTACTTATTACCAAAGTCTTCAGTATCTGAATATTATTATACAGTACATATCGAGATTAACAGCCATCAAGTATCCAAGTATTACTGATCAATGAGATTCATTTCGGCTTTCTATCAAGACTTGAAACCTGAAAAGTAGACTGTCAAGAGTGAGCTTTCATTATAAACATCTATTTATTGTTTGACAATTATAATCCTAGCTTTGATATATTGTTGTTGATTAAGATGGAATGTCCTCATCATGGGAAGTAAATTTGAGAGCATTATATTCCTCCTCAGTAGGAAGTTGCGAAGGATTCCCTAGTTTTGCAAGATAGAACCTGCAAGCCACAATCTCCTTGTCTTTTCCTTGCAATGAACCAAAATGAGACAAAGCCTCTGTCAAGAAAGTTTGAGCATCCTCAGTCTCTCCTTTCTTCATCTTTGCCCTTCCCAACTGGAGCAAGATGTTTGCAAGATTCCACTCATGATTCCGTGCCTTAGCTCCATCCAAACCATACGTCAAGTACTTGACAGCCTTGTCATACTGACCCTTTGAGATAAATATCCTCCCAAGGATCAAAAGGACATAGCTGACATCACTTTTACCTATCTCCTGCCACTCTTTCAATGCCAACAAACCCCATTTCTCAGCTTCATTGTATTGTTGAAGATGGTGATGGGACCTGGCAAGGTCTTGTGCACATTGTGCCCTATTGATAGACAACTCTGGACACAATTCACGTGCATGTGTGAGCTGTTTAATGGCTTTGAAGTGATCTTTTTTCCGTGAATATGCTATTCCTAACTGTATGAGGTAGCTTGCCAGGTCTTCATTGTCTATTGTATTGGTGTTCTTTGGCTGCCCAGTACCTCTTTTGAACTTATTTCGAAGGGTTGTCAAGGAAGGAAGAAAGTGCTGCCAATGTTGACTATGCTTGGGGCTTTGGAGTGTTTCCAGCTCAAGCTTTGCTTGCTCAATGAGAGCCATCTCATTGGTTTGTGAGTCAATCAATGCAGAGACATAAGCAACATCAAGCAGTGCTAGAGCAGCAAGGCGGGGCTCTGATGCATCAAGATATGCCTGTCGTGCCAGCTTGCACTGCTCTAAAGACTGCTTCCAGCGAGTGAGATCATGAAGAATCCAAGCATAGCAATTAAAAACATCTCCAGTAAGCTTTTGGCCTGTGACATTGCTCATGAGCTTCACTGCATGTTGAATAACTTCTGTACAGGGCCGAATTTGATATTGGTGCAATGCAAGTGTGAGGAGAGCTTGTATGAGATGTGATTCTGAGGATGTGGTGCAAAGAAGAATGGATTGCAGATTGATTTCTTCAATAGAGCGGGCTTCCATGTCTGCTTTGTATGTGGGCTCACGAGGGTTTATGGTGTTGTGATGCTCCAAGAAGCTGCAGGCAGCCTCTATCATTGAGTTCTGCACAGAAGTTGGAAGCTGCCGAGGGTCCAGGACATGAGAGCGGATGACAGGCAGCACAAAGTATGTCCTTGTTCCCTGTTCCAGAAGTGATGTGTCCAGTAATGCTTGTAATAGACTCTGCAAGTTTTGGATGTTGGATGCCCACAATGATTGCAGGGTTTCAAATGTTGTTCCATCAGGAAGCATGCTGATCCTGCAGAGCAGTTCATATGCATCAGGTTCCTCCTTAAGCTGGGGGCTGTTAACAGACAAGGATATTGAAATGGAGACACTGTTTTGAGCATCTGAATTTTTGCTGGGGCCCAACATAGCTGTTCCTGTCTTCTGGAGGGTGGGGGTTAGGGTTAGGGTTAGGGTTACTGGTAGTCCTCCATCAACTGTTCAACTGTGCACCCTGTGCTCTTTCCCTGATCTGCCATCAACTTCACAGCTAGTGGCATATGTCCCAACATCTCCAGAAGTTCAGAGAGCTTCTCATCATCCTGAGCTTTGGCGTCAATTCCAGTATAAAGCTGAAATGATGCCTCAGAATCAAGTGGTGTTATCCGCATCTTCTTCCAGTCAATCTCTTCGCAAGGTGGGATTTGTGCCCGCATTGTGACAAAGATGGCAATATGAGGAATTGCATCAATGTCTCGGAGGAATTGAGCAACTTCAGCTCTGGCACCAGGAGCATTCCATGGTGTCTCAAAGTTGTCAAAAAGGAGGATCATGGGTTTGTCAGAGGACTCTAGCTCATTCAAGATGGCATTGAGAGTGTTTTTGGTGTCACTTGGGAGGTCCAGTGCAGAGTGAACTATGTCAAGAAGAAGTGGAAAAGATGTAGCTTGGACACAAGGAAGCCAGGCCTGGTAGTGCTGTGGATAACATTCCAAAAGTCGTGTGTCTCGCACAACTTTCACCGCAACTGATGTCTTTCCCATGCCACCAGTGCCCAAAATAGCAAAGCGAGCGCGTTTTGATTCTGGTGTTTCTGGTTGCCATATCAACTGGTTGACAATGAAATCAACATCAGAATCACGGCCAAAGAGCATGGTGCTGGCAGGCATATAGCCACGGCCATGGTGAATCAAGGAGATAGATGGTCCTGGAACTATGAATCCAACCTCAGCCAAATAATAAAACTTGAAGGACAATCATACTAGAATCATAGTAATTATTGATGGTCATTGTGTTATGTGAAAGCACATCTCCACCAACAAGCCCTATTCCCTAGTCAGAACCAGCATCCAAAACAGACAATCATGAGCTCACCCAAGGTGCTATCCACCAATGTAACATTCATATGACAAGCTATGGCTGAACGAGACATGAAAGTTCGGAACAAGGTGTATAAGCGCTGGGAAAGGAATCCACAGCATATCAAAGATGGCAGCTGACCTGTGACTAAAAATATTATTATTCTTAATTACTAAATATATCCGGCGCTCAAATGGCTCACCTGACCAGTCAAAAAGCCACCATGGGCTCATTTGTGGGAACCAAAATTCAGTGCACGATCATCAAAGAGCCCAATACAGGTAGCTTCCAAATTTCTCCTGTGAGACAGAATAATCTTTGTTATACAAGGTCAATGAGCAACATATAAGGAAAGGCCCTATTGAAGAGAATCACAGACTGCGCCAGCAATGGTGGCAGGAAGAGTGAAGAACAAGTGATGAATAGTTACAGAAATTGGCCCAAGATTCTGAGCAAAAGCTTGAGCTGTAGGCTTCTTGGCAGTCACTGTTGAAGAAATATTCTTGTCACAATGAATCTTGTCCCTCAGAGGCAAGCATCCCAGTGAAGAGAAGAATGGTTAAGATAATATTGCTGTAGGGAAAAAGGGTAAGGTATGACACACATAAATTATACGATAAACCGTATGGATAAGTACCGCAGATCCTATGATGACATGCCTGATGAGGCACAAGGCTTGAGCTCACTCCGAAACAAGGCAGGAACAATATTCCTCCTGAAAATTCTGATATGAAGTCAGACACTAGCGAGGAAGCAACAGTGGATGTGGTGACAAACAAGCTCAATACATTCAAGCATCTGGTTGTGAAGTCCCTGGAATGGTGCACACAATTGATGATGTTTCTCATCCTGTGTGGGAATGAGCAGGCCTCAGTGCAAAGGGTGAAATGAATTTGAATCTCACAAGAGCTTTGTCTTTCCAAGTCTGAGGTCCATTCTGAGAATCCTCATTGAGCCTTGGGAATGCAATTTGTAGCTCAATACCAGGCCCTCTTCCTCGATTCCTGGATGAGGGCCTGGTGAAATTAATGACCTTATATGACCAGAATCCATTTGGGGAAATCCACTTTAGGAATCATAACCGACAACTATCATTGCCCATTCTCTTTTTCTCTCTGGTCTTGGATCACAGATTTGAAATTGAGGTGGAAATTGCTCTCACAATGTTCCCAGGTTGAGTAGAACCTGGATATGGTTCTTCAAACTATTTGCCTGAAGGTAGTCTGGTCATATTAAGGAATTTTTTTATGTACCTTGTCCCATCAAAATATCACCTGCCAAAAAATTCTGATCTTTACTGATCGGACTGCCTCAAATCCTCACAGAGGGACCAGCTTTCAAGTCAATGTGATTTGAATCCTCTTCAAATAGATAGAGTTGTAGAATTTTGCCATGAAATGAGAAGGAGTTGAGAATGGCAACTGGACTATCAACCGATGCACCGAAGGATGAAAACAATCTGATGAACAGATCCTGTATCACTGGCAGACTGCACTGTGAAGCAGTATAAGGTGCTTAGGTGGTTTTTGATATTCAATGGGATGGGATTGAGAATGCCAGTCTCCTCTTTTTGTCTACTTTCCTCAGATCTTCCTTGAGTTTTGATCGGTCATTCATTTTTGCTTTATTTCATTGGTTTCTTATGTATGCCACAAGGGCTGGAAGCCCTCTCATTTAACTTTCCAGAAAATTATAATGCTAGTAATTTGTGGCGCAGCTCAATATTATCCATGAGGGAGGCTTTCATCATATTATGGGCTGCATCAAATGCTTGATCATATCGAGTCTGACTGGGAGACTGATATGTATTTTAACTTTCACACCGCTTTTCTTCTCACAAAATTCTTACAACTTCAGATAAGTTCTTAGAAGGAATGTTTTTCATTCAGAATGTCTTGACATAGATTGTATTGGGTTTTGAGGCATGATCTGAATGGCCCTGCAACAAGTTTGTCAAGGTTTCTTCAAGGTTGATATGAGATTTCATGCTGTCTTGCAAAGCTAGTCAATTTACTAATGCTTTTGAATCAGAAGACATGAGGACTACAACACTGCCATCAACACATGTATAGTCAGGGTAGGGTGTAGAATGTCCTCAGTATGCCAAGTCATCTGAAGGGCATGTTGTTCCACCTCAGTTTGTACCTGGAAAGGATCATCTAATCAGGCAAGATAAAACCTGCAGCAATCATCGACTCTGTTGTTCCTTCCAATTGACCAAAATGCACCAAAGCCTCTGTAAAGCAAGCTTGAGCATTTTCAGACCCTCTCTTCAAGTAATATGTCTGCAGTGCTCCATCGGTTGTCGCGAGCCTTGGCCACCTGTAAAGGTTTACAATGGCTTGCTTATAGTGACCCTTGGAGATATAAATCCTGACAAGAATGCAAAGGATATAACCCAGATGACCCCCATTCCCCTCCACTCTCTCAATGCCCACAAGCCCTATTTCTCAGCTTCATTGTATTGTTGAAGATGGTAATAAGACAAGGTGAGGGATTGTGCACATTGTGTACTATTGAAAGACAACTCTGGACAGGGCATTGGTATTTAGGAGATTTAATGGGGGATGCAGGAGATTTGGGAGGTTTGATAGGAGATTTGTGGGAGAATTTTCGGAAACTCGGGGGGAGTAGTAGAAGTCTATACTGAACTCATTGATACTGATTCCATACCAAGAAGTAGATTACAACCCGAGATATAAATATAGTGTCTTGACACATTTGATTGAGTGTGACCGGACAGTTGCATCACCATGAGGCTTTCGGTGTGAACTACGACAGCATTTGTGTGCAGGAGAATGCAGTGGAATCTCACCCACAGAGGGTGAAATACTATGTGTACCAACCTCTACATCTGTAGTCTTGGTATCAATCCACTTCCACTTGTGCTGACTTGCCCATATGCCTGTATCTGAGTGCATTTTCACGGCATCAAGTGATATTTGAGAGTAAGAGAGATAACATACTCTCTGATTGCCTAATGCGCCAAGCTCTGGTGAAAGGCCTGAACTTAGCCGAGTTGAGTTCCATTACAAAGACTTAACTTGGCAGCAGCAAAGCAAGGGAGAACTTTTCAGGAGAAACAGCCAACAATGGATGGTGTGATGAACCCAACAGCATTGGAAATGATTTAATACATGATCCATGTCCAGTGGCCTGGAAATAATGCATGGGGCGCTTAGTGAACATATCCCAATAAGGAGAAATCCCATCACTTGAAGCATCAAGATAATGGGAGATGTGTGGAAATGATGGGAAATGCATGGGAGATGTTGGGAGATGTTGGGAGATGACCGGGAGATCAACTAGGCAGGTCTCAACTGAGTTTATAAATGTATTCATTGGACAACAAGGCTTTATTTTCATATCATTTAACCACTGTTCTCCCTGGAGACTTGATAGAATGCCTAGTGACACATTTTTGAGAGTGACCGCCTCATGAAAGGCAGGCAAAACTGGTCAGTCTAACATACATAACTCAAGTACAGTCAAGAACACTTGTGCATTACTTCATGATGCCCAAGAAGTTGTCTAAAACAATGAAAGAAGTGAAGGAAATGAGTCAAACTGATGACATAACATCCCCGAGTGATGGGAGATTTTGGGAGATTTTGCACTTCTTGTCAACCACTCACGAAAGGCTGACAGTGAGGATAGCCTATGGCAGTGTTGATGAGGTTTAGACTTTTGTATTATTGCCAGTTCATGCTGGACCTGCTTGTAATGTGAGTGTTGAATAATCCTATGGAGTTGAAGAGAATGAAGTAGATCATCATAGATATAATTGTAATGACCATACAGCCTGTAACCTTGGCAAAATGGGATGTGTCACCCTCGACAGGGTCTCTCTAATGAGGAGATTCAAGGCACAGAGTAGATGCTCAGCCATCATGAATGCTAGACAGAGTGTCAAGCTTCAGCGAGTGAAAGTTCAGAGCAAATATAGAAATGATTATCCAATACATCATGCGGGATAAGAGTAAAAAATTGTACAAATCCAAAGTCATGCAGCAAATGATAAACACCACCTTACAATGCCCCCCATGCTCAACTAAGGTCTAGACATGTTCATTCCTGTATCTTCTTCTTTTTCACAATATTTCAAGTCCACTCTGCCTTGCTCTTCAGCCTTGGTTTCTCCCTGTTCATTGTTCTCTGGACTGACTTCGCTGGGGTTTGCCTCTTCTTTCTTGATGGTTTCTGTTAACTCTTCTATTGGCATTCTCTGCATATGCTCTTCTAAGGGAACTGCTCACATTTGATCAAAGAGGCTTGAATCCTGCATCTGTTCTTCCAGACTTGGTCACAGTGCCAGCTGCATCCTCTTTCCTCATTGAATCTGAGCCAAGGCATCATCAGGAATTGCCTGAATGTTGTTAAGTATGAGGTCCAGTAGCTCAGTGGCTGTCTTGACTGGGACATTAGGGATCTTGACTCCAAGATGATCCAAAGAGAATCTGGCAGCATCAATGTGCTTTCATCTTTGAGCCTTTGAGACTTATATTCCTTGGGGCCTGGATTCTTGTCTGGAGGAGGTTGACAGTCACATCTGATGACTCTTGAGTGATCTCCCTGATCATCATCTTCTGCAGCTTGCCTAAGCCTCTTCTTTTCCTGATGACCCAAACTTCTTCCTTACTGGCAACTCTTCCTTACTTCTTTCATCAGAAGGGTTGAGAGATTGCACATTAGGAGGATTGAAGTTTAAATTATGATGTGGATGCCAGGATCCATCAAAAAGTGGTGGCATAGATATCAGAAGAGATATGATTTTCTGAAGATCATTGATGGTTATCATGTGAAGAAGTCCAATGGGGATCTTAAGGTCCTCACTGGCTGAAGTCATAGGCAGCAGGCCTTTGAGGTGAGTAACTGCAATTTGCAAAGTGCTGACATCTGGGAGACCTTGGGCACAAATTTGAACAATGATAATATAAAGGTTGAGAGTAGTCTGGTCAATATAGATCATAGTGAACCCAATGAAAGAAGTTAGAAGTCTCAGAGTTATGACCTTGTGAGATCCCTCTCCCTTGTAATTTACTATGCCCCCTTCGATTTTTTGCCTCTCCAGAGTGACTACTTTCACTTTTTTGGTGTAAGGGACTGGAAGAGGTAATTCCTCATGAGTAGCCAAAGTAAATCCTTTGGCATTGACCTCAACCCCAGGTTCATATTCTGAAGTTCCTCACCATTTGTAGGGGCTGTTTGGGGTATTTGGAAGACCCTGAAAGCCTAAAGGTCACAAGTGAATATAATCCTGTTCTATTGCAAGATATAGGCACAGCAGTGATGAAGGTAAGGTAGGGGCCATCTGCATCCATCAAGTCACGTGGAGACGTTACTGTCATGCTGTCATGCAGCAAGTGGCCAACAAAAAAATAAAAAGTGCTAGAAATGAGTTGAAACTAGGATTTACCTTCTACAGGAATTTTTTTCTCATCTGGAAACACCTGAGGCATGTTTATATGCAAGTACAAACATCCCAAAGGTCTGAGACCACCATCTAAGGTCCAGCTCAACTGGCAGACAGTAAATAATTTTATTTATATACAAGGCATGCGATAAATTACTATATATGTAGCTTAGTAAGCAGCAAGACCTGGGTGACAAAAAATTCAAGCTCATGCCAAAAGGTTGAGAATGCTGTTCTGCATCTTTTTAAAAAAGACCTTTTCTGGTGAGAACTGGGACCTCAATTTTTATTTTTTCTAAAATTCCTACTGCAGAATGATGGGAATACATCTACTCTACAACTCTATGGTCCCAAATGTCCCAAAATATTGTGGTGCCAGATGTAGTTCAGTGATGAAGTGTGTCACACTTAAGGTCATGTGACTTGATGGATGCGGATAGATGGGAAGTTTTCTCCCCACAAATCCTTTTTGGGAATCTCCCCATATAGTAATATAGTCACATGTCCGGCGGGCGCTGTGCTTCAAGTAATGACAAATAGATAAATATATTGACATGTCTCTGAGCTTTTATTGAACTCCAACCTCTTTTAGAGGCAGGTCTCTGATATTCAGGTCTTTTCAAGGGTGTGGGAAGAGTACCCACCATTCGCTCCCCTCCCCTCGCGAGCTCAGGGGGTCCCCCGAGCCAGGAGCAGGCATGCTAAAGACACGTTCCCGCTTTAACATAATGTATAAGGAAGGTGGCGGTGAAATCTTTCATGGTCGAAATAAAAGACAAGCAGCAGGATTGAACACTCAACCTCGTGACGAAAAGTAGACGTAAGCAGCAGAGAATTCACACACACTCACGATACCACTAGACTAAAGGAGCTTAATAAACAAGCGCTCAGCTGGCATGATATTCGGTCTCTCAACCATCCCGCCATGTTACCCGCCGGGCGGGGACGTCACATGATTTACCTGCCATATGGGGCAGATCCCAAAAAGGATTTGTGGGGAGAAAAGTCAAAAGCTGATGCGGATGGCCCCTACCTTAAGGGTAAAAGGTAAAGCTAGAGATCACATGTCTGTCACAGTCCTATAAATGGACCATAACTGTCACAAAACTGTGACCCGGTCCTACACCATTGTTTCCCATGTGATATTCTCTTCCTCAATACCTCTTTCTTCCTCCTTGATAATTACCTTTATTTTTTAGCAGAATTATTAGGCTCTTCTTTGATTCTCACAGGATCATTAATTAAGAGAGAGTCAAGAACACACTGATATGCTTTGTGCTACTAGGGTTGGAAACATTCCACCCTGTATTTTCGGCATATGTAAATATGTAGTCTCTCCTAGCCAGACCCAATGATCAACAAGTTGATGTAGGGTCTGTTAGTTACTGCGGGGTCGCGACCGTGCTGGCTATTATTATGTAATTTTGATGCACATGAGGATTTGATCCAATTAAATTACTGTCATCTCCTGCCATTGATGCGTGTCTATAGAGCATATCTGCAACGGTTTGGATATTTCTGAGAATCCGAATCAAATTTAGCTGAGTGTGGTGTGAGAACCAGTGACTGATGTGACATGTCCGTAAATTGCAAGCAGAGCGCCCCGCCCACTTCCCCTCCCAACTATACAGCCCGCCACTTTTTTGGCCGCAGGCTAACTGATAAGCAATCTCTGCCTTGGATAAAGGCATCAACATAGCCTGGAAGGTAGAAATGGGTATTGGTAGGCTCAGATGCAGCTAGAAAAGCTCTCTTATGCAGCTCATTCTGCATAGCGGCGGGATCCATGATGGCATAGGAACCGTACCAGTCTGATTTCAGACCTCCCGCTAGGCTTATGTCATGTCACGCTTCTGAATTCAGACGGTTCATATTTTTGGTTTCAGAGTTGGGATTTATCTGGATTTATATTTGATGGCTTTCCCATGTGCCAAAAAAGCCGTTGCAGATATGCTCTTATAAGCCTTAATAGCACATTAATAGGGTTGGAAACGTTCCACCCTGTATTTTCAGCATATCTAGTAAATATGACCGTCTTTCCTGATTACAAATGGGACACTATTTGCCTAGAGAGGAGTTCCGACTTGTCTAGAAGAGTACCAGTACCAGTGCCAATCATGAAGCAAGCACCTAGAAGGATCCAGCAACAGCATTTGAACGGCGCTTTGCTTGAATACTCAATGGGAAATGTAACAACCAATGCAGCGGTTCTACTAGTAAACCATCTGTAAGCGGGCTGCACTGCTCAGTCGAAACATAGGATAAATACTCGGTGCTCGAGAAACTCGGTAACTTACTCTGTGAGCGAAACTCAATGGGATGCGCAGAGATAAGTAGCCAAACAACAAACAATAACGCGTCCACATGTGATCGAGTGACTTGGTGAACACCAGACAGTACAAAGACACTGTTTCATATGGAGTCTCAGCACGGATAAAGCAAAGAACAATTGTTATAACACAAGTTCGAGCCAGTGCTATGCAAGTAAAATTGAGTACGAAGAGAGCAGTGCGCTACCACAAGTAAAGCCTAGAATCTGCAATGAATCAGCTTTACTCAAGGTAGCCGGATTAGGATGAGGATGACTAGGGATTGGCCTGATCAGGAAGAGCTACAATGCAGCAAGCCCGATAGGGACAACCTAGTCTTGGCAGATGACGGAGTCGACCCCGAACGGGAAGACTTGCATATGGTGAGGTCCTGAACGGGACTTGTATTATCAACACATCAGACTCTGAAATAATGTAGAAGTACTATAAAACTAGAATGTTTGTATCTTTAGTAGCCAGTGAATTGTACCCCACAAGGCTCAGCCCACAAGCAGAGTCCAAGTGAAACACTTTATCTCATTTTATTGTGGTACGCGAGGACGTGGTGATCTGAGGTACAAACCCAGTGATAGTGCTAGTGTGTATGCAAGGACGTGGTGCTCCGAGGTGCAATAAAATTGTGTTCATCTGAAAAGACATATTGAAGTCATAGCCCGACACCCATCGAAGCAGTAGCCCTGCACCCATCGAAGTCGTAGCCTGACAAACCATTGAAGCAGTAGCCCTGCACTATCCCCTTTATATTCCTTGTGAATTAAAACCATTTACAAAAACTGTGCAAGGTTCACTGTCAAAGTGAACTAAGCTAAGTTTCTGTCTGCGAGAGACCAGTAGTGCGCGATCGAAACCCTACAACTTTGTTGAAAGGCTTTCTCTTTCTTAATAGCTGCCTGAATTACCTAGGCATTCCAAACCTTGCGCAAGCGATCATCATTGATACCAGAAAAAGACGTGTTAGAGTTCCTTCCAAGTCCTCGTCTGTCAATTCTGATCAATCAAACCCTTCCGAACCAGAGAAAGGAACTACTGCCCCAAAGCAGGAACTTCTAATCAAACCGTTCAGACCAAAACCTTGTACCACGCGAAACTTGCGTGACGTTGAGGAAGTTGAGCCTTTTGCAAGTACTAGTCGACCAAGAGGAAGAGCAATAAATCGGCCAGAGATTATAATCACTGAGCAGAGCTTGTTGTCCAATCTAGGCGAAGAGCAACTCCAAAGAATCAACGCAAATCGTAGCGCAGCTGCGAATACAATTCCAGTCAAAGAAACTATCACGACTCCTGAATCTAGTCCAAGGACAAGTCCAGTGAGATCAAGAGAAACATCTAAGACTTTACCTACAAACCCAAACTCCCAAGACTCGTTGCCATGCACCCGTATCAGTAGCTGTTTTGCAAAATAACCTGAGAGTTCACTACTGATCTTTTGCAAAACGATGTGACTCGACTTTAGCACAGCTTTACTGTGTGTTATAGCATAGAATCACATGACATGCTGCCGGACAAATAAAGAATATTATATAATTAATATTGCTTGGTCAGCATCTCAATGGATGCAGAAATGCAATAAAAATAATTGGCACCAATGAGATTTGAACCAAAAACCCTAGGATCAGTACAAACAACCAGGCACAAGCATCACAAACTTGACACTATAACCACTCAGTCATTGGGGTGGATACACATTAAGGCCAATATATTACCCACCAGTATTAACTGAGAGATTTTTTAGATGAATAACCTTGCTTTAGCTAGGTCTCCACCGTGTCGAATCAGCATACGAAGCCGATGGCAAACACGACCACACACGACCTCACCATGGTTCGTCTGGGGTCCATGCGCACGATTCCAGTCACCGAATAACATGTACAAATAAACATTTTATTCTGTTTTTTTTTTGGTTAGCTGCTGATTCCTGTTTCATTGAACAAACATAACTGTGTCACAAAAAATTGAAATAACATTAGACCTCATCTTTTCTGACCTGTACTGAACAGAAGACAAGTGTCATCATGATTATGCTGTTCTTTGTCAGACGGCTATTGTCAGCCTGTTTCTCGGAAGATAAAGTAGTTCAAAATGTGATCTAGAGTATTCAAATCATGTCGTAATCTCCTGTGGCATGCATTCGCTTTGTCTCTGCGATAAACAGGGCTAATCTTGCATCCTCCTTGCGCAGATGCTCACTTGGATGTTGCATGAAGAGGTTGGAAGAAAAGTCCCTCAAAATGTGTATTGATGACCGACCTTTACTGTGAGACAAAGCAACATATACATGAAACAGTGTAAGCTCGCCTCCTGGGTGTGGGGCTAGATCAACTAGAACGGTGTCCAGAGTCTGCCCTTGCGACTTTTCATGTGTGAAAGCATATGATGCTGTCATTGCAAACTGATGTCATGTAACCGTGATGGACTCTTTTCCATCTTGGATTGAGAATCCCATTTCTATGGGCAAGATGGGCAATTTTCCTTCCTTGAGCAATGCGACGGAGTGGCGATCCATGAATTCGTTTGTGATAGTGCTGTTGTCAGGTCGAATTATTACCGTTGCTGGTGGGTATTTGAGTAGGACTCACAACCACACACGAACTCACCAGAGGACAGTCATCAACCTGCAACTCTGGCTTTGCCCAGGATCAGACAACAACCATGACTATTCGATTCTTGAGTATCACAACTGGGAGCCCATGGTTAATGCCTGCTCCCTGATTTCTGGCTCTTGTCAAGTCGAGATATATGTCACAGATCACAACCAGTGGACTGGATTTGCGACAGAGTCTTTGGTGACCCAGATATGGAGTTTCTTTGTCTCCACTAGAGCTGTTGTCATGTCTGATCCATTCATTGGGTAGAGCGAGACAAGCATTAGCTAAACCCAGATACGTAATATTTCCCTCCGGCAGAGCTGTTGTGATGTCTGAAGCATTTGTATATGATGGTACCAGTTGATATCAAGTGCACTGTTGTGTTACATCTGAAGGCTATCCTTGGTGCTCAGCACATGGATCAACCATGCTGTAGCTATCGATCATACTCATTTCAAATAGGATTTTCGATCCTAAGATGATCTATCTTGTATGTGTATGACACAAAACCATGTCGGCAAGGAAACAACAGAAGGTTAAAAGTGACCACTGCAACTTGGGAATTGTGCCAAATATGTCGCTGTCAACCGCCTCCTTCGAAACTATACACACCATTGCCTCGTCTACCACGAGCGTGCAAATGCTATCATCTCTCACTACACTCAATCGCCAATGGCACTCAATCATAATGCCTCACGTCGTGCACACCATTGTAGACTCCAATGCCAAATATCTCAATGGGCTAGACCTTGATGAGCTCATTGGATTATGGGGATATGCTGTCTGAACTTACGTTGTCGTAGACATCATGTTCAGCTTCCAATTCTGGGACAGAGTAAAGGGAATGACTACCATCACCACTCTAGTACTCGGTAACATGAGCGGCTTGTGGGTATTGAGACAAATTCAGTTGCCCACAGTCACCAGGCTGTCCGTCACGTTGGCTAGCTTTTGGAAACGTGATCAGCTGATCAGCATGGGAGAGCTCATCAATGCGTGCCCCAATGCGTACATCCTCGGCTTGGGTGCTGAGCCTGTCGCTGATGAGTGGCGAAGCCATTGTGCTCTTGCAACAGAAGACCTGTCGCACACCGGGCCGGTGTCATGTCTGGAGCTTTATAGATGTTCCAGAGATGTCAGTCTCCTACTCAACCTTGTGGAACAGCGGAAATCTCTTGTTGGCATTCATCACCTCCTTTACGCCTACAACATCACTTCGCAATGTCTGCTGATCGAACATTGCAAGACATTATCTTCTGTATTGATCATAGTCGACAGTCAGTGCTCTTCTCGCTCTCCTTCCCCTGTCATTGACCATCATCAAAGTCCCTATAGATCTGTCTGTACTCCACAACTTGAAGGTACTGTGGGTCACAGTTTACCAAGCTCAACTCGAGGAGTTTTATGCATTCATGGAACAGTTCAGAGTCACTAATCAGCTTCGGGAGCTTGTCTTTGAATTGGTGTTCTTTGATGAACCGCTGATTCTTGACAATCCCTTGATGTGCGATCCAAATATCAGACTTTTGCAATTCCTTCGCTCTGTCTTGCAACATTTAACAATCAGTAGCACTACGCGAGTTAAAGTAGTTCATTGTGGTCTCGACTACTACTTATGTCCTGGTCTTCCTGGTAGATAGAAGTTCCAACACAGACCTTGTATCTGTTATCCAAGACCTGAGTGCGCGCCAGACGAACAAAAGGCACATTATTGGGATTTGAACCCTGAGCCAGATCAGTTGCCATCGCCATGTGATGCTTCAAGTCACCAAAAATTTTCCATCAGTTGATGAAACGCATCAACAGAAGCAAACCCAACGTGATGGGAAAATTGAATTATTTGTTTTTTCTGTGTGATGGTTGTCACCAAAAATTTTCTATCAGGTGGTGATACACATAAACAGAAGCAAACTCAGCGTGGAGTTGCCGTCATGGTTTCAGTTCCTGGGCGCAGTATTAATTGTATGACTGATAGTCGACGATGTATCCTTGGCCCTGTCTTGAAGAACAATGGAGCATTTGCTGTAAAACCTTATTTTCATCATACATAATGTCACTGACTCTTCTCAGTGTGTTATACATGGCGAACGACTTGATATTGTCCAGGCTGACAAGCACAGACTTGATCCGTTTTGGCCGAGTATCTACCACTACACAGTCAGCAGTCAAGTAATACACAATCAGGGCCTTCAATCTGGAGACCTTTCTCTTTCCTTGGCTTCATCAGAAAGACATTGTCTGGATCCATTACTATCAGTCCAACTTCGGGATGCTGATAATCGGTGTCAGTGCTTTCCTTTTCATATCGCGACTACCTACCCAAAACAAAATTCTCCAACTATGCGTTAAACATTACTTTGTTTCAGCCATCGCTTGTTATCTTTGTGACTCCTGCAGCTACAAATTTATCCCTCATGCTGATCAGGCAGATTCCATTGAAGTCCAAGCCGATTCTCATTCTGTGGATGATACTGGGGTCCACACATGGGGAATAGTGTCTATCTTTGTCCTGCGAGAAGAGAAGATGGAGATTCAGTTGGTGTCTGCTCTACACAGTCCAATTGAAGTGGTTTTGAAGGCACCTTCAAGTGGGTATCATCTTTTGGAGGACGAAATGTGCCACTGATACTTCTGTTAGCTGCTTTGATGAACTTTGTAGCATCGGAATCAGCCTATGCCCTTTTCCCTCAGTTGACATTTGATTTAGAGAAGTCATTGACTATCAATAGCTTTTTTTTTTTTTTTTTTGGTGGTATAACTATGGCACCTGGGAGCTTGCTAAAGCATTCAAGGAATCTCAACCTTGAAAAGGCGTGTATTTTCACCCCTGAAGGTAAATGCTTTACGCATGCCGTCACTACTTGGACGTGGCGGCAGTGTAGGACTCGAGCACTCAGCCATAGTCTGATATTGAGATGGAGTCATCTCCATTCTCGTTGGCTGGTAGGGTGTCTTGGCGCCCTATACCCACTAAAACCTCGGGGTGCCGAATCCAGTCAGCTGGTAGGAAATTTTCGTTTTTAAGAGTGCCTCCCCATGTCTCTAGGACTGTTCTCTTGGGGAGGGCTTTTGATTTGTACCTATACTTGTTGGTGAGCAGCCTATCTTCTTCGAGTCTCATGTTCATTGCAGCTGTCCAGGTACTTTCAATGTGGTTCTGCGTTGGGATGTCATCTTCATCAATGACCACATTACATTGTAGTTTCCATATTTGGTGTAGCGATTCTGATATCACTATTTGAAAAAGTCTGGTGCGACCTTTATCTACATTCTTTGAGTCAGACTTAATCTTGATGAGTCCATGTCCCATGAGCACCTCATATGTCAGTTCTGGCCATTCTCCCCCTTTAAGTCCTAGTATCTTATCTACCAGGCTCCAGATGGTCTTTCTGATGGGCATTTCACATTCCATGAGAATGTGTTTCATTGAGTCCTCTACACCACAGTTGTCACAGGTTTGTCGTGTTTCACAACCTGGTATATGCTTCCAGTATGCCCCAACCCTCTGGGCACCATGGATCATTAGATACATGAAATTCTGAACCCTTCTGTTGTCTGCTTCTATCCTTATGGACTTCCATATATCTTTTGACATTGGTATATGTCCGTTTATCTGGCTTATAGTGGTCTTGATCTCGGCAATGTTCTTTTTGGTCTGCGCCCTTACCATCTTGTCTGGGATTGTCTTCATTTCTGTGATTGCCTTGTATGCAATTGACTGAGTTAGGCAGGTGAGCTTTATCCCTGGTAGGCGCCATTCCTCCAGAGCCGACCAGTCCACGTGGTCCTCTCAGCACTTGTTTACTGCTTCTTCCGCTAGCTCTTGGGCTTCTATCGATAGCTTCAAGGAAAATCTAGTCGACAAAGCTTCATTCTCTCGAGTGGGGTGGACTTTGTATGACACAGCTACACTCTGGGAAGCAACGAACCCAAGCTCAGAATGGTGTGCTGGTTCTCGGTCTCTTGGCGACCACCGCTGTTGGGTTCAAAAGCTGCCCAAGATTGATCACACAGTGGTGCTCGACACTGAAATGTGGTTTAATCCTTGGGCTTGTGAATCCTTGTATGCTAATTCCTGGGCACTGGCTTACCACAAAACAGGGATCGCAACAAACGTGTTCAGCTTGATCAAGTATCAAGGTGATATGTCAAACTTCTGTATAACAGCGCCATCATTCAAAGATGACTGGCTGAGGACTTGGAAAGATGTTAACAGAAAGTACAGAAAGGATTCTACCAAGTCAGCTACCTTATTGATCTTTGACAACACTGATCTTGCTTTAGCCAAGAATATCTGATGAGCTGTGAAATGAAAGTCACTTTGGCTGAACGACGAGAGCTTGACAGACTTATTGCCACTGCTGGCCATGAAGTTTTAGGGGCCATTTGTGACCAATTGAACAGCTTGCGAGCATTGAGGAGAGGCAGTGTATTTATATAGTCTATCTTGACAAGCTGTTTGACAGTCAAATGTTCTCTTCTGAACTCGTGACAAAAAGCCCGGCCAGTTATCTAGTTTAGTGGTCACCTTTTTGGGAAGAGTGGAGTCTAAACTTTATCTTGAAACTGTATTACATAACACCATTCGGCCGAGCAAGGTCCTCAGTGCTGCAGGCAATACCTAGTGTTGAAGCTAGTGAACCCAGTATTCAGTGATTTTCTTGAGGGCTACTCATCCTTGGAGCCCTGGATTATATTTATGGACTTCAATTCTAATATACTAACTTCAACATTCATCTAAAAAATCTCTGAGCTAATACTGGGTTAACTAGGCACATTTCTCTAATCAATCTTAACAAATTCACTCCAGTATAAGACATTCTGCTTCCGCTAAAATTTTTGCATGGAGGAGAGGGCGCCAAGTGCGTCTGCTGTAACATTGTCCAAAATGGGATAAGAAAGTTACAAAGAAGGATTATAAGACAACAGCACGGTTCCTAATAAGGAATTGCTTAATAATAGCCAAAAATGCGAGAGGACACAGAGTAAAACGACAAAATCACCTTGCTCTATGTCTTGAGAAACAGATTAACAAGTCCGAGTACGAACGAAGGGTCAGAGAAGTCATATCCAAAGACCAGGGATCGAAGGAACCTGATCCACCCATGGAACCGATCTTTAAGAGCAAATAAAGACCTGATCGGAACTTAATAAATCCGGAAATATTTATTTGAAATAACCAAGAAAGCTAGTACATTGTGGATCAGGTAAGCAGGCAAAAGCCTCAGTGATGGATTAAGATAATCAAGCGAAGGGTACCAGGGGCCATAAAAAGACTTGAAGAAATCGAAAGATTTTAACGATATCCGATTTTTATGTCCACCAACTTTGTATCCATCATTGGAGAACCAGGTGATATACTCGAGGAAATGTATGACCTCAGAGGCCTCGAAGGACAGCATTCAATCGACAGAAACCTACCTTACCCACTTGGCAATCTAGCTGGGACCTACTACAATCTGGTTAACCAGGTCAAGTACCCAGTGAGAGGGATCCTTGCGGACGGTACGTAAAACGTGCTTGAAACGTAGTATGCAGGAAACAACCAACACACAACACAACCAACACCTCAATGCACACTTTGTAACCTCAGAAAGGTCGGGTTTACTTGTAAGATCAAGTTTGGGATAAACTGCGGTATAAGCACAAGTTCTTTGGGGGTCTAGTTCTTTGGAGTCTTTCGACTTTCAACAATTGTTTTGAGTGCAGTACACTATAGGTTTGGATCCTCAACCACTAAGGTTTGAAAGAGGCTAAGCACTAAGCTTGGGCGATACTAAGTCTTGTTTGACACTAAGTCTTCCAAAAACACTAGGCACTAAGTCTCTAACTCTTGGAAACTAATTCCTCAAGTTTGTTCAAGCACAATGGACTTTTAAATCCAAGTGAAATTGAGTTTCTGTCCCTGGTAGGGGGGCTACAATTCACTACTTTATTTTACTACAAAACCTGAGCCTTAAATACTGTACAAAAGTGATGACAAACACAAATGAGTAATAGTCTGCAGCACTACCGAGGTGTTTCACCCAGTAGGCTTTATCAGCCATTAAAACGTATAAATAGATTCTGGCATGGCTACAACTCCTAAGTGGAGTCCTAGTCTGATCGGGTATATCAAGAATGTGGCTACTAGACCTTCAAGTAAGGTCCTTTCAACATCCTCTTGTGGACCTAAGTCCTATTTGGTCTGGTGTCTTTGAATCATACTTAGGCGAGGACTGCAGCTTCTGCCACAGAGGTTTCTCTGCCCAAAGGTGTTCCTTAATGAGTGCCTGATCGCTCTGCAGTTCTCTTGGTAACAGATAGGGTTCGGTAGAGGCTCCGGACATGTAATCTGAATGACTCAATGTCAGGGGTGCTTCTTTAGGCACTTCTTCCCTTGGAGTTATTCCCAACTTGAATAGACATCTCTGCTCGTAGTTCTTCGTCTTGTATTTGTTATGGGCCATTATGTGGACAAATGCTTTAACTTCAGATTGGCGAGGTGGACTCCTAAGTTGACTATCACACCTTTGGGGCTGATGAGTGCATAGTGGTAACAACTGCAGGTTATGCCTGCCGGTCCTACTGGCAACTCGAAGCTCAGTTCCAATGCAACTACATCACCCAGCAATCCAAGGAGACGTCAAACTGCCCTAGTTTGATAGAAAACAAGGTTGAAATTTTGTGTACCTCATCACCGGGTCATACAGTAATGCACCACGATGGAAGGGAATGGCAAGCTATGAGTTGGTTGGAAAGTCGACTCACCTGGATGTCCCTTGTAGCACACAGTGTTATGACACCCAGAGAGAGCGGTATCTCAGATCGCAGACATAAACATCTACACCAGAGATATCGTAGACAAGTGGTACGACGGAAGGACACTGACGATTTGAGATTTATTTCCAGATCCAGTCGAGAAGTGCGAGGAGAGCAGTTTGACCTTTGTCCATGAGAAGGGAATGGGGAGTTTCTTGGAAAGGGCAAAGAAGGCTAGAACGACCTAGAGTTCAATTTATGCACATGTTTAAGACATAGTGGAAGCTTTAACAAGTGACCATGAACTTAAATCTTCAATATCCAACTGGTATCCAACACATAATAAAGTAAAACAAACAACAGCAACAACAGAACGAGGAAATACATGCGAGACGCCACAGATGGTGGAAGCTGAGGTGCCAAAATCTGAAAGGAGACGATATGGCTCATCATCAAAAAGTGAGGTCATATTGATGAGTAAGCAAAGACACGCAGACCAGTACCGATGATAACGAATAAACGCAGAATCTCATGAAATCAGCGAACAAAAACGTTAATTGGCTATCTAAAGATACATATCGAAAGCTACGGAACAGTCACGAAAACTTTGTTTTCACTCGGAAATGTTAGACAGAAATCACGTGATTTTCATTACCGTTTTGAGCTAGACACATAAGCGCAGTCCACCTCAAGGGCAAAGTCAGAACACAGGCGTTAAAAATCCTTCAAAAATTCTCAAAATTCACATGAAAATTTGAGAACAGAACAAGCTTGTTTAACGTCCGTTGGACAATGATTACATTGGCAAAAATATAAAAATAAAATTTTTTATGCCCCACAGGGCCCCAGTCTCTCAGTGACGCTTCGACCGCTCACCTCGCTACTCCAAAAGCCTCCCAGAACCGAGTTCCCACATAAAAACAAGAAGAATCGAAGTCTTCACAACGACGATGGTGGGATTACTGGTAAGAGAGGGACCGCCGCTGACTCCAGTGGCAAAAGAAGGACAGGTGCCAGCCATGACCTTGGAGTGGGTGTGTGAGCTTTGTGTCTAAGCATCTGGCAAAGATCGAAGGAGTACAAAGGAGTGCGTTCCTAAAAAGAATGTGAAGAACGAACAAAGAGGCGACGATGATAAGGACGTATGGAGGGGTCCAGTGTGATGGTCCAGATCAATGAACCAGCGGGAAGAGCCAAAGAAGGGAATTGAGTTAGGTCTTGCAAGACTCTGGAAGCGAATTTGGGGCACACAAGCATTTCGCCACTGTCTTGCAAGTCCAACTCGACCAGTTTGAGGCAATAAGGGACCTAAACAACCCTAGATAAGTGGGCTTCCAGGGACAAAAAGTGTATGGGCAACTCACCAAGGCCATGTGAACGCATTGGACAAAAGCTAGCGTGTCCGAAGTCTGGAGCATACCTTTCTCATACAAGAAAAGGTGCTCAGTGAGGAGCAACACAACAGTTCGTGTGGTGTCACGAAAAAGATTGAAGGCGGCCTGTGGCAAGAGAAATGATGGCAACGGAGTACCGTCAAGCGAGGGAGGCGAGATGTGAACAAAGATAGGATGGGTAGCGGATGAAGTGACAATGGACATACTTGGCGATTAAAGAAATTGCTGTGTATATGCACGTGACCTTACCACAATTGCAGATTCACAAGTCGGAGCTCCAAATCAGGCCAAACTCGTGGGTCTGAGCAGTAAGAAGTAAAAATTGTGAGCGGCTGTGTCCAGAATACATCGAAAAACCGGAGAAAATCACAGAACTATGGGAAATCGCATTTTGAGCCAACTTGATAACCATGCGGAGTAGTTTTGACCTAAAAAGGCAATCACCGAATGATCCGAGACATTGGGGCCGGTTATCAAGTACTGCAGGACCAAGATAGATCCTAGTGAACAAAGTACAAGTGACGTTGTTTAACGAGGAATCGAGCACAAATCGCATAGTAGGAATGACCAGGGGGTCATTATTATTGTGTGAGGGAGATAATAGGGTTGGAAACGTTCCACCCTGTATTTTCGGCATATCTAGTAAATATGACCGTCTTTCCTGATTATGAATGGGACACAATTTACCTAGAAAGCAAGTTCTGTCTTGTCTAGAAGAGCACCAGTAACAGTATCGAACATAGCTCAAACTCCAAGAAGGCTCTAGCAACAATCGATATCGTGGTCTTGCCAGAATACTCAACGGACAAGGACACAATGGTGCAGCAGTGTTACTAGTAAACTGTCTGTAAGCGAACTGCACTACTCGGGCAACATAGGAAATAGTCTTGAGTGCTTGAGAGCAGGGAACAATATCGTGAAGCGTAACATACCAATACGTGACGCCTTAAAGTACCAAACAAAGAACCACGATGTGTCTACACCTGACAGAGTTACTTGGGGAACCACACAGTAAAAACACTGTAACAGTGGGCATCTCATGGCTAAATATGGAGTCGTAATGGTATCTTATTACCAGTGCGAGGAAGTATGACGCGGTAGAAGGGCAAATGCGAGGAAACTATACTGAGTTCTGCCGAGTAAGCTGTGACCAATCAGTCTTACTCGGAGTGATGATGTGTAAGACAGCGCTGATGAAGCACGTCCTAATCAGGAATTGTCCTGATCAGGAATCAGCCTGAACAGGAATTGCTTTAAATCACAAGCACAGCACAGCGACCATAACAGGAAGACGAGGTACTTGGCGGATGACTGAGGCATAGCAAATCAGGCAGCCAAGATAATGGAGATTCCTGATTGAGTGAACCTTGGTAAAAGGAGCGGACTCTGAATAATATGTAAAATTACTATAAAGCTAGCATGTTTGTATCGATAGTACTCAGTGAATTGTACCCCACAAAGCTCAGCCCACAAGCAGAGTCCGAGTGGAACATTTTATCTCATTTTATTGTGGTACGTGAGGACGTGGTGATTCGAGGTACAAACCCAGTGATAGTGCTAGTGTGTACGCGAGGACGTGGTGCTCTGAGGTGCAATAAAATTGTGTTCATCTGAAAAGACATATTGAAGTCATAGCCCAACACCCATCAAAGCAGTAGCCCTGCACCCATAAAAGTTGTAGCCTGACAAACCATTGAAGCAGTAGCCCTGCACTATCCCCTTTATATTCTTGCGAATTAAAACCATTTACAAAAACCATGCAAGGTTCACTGTCAAAGTGAACTAAGCTAAGTTTCTGTCTGCGAGAGACCAGTAGTGCGCGATCGAAACCCTACAACTTTGTTGAAAGGCTTTCTCTTTCTTAATAGCTGCCTGAATTACCTAGGGTGTTAAAAGAGAGTTAGTGTGTATTTGGGTTATTAGTTATAGATCTTTATAGATCTGTTTTGAAGAGTCCATTTTATGCTGCTGAAAGTGGGTAAAAATTATTTCCCCCGACACCTCATCTGAGTTGATCCAGTTAAGGACTGGGAAATGCAAGGTGTTAATTTAGACAGATATCTGACCAGTATATCAGACAGTGTGCAATTGAGGGACATCTGGATGTAGACCAGTATCTTTAGAAATAATGGTCAGGACCTCTGGTAAAGTTTCACACATTGTGCACCATGATTTACAGCTCAACTTTGATGATCACATGACGATTTTTCGTGAGCTTGTCCCCCTCCCAAGGTCCAAACCAATTTGGACTGCTCTAACATATCTCAAGTACAACTACCACATATGAAATAACATTATATGCCTTGAAAAGCCCAAGTCTCTCTCATGTCAATTGGGGGGGGGAACCCGAAGAGAGTCAGGGGGAACAGCATCATTGGTCAGGGGAACAGATTTTGGAGAGGTGTCAGGGGAAATAATTTTTACCCACTTTCAGCAGCATACCATTTGCATCGACAGCCCCACCAAAAGGTGCCCTATTAGTGTCGGTCAGCTCAAAACAGTTGATATATTCTCAGGATGTCAAAACTGAATCCCATGACATCCAGACCATACAAAAAGCAGGTCATTGCTGAGGTGCCCGACAGACCTGAGCTCACTGCATTTTTGTCGCCCTCTCACAATGTGTCATCCTCTTCCAGGAGTAAATATGATTGATGATTCATTGTACATGGCTTACAGTCTTTCAGGCCTCTCTTCCATGTCTCCAATAACACCACAGCCTGGCATGGGATCCAGCAGCTTTTCACACCAACGGCCATGGCTGCAAGCAGCAAAGCAAGCAGTAGACCTTCACCAATCCATGGAAAACATTCTACAGTTGATTTCCACAGATTTTGGGTCACTGGGAAGATTCCTTGCCCACCTTTTCATCAATATCGGTGTGAGGGATCCTAATGGACAGGATGGAAATGACATGAGTGAGTGGCGACGAATTGAGCACCCAACACACACCACAATATCTCTTTAATACCCTCTTTGTGCGAGTTGATTAACTAGTTCAAACGAGACTTGGAAGCTTGGAGAGTTTCCGCACAGAGTTTCTGCGACAAGGTCTTATTCTGCAGTATGTAGATTTCCATGTGAGATGTGGGGTAGTATGTTTTTTGAGGAGGGTTTGTATTGGTGTTTTAAGCCAACAGTTTGTTTTGCCTGTTACCGAAACAGGACTTTCAAGACAAGACTAGAGACTAGATACTAGAGGGGTTTGCCTGTTACTGAAACAAGGACTTCAAGACTAGAGACTAGAAACTAGAGCAAGACAAGAGGAGGCAAGTGCAGACAATCTTATGATTTCAACACAGAGAGTGTACAAGATGGATCCCATGCTAAAACATAGCGGGCCACTGATTCTCTACTTTTACTTAGTAGAAACAGGCTACTTAAATACTGTCCAAAGATGATGATAAATAACTAACTTGTAAACTGGCGCACCCTCTATCTTGGCTATCAAGCCATCCCTCGTGAAGGTGGAGTCTACTCGGTCAGACCAAAGACTTTGCGGAAAAGCTGGTTTCCGCGTTATCCCTAGTGACCGATAAGACTATGGCTTGTTGTGTATGAAGCCAGTCTTTAAACGATGTCTTTCCACAAAGTATAGCCTAAGCTAGTCACATCCAGTACTTTTGATAATAACCAATTCCTTGGCCCCCATGTTGACCGTTGATCGCCTGTTACACAACTGAGTCATGATCGAAACACTGCCTCAATTGACCTGGTTTGTTAACTAAAAGATTCCTTCTTTCTGAGGAAGTACCGCATGGACCCACTGTGATCCATAACCAGAAGCCAGCACTCTTTTACCTCATCACTGGAAACCGTAAACTGATCGAGTTAACCTTTCAGTCCTTAATCAGTCGTCGCTTATCCATCAATCATTTGATCCACCTGTTCCGATGTCTTGGAGCCGTGCCGCGCTAGCGATCGTTGCTCA
This sequence comes from Mycena floridula, assembly GCA_029320655.1. Taxonomy (NCBI): domain Eukaryota; kingdom Fungi; phylum Basidiomycota; class Agaricomycetes; order Agaricales; family Mycenaceae; genus Mycena; species Mycena floridula. Next base: position 3,474,964 of record JARIHS010000004.1, on the reverse strand, counting down.
TCCTGCTGACTACCTCAGAATCAGTAAGCTTCCTTGAAAGTCATTCCTCGGTATCGCAGAGCCCATTCAGTTGTTATGAACCAAACAATATACAGTTCTTTGGATCCACGAAACCCTTGTTAAACCAATGTTATACCGAGGCATGCATTTGCCTTCTCCTGATGCATCCATACGTTACCGCGGCTAGTACCCTTGCTGTGACGAGTCAAGTTCTAGTGTTTCTACGGTTCATAGGTACAAGTCTTACTAGCAGTGTGGAGCTCAACTCTAGTGCAGTGAACAATAAGATACCAATAGTAGCCAGAAAGACATTGGATTGGTCCTTTAATCTGATTTATAAAGTCGTTTTTGTAGGTACCCTATCATCAGTCAATTCTGCGACCACCTGTTCAGCAAGACATGGTCTCTCGCTTCCTGCAAGGAAACTCGCCCAAACAACCTATTCATATCATTGATTCTATGTTCAACAATCGTTACAGCAATCCTTCCTATTTATCCAAGTTGTACGGTGTCAAGCACCTCTTTACTTCTGATGATCCGTTCAGTTTCTACTATGCTCGCCCAGCCATTTCTGCGTGGGCTGTGGGAAAAGTTGGGAAAGAAGCCAGACACCAAATTGGTGCTCTTACTACTTCTAAACCTGACTCTCAACCTTGTGCACGGATTGCTCTTTCTGCAAACACCTGGCAAGCCACAGTCCCAGTCATCAATGTCCAAGAGATTTTCGCGCTTTGGATCAGCGAGCTATCAAAATATTTCAAGAAGAAAGCTGGGCTGCCTTGGCACTTGCTGGAAACTATGACAGTGCCTTACAAAGATGGCTTACCTATGGTTCGAAAACGATGTCTGCATACCCAGGTAAGTCAGATTGTGTCTTCTGTGCTTTTATTTATCTATCTTCAGCATTGTAGATCATCATGACCGCAATCAGCTCATTCATCATCAGCCAAAATCGATATGCCAATGGATACTTGGCTGTTGCCTTCGGTATCTGACTTTTCTCCTGCCATAGTCATGTTGATACCAAGCGCATTATGTGCCATATTGGCCTCAGTATCAGTGATTCATCTGTCCGAGATGCTCTCGCTTCTTTGGTGCGTTCAGGGCAGAAAACAATGCGGAAGCACCTTCGAGATGCAGCGTTGAAGGGTGAAGTGGCCTATTGCCTGATTCTTGACAATGTCCAACAGTACTGTCGAGTTCATGAGGCTGGAAATGTTCCACCCTATATTTTTGGCATATCTAGTAAATATGACTGTCTTTCCTGATTACAAATGGGACACGATGTGCCTAGAAAGAGAGTTCCATCTTGTCTAGAGGAGCACCAGTCACAGTATCGAACATAGTTCAAACTCCAAGAGGGCTCTAGCAATGATCGATATCGTGGTCTTGCCAGAATACTCAACAGACAAGGACACAATGGCACAGCAGTGTTACTAGTAAACTGTCTGTAAGCGAACTGCACTAATCAGTCAACATAGGAAATAGTCTTGAGTTCTTGAGACCAGGGACGATATTGTGAAGCGTAACATACCAATATGCGACGCCTTAGAGTACCAAACAAAGAACCACAACACATCTACATGTGACAGAGTTACTCAGGGGAAACCACGCAGTAAAAGCGCTGTAACAGTGGGCATCTCATGTCTAATACAGAGTTGTAATGGTATTCTATTGCCAGTGCAAGGAAGTACGATGCGGTAGAAGGACGAATGCAGGGAAACTATACCAAGTTCTGCCAAGTAAGCTGTGACCAATCAGTCTTACTCGGGGTGAAGATGTATAAGGAAGCGATGATGAAGCACGTCCTAAACAGAAATCATGCTTGAAATCACAAACACAGCACAATGACCGTAAGAGGAAGACAAAGTACTTGGCAGATTATTGAGGCATAGCAAATAAGGAAGCGAAGACAAATGGCTGTCCTTATTGAGCGAACCTTGGTAAAGGAGCAGACTCTGAATAATATGTAAAATTACTATAAAGCTAGCACATTTGTATTGATAGTAACCAGTGAATTGTACCCCACAAAGCTCAGCCCACAAGCAGAGTCCAAGTGGAACATTTTATCTCATTTTATTGTGGTATGCGAGGATGTGGTGTTCCGCAGTACAAACCCAGTGATAGTGCTAGTGTGTACGTGAGAACATGGTGCTCCAAGGTGCAATAAAATTGTGTTGGTCTGAAAAGACATATCGAAGTCATAGCCCAACACCCAGTGAAGTCATATAACCTGACAACACATTGAAGCAGTAGCCCTGCACTATCCCCTTTATATTCCTTGCAAATTAAAACCATTCCAAAAACTGTGCAAGGTTCACCGTCAAAGTGAACTAAGCTAAGTTTCTGTCTGCAAGAGACCAGTAGTCTGCGACCAAAACCTTACAACTTCATTGAAAGGCTTTCTCTTTCTTAATTGCTGCCTGAATTACTTAGGGTGTTAAAAGAGAGTTAGTGTGTATCTGGATTATTAGTTATAGATCTTTATAGGTCTGTTTCAAAGACTTCATTTGCATCAACAGCCCCACCGAAAGGTGCCCTATTATCGCTCAATAAGGACAGGCCATTTGTCATGGTTTCCTTATTTGCTATGCCTCAATAATCTGCCAAGAACTTGCATTCCTTTTACAGCTGTTGTGCTGAGTGTTTTGATTTGAAGCATGAGTCCTGATTAGGACATGCTTTGTCAGCCACTTCCTTATACATCTTCACCCTGAGTAAGGCTGATGTTCTGCTTCCTCAATCGAACTCAGTGTAGTTTCCTCACAATTGACCCTCTGCCGCTTTGTACTGACTCATGCAGGTAATAGAATACACTTATGACTTGTTATCAGACATGAGATACCCAGTGTTACTGCGCTTTTACTGCATGGTTTCACCTGAGTAACTCGGTCACATGTAGATGTGTCATTGTTCTTTGTTTGGTACTCTAAAGTGTTGCGTATCACAATGATATGCTCCACGATATTGTCCCCAGGTCTCAAGCACTCAAGACTTCTTCCTGTGTTCGACCAAGTAGTGCAGCTCACTTACAGGCAGTTTACTAGTAACACTGCTGTGCCATTATGTCCATATCTGTTGAGTATTCAAGCAAGACTGTGTTATCGATCATCGCTAGAGTCTTCTTGGAGTTTGAACTATGTTCGATACTGTTACTGGTGCTTCTCTAGACAAGACAGAACTCTCTTTCTAGGCATATTGTGTTCCATTCATAATCAGGAAAGATGGTCATATTCACTAGATATGCTGAAAATAGAGGGTGGAACATTTCCAGCCCTATCAGCAAAGCCAGTCCAGTCGTTATGAATCAAATCCTATACAGTTTCCTCATTCCATGGAACCCTTGTTAAACCAATATTGTACCAAGGCATGTGTTTGCCTTAATCTCCTGATGCATCCATATGTTCTATGGCTAGTATCCTCACTGTGACAAGTCAAGGTCTAGTGGTTTACACGATACACAGGTACAACTCTTACTAGCAACATGGAGCTCAACTCTAGTGCAGTAAACAATAAGATACCAATAGTAGAGTAACAAAAAAGATGTCAAATTAGCCCTTTAATCCAATTTATAGGGTCATTTTGGTAGGGACCCTATCAGCAGCTTGAGCTTTTTCACTGATATTTACTTGGGCTTTCTGTCAAGACTTGAAATATGGAAAATGTATTGTCAAGAGCAAGCTTTCATTATGACATTTATTTATTGTTAGACAACTATAGTGCTAGCCTTGATATACTGTTGATCAGGATGGAATGTCCTCTTCATTCCAAGTAAATTTGAAAGCATTACACTCCTCTTCAGTAATAAGCTGTAATGGATCCTCTAGTTTTGCAAGATAGAATCTGCAAACTATCATGTTCTGCTCTGTTCCTTGCAAGGGATCAAAATGAGCCAAAGCCTCTGTAAAATAAGTTTGAGCATCATTGGTCTTTCCCTTCTTCATCTTTGCCCTTCCCAACTCAAGCAAGATTTCTGCAACCATCCATTCATGATTCCGTGCCTTAGCTCCATCCAAGCCCTCTGTCAAGTACTCAATGGCCTGGTCATACTGACCTTTTGAGATGTGTATCCTCCCAAGAATCCAATGGGCATAGTTAACATCACCACCACCCAACTCCTTCCACTCTTTCAGTGCCAGCAAACCCCATTTCTCAGCTTCATCGTATTGTTGAAGACGATGATGGGATTCAGCAAGGTTTTGTACACATTGTGCCTCCCTGTAAGACAGCTCTGGACAGAATTCATATGCATGTGTGAGGTGTTCAATGGCTTCAGCATGATCTCCCCAGCGGAAATATGCATTTCCCAACTCTAGGAGACATCTTGCCAGGTCCTCATTGTCTACTATGCTGGCATCTGTTGGTTGTTGAGTATCTTTTTTGAACCAATTTTGAAAGATTGACAAGGAAGAAGGGAAGTGTAGTTGATGTTGATTATGCTTGGGGCTTTGGAGTGTTTGCAGTTCAAGCTTTGCTTGCTCAATGAGATGTATCTCATTGATGTCAGGGTCAATTAATGTAGAGACATAAGCAACATCAAGCAGTGCTAGAGCTGCAAGTCGGGGCTCCGATGCACCAAGATATGTCTGTCGTGCCAGATTGAAGTGATCTTGTGACTCCCTCCAATGATTGAGATCATAGAGAATGCTGGCATAGCAATTATGGACATTTCCAATGAGCTCCTGACTTGTGACATTGCTCAAGAGCTTCACTGCATGTTGAATAACTTCTGTACGGGGCTGAATTTGATCCTGGTGCCATGCAAGTGTGAGTAGAGCTTGTATAAAATGAGGTTCTGAGGAAGTAGTGTGAAGAAGAATGGATTGCAGATTGATTTCTTCTACAGAGCGGGCTTCCATGTCATCTTTGTAAGATGGCTCACCAGGCTCTACAGAGCTGTGGTGCTCTAAGAAGCTGCAGGCAGCCTCCATCATTGAGTTTTGCACAGAAGTTGGAAGGTGCTGAGGATCCAGGACATGAGAGCGAATGACAGGCAGCACAAAGTATGTCCTTGTCCTGTGTTCCAGAAGTGATGTGCCCAGCAATGCTTGTAGTGGACTCTGAAGGTTTCTGATGTTAGATGCCCACAATGTCTGCAGAGCTTGGAATGTTGTTCCAGCAGGAAGCATGCTGATCCTGCAGAGCAGTTCATATGCATCAGGTTCCTCCTTAACCTGGGGGCTGTTGACAGACAAGGATATTGAAATTGAAACACTGTTTTGGGCATCTGAATTCTTGCTGAGGCCCAACATAGCTGTTCCTGCCTTCTGGTAGCTCTCCATCAATTGTTCAATTGTGCATCCTGTGTTCCTTCCTTGCCTGGCCATCAGCTTCATGGCCAGTGGCATGTGTCCCAACATCTCTAGAAGTTCTGAAAGCTTCTTGTCATCCTGAGCTCTGGTGTCAATTCCAGTGTAGAGCTGAAATGATGCCTCAGAATCAAGTGGTGTTATTCGCATCTCCTTCCAGTCAATCCCTTCGCAAGGCGGAATTTGTGCCCGCATTGTGATGAAGATAGCAATATGAGGTATTGCATCAATGTCCCGCAAGAATTGGGCAACTTCAGCTCTAGCACCAGCGGCATTCCAGGGTGTTTCAAAATTGTCAAAAAGGAGGATCATGGGTTTGTCAGAGGACTGCAGCTCATCCAAGATGGCATTGAGAATGTTTTTGGTGTCACTTGGGAGATCCAGAGCAGAGTGAACTGTGTCAAGAAGGAGAGAAAATGATGTAGCTTGAATGCAAGGAAACCAAGCTTGGTAGTGCTTTGGATAACATTCCAAAAGTCGTGCATCTCGCACAACTTTCACCGCAACTGATGTCTTTCCCATGCCACCAGTGCCCAAAATAGCAAAGCGAGTGCGTTTTGATTCTGGTGTTTCTGGTTGCCATATCAACTGGTTGACAATGAAATCAACATCAGAATCACGGCCAAAGAGCATGGTGCTGGCAGGCATATAGCCACGGCCATGATGAATCAAGGACATGGATGGTCCTGGAGCTATGAATCCGACCTCAGCCAAATAATAAGAGGCGAAGAACAATCATACTAGAATGATAGTAATTGTTGATGATCATTGTGTTATGCGAAAGCACATCTCCACTAACAGGCCCTATTCCCTAGTCAGAGCTTCCAAAACAGACCATCTTGAGCTCACCCAAGGTTCTATCTGCCAGTGTGACATTCATATGATGAGGCATGGCTGAACAAGACATAAAAGTTCAGAACAAGGTGTATAAGCGCTGGGAAAGGAATCCATAGCATGTCAAAGATGGCAGCTGACCTGTGACTAAAAATATTATTATTATTGATTTTTAAATATATCTGGCGCTCAAATGGCTCACCTGACCAGTCACAAAGCCACCATGGGCTCATTTATGGGAACCAAAATTCAGTGCACAATCATCAAAGAGCCCAATATGGATAGATCATCTGACACATTTTTCGTTTACTACAGGACAGTTCCGGGAAGTAGCCAACCATATATTATTGTTTCTCAGTGATCTCCTGCCTTATCAAGGGTCATTCACACCCTGAGACCAGACTCATTGCTACTCTCTGTATCGTGGATCAAACAAAGCAGGACTTGAAGCAAGCTTGAAGTACCTGTCATCATCTTCATATAAGTATTGGATAAGTATGGCAGTGATAAGACACCATGAAGTATCCATCAGTAATTTATCCTCTGCCATATTCCTCCCACTGTATATAGCGATTTGCAAAGGAAGCAATTGCAGAATCACAGGTAAAAGACAAATGAACTTGACAGGTCGGTTTCTCTTGAGAGTGTGGGTATTTCATCTGATTCCTGCTGGAAGAGCTTTGCTGCCACAAGGGTGGCTTCCAAACCACTGGTAAAACAAATATAAAACTGAAAAGTCCCTGAAATGAAAAGACTCGACAAGTGAACAAGAGGACCCCAGCAAAGTGTCAACACATGAAACAGCCTTCATGTCTTGATAGTGAGTATAGTATGTGAATAACAGTCACCATTTCAATGAGAATGGTGGTTGAAATGGCTTTTGATAATTCTCCCAAATTTCTCCTGTGAGACAGAATAAAATCTTTGTTATACAAGGTCAATGAGCAACATGTAAGGAAGGGCCCTATTGAAGAGAATCACAGACTAGGCCAGTGACGGTTACGGGAAGAGTGAAGAACAAGTGATGAATAGTTACAGAAATTGGCCCAAGATTCTCAGCAAAAGCTTGAGCGGTAAGCTTCTTGGCAGTCACTGTTGAAGAACATTCTTATCAGAATGAATCTTGTCCCTCGGAGGCAAGCATCCTGCTGAAGAGAAGAATGGTTGAGATGATATTGCTGTAGGGAAAAAGGATAAGGTACGACACACATAAATATCCATACTAGAAAATACCTCAGGCACGTGCGCTGATTAATTATCTATACTTAAAAACACAATGTCACGAGGATGCTGATTAATTATTTGATCTGACATAATCATTGGATAAGCAGCGCCGCCCGCAGGGCGGCTAAACGGGGTTCGGGGCGGAGCCCCGACAAGCTGTCGTTACGACCGTAGGTAGGTGACGAGCGGAGCGAGTCATCCTACCGAAGGGAGGAACCTAAAGCTTGTTTGAAATCATTTGAAACCATGACAAATGATGATTAATGATGACAAATTATTCTAATTGACATAAGCCTTGCGCCCGAGATTTAGCGCTGAATCACATGTGGTTCATATTGTCAGCAAGCACTGGATCAGCGCCCACCGCGGGACTGCTCAATTGTCCAAAGCCTGTTCCTTTTATGTTCAATAATGTGTGTGCAGTGTCAGTTACTGCTTTTCTGTTGACTATTATTAGCTATATAATATGTATCTCTTCTCTCAACGGCGCCTGCTTAGCTAATCTAGATCACGTGAGATGTAGCTGTACGTCGGACTTAAGTAAGTTTTAGTGAATTGGCGCCGGCATGGCGCGGAAACTTCCGGACAGGCCATGAGGCCTGTCCTTCAAGCTTTTATGTCCGTATTTCCTTCTCCACAGCCATCCAGCCATCTGAAATTGTCCCTTTATTAACAGCTACCAGCTCTGCATAGGTTCACCCTTGCAGTCCTATTTCTTTTAGCTGTTCTATCCACTGTGGCCAGCTTATTGGCTGTCTGTAAAGGCCTACTGCTTATCTGATTTCGCTTTTTTGGGCTTAGATCTGTTCTCTTTCTGTGGGCAATAGCAATCCAGAGTTGTACTTTGGATTGCTGTTGCTGTTTCTTCTTCTGGTTTCCTGGATATTAGGAAATCTGTCCTGTACAGGCTCTTTGGAGGTATGTTCTTTGTCTGATTTCGATTTTTGAAGCTTATGTAAGACAGTGATCCCTGCTCAAAGGCTTTATTATTCAGTACTTTGGCACTCTGAATTGTCATCAGAGTCCTTTGTGCTTAGTTACTGGCTTTTTGATGAATCTACTCTTTTGGAGTCATTTTTGAGGTAAAATGCTCAAGTTATTTCGCCTTTTTAAGCTAATACCATTTGTTCATACTGCAGAATCATTTCCTGAACAGTTGATATCATGTATGTGACAGTTTTATTCAAAATTTTAATTTTTTTGGACTAATTCTCATCTTCTATATTCCAGGGAAACTCCTCCAACAACTCCACAGCACCAAGTCCAACACTTTGTTTCTGTTCGAAATGTCTTTTTCTTCCATCTATCCCTTTTGTCTTCTACATGATCAACTGGCAGTATCGAGGCCAGACCCATCTACACCACATCACATTTGCTGAGCCAGGAATGACCATGGAGTTGGAGAATGAGCACAGTTCTGAGTACAGGACAGCAGAGGGAGAAGAGAATGATACCAGAGAAAACACCAATGACTCTCAATAAATAAAGCCATAAATTTATATTCCAACTTTTAAGTAGCCATTCATGCCTTTCAACATCTCAGCATCACCCACTGTGCCTTTTCTTTCCAGTTAATGTGTATTGTGAAACTGATGTTGTAAAAATAAAATGGCTACCCCAGTGATCAAGTAGTCCTGATGGTTGTTCAGTAGACAGATCAAACTATTAAAGAGTCTATCAAGAAAACACCAAATATTCTTTTTTCAGAAGTAGTATTAAATAAATTTATTTGCAAGTTCTTTTGCATGAAGTCCCCCATAATAAGCAAACAGAGTTTGGGGCTGAGCCCCAAAGCTGTGGTTGCAACTGGAGGTAGGGGGTGAGTGGGAAAAAAGCCTTCATCTCTCAGATTACACTGAAGTCCAAGGCATCAGATCTTCCCTTTGATTTTCAATGGCACTAATTTCCAGTATGTGTGGGATTTGCCATGTCAATTAACAAGTCACAGGGGGGCAATTTGTTGACTGAGTCAAATTATATCTTGAGACTACAGTTCTCACACATGGTCAGCTTTATGTTGCACTCTCATTTCATGATATACATCCAGTTGACAGATCAAGGTACATATTAGTTAAAGAGGGTCTTGGAGAGGATTTGAAACCACCAAATATTGTATTTCCAGAGGTATTGCTGAATTAAAATATATTAAGCTCTTTTTTATCTGTCCCTCATAATAAGCAAAAACAAGCTGTGGTTCCTCCCGGAGGTAGGTGGCGAGCGGAGCGAGCCATCCTACCGAAGGGAGGAACCTAAAGCTTGTGACTCTATATATGAGAAACTGTATGAATAAGTACCGCAGATCCTATGATGACATACCTGATGAAACACAAGGCTTGAGCTCACTCCGAAACAAGGCAGGAACAAATATTCCTCCAGAAAATTCTGATATGAAGTCGGACACTAGCAAGGGAGCAACAGTAGATGTGGTGACAAACAAGCTCAATGCATTTCAAGCATCTGGTTGCAAAGTCCCTGGAATGGTGCGCACAATTGATGATGTTTCTCATCCTGTGTGGGAATGAGCATGCCTCAGTGCAAAGGGTCAAATGAATTTGAATCTCACCAAGAGCTTTGTCTTTCCAAGCTTGAGGTCTAATCCGGGATCCCTCACTGAGTCTCGGGAATGTGATTTGTAGCCTCAATACCAGGCCCTCTTCCTTGATTCCTCATCGAGGCCTGGTAAAATATATATCTGGGTGGTGATAATTGTGACAGCATTTTCATAATAAAAAATGACCTTATATGACCGGGATTCATCTTGGGAAATCCGCTTTTGGAATCATAACTGACGACCATCATTGCTCACTCTTTTTTTCTCTCTGGTCTTGGATCACAGATATGAAATTGAGGTGGAAATTGCTCTCACAATGTTTCCAGGTTGAGCAGAACCTGGATATAGTTCTTTGAACTATTTCCCTGGAGGTAGTCTGGTCATATTAGGGAATTTTTTATCCACCTGGTCCCATCAAAATGTCACCCACTGAAAAATTCTGATCTTCACTGGTCGACTCGTCAGACTCTCTCTATATGAGAATTTAAGTAGAGGGACCAGTTTTGAGGTCAATGTGATTTAGATCATATACAAATAGATAGAGTTGTAGAATTTTGCTGCAAGATGAGAAGGAGTTGAGAATGGTGACTGGACCATCAACCAATGCATCCAAGGATGAAAACAATGTGATGAACAGATCTGAATGACAAGTAGAGTAGATAGCGACTCACTAATGGCAGATATGACTCCTCAAGGGCTCAAGGCTATTTAAGTAATTAGCACCACATGGTGCCATCCCCAAAATTTAGGACTAGGCCATCCTGATGCTTTCTCAGTGGCTTTACCACTTCACAACCAGGACAGCATCACAAAAGAAATTATAGAAGCAAACAATAATGGACATGGAATGAACAGAGTGCAAAATGTTGATTCCAATAAGCAGAGGAAGACTTGGATAGAAGATATAGATAGACAATAAAATAGTACAAGCGGAGATGGGAGTTTCTGCCCTTGCACGTGCCACCTGATTTGGAAATAAGTCATGTGCTGACCAAACCAGCTCGTCTTCAGCTCAGGTCCACTGAATCAACAATAAACAAGTCATTTCTTAAATATTCTGCTAGCTGTCTCTGTTAGACTCAGGTCTCTTTAAGGTTGCCAGAAGAGTACCCGCCACTCACTTCCCTCCCTCACAAGCTCGGGGGGTCCCCCCGTCAGGAGGAATATTTGTTCCTGCCTTGTTTCAGAGTGAGTTCAAGTCTCGTGTTTCATCAGGCATGTCATCACAGGATCCGCGGTATTATTCACCAGTGGGGTAGAGGCCACCAAGTGGCAAATACGAGCCCCCAATCTGCCATATACAGTCATACCTGTAGGCTGTATGGGCTGTCCTTCGCACTAGTTACTAGACTGCTTTTAGCAGGGAAAGTTGGACAGTACCAGCAACAATGGGTGTACCCAGATTACAATGGGGCAGGGTTTTTCCTACTATAGGGATTTTAATGGCTAGGGCTTTTTCCTACACAGCTACCAATTCACTAACTTCCCAGTGTTACCCCAACCAGCTCACAATCCTGTAGTAGGTAAGCCTGGGAGTTCTCCAGTGGCCGCCTCTGATCTCAGCTCACAAAGGGCACCTAGCTCACAATTTCAGAGCATTTGAGAAAGCTACCTCACAAACACCAGCTCAAAAAGAAGCTCCTGCCTGCCTCACAATTATCCAACAATGCAGGCCCAATTGATCGGGGATCCAACTTGTCCTGTTATAGGTTGAATCCCGACTCTACGATTTTAAATTCCTCTAGAGCTACAATGGGACAGACTATTATATAAAGGTATGCATTGATCAGCCAGTGCGAATATACTGCCTGAGTACCCATTCAGCGCTTCTGAATCCTAAATATTCCTGTTCCACACGGTCTAGGGCCACATCTGGCCCCAGTCACTCAGAGGTACTCTTGATGTTTACTATATCCTCGAGCAACAGCAATATAGAGTCAGGATATCGCAGTAATCCACGATCGGCTATCCGCTTCATCCACAATTAATGCCCAGATATGGGAGCAGGTCTCGTTGCCTGAACGGTACAATGGAGGTACATCAAATTTTCTAGTACTATACCTCTAAGATGATCCATTTATACCACATGAGGTGCTTCAAATGCCGCCGAACAGTACATGCAAATTATTTGAGTGGCGCAGCAAAGATCAAGTCTGAGAGATCTGGTTGGCTTAGGTTGGTCTCTGAATAGATATCTATTTCCATGTAGATTAGTACTGGCGTCAACGATAGCCTCCAAATACAATGTTTACAAATTATTCGTTGAGAAACCTGTTCCCACGGTACTTGTTGTCCTGGCTGATCTCGAGTTACCATACCCTGAGCTTTATCTGAGCCACTTTGAGCATATTGAGAAGTGAACATCAAGTTTAGCTTATTGCCCCTGCAGTACTAGAGGATTCCATGGTTGGTATGTCATCATTGGAGATTTTAATGACATGCATGACTCGACAAAAACTCTGTTGTGAAGTATACATGGATTTTATGTGACTTTGGAAGCAACCAAAATATGTATTGGAACTGTATTTAATACACCATGTTGAACAGAATTGGCCAGACCAGAAGTAGACGATCAGCAGTCGCTAGACCTGCTTGTTGCGCCTCCAGAGGTCGAAAATATGTCGCTGGAAGAGATAAGATATACTAGATCAGCGGATCAGAACGGTACAATGGAGGTGTCCCTCAAAGGCAAGCATCCCGATGAAAAGAAGAACAGTAAAGATAATATTGCTGTAGAAGGTACGACATGCGTAAATACAGCTCTATGTACGAGAAACCGTGTTACGAGACCACGTGAGTGGCTCGTTTGTTGGGTGTGAGGGAAATTCAGGAGAGCCGCAACGGAGAACCCAAACGGGAAGGAGCGGCCGGCGTACCGCATGTGACCCTTCAGCCCATCCTGCGGTCTATTGTTCGATCCCGAGTGCTGCCACTTTTTTGTGTCCCAACAAATTTCCTGTCCCATTGCCTTATTCTGTCAATTTGATGGGTTGTAGTCTGCGAGCAACACATTTTTGGTCATATTTTCATTGTCACTGTCTATTAGTTACAGCATCATATGGAATTTCTGGTTAGCCGAGTGATTGCCCACAGACAGTGAAAGGTCGTGTGACTATTTTCCAAGCCAACATCGACTGATGCCGGAGCCATCTTGAAGTCTTGGCTTGCTTCTTAGTTACCTTCATTTGGTCTCCTAGTTTGTCACAGCTTGTCCTCTTTAATTTCAATCCAGTAATTTAGTGGCTTGAGCTGGTACAAGGAGTCCATGTAGTCCCATTACAATATGGTAGGATATTTCCTACTATAGGGATTGTAATGGCTAGGGCTTCTTCCTACACAGCCACATCTCACAAACATCCCAGTGAATCCCTACAGTCCTCACAATATTGACCACTGAATAAAAGTCCATATCTAGACCAGTCACCTCACAATTTGAAAGCCCGGGTCCTCAAAATTACAGCCCTCATAATCAAATAACATGGCGATTTTTTGCTCACAATCCCCGGCTTACAATCTCAATCGAGGGCCCTCACAATTCAAAACAACCTCCAGCTCACAATCCGGATTTTTTCACCTCACAGTACTGCACCATTCCGCGACTACATAGCTCTGTTGGGTGATACATGCTCTAGATGCTGACAAAATTTGAATATCTAGTATCAGATGAATGTGAATCCGAGCCAAATCCGAGATTGAAATGATCCCGATTCCCAGTCAGTTAAAGAAATTGAAGAACTTCTTGATTGCTTGCTATCTATGGCACAGTTATTGAGATCCATTTTTGTCCATATGCCCACTCAAATTCAGAGCTTGCGGAAGCACACTGTTACTTGACGATGAAAGGGTCAAGACGACCGGAAGGCCACGGGACCGTCTGCCACTGATCCTGAGGACTTTACTTGAAAAAAGAATCGGGATCTTCAATGCTTGAATAGCATTGGCGCTGAGCATAGCAAGTTCGAGTCTATGGGCCAGCGATTTCATCGGAGCTCGAGACGATGATCTGATCCGCTGATCTGGTATATCTTATCTCTTCCAGCGACATATTTTCGACCTCTGGAGGCGCAACAAGCAGGTCTAGCGACTGCTGATCGTCTACTTCTGGTCTGGCCAATTCTGTTCAACATGGTGTATTAAATACAGTTCCAATACATATTTTGGTTGCTTCCAAAGTCACATAAAATCCATGTATACTTCACAACAGAGTTTTTGTCGAGTCATGCATGTCATTAAAATCTCCAATGATGACATACCAACCATGGAATCCTCTAGTACTGCAGGGGCAATAAGCTAAACTTGATGTTCACTTCTCAATATGCTCAAAGTGGCTCAGATAAAGCTCAGGGTATGGTAACTCGAGATCAGCCAGGACAACAAGTACCGTGGGAACAGGTTTCTCAACGAATAATTTGTAAACATTGTATTTGGAGGCTATCGTTGACGCCAGTACTAATCTACATGGAAATAGATATCTATTCAGAGACCAACCTAAGCCAACCAGATCTCTCAGACTTGATCTTTGCTGCGCCACTCAAATAATTTGCATGTACTGTTCGGCGGCATTTGAAGCACCTCATGTGGTATAAATGGATCATCTTAGAGGTATAGTACTAGAAAATTTGATGTACCTCCATTGTACCGTTCAGGCAACGAGACCTGCTCCCATATCTGGGCATTAATTGTGGATGAAGCGGATAGCCGATCGTGGATTACTGCGATATCCTGACTCTATATTGCTGTTGCTCGAGGATATAGTAAACATCAAGAGTACCTCTGAGTGACTGGGGCCAGATGTGGCCCTAGACCGTGTGGAACAGGAATATTTAGGATTCAGAAGCGCTGAATGGGTACTCAGGCAGTATATTCGCACTGGCTGATCAATGCATACCTTTATATAATAGTCTGTCCCATTGTAGCTCTAGAGGAATTTAAAATCATAGAGTCGGAATTCAACCTATAACAGGACAAGTTGGATCCCCGATCAATTGGGCCTGCATTGTTGGATAATTGTGAGGCAGGCAGGAGCTTCTTTTTGAGCTGGTGTTTGTGAGGTAGCTTTCTCAAATGCTCTGAAATTGTGAGCTAGGTGCCCTTTGTGAGCTGAGATCAGAGGCGGCCACTGGAGAACTCCCAGGCTTACCTACTACAGGATTGTGAGCTGGTTGGGGTAACACTGGGAAGTTAGTGAATTGGTAGCTGTGTAGGAAAAAGCCCTAGCCATTAAAATCCCTATAGTAGGAAAAACCCTGCCCCATTGTAATCTGGGTACACCCATTGTTGCTGGTACTGTCCAACTTTCCCTGCTAAAAGCAGTCTAGTAACTAGTGCGAAGGACAGCCCATACAGCCTACAGGTATGACTGTATATGGCAGATTGGGGGCTCGTATTTGCCACTTGGTGGCCTCTACCCCACTGGTGTGATGTAGGGCGGTAGTGACCAAAAAAAAACATTAGAAAATCTTATCTCTTATCTTTGGTGCGAAAGGTCAGACCAGTAGCGCAGCTGGAAGGCCACAGTCCCTGACTCCACTTTGAGGAAGACAGGGATAACTTAGCTATTGTTATTATAAGTACTAGGTTCAATGTGACACTTTGACTCATCTTACAACAGTCTTGCTTGGCTGGGTCTTGCACCATCATCGCCGACCTTTGGTCAGCGCTTCCAGTGCGACCCAGAATTTATTGGTGAGTCAGCAAAAAATATATGCTTGAGACACCACTGACTTGGGCTGACCTTCAGGTAGGATAGGATAGGATATATTATACTGACAACTGAAATACATCAGTGGGCCCTCAAGTACCTATCGGTTTACTGTCTACTTTCAGCAAACTTTCGGTGCCTCCAGCCAAAAGCTGCATTGAATCCGATAGATCCCAAATCAGTTACCATGACATAGCATGACATTTTGGGTGATTGCCGAGAGTCAAAAAGTATAGGGCGCCCGCAATTCGAGGTTTTGAGAACCCTCCTCATAAGTAAACTCGGAGTCGGAGATGGTGACAGATGCTGTGTTCAGATATTGGTCTCTGCCGTCCGGAAATCTACTTGAGGAATGTCACGGACCCAGGCGTGGCGGGATGAGGCGCATCACTTCCCATCTCTATGTGACATAGCCGGCATTCTCAGTGTTTCCCAGCACATGATCATCACGCTCGTGTGTACGGATATATCTGTGGTGTGATACAATTTGGGGTGGATGCTAAGTATATCTCAGGCTTACAGTACTTGACTAGGGGAACAGAACATCAATTCATGGTCACAAACTGAATTGAGCATGCGCCCAGACCCAGCTGAGCAGGCTGACTGCACAGCAAGTACAAGGTGTTTGCAGAATTCAAGATTTTCGGAAGCACCTTTACAATCACATGACCTCTCATTACATCAGCAAAACGGCAACAGTGTGGAGAGCTGTGGGAGAGATGTCGTGATGGTGCGCGTGGAAATTTCGATCATTTTGATGAATATCTCCGCACAGCGCTCCAGACCTCCACAAGTCGATCTCTCTCCACAGCAATCAAGTCAACCAAATGACAAAATGGATGTATATATCCAACCAATATCTCAAACATCATATCCGATCAACCATGCCAAACCACTCCAACTCAAGGGAAAAAGAATTTGAAAGCAATCTAATCGCAGTCTGAACAGGATAAGGTCACTGAATGTTAAATAGCATGCTTACAGGATTAATTAGAATGTGATTGAACTGAGAAAGTAAACCAAATGCTGAACGAATTCACGGAGCTCAGGGAGTGACCAAAATACCACCTTGGATGGACTTAATCAAAATATCAAAATCGGAGACGTAAGCGGTGACATGTGATCCCGTCGTCATGTTGATTTCTTTTTAAACCTCCGCCATCAATCCAGCTCAACATCAACCACCATGTCGTTTGATTCCCCCTCCATCTTTGCCTTTCTCTTCCAGCATGGCGGTCAATTGGATTGTTCGTTCTGTTTCTCATCCATCATTGTCCTTGCTGATCTTCCTCTATGCTCAACGGACGTTGGGTGGTCTGTCATTTTCCTCGCCGTCTATCGCTATGGCTCACAAAATCCTCCAGGCATTCAATGTTTTCCGATGCAGGGCATCAGAATAATGAAACCTCTAGCTCTGGTAAGCATTTCGAAGCCTCTTGTCAATGTTTATGTCAACTATTTATACAGGTGCATTCAGCGAGCCCTCGGTGGTCCGTTCCATTTCCGTCTTCTATTCCTAGGACTGATGACTTTTCCTTAGGTATATGAGCCATGACCCAGGGCCTTTGAACTGCTCTTCTAGGAAAGCCATGTCAGTTTCCAGCTAGTTGGTCCTTTCGTGCTTTCATCCTTCCTCAGTCTTTGCTAGTCTATTTGTCTGAATATTGTCGGACAGCTGTTCAACATTGCATGATTACAAGTAAGTTTTTGCATTTCTACATCTTTATCCGATATTCAATGACCCCGGTGGTCTGTTCCGTTTCGTGTCTTTTATTCCTATGACTGACTGTCTTTTCTTAGAGATATAACCCAGGTTCTTCAAAGCGCTCCCTAGGACGGCTATGGTTGATTGCCAGCTCTGGTAAGTGCCTCGGTCCTTTTGTGCTCTCATGCTTACTCAATCTTCGCCAGTCTATTTGCCTCAATATTGTCGGACAGCTGTTCAACGTAGTGTGATCACAGGTGAGTTTTGTATTCCATATCTTTTGTCTGACGCTGACCCATTTATAAGGAATCACTAAAGGCGCGGATTTTGTGACTAGGATGATGCTCTTGGAGTGTAGTCCGCTGGTATGGGAAATTTTCGTAGCTTGTGTTAGTCTCCGTCTTGTACAGTATAGCCTTGCCAATGACATTGATTCTCATCTCATTTTTGTCATCTGATTTGTATTGAACACGATAATATCCAGATTCTCTGGTGTAAATAAAGGTATGGAGAAGTTGTGGAGGATTTGTGGAATAGCTTGTCTCATGTCTCACACAGCTCCACGAAATTACGCAAGTCCTTTTCTGCCATGACCGAGTTGTGGAGGTGTGGAAGATATGTAGGGCGTGTCACACGCCTCACACGCCGTTGCGGTTTTGCTGATGTAATGCATATTTTTTTGCCTGACAATAACTGATAAGGATGTTGAATAAGAACATTAGGTGTGCTATAGCTAGCACCACATTTCAGGCTGAATTATTCTCAGGGATGGACGAGGAGAGGACAAGTTTAGGACGACACAACAGAGACAAGAGGACAAGGGTTGGACAAGGGCCGAGGGCAAGATGAAGGCCAGAGGAAACGACATGACAAAGGCCAGAGGTAGGGGAACAACGAGGGCAAACGAGCGATAACATGACATGGAGATGAGAGAAGGGATAGCAGGATACGACAAAACAACGAATGAGAGGAGGGGAGCGAAAGGATAGCGAAGAAGTTGAATGAAAAGACAAGCAATCATGACCGTGACTGCTGAAACGGGCCAGTGGAAACAATGCGAAAAAACGAACAGAAAGGAGTGATGAAAACACGAAAGTAGTGACGAAAAAGCCGAAAAAGACAAGCAACCAAAACCACTCAACCAGACGCAGCCACCAGGGCATAGAGAAAGCAAGGTAACAAAGCCGACAAAAGAGAAGCAAATGCGGCGCACAAGAGCGAGATGACAGGGCCCAAGAGTGAGAGAAACCAATCAAAGCACCCACAAGCAATAGAAACCAATCAAAACACCCAAGAAAAACCGAACCGAAGGGAGAAAAGAAACCGCACTCACCCATCAATCTCATCAAAGAAAATAATCGACGGCTGATACTGTATCTGTATCAAACAAACAGAGTTTCCTATCCTGAGAAAATAGGGACAGCCCACAAGTTCTTCGCCTCCTCAAATAACAACCTCAACTTCCTCTCCGCCTCGCCCACCCACTTCGAGAGCACGTTGGCGCCTTTGCGCATGAAAAAGGCAATTTGCGGCCACCGCGGGGTCCATTGGCATCGGTTGTTTCGATGAAACGCCAGGAGCGGTGGAAGAGGCTGCAATATTATTATTAGCAGCAAGGGGGAACCGGACTTTGATTATGTAACCCGACCCCGGTTAGTTAGTCCAGCCCGCGGCGGCGGAAAAAAATTTTTGGACCCAAGAATTTTGGGGTGTTTCTGTGTCTTTTGGATGTTATTGAGCCAATCTCAGTCTGTGAAAGAAGCTGGACTTGTAGAGCGGATGCTTGTGCTGATGACTGGAGAACATCCAGAGGAGTTACCCAATATGGAATGTAGCTGTGTTGGCCACCAGCTGCGGTCCGTGTTGAAGATGTTGCTGGAATTTGCTCTGGCTGCAGAAGGTCTATCTCTAAGAGTTCATTAGTGGTGTTATATGGTGTCCAAGAGGTCAAGAAAGTGATTGGGCTCTGTAAATAAGAAACATTATCTTATCTATTACCATATCGGGCCGCGGGAATGCTTACATAGTTAGTTAGTCCCCGCCGCGAGCCCGATTCCAAGAAAATCGACCCCAGGTCAAATTTTCAAAGTCCGGTTCCCCCTTGATTAGCAGAGCAATGCAAAAAGACATTGGACGTGGACGAACCTGGGACGTTAGACGAACCTGCATCAAATGAATCAGCACCTGAATTCGACGAAGAGTCGGCAGTAGTAGACGAACCTGGGACATTGGAAATTGGAATTACTAGCGCCAAGGATAGCGTTAGAAGTTTTGGGAGAACCAGCGCCCGGGGCACTATCGTCCTCGCCAGCATCGTCTTCCCCGTGACGGGCGCGTCGGCCAAACGATTTGGCCGAGCGAGAAGGGCCTCGAGTTCGAGAGTCGCCGAGTCGGGTGTTCGAGTGATCGTCATATTCGCGAAAATACGGATTCGTAAAGAATACGGTGTGACTTCATTGAATATGGGCAAAACATACCAGCAGCGATTGGTGATAGACATGAGCGTCGACGGCATTGAATGGTCAGTGAACGCTGGTGATAGGCGCCCATGTCGTATGAACGGATATTGAAGCATCGATGATGAAATAATGCCAGGTCGACCCAGGAAATGATGGATGAATCGACGAGGGATAATGCAAGGTCATCCAGGGGTTGATGAAACGCCAACGAAAAAGATATGTTATCAAAAACAGATTTACGGACGTAAATTCGGTCGAGACGACGACATCTAGTCTCGTCTCTCCCATTTCGCTTGGGATTGTAGATATCGTTTCGGGTAGAATGGATTTGTCGGTTTTTCCGGATATGGGATATGGCATTCGCTAGAGCAAGCTCGAGCTGAAACTGTTTCAGTCCTTGGTCAAGCGGACGCCGTAGCCGTTAGCTAGAGCTGGGCCTGAAGATGCAGCTGTCGAGAACGGAGCTGGAAGCCAAAAACGAAGACCTGTGGAATTCACGCGGTTAGCTGAAGAGCCGCTGCACGACGAATATAAACGCACGAAATTGTTCAGCTTCTCCTTCTTTTCTCTCTCCTCCCAAATATCTTTCTCGTTCGCTCAACCAGGACAACTACGATCCAAGGAGGGACCATATTGAAGAGAATCAAAGACTGGGCCAGCGAGGGTCGAGTCATGGCGGGAGCATGAGGGAAAGCCACGAACAAGGGATGATAGCAGAAATTGGCCCAAGATTTCGAGCAAAAGCTGGAGCGATGACCTTCGTCATTGGTCATGGCTGAATAAAACCCATTCTGGTATGACGCTGGGCAGCAGGAGCGAGCTGTATAAACTGCCACGACAAACCAGGTAGCGTCAAATTCAATAAGTACTGTCTGCCAGCTCAGGCTGGTCGCACATGAAGAATTGATGGTATTTCTCATCTCGTTGAGGCTAGGAAGCTGTACATGAGAATGCATGAATGAAAGAGATGAATTCCAATCTCACCAAAAAATCCCGTCTACCTTTGTCCTTCGAAGTCAGAAGTCTACTTGCTTCCTCATTGTTGCCTCATTGAGCCCTGAGGACGTGATTTGAATATTGTTGTAGATGTTCTTCATTCTCCAAAGGGTTCATCCAGCCTTGTGACACCGTAAAGCGTCATGGATATGGGCTGAGCGCGTACTTAGTACTACAGCAACCGTTTGATTCCTGGCATTTTGCGAGGGGCGAGAAGCTTCAGAATAGCTACTGAACCATCAGCCAATACGCCGAGGGATGAAAACACTGTGATGAGGAGACGTGAGAACCAAATTGCAGGATGTCGGGCAGCGCTAGATAATTTGCGTTGAAGCCAGACTTTTCACGTGCCACCTCAACGTTTTCGTTCTCGACATCGATTATGGCAATATCGACGTGGTTCCGCGCCCTATTTCCTGAACCATGGATTGAATACGCTACAGATAGATACAATGGTGAGCTCGAGCTCGTTTTCTTAGCCGTTGACCTCACATTTCTCGTAGCTTTTTTCTGACTTTTTTCATCGGGTCTGCCGCACCTGACAGTGGAAAAAGACACAAATCATCGTGATTCCAATATGAGGGAGATTTGGAGCAGAGGTTGCGTTCGATTGAATCGACAGGCAAGCCAGTTCTGACGAATCATTGTCGCGAGAGACTGAACCTCAAATGACAGATAATTCAAACCTGTTTGGATTCGCTTATGGCAGCCCAGGATTCTCCTTCCATCGCCTTAATACGCGCCATTTTCGCGTGCTTCCTTCTCAACCATCTCATTGCTCTGACTAGTCGGAAGAGCCACAGCTTATATCGAATACCACCAGAACGTCCACGACAAAACCCCGTCTTTCTGGGTGAAATGGACCTCGGGCTTCCAATCGCAATGGGCCTTGGGCTTCGCGGTATTCCAATCGCCATGAATCCTGCTTCCTTGTCTTATGCCATTGCAGCCTTGTCTTATGCCGTTGCCGCCAGTACCGAATGACTGTTCGAGACAAAATGCGCATTTTCAAAACTCCATATTCGCCAGTGCGTCCAAATGGTCATTCAGCAGTCATCGACAAAGAGCATTTACCGCTCGTTGAAAAGGGCCCATTTATTTGGACTGGAGGTAGAAGCGGAGCGAGAAGACAGAGCGAAGAGAGAGAGGACTGGGAAAGAGACAGAGGGCGCGAAGAATAGAATGGTGAAACCGAACCACCTTGTCTCAACGACCACCGCATTTCCAACTGCACCAACGAAGAGGCGACTTTCTCTTCCGAAGGTCTCCAACGGACAACGACAACTTTTCAGGATAGATGGTTGAAGCTCACCCAGAGGGACGTCTCCGGAACCTTTCAATACGTGGTGTCTAGGTTTTGGCGGCGATATAGCAGCGAGTTTTGGGGTTAAATTGGGTGGAGCCGGCTTGTAAAAGAGAAGACAGAATGCTCGAGGAAAGACGGACGACTATCGCGACCAACGCCTACAGCGTCTTAACCAGCCAAATCCCACGACGACCCCACCTTGCCTGCACCCTCACAGGCTGTCCGTCCGACTCCGCGCCATCCCTTTCATCTACACGAAGCACCTATTTTCACCAGCACCTGCCTTGCCACAAATCGCCTCGCACCAGTCGCCTACATCGAGCTCATACTGTGATCAGCCCACGAATCCTCTTTGAAGCAATATAGTAGCCTGGATGCATGCAAAAGGTTTATCTTGTTCTTCGTGTTACATCCGCTTTTGCTGACACTGTTTCGAAAGCTTTCGTTGCATCATCGCTATTGAATCATTGAATAGGCAATGGGAAATCATCACGATGGTTGGTTTTCTATGCCAACTTCCAAGAAGCGAACGGCTTTGGAAGAGAACAAAGATGCGACACGATAAGCATCGCTAGCCACCGTTGTTGGAAGCTTCTGTCATGACACGGCTCTCTCACCATCGCCACCGATGACTCGACCTCTCTTAAAGCGCAGACAATTCGAACGTTGTTTGGCTTTCTGCCTATGCCGCCGTAATGCACCATTATCATTATTCGACCTAATTCCTCCAATCGTCTCTGCCTCAGACGAGAGTTCTCCCCCATCTTTCACCAAAGCAGCCTCGTCGACCATTCAGCGCAATATGTACGACGGTATCTATCGCAGACACTGTATCTGGTTAGGACATTCCTGTCGCCAAATCTTCCAACGAGGAAGCTGCCAATGTCAAGTCGACTGGAGAAGATGGCTCAGCTGCAGATAAAAGACTGCGGGGCCTCGAGGAGATAACGAGTGTATATCGAGAGAATGATTTGATGGTGAGTCAATCTCAATTGGTGGATTTCGTTGGTTCCTTTCCTCCTCCGGATTCTTGATTTGCTCGTTTCGCCGGTTCTCTGCTTTCGGTATGAATCGTTGAAATCATGATTTGTTTCATCTTTGACTGTTGCTCTCAGTGCTGTCCTATTGCTCGTTTCTTGCTAAATTGTTGCTGTCTTCTTTTGTTCTTCTGTCTGACCGCTCCTCCGCACAGAAATTGAACCCCATCAGCCGAACAGCATCTCACGCCGCTGAAACAATTCGAGCCTTGCTGGAACGCCGTGTCCGGGCTTCCAAGATGCGGTAGGACGGCTGTGCCGACTCGGAGGCGGTGCGGGAGAGCTATAATGACGAGAAGACGACGACGTTTTCGGAAGAGGGGGCAGGTCTTCTCCAGCCTTTCAAGAGGCGGTAGGACGGCTGCCGACTCGGAGGAAGGTCAATGCTTATGCAGACGCGGTGTGCGATAGCGGCTGATGCCAACCTTGATGCAAGGCGGGGCGGTGGCAATTGAAGAGAGAGAAGACAGGTGGGTGAGTTATCTCCTCGGCTCTCATTTCGTTCGCTCGCTGGATTGCTTTCTTTCATTGCTTGTTCTATACGTTCGTGTCTCGTGTCCTCACTTTTTATTTCGTAGCAGAGGCGGCTGTTTTCCTTTTCTTGGTGCTTACTTTGTGGTTTTCAGATCGTGTCTGTGACTTTTTCAAGTTGCCTTGCTTGTTGCTTTTCATGGCTTCTGGTCAATCCACATGGCATCCTTGTTTTTTTCGCTGTTCGAGCATTCGATGGCAACTACCTTTTCACATTTGCGGCGGCGGCTCCGTCTTCTCCTACCCACTCCCCGCGGCCAGTGGTGCTTCTCGCTTCTCTCGTCATGTGAATGCCAGAGCCCGGGTCTCTGGTTGTTCAGAGGAGAAAGCAATTGCAAGGTGCTTTTCGTGGAGCTCGTTCTAAAATCTCAACTAACTATTCTTAGTCTCGTCTATTGCAGCTCTTCGTGACCAAGACCAGCGAGAATTCCACCTTTGCCCGACGATTTTCGCCATCACAGTCCGCAGTACACCAGCGGCTTTAGAGGAAACTTTCGCGCCCTTGTTCGAGATTCTGGGGATATCTCTGCTCTTTCGTTCGTTCGCCCTGGCCAGGAGTGCTCCATTCGCTGAATCCTGACTCGGATCTTGCTAGGAATTGAGGATGCGAGGAATCATCTGACAGGGGTCAGCGATTAGGGAGAGTGAATCATTTATGGACATTGGGATCAAAAGGTGCGACTCTTTTTCTCAAGAATCAATATGGTCCTGAGCTCCTAGGTCTCTAGCGTCGAACTCGAGCAAACGGAGCTTTGTTATGTAAAGAGAGCGGTTGCGCGCTTGCTTCGAATCGTTCAATGGAATTGTTCCATTCCGAGAAGTTCTGACTTCGGTGCATCGTTGCAGATTGACTAATTCTTCGCGAATAGTCCATGTTGGATGATTAGACACAATTGAACCCTTATCTGCACTCGTCTTTCATACAAAATGAATGCATTCAGATCTATCTATTCACCAATAAATGGGATTGAATATCGCTTTTCAAAGTTTCGGTAAATAAAGTGGCTGTGTCGTCTACCTCTTCTTCTTTCCTCCACCATGCGATGCGGGAGGGCGTCCCGGAGGGTCTCATGGGTCACTTCTTCGTCCCCTTTGCTGAAGCATTACACTGCAGTGGTTTTCCCGCTTAGAGGACTCATGCATGCCACCGGGATAGTTGGCTCATATTCCACTGGTTATTCTCACTGATCATCCATTCTCCATTCTTGTCGGAACAGGCAAGATGCTGAGCGAGATGTTTGCGGACAAGGCAACGTTGAGTCAGATACTTACACGAATGTCGCGGCTGAGGTGTTCAAGGAGAAGATGAACGCGTTTAGCAAGGGTGTCAGCGGGAGGACTTTTGACGCTCAGGGATTGTCTCAAGGGATGCCCTTTGTCTGGAAGGTATTGGATCCGAAGGTGACTCACTTCTAATATTTGATGATCTGAATGCCAAAAGGGTCGAGTGAGGAGGAAGATGTTGGGAAGACATGTTTGGTATTAGTCTTCGATTACAAGTCTATTCATCTATATCTTGTTGCACGATATTCTCCTGAATCAGGTCGCACTGCGACGCAGAACAACACTTGGATTCAGCTTGAGCACATTGGTTACAATTCCTTGTCTCTTCATTTCATCCCTTTTCCTTGGTGTTTCTTTCATCTCCGTTATTTATTTCTGCTTTGTTTCGTGGTCTTGCATTTTACTTTGCTCTTTCCCTTTGCTAACAAGCCACCCTACAAAGAAGCAATATCGACCAATGTCCCCAGCAATATGTAAAGTTTATCCATGCCCTTTCGAGAGTGCCGCGATAGACACTCGTCGGCAATTCTTTGGATATTAGAATCATAACACCTTGTCTCCAAATTCCCATCCATCTAGTGTCCATAGATCTAGACAACCGCCTCAATATCATGTTGCCTCCAGACTCTGATACGCCATGACCTGCTCGAACATCTGCAGCGCTGCTTCTCCATAGTCCAAATCGCCGATCTAGAATATGTTAGCATCTGAAAATACAGCCGACGCAGAAACACGGCAAGATTCAAAGCCAGTAATAGACGGCGAACAAAGACGAAAAAGCGCTCACCGTGTACGCTGGAACTTCATGTCCGCTCTCTAACAATCTCAGATACGAAAATGACCCTGCATTCTTATACAACCCTGCCAATTGCCCTCGAACAGTGTAGTTCTGGAATGTTTGGGCCTGATATGTTTTAGACAGCGGGGTTACGAGGGCATCGACCTGTTGAGTTGTCAATGGAGGTACGAAAATGGAATAAGGGACTGGACAAGACAGATAGACCCACCATAGCTTCAATCCCGATGTAATTGCATATATAGTCCGCGTCGCCTGCATAGATGATCGTACGAACCTATAATGACTTCTTTAAACCAGCTAGTGAAGTTGAAGAATAGCGACATACTCCAGCAGTGATCACAGTCTCTAAATCTTGTCGTGCATTCCGCATCCAGTCGCCTAGAAAAATGATCAAAATCAAGTAGAATCGAAGGAGGAAGACCCACCACTCGCCGCAAACGTCAAATACACAAAAATATTGGACTCGGCCCAAGTCTTTTCTGCCCCAATGGTAGTTTGCACCGATGCGAGGTAATCTGTAAAGTCGGGTGGGTATTCTACGTCGCTTAAGAGAGACTGGACGTAGTAGGGCTGGTGATCCATATCAGAAATATAAACGTCTACGAAGAAATAAAGTGCCCACATTATATATGCCAACCAAAGGCGACAATATCCTCGAGTTGCAATAACTTTGTGCAGCGGAACAGACAGAATCATCCCCTGCATTGTAGCAGTCCATTATCTAGCATGGTGTCAGAGGGAAGTTGACAGCACAGAACAAAGACCCCACCTGCTCTTTACAGCCGCCAACAGCCGACCACGTCGCATTAGCCGTAGCAATGACACTCGAGGCAACCAGAGGATGATATGGATTTGAGGCCGCATATTCAATGTAGCCCGGGTATTGCGCAAGGGCGTCCTGAAACGAGAAATCAGCGCAATTCGGTGAAGCAAAGATTGACCTCACTCACAGTCATTCCATCCCCAATCCCCAAAACCTTTAGATTCAAAGGTATCCCACTAACCGTCCCAGAAGCTATTGCGACGTTTTGAGTCAGAAAGTAGCTGGGTAAAATCAGCGACTGGTAAGGTCCTCGACGGTCTGGGATCTCACTTTGCGATTATGGGTCCATAATGGCCTCCATACCTGCAGAATAGTAATCAGGACAGAGAAGCCTCGTACGCAAAGACAGACTTGCGATTCAGTCCATAATGCGAAATCTCTGGTCTTCAAATGCTCGAACGTGGGATCTGAGAGAAAGATCTGCAAGAATTGCCAGATGTACACAGCTGTTTGCTTGGAGGTGCCTATGGCATCAAATTAGTCGAGCTTCCTGTCCCAGTATGATCGAAATACCTATGGCAGTGAGGTTATTGGTTAATGAATACCCGACACCAAAAGGTGAATCTATGAACAGGATATTCGAGTTGTTGTTCCAGGAGAAAGGGTTTGGTGACACTGTGGTGCTATCATTGTTGATACGACAGGGTCCGAGCTCTTGTATTGCGCCAATTAGACTGGAGCTTCCAGGCTGCGAAAGCAAGGAGTCAGTCGAGTAAAATGACGGAAAGATTACAGTGACGGCTTTGAGGAAAGAAACAGTCGTCACATTGGGATGAAAAAGAAAAGTCTCGGCGAGATCGAGATGGAAAGAGTCAAATAAGAATCGACTTACACCTCCATTCAGCCATAGAGTAAGGGGAGCAGTGTCTGGGTTGTTTCGCGCGTCAAAGTACCAGAACCTGGGTGAAAGAGGTCAATAAGAAGAATCAACGAGGCGATGAGGATCGAAGAGATAAGGTTAAGAAGACAAAACACGTTGGGTCATGAACAGACATGGTCAAGCCGCCGACGAACAACTCACCATAAACTATCAGTCGCCGTGATATCACCATACCCCGATGCAGAGTATACGCCTGGTGTCGTTTCTGGGAGAAAATGAGTATAGACAACATCGAGGCAGTGAAGATGAACGACGAAAACAAGCTACCAAAAAGAAAATGGCGACCAAAATGGAACCGAGAACACAGCAGAACAAGCAATGAAGAACCTGACACGAAGGTTGCGAAGCAACAGATAGTACGAGAGCAACAAAACGAAACCCAAAATGATGGAGCACATACCACAAACACCCGAATTCTCCGCCTTTATACGGAGTTTGCCTGGCGTGTTGACCGACGCCGACGCTGCTAATAAACTTTCTACCGGTCTCTTGACAGCTGCTGAAGCTGCTAGACGATCTAACGTTGTCTTATTGATGGTCGCCCCTCCAAGGATACCATCCAGAACCGGAATCTCGCTTGCTGCTGCGATAGAGGGAAACAGAAAAAGGGTGATTATTGGTGAATACTGGAGGAAGGATATTATCGGCGGCTGTGAGAGAAACGATAGCTTCATGGTGGTTCGTGCTCAAGCGTGACGGGGTGCTTCGGTGGTGAATCGAGCTGCTGGGTTTTGGTGGCGAATCAAGCTACGTGGTCAGCCCAAGCTCCGTTATTTATCAAAAAATAAGCAAGAACAATAGAACGAGCTATTCCGGAAAGAACAAGGAGAAAGACAAAAGAAAAATAATGCCATCATATTTTGCAGGGGCCGCCGGGGCCACTGGGGCAGCTGATTTGTTTTGATGGAGGCGCTTCAGGGTTTCGTGAGACGCTATGAGACGGCGGCGAATACAGTAGAGCTTGAACGAAAGAGAGAGAAGAGAACCTGTATTCACTGAAGGTCGCCAAGAATTGGATCGACAACCGGGTGCCTTCGCTCCACGTGATATTCGATTTCCCATTTCCATCCCGATAGTATCCCGATCCCATTTCCCAACGGCGCTAAGCCTCGCTAAGCCCGGGTGCCTTCGCAATACTGTAAGTCGAGCAGGGTTTCCCCATGGGAATGAGGTGCCACATTGTTGTCAGTCCCATATCGGCCGGAAATCGCCAAATATGGCGATTACTCCGTATATACGGACCGTAAACCGTACCGAACCCGTACCGTAAATTCCGATCTGGATTCAATTACGGGTACGGACCCGTAAGGTCGTAAGGTTACGGTTACGGTGCGGAGCCCTAATAAGAGCATTTCAGTAAGTATAACCAATGACCATGAATGTGTTCGATGATATGTAGGCGGAACAATGCAGTCACTGATCGAGTAATAATCGTTGAATAATCGAGCTTGTACTACCAAAACCCAATGCGACTAGCCACTGTTCGTACTCAGGGTATTTCAATTGCCACTGCGACTGGACATCGCTGATAATTCCTTCCCCACTCGCTGGTGACATCGCTGTAGTGAGATTTACGACCCACGACGCGAGGAAATGAAACGAGCTATTTCTCGCTCATTTCAAAAGTGGGTGCAACTGCAGTTTCCATCAGAAGAAAATAAATCTACAGCGCTGAGCGACGTACCTCTTGGCCAGAGACGGTGGGATATCCTCGGCGTGCCAACTGATGAGCAGGGCGTATCGCTCTTCCTCAGTAGGAATTCGTGACGGATCCTCTAATTTGGCAAGGTAGAACCTGGAAAGGACTGTCGTCCCTGAAGCTCCTTTCAATCGACTGAAATGCGTCAAAGCCTCTGTGAAAGAAGCTCGAGCATCCTCGATCTCTCCCTTCTTCATCTGCGCCCGTCCCAACTCCAGCAATCCTGTCGCAGCGTCCCATTGATAATCGTGCGCCTTGGCCGTGTCTAAAGTCTCCTTAAGACACTCGATAGCCTGGTCATATTGACCCTTGGAGATGTATATCATCCCGAGGGTGCGAAGGATATGATCAACACTGTCACCCGTCTCCTTCCATTCATTCAACGCCAGTAAACCCCATCTCTCGGCCTCGTCGTAGTCTGGAAGACGATGATAAGCCATGGCCAGGTTGTAAGCGCATTGCGCTCCTTCGAGAGACAAATTTGAACATAATCCCCTCGCTTTTATGAGGTGTTCAATTGCTTCGGAATGTCTATAGTTCCTCGAATAGGCGCGCCCTAATCGTTGAAGACATTTTGCCATATCTTCTGGGTTCAAAGGTGGAGCTTCGTCTTTTGGCCTGAGAGAAACATCCTTCCTGAACCGAGTTCGAAATGATGATGACAAGGAGCCCAGAAGGCGCTGATGGCGATGAGACTTGAGGGTATGACTCGCTTCGAGCTCAAGCCTTGCCTGTTCAGTGAGATGAATGTCATTGGTATTGGGATCGATGGACGCAGATACTACAGCGATATTGAGCAAAGTTAAAGCCGCAAGTCGAGGTTCTGGGGAAACAAGATGCGTCTGTCGTGCGAGTTTGAGCTGATGCAAGGCATCCTCCAAGCGGTTCAGATCATAAAGAATCCAGCCATAGCAATCTAGAACTCTCCCGACCAGGCTTTGATCTGTGGCGTTGGTTGCAAGTTTCACTGCGTGTTCGATAACCTCTGTACGTGGCCGAGTATAAGACTGGTGCCAAGCGAGTATAAGGAGAGCTTCGATGAACTCGGTTTTTGTGGATGAAGTTTCGAGAAGAATAGACTGAAGATTGATTTCCTCGAAAGCGCGAGCAGCGGTGTCAGCTTTGTAAGTGGGTCGGCCAGGCTCAACAGAGCTGTGATGTTTCAAGAAGCTGCAAGCGGCTTCAACCATCGAATTACGTGTCCGACTTGAAAAGCGCACGAGATCCAACATATGGGATCGGATGACGGGCAAGACGAAGTATGTCAGGTTACGACATTCCAGGAGCGACGCTTCAAGCAATGCCTGTAAGGCGGTCTGAAAGCTTGGGATGTCTGCTGCCCATAGTGTCTGCAAAGCTTGGAACGTAGTACCAGCAGGAAGCATGCTGATTCTGGTGAGTAGCTCGGATGCATGATGTTCCCTTTGGATCTGCGGGCTATCAATCGACATAGATATCGATATCGAGACGCTGTTCTGTGTATCAGAACCTTCACTGGGACCTAGCATCGCAGTCCCTATCGTTCGATAGCTTTTCATCAGCTCTTCGACCGTGCAACCTGTACTTTTGCCTTGCCTAGCCATTAGTTTCACCGCTAATGGCATGTGGCCCAGCATCTCGAGGAGCTGAAAGAGCTTCTCGTCATCTCTGGCTTTGGCATCGATTTCGGTATAGAGAAGATACGCGGCCTCAGGATCAAGGGGCTCTATTCGCATCTTGGTCCAGGAGATCTCTTCGCAAGGCGCAATCGATGCTCGCATGGTGAGAAAGATAGCAACATGAGGGATGGCATCAAGATCACGAAGAAGTTGAGCAACCTCAGCTCGTGCACCGACAGCATTCCACGGTGTTTCAAAGTTATCGAAGAGGAGAATGATTGGCTTCGAAGAGCAAAGATGGTTTAAAATATCGTTCAAGGGGTTTTTAGTGTCGCTGGTGATATTGAGTGCAGAGCGAATGGTGTCGAGAAGGAGAGGGAAAGAGGTTGCTTGGAAGCATGGAAACCAGGCTTGGTCGTACTCCGAATAAAGCGCCAAAAGTCGTGCATCTCGCATAACTTTGAGCGCCACTGATGTCTTTCCCATTCCACCAGGACCCAGAAGAGCAAATCGAGCTCTCTTTGATCCTGTTGATTCTGGTTCCCATACTAAATGTTCGATGATGAAATCCAAGTCAGGTTCACGGCCGAAAAGAATGGTGCCGGCAGGCATATATCCACGACCATGACAGGACAAAGGATTAGAAGGGGTAGCAGCTGCAATACTGAGGTCAATACGAGGTCAATGGCAGTCCTGAAGCAAAGTGAGCTTACGGGAAGGATAAACGTTGACTGTCGTATAACTATTGTTGGAAAGCACATCTCTCCCGATGGTCCCTGTTCCCCGGTTAGAGTCAGGAGCGAAGGTAGGACCTTTTCAGCTCACCGAATGTATTATCCGTCAGGGTCATCCGCATACTATGATTCATGCCAGCTGCAATGGGAGACGAAAGCTCTTGTTGACGCTGTAGAACCACCATATTTATAAGCGGCACTCTCTCGCAGAGAGAACTCGTTACGATAGAAGTGCCGGTGGACTCCGGAGGTACGAATTTCTTGCAAATCCACAGCATGCCCGCTAGGCACAACGGTTTTTCATGTCTTCCGGAGGAAACCCGCGGACAGAGTTGGTCGAGAAAGCGCACATTTTTGTGCTCATCACAGACCTTCAATTAAGGTTCGTCTCAGATCTCTGTATCAAGGCCCGTTTTTGGACGAAGGCGTGTCGTCTTTAAGATATGGTGTATGAAAAGAATATTGCGCAAACTTTCTTGTGAGCAGGAATCAGTTATCTGCGACAGAGATTGAATCACGTGAAAAGGCACCAAAGCAAGTAGCCAATGACAGCTCGCATTATTGGCGAAAGGAGCGCGCGCGCGCTGGTCACCGACATCAGGAACAAGATTTTTTTTGCACGTGAGGCGCTTCGCGAATGACGGCCTCTTCCTGGCAACCTCTGCCTCCAAGCCACCGTTATGCAACTGTTATCTCGAAAGCGTGTCAGTCTACAAGCTCAGAGGCCTCGCGTGAAACTGCCCAGCACATCCAGGTAGCCAGGGCCCTGCAAGAGTCGGCCCTTGGAAATCGGTCAAGATTAGACCCACATTGACGCCCTGTTGACGCCCAATCTCGTCGGATTCCTGACGGATGATGAGTCCTTTGAGCATGGACTCGCTGTGGCTATGTGGGAGAGAGAGAGAGAAGTCAGAGGAAAGCAGCTCGACAAAATGCGAGACTGCCAAGAGTGAGGATTCTTTAGCATTTCTGAACCTTAAAGGTCTACAGGACAATGGCGGAGATACATCCCCCGGACTCGTGTTTCCCTCATCTCGGTTCTGACCTGGACCTTGCTCGAATAAGGCTGGTCTCTTCTTCGAGCAAGTCCTCCCGCTCCACGTTGTTTTCGCCATCCAGGACGAACCCAAGAATCCCACAAGACCGAGAATCCTGGTCCAACAAAGATCGTCGGGAACCGAAACGAAGGGCAAGGGTCTCGGCCTGGAAACCTTGAATAAACCATCCGAGACACCCTTTTCTTGACCTTGAAGTCTATATTGAAGATTAGACTGAGAATGATGGAGGATTTTACTATTACTTAGCACAGCAGTGACGGCCTACGAGGATGAGTCGGCGATTGCCAGAGAACCGAATAACAGAAGCCAACGGGACGCCACAGGAACCTCCAAACTCGCGATGTCGTCATTTCTCAGACTCATTCTCATACGACCCAGTTTCTCCAAATCGTCAGCTAGCATTCACTTCACAGTTGAGTCACCTACATGGTGAACAAGATGATGGTACCCAGTGATATGCTGGATATCGAAAGCGAGTTTTGGACCAAGGCTCGCTGATGCCGGAGGATCTCTGGTGAACGTAAACTGGTGATTGCCTGGAGAGGTCTACTACGTACGCCAAGAGATGTCAAGCGCGGGTCTTGAGTTGGTGAATGCTGCTTTTCACCGAAAGAAGAACTGGCAAGTCTGTCTTGCAAGGGTTTTGTCTGAGGTGGTGAGGAATTTGCAGATGTCGGCGGGTTATGAGATTCAGACATCGCTCGTTCGCCAAAATCACTGAGAGTCGACGTGTTCGAGTTGTGAATAATACAGATTTTCCAGCTGCAGCGAGTCGTTGGTGAAGCAGCTGGGAACAAGGAAGGATCACTCACTGAATTCAAATCCTTTGCAGCCGCATCCTCTCAACAACAGACATGACCCTCCATGCATCGACCGTCGCAATGAAGTTTAGGGCGAGGGTGGTGAAACAAGACCGCATTTGAATGGTTCCAGTGTCAAATTCTGCAGAGATGCGGGCAAATCTTCAGGTGCAATAAGCCTTGGCGCTACGTGAAGATAATGGAACACAGCACATGTACCGTTGAAGCCTTTTGTTTCTCTCAAAATTCTGCACCGAAGATCGTATGGAGACTTGCCAGCTTGGTTTCATCCGAAACTGAGCTGTTGATATGCGAGCTCTTTTTACGGATATTCTCGTCTCCAGGTCCCAGGATCGATTAATGGCAGGGCTACATCGTTTCGACGGCCTGCATAAGGATTGTTGCAGAGGGATAGGCACGTCAGAAAGCCATATAAACAGTTCCTCGACTGAGCATCTGACAAGGTCCGTATCAAGCAGCGCGATGGCGATTCGCTGCCCTGGTCTGAAAGCTAGTCAAAACCGACGATATTAGAATGAGAAGATAAAGGCTCACATATACAAGCATATCATCTCGTCGGAGGTCGGAGGACCTGATATTTAGGATTCAGTGATGAATTCAAGATTCTGCAATTCATTGCGTTTTCATCGCCGAGGTGGTGAGCAGCAATGTTGTCCAGCTCGGTGTAAAAAGCTACAAAATCTCTGTGGTCAGGTCAACGGACAGTCAGATCGAGTTGGAGCATACCTGTCTATCTATGGGCATGATATCTGTTCTTGAGCCCGTCTCCTGGGACCTGGGTGGCAAAAAGCGAGAGCCTCTCCTCCAACGAAAATTTTTGGGATTGGTAACGGCTGGACGACGACCAGATAATGAAAAGGGCGACTTCATCTCGACGGCTCTCCACGAAGAGAAAACATTTCAGACGAACAATGTTGCGTATTACTCGTGAAACCCTGGACTTGCTGCTTGGTATAACTGGCGGTTACAAATTTTGACGATCATGGCGGTTCGGTTCGGGTTTCGGACGTGACACGTCACGCTGCCATGTGACCGACGCCACTCGTCTCGGATCTGAGGCGAAGGCCTTCTATCTCGATCCCACTGCAAACCGCGGATCTGGAGTCTTTCGAGATCAGTTCAGGCTTATATCAAGCCCTGACAATACTCGAGAGCGTGGCCGTCGTACTGGTAGAGGTATAGAAGCACGTAAACCTTGACGAATCTGGGAGATTCATTGAAGCAGACCCTATCCGCGGGCTGCAAATTTGCAGTATGTTACAGTGAAATCTAAAATCGATATCTCTACACCTTCGATCCAATCCGGCGCGCGTCGGTCTCGATAGTTTTCAACCATGTGGCGTCGGTGAACCCCAAGGCGGAAATGGCTCGGACACCGAGGAACATAGCCTATTGTGATATTACCGACATTCACTCTGCTTTTTGTGAATCTCCTTTTTCGGACAACAAAATTAAATACAATAGCCATAGGTGGCTGAAGGTAACTAGGATACCGACAGGAAATAAAAAGATAGCAAGGCTCTCAATTCTTCTCGTGAATTCCCCCTCGTCTCGATGATTTTGCGATCCCTCGATATCCTTGGCGCGCTTCACTTTTTGCCGCCACATCCCAATATATCGAAATTATGAAATGATGGAACATTTTGGTGGAGCGAGTCACTGCAAATACAGCTCTTTTTGGAATATCCGCTAGATGCTGTGGAGGCACGAGTGCGATAATGATTATAAAAGGCGGCAAAATGGTGAGCCTTTCTGTATCTTTCTCTCGGAATGCCACGCTCACCGCGATCTCGTACCACCCGCACCAAAGGTGTGGTAAAACCCGTCGCCGCTGATGATGCTCCGCCACCAGGATACGATCCTGTCTTCGCTGCCACCCTGATCGCATTGGTCTTCCAACGAGTCGATGACTGGTTCACGCAGTGGCTCTCGGAAAGAGCCACAGATGGTACATGGGCCATGGCCCTTCGGCCCGGCAAAAACCCAGCGCAAAACACCCAGGCCTACCAATGCCTTCATGCTCTTCCGAAGTCTGGCCATTGGCCTGGTGGTCAAAGACTTCAACTTGAAGACCAATCTCACAGACAACAAGTTGTACGGTTATATGTGGCGAAAGGCTCTCACCTCTTCTCAACGAGACGTCTTCGAATGTCATGCCGCACACGTTAAAAACGTTCACGAAGATATTTTCCCCGGCTACAAGTACAAACCGGATCATACTAGGAAGAATAGAGAGAAAAGGAGTCACGCAAAACCCAAGTCCTCAACTCGGGAATTGTTGCAGTCTCGCGCCCTCCAGTCACCTCCCCCGTCGCAGTCATTTCAGCATGCCAATCGCCACCCTGATTTCATCGATTTAGACGGAGATGAAAGAGTCACAGACCAATGGCAGTAGGATCAGACCCCGGAAAACATGTATTTCCAGCCGCCACAGTGGCCACAAGATGTCCCTGTAGCATCGGCTTCAAGCTCATCCTCCATGAGATCCGTCTCAGCGGCCTTGAAGCTGCACCAGCCAGGATACCCTGTTGAACCAGCGTCATTCGAGCAGGAATTCGATCCCATTGCCGCCGATTTGATGGGGTCAACCAATCCATCACCCAACTCGGAATACTGCCAGCCGTGGAGTTCTTCAGACTCACTTGAATTTCATCATCAGTCATTTGGTTATAGTCCCACATGTACGGGGAATGAATTGGCGCATTCAAACGTTGACCAGTACTATCCATCCGGCGTTCATTCTCATTCATCTTCCTCGTCCTACGGCTTATATTCCTGCAGCGAATATTCGCCGAATGCGAGTCCCTTCGACTCCTCCATTCATAGCTTCGACAATGACATGACCGATTGGTCGAAGCTCAGCTCGGACATGGAGCCACCTCTGCTGTTCGAGCCGTTTAATTCAACTACTTTGCTTTCATGGGACTAGTCAGTTCGAGTTTCATTTCCTGTCAATGATGCTTTTGGACTTCTGTCTCCTCACTTATTTGTTTCATCTTATCTTATACCCAGGCAGCCGATCGTTGGATTAGTTCTTTCACGTTACATATCCGCTCTCGCACTTCGACGTTTTCTCATCGTATCGTTATCGTTGCTCAATTGCTCGTTCAATGTTTTCATCTCGCTTGTATCGTATCATTATTTGTCTATTTGGCATTCAATCTCAGATCTGCTTGACATCAAGTCTCTTGTTCATCCTTGATTCAACTGCAAACGGACATGATACTTATAGTACTGTACTTGTAGACCTATACTGCGGCATTTGAGCTTTTTCATCCAGTGTTCCCGTGAACTGCCCATATATTCATGACTTAAAATGCGGGCTACGATCGTCCATGCTTTGAGCGTCGCGAGAGAAAGCGAGAAACTTGACCGAAATCGGGACTGAAAGCCAACACGTGACCGTGTCAGCCTTGTCTGATGACGCCATCATGCTAAAATTTCAAGACTACACCAGAACTGTGTTGCGCGCAAACTGGGCGCAGCATGCTCGGTCGTTTTCGTCCGCAATACCCCAATCTTGTCTCTCATTCGCGGTCAGGAGACAAATCGGTAAAGCCTTTCTTGACCCCACCACGGTCCGGAACCATTTTCAAGGTTTTGAGGGCATTTCAAGGATAAGAAGTGGTAGGTCTTTACGAGGTATCATCTCAAGACCTTCTGATCTTACCCAAGGTCTATTTGGCGGAGCCACCATCACATTCGTTTCGCCTGAGCAGGCCAAAAAACTACAGGATACCGTAACAGAGGGGGAGGTGAGAACCGAGAGCGGCGAGATTTACTGCATAAAAGCATTGAATTCAACATCCACGGAACCTCCCTCCACGTATCTGAATGTCAAGGTGTTTCAACGGAATGTGGAGGATGCAGCGATTCGTGATGCTTTCTCGGTCTATGGTCTCATCGTCAGTCTGACCAAGGAACAAGGTTTGCTTCTCCACATGATGCGAGCAACGTCGTTCTGACATTACCATCTTCAGAATGCCATGCAATGGGCCACCTGCCTTACAGTGCCCAATTCATTGTCCAATTTACGAACATCGAGGATGCAATCAAAGCAAACTCGAACCTTGTCTCGCTTCCCAACGGTGGCCTGTTGCAGACAAAAATGGTATCGAAGGAATCTTTGAACCCAGGGACTGTGCTCCAATTTGTTGTCGAGCGTCCGTGGAGCAAGATCCAACCCGGCTATAGCTGTGAACTTTTCGTCAAGGATCTGTCAAGGATATCAGACATTCCTCTCGAAGACCTTGACTATCGATACAATAATCGTAGGATTTGCTGCTTTATCTGCTTCTCTTTTCGCTCAAAATGTTGCCTCAGGCTACTGTCGTGGTCTCATGGAAGTATTGTTGAAAACCAAGACCATCACAGCTGCTCAGAAGATCAAGGCAGTTCAGAGCGCTCAAATCCACAATGCTACATTCAGTGTCAAGCATTACCATGCTGATTTTCTTTCGGTGGCTGCTGATGATCTTCCAGCGCCGAAAGAAAATCTACCCAATGAGACGAAGGAGAAGAAGGAGACAGATCAGACGAGGATGTCCCGGAGACAGCTGAGGCGACAACGGCTGAGACAGCGACAATTGAGACATAAAAGAAAGATGCAAGAGAAGGCTAGATTTATACGGGCAGTTGTAGGTTTACATTGGCTGGCTAAACAACCACCACCTTGATCTTCAAGACCAATATCAATGTTTTCGACCGTTTTACAACCTGCCGAAAAGCGCCGACTTTTTTCATGATCTAATCAACACTGTTTTTATTCCCAGGCGTTTTTCTGTTGCGTCCTCCCAACGTTCTCCCTCCACCATATGAAAAAAATCTCTGAAGCCGCACAGCCTGCTCCTGGCCGTCCATTCCAAACCAGTAGGGATGAGCTCTGCTGACCTTTCGCTGCAGAATTAAGTGTCATCAAATCTGGGACCTCATGCGCGTTGACATTTCGTCAAAGACCTGACGGTTTGTATTCTCCTTGATTCTAGCTGCTTGCACTAATTGATCTTGCAATCAGTAATCCTGTCTGGACCGTCTTTTTCAATCGAAAAGCTCCTTTAGCCTACAGACCTGGGCGCCAAAATCGATAAACCTTTGGATCATTGGCCGGCCAATATCGACTCAAGCTGCGTCACGGTCGTTTCGGTAAGCCATTCCCCCACAGGCCTCATTTTTCTTTTCCATTCAATGACGAGTGTTGCTTCCTGCGACCCATTGGCACCTCTTAGTCGACTAGGCAAACCGAGCATATCTATTATCCTCGGGGAGATCTCTGACATCAATGACTTGCTGAGATTCTTATTTCTTTCTTTTCCTGCCTTTTTCGTATCTGATTGCTCATGCTTCTTACAGAGATCATTCGATGTGAGCGAGAATCATGGCATGGCGACCATCCTATATGGAAGACTGACGCTGTGAGTAACATTTTGCTCGTCACCGTCCAGATGTCTTGACAGTGGCTTTTACAAGTTCGCGGCAAAGATCTTGGGAGCTCAATTGCGACAGGTAGACAGGATTCCAGTCAATATCCAAGGTCAGCCATGAGGGTTGATTCAGCCCGTCCCTGAGCTAACGTGCTACAGATTCTTGTCTAAATGCTGCTCGTTTTTCCGAAGCCGGATTTCAGGGGAAAAAGCCAGGTCAGATGCAGTGCGTCTGAAGAGCCTGTCTATGATGAGTTGAACTGTGCCAGGCTCCGCTGTGCGGAGTAGTCGGGAGAGAAAGAGAGTTTGGAAGGCGAACCAAGGACCCTCCCGTCATGCCATGTCGAGAGAATTCCGCAGACAGCGTTACTCGGAGAGTTCTGGTTTGGTGACTCAGCTCACCCAACGGTTGGCGTCAGCCTAGGCGGCAAGGTCTGGATACTCTCAGCTTTACATTCGAATGAGATAGATATATTTCTTGGCCTTAGAAATTCAAAAATAAGCTGTAAGGCCGTCGAGCGGCAGGGCCCGCTACCGAGCTCCCGAGCGCCGATCCTTGACTCATCCATTCTTTAGACCGTAATCACAAAAGCTCATACTTATATTATTATGATATAAACTGACACTCGAGAATCCCCAATGTAAATTCAAATAAATTCAGAACTTCGTGCAAAACAGATATCAGAGCGACACAGGTGAACAGTATAGCAAGTGAACAAAGCAGGACCAGTTTTGACAGCAAGAGACTTCCCTGAACATCTCGAGGCCGCGAAAAACCAAGGGCTCACCGTTTACGCCAACTTCACCATCTCCCCATCCTCCATTTCGTCAGGACCAGTCAGCAAGCCTCGGATTACGCGATTATGTGGTTGGCAGTGGTAAGAGTGTGAGCAAAGGTTGATGTTTTCAGCGACGATGGGAAGACCATCCAGGTGAACCGAGCTGTACGAAGGGGATTTGGAGATTGACGGCGTCGGAGCTGTGGACGGAACGGCTTCTGGGCGGGGTTGAGCTTGGCGACAGAAGTCAGGCTATTTCTCTCTCTCTCACCTGCAGGAGTTGCTATACACCTTCGCAGCCAATCTTGACCGAGGACTAAACGCGAGGCGGTTGAAGAGTAAAGGAGGTCCACTTGAGCTGAGAAGCGGTGACCCGAAGTGTCAACCTAAGCGACATTTGCTTGGAACGTTTGGCGATGGCCATCGGAATGCCAGGAACAAGAGGAGTCAGAGCTGATTCGAGCAGGCACCGAAGCACCGTTGAGATAGAATTTGTCATTCATCGTTGTTTGGATGATGCTGAAACTGCGAGAGCTCAGAGCGATAGCTGTACTGAAGTGTGAGCAAATTTTTTTTTAGGGGCGCATGTGACTGCGCAAATATGGCACGCACGATCCCACAGCCACTGTGATCACGTTTTGACTCCCACGATCGATTATGAGGAGGGCGGTATAAGACCCGTACCTAACAAGTTAGGTAGCGGGCATTTAAAGAGCACGAAACGTGACAGTGACTAAGCTCCGGCGGTGACGCCATCATGCTAAAATCCCAAGGCTACGCTCAGACCTTATTGCGCTCAAGCTGAGCGCAACATGCTCGTTCGTTCTCTTCTCCAATACCCGAAGCTGGCTCCGGGGTCATTGTCACAAAACGAAACCGAACTTTTATGAACCCCACCAGAATCCTAGACCATGTTCAAAACTTTGGTCGCATTTTGAAGATCAACACCGGTAGGCGCTTGGAAATATCATCCAATCCCATCTCATTCCCCTTCAAAGGACAGTATTATGGCTCTACTATAATATTTGCTTCGCCTGAGGATGCCAAACAATTGTTGGACACCGCGACGTCTGGCGAGATCACAATTGGTGGCCGGGTTTGCCGCATCAAGCCGCAGTCTGTACGGCCGGAGCTTCCTTCGAGCCATCTCAGTGTCTCAGTGCATAAGAGAACCGTGCGGGACACGGATATCCACAATGCTTTCTCGAAGTTCGGTCCGATAAAAAATGTCTCCAAACCAAAAGGTTGGCTACATGAGCAGTCTTTTCCTGATGATATCTTTTTCAGAATTTCCGGGAATGGGAGGATTGTCTTATATGGTGCAATTCATTGTCGAATTTGAGAATGCCGAGGATGCGGTCAAGGCGAATTGGACTCTCGTGTGGGTAGACGGCGGCCTCTTGCAGACAAGACTGGGACTGCCAAGGGAGGAGATACTACACCAGAAGCTCATATTCGCCATCCAGCCTCCTTGGAACAGTATCCGGCCGGGCTATCACCGTGAAATGTTCGTCGAGGATCTGGCACGGCGAGCGAATATTCCCATGGACGAGCTTGCCTACAAGTTTGATTTCGGTACGTTCATTGCAATTTGTCCTTGTACATTGCCGGTTCTGATATTCCTTAGATGACGATAGAGGGCTCAATACCCTGATGCTGACGACCAAAAACATCGAAGCCGCTCAGAAGATCAAGGCAATTCCGAGCAGTGAAATGCATAATGCGAAATTTTCTGTCCGATATTACAGGCCTCCGCCCAGGCCCATATACCAAAAAAAGCGCAAATAAAAGAATCGGAAGAATGAAAAGTTTGCATGTAGCTCGAGCACTCGTTCCTCCTTTAACAGACCAACGGTGGGTCTCTCAACAATAGTCATATGTAAAACTGCTTGAATATCAATGATGCCTTCCATTTCTTCCCTGACGCCCAATATTACTTGCCTTGAACGACAGATTTCTGACGTCACCGACACGGTCACGATTCCAAGACAAATCTTCTTCAGGCCGCCAAATGCATATATCCCGAACCTGCTGATACCGACTATGTACAGAGCCTCTTGATTCAAGAATGGGTGGTTTCAGCGCCTTGCATCGTCATTGATTAATATTGATTGATCGTTTCGGTATTGTTTCGGTATGTTACATGCGAGGTGTCCCTTTCCCAGCTAAATTGTGTCATAAATACATTCACTATCATTCTTAGAATCCCGCAAATGGTAAAAAGCTGATGCTATACTAGTATGTGATAGTAATAACAGCATTTGTTGCACCATTAGTATTGATGGTGGTCGACAAACCATCTGCGGCGTCGTTGACATGGGACCACGAAACGGCGGGAGTTGCTCCGCTCGCCAGTTTCAGGTTGATTCCGGAGAAGACTGTCGAACCAGCAGGGTAGTCGCTGGCGCTGGTCACGCCATATGCTTCCAGAGTCTCAGTCGCCCAAGTGAGTTGCGAAGCTCCGTTGATGGTGAGCGCAGTCCCAGCGATGTTGGTGAACTGGGAGTTGTAATTGAACGAAGAGCCGCTTGAGCTCAACAAGGTGATGATTCCGTTCAAAGTGGCCCCGGCTGAGGTACGAACTGGGGTCGTGAAGAAAGTGTTGGCCGAATCAAGGTACCAGGTCGCGACAGCCCAGAATGTGCCTCCACCAGCTGCCGAAGGGCCATACTGAAGGAAATGGATCAATTATAGGCCCTAAGAAACAAAGGGAAGAAAATCACCTGGAGGACAGGCTGGAGGATCGCATTACCAGCGCTGGGCTCGATCGAGTTGAACAAGAAGACAGTCTGACCGTGATTCGCGGCTGGAACAGGGGGAACCTTCCAGGTCGTGGTGAAGGATGAGATGGGGGAAGAGCCCGTGTTGAGCCAGGAAGCATAAGTTACCCAGCCAGTCTGTTCAGGAGAGACGGCCGACTTGACTTTTGTCGGCGATCCAGCCTTGGCGGTGTGGACGATAGTACCGTTGGCAGCAAGCACATGGATGTTGGGTCCAACTCGAGACAAGCTACCGCCGGCTGGAATCTCATGAATGTTCGTGTTGATGCGGAATCCACCGGGAACAAGGACTTTCTCGGCGATTGGGGTGGCTATCACAGCGAATGGCACCAGGATCCCGACGAAGATGGCAGCAGCAGAGACACGCATTGTGAGCTATAAAAATTGATATTGATCAGACGCGAAGAAAGAAAAGGGTAAATGAAAACACACATTGAACTGGAGAAGGAGTTCAGATGCGAGGTACCGTTCGATGAACGATGGGGTCTCTATGAAACGAAAGTCCAGCTTTTAACTTCCAGTCCTTCATTCCCACGGCTGTTGCTTCACATGTTCTTCACTTTCGCTGCACATGGCCATCAGAGTTGCGTAATTCTCTTTGTTTCTTTCGAATGAAGTTGTCCACTAATCGCAATGCTACTTTTACCAGAATAGCCATCACGGGGATGCATCTAATCGCCACTGATTGATGTCTGTTCGACCGGTCCCGGTTGCGCTCTGCCGTCGGCTCAGGTTATCTTTGATCTTAGATCTGGGCAAGAGCATGCATATGCTCTCTGCTTCCGCAATTAGAGACATATTCAATATGATATCATATGGAAACATACAGTGAAGACCTTATTACAAGCAGTGCCAATGATGCTCCTGTTGGGATCTCCACGATCTTAAACGAAGTCCAAGGCAGCAAACTTCGCGACATCTAGAGCAGGTCCACTCGTACTGCAAATTTATCAGTCGTATGCTCGTGATTGAGAAGCGATAACACACTTTTACTCGAACAGAGTTTCAATAATGATAATCTGAATCCATCCTCCCCATGAATGAAGAGTGATAAGGCACCTGGGGTCCATTCACACCAGAGCCAAAGTCAGTGGCGCGATCCTCCACCTTCGTCGGGTCTGGGTTGCGAGTCGGGGCGCGATCTTCCTCACACCTTATCGCATTTCTGTCGCGTGAGAGACGGGCCGAGCGGCGCTGAAGAGACCAGGTGGGCTTGAACCTCCTTGCAGTTGACGAAACACCTTCGGATTCGCATGGGGATGATACTAGGAGAGATGGCTTTGCATCTATCCTAGCATGTGGCCAAAGTCAACGTCATCGGCGAATTCGTCCGAGTTTGAAAAGCGTTTGGCCGCTCAAGATGACTACGCCAGGTTGCCTAGGTCAATTAGTGATGGAGTTG
Organism: Mycena floridula; assembly: GCA_029320655.1. NCBI lineage: Eukaryota > Fungi > Basidiomycota > Agaricomycetes > Agaricales > Mycenaceae > Mycena > Mycena floridula. The sequence goes on along the minus strand of JARIHS010000004.1, from coordinate 3,431,234 downwards.
ACCCAGTAACCGGGGACTGACGACTTGGTGCGAAGAAATGGTTACAGAGGAATTTTGGATGTGCTTCAGAAAGAAGGTATGTTGGATTTCGAGCTCGAATGAATCATGGTTTACTCACTGGGCATTTATATCATCGACGTCGCACCAGGTGCCGTCATCAATAATGCCGAATAAAAGATTTCCAAGCCTCGGCAAGTCCTACACAGGCTCATCGAGCCACAGGGTGTCTCATAAAGGAAAACATGAGAGATTAAAGTGGGCTGTAGGCCATTGCGCTGGTCGGCGAAACAATATATACCGCTAGGATGTAGAATGAGCATAGAAGACGAAATCAAAGATAAACTGTACGCACAAGGCTCGTCTTGAGCCCGGTTAGAGGTTCGAAGATGTCTCAACCAGGATCAGCGCAGCTCCGCCTTGACCTTTGTTTGCTGAGAGGGACAGAAACGTTGAGGAATGTGACAAGGACATGCAAAACATGGACTAACTGACCGGTTATCTGACTTGAACCCCAAGAAGTCGATTCAGGCGAAAGCGGCGTCATATTGGCGAATGAGGGTATCCAACATTTAGCTGACATTGTGGAAGACGGTTCCTGCAGGTAGAATGTAAGAAATTGGTCACCAGAACAACGACAGACACACCTTTGTAAATAAAAAAGGGCGACACGGATGATATACCAGGGGCAGATGGGTGACAAAAGACAACGAGAATCCAGTGAGTGAAACCTGGAATGGATGCGAGCTGAAGGATAAGAATTAGCTGAGACTTTTCATGACGGACAAGCCAAATGCACCACGAACCCTAATTGAAAAAAGGCGACAAGAATCCGAAGCAGTTGCCTGGATACTCCATTTTTCTATTCGTCGCACCCCATTCGTCTATTTGTTGCGCTTCTTCAATGTCCTGTGTCATGCTTCTCCCTCGAGGTCGTTGAATTCCAATGCGACGTATTTGCGGAGGTTACCAGACAGAGGAATCGGTAGAGCGTTTAGACTCCAGCCGCCAGCGATCATTGCCGGGCCTCGAGCGGCATATTCAACGTTGGAAGAAGAAATGCAACCAGCCAAGAGACCAAAACCAGCGACGATTGTCAGCTTGGCTGCTTGCTGACAGCCTCAATCGTTTCCGAAGGAGAAAAACGAGATTATGCCAGCCTGGAAGTTGGGTTAGCTACGACGATTCTGTAGCGGGAGACCACGTACCATCGTAGCCCCAATATCGAATTCCATCCAACACAGCAGGTTTTTTTGTCCTTTTGGTCCCGTTGCGCCTGGTCCAAGAATATATTGCATCCAGCTTGCAGACTCATGGATTCAAGCGGACCAGCAGCAATAGCTGCAATCCTGGAACCAGAGATTAGGGCAACGAGATTTTGAGCTAGAGGTTCCTTCGTGAGACGAGAAGGGCGCAAGCGAATAATAGAGCCCACCATAAACCGCTTTTTTGCCGCGGTTCACCCAATAACCAGGAACAGTATTGACAAACCACACAGTGGATATAACCCACGTTAGCGAAACAGATAATCGTCTGCAACAGGGGATGTTCAGGACTGGCAAGGATCAGATGAAGAATCGACGCACCGGTGGAATCATTGACCTGGTTCGAAACTTTCCCAAACATCCCAGCAATCTTTGCTCGTTGGGACTTGGCAGACATCATTCACTTTCTCCGAAGCAGAGTTGGGTAGACGGCGGACCCTGAAGCGGCAGGCTGACCAGGTCACCAGGGTCCAGAGTCGCAGTGACAGAGAGCCGTCACGGTGGTCGTGATCGTCTTGTGATGACACACTTTAAATTGTGACACTTGTAATGTGTAACGCCAACCGGATGAAAACATTTGAGAATATTTTATAAGGTCTTGTTTCGATACTTATTGTCCTCGGCACTTGAAATGGCACATTCTGTCATCTACATGGCTATGATATCGGCTCATTCCATGGATTGCAGGGCACAAAATAAACAATCTTTGCACTGTGTTGTTTCCACGGCTCTGCTAGCTGTCATCGGCAGCTGGAATGCCGATGCCGCCGGGCAGGTCCTGGCTTTTGATCAGTTGTTGGCGCTCGGCCCTTCTCCTGGTATAAATACTCTACATATGTCAGACATAGGTCCGACATATGTTGACCGACTCCCGCCTGAACGCCAAATCGGTACATATTCGGGCATCATCAGCGACGGCATTGCGCCTGAATATCGGCGCTCAAACTTGAACTGTTGCAACTCGAATTTGACTCCAATTATCTCCTATGAGGCCTACTTTTCTCCTGGCCAGTGACTGTGCAAGTATTCATCTTTTATCAATATGTTAAAAGCTTCTATTGCCAATGCCTTTATCTTGCTGGCTACTAGTAAGGTCTGGCTTGGGAGACTAACAAGCTTCCTCATGCCGGAATACTAGTGGATCCCAATTGATTGACTTGATAACTTTTCAACACACAAGTATTCCAACCCGAGAAAATCTCAGGAAGGAAATTGGGCGCTGATATATGTCCGACATATGTCGGGAAAAACAGGACCACCGGATTCAACTCATCAGGAACACGCGAGCGTAAAGAAGCACCGTGCGCCGATAGCAGCGACAACCGAGTGCCGATGTGTGAGAAAATTGCTGGCCGAATGCCATGCAGCCGTGATAATTTTCATCGAAAAAAAACCTCATAATATTTCGGCCGCTATGCCCGACCATGACCGACTATCCGCGACTCCGCACAATCCAATCGCTCACGGTCGGCGACAGGTGGAGTTTGTCCGGAGATTCTGGGTGTGGCCGACTACAGGCGACTATTGGCGACTGTGGTCGGCGGGTTGGGCGTTTGCGTGTGCGGGAACATGAAATCATATAAATTGTATATTCCGCTATTGAATACAGTATTGTCGCCGACTACCGACGACTGAAATCAAAGAAACTCACAAAGTTCCAGTCACAAGTCCCTCTGCGCTGATAAATCACCATCGCCCAAGTCTGAATCGGCATCAGCCGTATGCATCACGGCTGATGCCTATTTTCTGAGAAGCCTCAATAAGTATGCTATCTGGGTCAGAAATATATCTCTCAACATCTATCGGTGGGTTCTTCTCTGCTGGGATCGCACTCTGGTCACTTTCACTGTCACAAGTAATCAGAAATGCAGGACGCCCCTCCATCTCATTCTCCAGGGCACAATTGAACTTTATCAATTATCAGTCCACTCGATGTATGATATTTCCGCAATAATTCTCGAAGCAATATCGTTGCGGCGGCTTAGTAGGTATCTACAGATGAGGGGAACATTTAATCCCAGTCATCTCACTGCATTCTTCAATCGCCACTCAAATCTTTCACATCTGCAAATCACCTCACTAGGCGAACTTGCCGCTAATTTGAGCCTTGATCTGCCGAATCTTGTCTCCTACGACGGCGATCCTAGCATTGTCAGGAGCATCCCACAGATTTGCTCTCTCATGTGAAGGTCCTGGTAAAGGTATGACCTTCTAACTTGAATGCGAGTCTGCGAGATTGTAATCCTCTTGCTTGACCCAGCTACACATACGGAGAGCCGAGGGGCTTCGACCTACTTGGTGTTGACGTTGGCTCGAGTGTCTAAAGAAAGAGTATTTGTAAGCCAGCAGACAAGTGTTAGAAAGCAAGGGTATGTGTTGAGTCTTGAGTCCTGATAGTGTGAGTTGAGAGCAAGTTAATGGCGTTCATTGTTAGACGCAAAGAAGCGCATACACAGCCTCAAGAAGCACGGCGGGTTTCTTTATTGGGCGATGCCGCATCTCGGCGGATCTGATCTAGAGAAGCTCGGGGTCGGCGATCGCTTAATAACGATAAGGCTCGTGACCTTGACCATTACATCTCAGCTTTGCCAGGTTATCGATATTTGAGGATTTTATCTCATTTGTTGAACGATTTCCGGGATGCCAGAATGTAGTCATTCAAACTTGGCCCTCGCTTTCCGTTCTGGGTATCCAAAACGCCCTCCGACTCACTGTCAAGTACCATTTACCGCAAGTCGAATCCTGCTTCATCATCATTGGAAATAATGGTCTTTTGCCAGTTAGTGCGCTCTCTTCTCTAATCAACTGGCATTGATGTTCAGCGGGCTGATTCTCCAATGTCGAAATCGATGCTTGCGGAAGAGCTTTCTGGTTCGATGAACCTGAATCCTTTGGATTACGGATCAGGGATTCTAGCTATGAAGACAAACCCGGCTTGGTGATTACCGAGTCGTGGCTCAAGAATTGTCCCACTCTAGGAGAATGTCTCTTGGGTGAGCATGCCAGATATGTTTCATTCTCGCCTGCTATTGACCTGCAGACGGAAGTAGGATATGGCCCAGGGAGAGGACGATATAGATGCAAGGTGATACACGGCACTCCTCGACCGACCGAAGAGCCCTGCCGAATGGAGACTGCGTTTCCATTCGGACTCTAACGCGAGGTAGGAAGCGTTACCTCCTACATCAACTTGTTGATCAATTGGGTCTGGCTAGGAGAGACTAGCGTTACCTATGCTTCACTGCTGGCAAGTCTGACTTGTGATGAAAGTTTCAAATCAGATACCAAGCGGCGACAACAAGGTCTAAGCAAATTACTTTGCCAGTGTGCACAAAAGCAACGGAAATATCAGGAAAATACTCACAAGGAAAATAAAAGAACTTTCAACTTTCAACATGTTGAACAACACTTAAACCATTTCGAGTGGAATTAGTGATCCAGCAGAAAGCTTGACGCTGATATGATGATGATCTATTCAAGTTGGAGTGTCGTGCAAGGCTTTACCGGAGATTTGCATCCCATACTCAGTCAGGTAGTTACTTGCAATTGAACACGTTACACCTATCATTCAGGAATGTCCTCCGCATGTCCACTCGCACTCAGCGCGCTCTGCTCCTCTGAAGTTGGGGCCCTCGATGCATCCCGCAACTCATCTAGGTAATACCGGCAAATTATACCCCCATTGACCATTGCGGCTCCCTTCAAGTGTTGGTAATTGGCCAGTGCCTCTGTGAATGCCGTTCGCGCATCATCACCCTTCCCCTTCTTCATATGTGCCCGTCCCAATTCAGCTAAAATGTCCGCGACGTCTCGTTGATCTCCACGGGCCTCGGCATGTTCCAATCCCTCTACTAAATGCTTGAGAGCATGGTCATGTTGACCTTTTGAGATGTAAATGATCCCAAGAAATCGAAGGGCGAGTCCAGGATAATAACCAATCTGCTTCCACTCATCCAAAGCTTGTATACACCATTTCTCTGCTTCATTGAGTTGGCGGAGACGGTGGCAGGCTTTGGCGAGGTAGTATGCACTCCTTGCTCTCTCGAAAGGTAAATCCACACATAGGTCTCTGGCCTTTGTGAGGTTATGAACTGCTTCAGCATGATTGCACAGACGTGAATGTTCTCTTCCCAAACGCAGCAAGCATTGCACCATCACACTCCGCTTCTTTTTACCATCTCCGTCAATTGATTCGATCTCCTGCTGGGCCTGCTCAATGAGAGGGATTTCATTGAATGAAGATTCAATGATGGCGAAGGTGTCAGAAAGCCTGAGTAACATTGATGCTGCATCTATGCGCTTTGACGCGCCCAGGTATGCTTCTCGTGCGAGTTTACGCTGTTTCAGGGACTCCTCGAAGCAATTTAGACCATGGAGGATGCAAGCATAGCAATGCAGCACATTTCCAACCAACTCCTGGTCAGCCACATTGCTCACTAACTCGACCGCACGTTGTATGACCTCTGTCCGGGGCCGGATGTGGTACTGGTGCCATGCAAGGATGCAGAGGGCCTTGATGACCTTGGTTCCAGGCTGTGTTGCCTGGAGAAGGAGGGTTTGGAGGTTGATTTCCTCAACAGATCGAGCTGTGGTATCGTCCGTGAAGCAGTCCTCACTAGGCTCGATTGAATTGTGTTGCTCCAAAAAATTACATGCTGCATTCACCAGTGATTTGTGAACAGTGGCTGAAAGGTGAGAATGATCAAGAAGATATGACCGGATAACAGGGAGGACAAAGTAAGAGGTTGTCCTACGCTCCAGGAGTGATGCCTCAAGCAGGATATGCACCGCACCGTCACAGTTTTGCAGCTCTGGTGCCCACCAATGTTGAAGAGTGTATAGTGTAGTACCTGAAGGAAGTGTGGCAATGATCCTGAGCAGCCACCCAGCGTTGGGTTCATCTTTGACCAATGAACTCTCCAGTGATGTGCATATTGAGATGGAAACACTGTTTTGAGGATCTGACCCCTTTGTGGGTCCGAGCATTGCTGTCCCATTGACAGTGTAGCTGGAAATCAGCTGTTCCACTGTTGATCTAGTGCTCTTTCCATGCCGCGCCATGAGTTTCACAGCCAATGCCATATGTCCCAGCATGTCAAGGAGCTCTGGCAGCTTAGCATCCCCTTCTGAATTCTTATCAATTGAAGCATAGAGTTGATGAGATGCTTCAGGATTGAGTGGTCGGATCCTACTCTCTTCCCAGTCAATCTCTTCGCATGGTGCCACAGTTGCTCTCATTGTGATGAAAAGTGCCACATGCGGAAACTGGGAAATGTCTCGAAGAATACTTGCGACTGCTCCTCTGCCTCCATGTGAATTCCATGGCATTTCAAAGTTATCAAGAAGGAGGATGATGGGCTGAGAAGTGTGGCGTAATTCATTGAGAATATCCTCAATAGTGTTCTCAGTATCCTTGGTGATAGCCAGGGACCTGATCAGGATATCAAGAAGCAGAGCTGGGGAGCCAGCCTCTTCACAGGGCACCCAGACACTGTTTTTTATCGAATAACACCGCTTCATGGCAGGGTGTGCCATGACTTTGAGTGCTAGTGCTGTCTTTCCCTCTCCTCCAGCACCAAGGAGGGCAAAACGGGCTCGTTTGGATTCAGAGAATGCTGATTTGCTGTTGAAGATCCGAACCATCCGAGCACGTTTGGATTTGGAAGATTCCGACTTGGTCAGGATGCGAACAATCTCCTCGACCTCTTGGTCACGGCCGAACAGCTTGTCGTTTGCTGCTGGCATGTAACCACGAGTATGCCTTGCAGCACGGCCTGAATAAATGGAGAAACTTTGAATGAGACATATAACAAACAGACATTCAACGCACCAGGAGCATTAAAATTCACATACAAAGTCCTGTTATTCGAGAAAAGACCTCCATTGATACTGCCTGTTGTCCGTGAATGGGAATTCAATGGATTCAAGGCAGCGGATAGCTTAGCTCACCAAAAGCGTTGTCCTTGACTGTGTTATGAATATGAGATCCCGAGGCAGCCATGGTCACCTACGAATCACGATGATAAAAGTGCTGGATAAGCTGTAATAAGTCCAGCACAGCAACGTTCACAGAGTTGACAGTTCAGGTGACTTCAATGCCCCTAAAAATAGACGCCCAGAGTCAGAAGAGTGAAATCGCCAGTTATGAGAAAGAATTAGTTTGCGACGCGTTGGTCAGTTACAAAGGGAACCAGATAATTTGCAAAAGCGACAGTTTCTAATCTAATGGTAACGTAAACTGCGAAATCAAGTATGAGCCTCGGGCACAAGCCAGAAGAGCAGAAACACGCACTGGGTATAAAAAACTATATTTCATCTATTCTCGAGGACCCAAATCTGTCTCCCGAGCCGAAATTTTGGGGATCAGGCAAGTTTGGCTTTTTTCCGGGATCGGAACATTCGGCAGCCGGTAACCGAGATTTTTTTTGAAAGAGAGAAACTGTGACATTCCGTGACATTTCATCACGACTGCCGGCGATTTTTTGGGGATTTGAGGAGTCATAAGCCCCGCCTGGGAAAAGTCGACGTCCGTCGGCGTCCGACGTCGGCTTCCGTCACGCTTCCATCACACTTTGGCAGGAGTCACAGGATGTCACCCTCCTTCTTATTTCATCCAGTGACCTCCACCACGCTTCCAGTGGACTTCACTGGAACTCATCGGCAGTATTTTCCACTGTATCTCAATCCTATCACCAGTCCATTACTACATACTCAGTAGGATGGTGAGCAATCTTTTTGTGGTCCACTGGAGTTCAGCAACCATCCAAAATTAGATATGAACTGTACTGCTCAAAAGCCAACAGAGTAATTTCTGATTGTGAACTTGGTGTCCACTGACTTCCAGTGGATGTCAAGTATCACAAGAGATCCTGATGTTTAGCCTAATATTCTAGATCTGCCTTGATTGAAGTTTATGATTCATTTGGACAGCAAAACCCAGATTTCAATTCCCCTGTGTGTCTGTTCATCTATTCTAATATAGGACATGTAACATAATGGTATTGTTGTATCTGATTTATATGGTGGAGTTCAGTAAACTCTGCTGGCGGTCATGGTAGTTGAGTCCTCCACTGACCTCCAGTGGAAGTTGAGAAGATATCAACTTGGCAGACACTACAGAGGTGAATCTGAATGGAATTTCTGTTAAATGAGGTCGAGTAAAAGGAGGTCTCAGATGGGTGCCGCTAATGGCAAAGGTCTCAGATGGGGGCCGCTACGGCAGGACACAGATGGGAGGCGAAAAGCAAGCTCAATTGTACATGACTACAGAATGATAGCAGTAACTATTTGTCCAAGTTATATTTACCGGAGTCCGACATCACCAATTCTAACAATTTCTACTGAACTCCAGCAGAAGTCAATCTAAAGGTAACATCCGCTGAACCCCAGTGGAAGTTGTAATGACCTATGGGAGAGCTCTGGTGAACTCCAGCAGAGTTTGATTTTGCGCTGAACTTCCAATGGATTTCGGTGGAGGTCACCGCCTTCCAGCAGAGTCCGCTGAGTCATACTATCAAGGCAGCGGAGTTCACCGGAAGTCCACTGGAAGTCGCCGCCTGCCGGCGGCCGCTACCGGCTTTTCCCACACGGCGCTTATTACTGGATTTGAGGGGGTTTTGGCCGCCGGGCAGCTATAGGAGTTTCCGGGGCCGTTTTGGAGAAGGTCGTATTGTTTGGTGTTCAAGTGCTCGGCTCTGCAAATTGGATTGAATTTCGAATTATATATAAAAACGTACCTGGCGCGTCAGGTTCATCTCATAAAGATTTCTGCCCTGGACTCGTAATGTCACGAGATCCGCTAATTTCAGCTTCGCCTCATCTCGCTCATGTACCTCGCCATATCCACCACCACGAATTCCAATGACCTGCCTTCAACCAACGCAGACCGTGAAGCTAGGGACGCAAACACCTGATTCGAGGATTTAGAATCTATTTTGAAGGCGATTTGATGATCCTCCTTTCAGTGGCATTTGCTGTCGATGGGGAACCTCGAGAGATGGTTTTGACTCTCTGTAAGCCATTTATTCGTCTTCGTTGAAGGAAAATCACTGAATCAAACCTCCAGCGATGATATTGGTGTCGGTTTCGCCCTATTCGCGGACAGGGTTGCTTCAGGATCTCCTTGGACATTCTCGGTCATGCATTGTTGGAGACCAGATATCACATCTAGGAGCACCAGGAATGCGAGATTCATCGTATGGTATTGGATTGGCAAAAAGCTTTGCTGTTTGTGCTGCTTAAGCTCGTATTGCGATTTCTTGGTCTGTCGCGTTACAAAATTTTCAAGCATTACTCTAACCATCCCGACAGTCCTGCTATCCTCTACAACCCCAAATTACTCGCAACCTTATTTTTGGACAATAGAGCTTCTTCGCCATGGGCCTTCTGACCCACGTCACGCCCCACCTATATAACGTCTCATGTTCGCACAGAAGCAAACTGTCGACCCACCATGATGCTGATAGGAATCGTTGCTTTTCTGGCGGTTGTAGGAGCAGAAACATGGTGTGTTTCAGTGAAAAATCTATCCCTGCTGCTCATTTTCTACCTAGGTGCGGTAAAAACTATATGAGCACGGATCCAATCGTTCCTCCAGGTATGCAGCTGGCAACTGTTTCGTCATCTATCGCTGAAACCTTCAACCAGGTGGCCAGTTCATTGTTCCAGCTCAGTCGCCTTCCCAGCTTCTTGCGATTCGATGCGGTCAAGCCGTTCGCCCATATCTCCCTGAAGATGTACTCAATTCCGACAAATCTTTCACCTCTATCCTCGTTGACACGCCTGTAATCCATTCATTCATCTCCGGAGCATTTCCTCTCCACGGCCAGCTCATTCAGTCGACAACAGCAGAGGTCACCGTCTCCGTCGAAGGAATAAAGCTCACCAGCGGTTCTGTCCCATTAAATTCCACAAAACATCCTCTCCACTTTTCGCTATCTTCCTTAAAGCCACGTCAGGAAGCTTATAATCTGACCTGCAGCGCGACAGTCGGATCCCAGCGCTTCGAGACACATTCACTGTTCAGCTTTTTGCCAGATCCTCCGCCAGAGATAGGTTCGGTGACGAAAATGGACATGCGAACGGGGGCGCTGCTCGCACGACCAGCTAATGGAAAGGGTGGTCAATATGAGACGGTCTTCCCGCTCGGTTTCTACACCGACTCCGACGGGTATTTGCTGCAGAATGTCTCTAAAGTCAGGGAGTTGAAGGAACAAGGGTGAGTTTGGTCGCCTACTGCTGTGATATTTTACTCACTGGACCAACAGGTTCAATATCGTAAGAAACCACATCGCGATGAAGGCTAGACATTGACGGTTTTCAAGATACATCCTGTTCCCTCGTTCAGCAACCTTACCGCGCTAGAAGAAGTGCTTGACTTGATGGACGAGCTTGGGATGTACCTGATGTACGATATGCGAGGGTGTGTTCTGTTTTCTCATGTTCATCATTTGGTTGACGATATCCAGCGATTACCAAAACACCACATTAGTGACCGCTCAAGTTCAATCGATTCAAAAGCGATCCAGCCTTCTCCTCTGGTACACCGCAGACGAACCTGACGGCTTCCCTACGCCTTTTAATGCGACTGTGGTTGCCTCGAATCTAATCAAGTCCCTGGACGGTGGAGACGGACTTGGCGGAGCAGGATATCATCCGGTTTCCCTCGTTTTGAACTGTGAAAACTATGAATGGACGCCTTATGCCAGCGGTGCCGATATTCTGCTTCAAGATACCTACATGGTTGGAATCGACCCTGTTCACTCGATCGTATATGGGACGGAATGTACGAGGGATTATGGAGATTGTGGGTAAGACCTTCCAGCTTCGTATCATCTATTTCTCTAACTCGGTTTGATATAGCTGTGACAACTGTCAAGGCAAATATCAGGACATCTCGACGAGGATGGATGAATTCCGCAGTCGCATATTCATCAATGGATGGGAGCTAGAAAAGGCTGTTTGGACGGTTCCGCAAGCTTTTGGAAACCAGTCGTAAGTCGCAGGTAGCTGTTGACTAAGTCTTTCTCATCTTTGACAGATTTTGGCCTCGTAATCCCACTGGCGCCGAGTTCATCGTACAAGCTATCGTTGGAGTCAATCACGGTGCTCTAGGTCGATTCCGTTATATTGTCTTGTAATTAGAGCTAACAGCTATACAGGTATCATTCCATGGGTCGACCCAAATACCGACGATATCAAGGCATCAGCGTCATCATTGGCTCTTGCTCTACCTGAACTCGTCTCCTTCATCGCAAGCCCACTGGCTTCCTTCCGACAAGTCCTTACTGGTGACCTTGTCGATATCGGATTGTGGACCGTCGGGTCGGAAACTTTGCTGCTAGCTGCAAACACAGGCAGTAGGGCGACCTCGGTCAAGCTAAGCAGTTTCGGCCTTGGTAGAACCCATGTCTCGGAATTGTTGAATAGCGGCGCCAGTGTCAGTGCAGATGGGACGAGCATCGAGATGGCATTGGCTGGGGCCGGAGCCTTTATTGTTCGGGGATGAACTGTATCATTGAAATATAGCAAATGTTTTCATTTCGCCTATCTAGTGGCAGCGATAGCCAACTTAGTCAAGATCTAACACACCAAGTTGGCTTGAGGAGTGCTTCAGCCAATGGAGATGCGTGCGGTTATGTGTTCGGGGGCCGCAGGAGTGTCTAGGTGTCTAGGTCCTTTTACGGCGAGCAATGAAGTTGGAATCATGTTCCAGCCATTGAGTGTGGGCTTCGACGATTTCTGCTGGGGAAAACTCTTGAGATTTGCAATACTTATTACGGACTTTTCGAGGAACTTGAAGCAAGCGCCTCAAAAACCAAACTTGCACAAACATGGTCTTTGAGAAGACGCGACACCAACCGCGACGTGAGTATACTTCCGACGCGAAAATTCTCCCAATTCCTCCTCCTTCTGGTATCCAGAGACGTCAAATTGATAGAAAAGCGTTGATTTTCCGACTGGACATCATCGTGAGCCTTGTCCATTCTTTTTATGTTCAAGTTTCTCTTGACCATTCCACTTCTCAGACGATTGACGAAGACATTGCTTCATTAAGAATCCTGCCCTCAGCATGAAATCGGGGACCGAATTGCTGCCCCATGGCTCGTGCACTGCGGTCCGTTTTCGTTTCCCCCTTTTCAGCCGCAATCTGAATGCAGTCATTCTTGCAGGGAATTCGATGGTATTCGTTCCAAGGAACTGACGTAGTCGGTCAGGTCCTGTTTCGAAGGGAAATCCGAAAAGTGAAAGGGAAATATGAAAGTCAAGATTGGCCGGTGAGCACTGCTGCTTGGCGGTTTCCTTCATCAACTGAAAAATTCGCAGACCTGAATCGAATCTCTTGTATAATAATCCTGTTTCTCTCCAGCGCGTCGCAGAACGTTGGAAGTCCGAACGAATTCGCGATGCATCTATCCATTACAAGCGACCTCCTGGTCTCAGAACTGGATACAGTGGCAGATCTCTAGACAGCTGCCGATGCGTCTTCAAGGTGCATTCTATCTGGACTTTGTTTTTGTGACTTAAAAAGGTTCACTGTGTTCACCGTTCGACAAGTCTTGTGCGAAGCCTGAAGAAAGCAAGGAAGTTGGATTATTGACCCTTCCGGGGCCTTGAGGAGCGGAGAGGAGAAACAAAATGTCGAAATTCTCAGTGAGTCTTATTCCTTGTCTCGCTTCGCGGTTCTCATCACCCTTGTCGCAGTGTATCATTGTAAATCAATACAATAAGCTTTGTTGACTACTCTGCTCAATATAAACCAAATCTCGCTTTCCCCTAGCGTCAGCTTGACCTTTTCCATTGATCTTTCCTTTCTTCCCTTGGTTCTCGGTGTATTTTTAGCGATGAAGACGACGGGAACATTCAACGTCACCTGGACTGTCAATGCTGTAGAACGTGGCTCTAATCTCAACACAGCTTGTCCAGAACCTTCTGGTGGTTCACCATCGAAGGTGGCCATGGCCACCTCATGCTCCTATGTTTACAACACCGTCAAAGACAATAACTTCGGTGAATATACAGAGCCCATCTTTGTGACCATGAGCTGAGGAGATAATAACAGGGAATGTCAGCGGAAATCTCCTTTCCAACAATATGACGATTCATCACAACTATCCGGTTGGTGAGACGGTTGGTCAGCGCGATGAAAAGCAGCTCATTTGATTCTAAAGCAACAAAACCTCGTCGTTCCCGTGGCTATATGCCAGCACCGAACGATAAGCTCTACGGCCGTGACAAGGAGATTGAAGAAATAGTTCGGATTTTGACGGCAAAACCAGAATCCCAACAATCTCCGTTGGCTCGCCGGATATTCACCATGAAATCAGGATCTTCCCAATCTGGCAAACGAGTTCGTTTTGCTCTCCTGGGTGCTGGGGGACAGGGAAAGACAGCATTAGCGCTCAAAGTCATGGCACATCCTGCCATCAGGCGCTGTTATTCAATGAAAAACAGTGTCTGGGTGCCCTGTGAAGGGGCTAGTTCCCCAGCACTTCTTCTCGATGTCCTGATTACATCCTTGGCCATCATCAAGGATACCCACAACACCATTAAGGACATTCTTGATGAATTGCGCAGAACTTCCCAGCCAATCATTCTCCTTCTCGACAATTTCGAAACCCCATGGAACTCACCCGGCGGGAGGGGAGCTGTTGCAAGTATTCTTCGAGACCTTGCCCAGTTTCCACATGTTGCGCTCTTCATCACAATGAGAGCAACTGTGGCGCCATGTGAAGAGATTGATTGGGAAGAGAGGAGAATCCAGGCACTTAACCCGAATGCCTCATTTCAACTCTTTGTCACAGTCTACCCGAAATCACGAGAAGATGACAGGCTATCAGAACTTCTGGAGATACTTGGGCATATGGCACTGGCAGTCAAGCTCATGGCCCGGTATGGCAAGAATACCAGATGTACGGTAGAGGAGTTAATTTCCCGATACACCATCACTGGTACGGCAATGCTTGGACCCACCCAAGGGTCAGATCCACAGAATAGCGTTGCCATTTCTATCAGCACATCATTGGAGAGTGCATTGGTCAGAGGTGAACTCAATGCTCATATTCTCCTCAGCATTATTGCTATGCTTCCTTCTGGAACAGCACTGGACACTCTTCAACAATGGTGGGCACCAAATCTAGAAAACTTTGACGGGGCGCTGAGAGCCTTGCTCGAGGCTTCACTTTTGGAACATGGAACAACAACATACTTTGTCCTTCCTGTCATCCGGTCCTACCTTCTTGAGGACTCACGTATGCCCTCCAATATCCATGACTCGCTGGTTCATGCTGCATCCAAGTTCTTGAAACAGCACCGCTCCACCATTCCTGGTGAAGAATCCTTCCAACATGATATGCAAACAAGGGCTGCAGAGGAAATTAACCTGCAATCAATACTCCTGCAGACAACAGTGCCCATGTCGCAAAAAGTGGGAAAGTCTGATCAGCGCTGACGAAGTCTGACGGCCTGATCAGGCCTGATCAGGTCTGCCGAGGTCACCGCGGAGCGTGATCAGACCGTATCAGACCTCGTCAGAGCTGGTCAGTTCATCATTGATTTATCACCGAATACAGGCTCTAATGGCTGGTAAAAATATGTTGTAGTCAGTCCTTTGTTGTTCCAATTAATATTGCAGTGAAGGAGGTCTCGAGCCAGAGACCATTGTCATCTAGGGATACATATCTGACCTGGAACAAGTTGAAGGGGTGCTCCTTCGAGTCCTCAGTTCTTTCATGTGTACCATAAAGAAGGGAGACTCTAAGAGCAAGATGTCAGACTTTCGCAAAAGGCTGACTGGTCAGACTGGATCAGGTCTGATCAGAAGATGGGTATATATACAGGAAAGTAACATATGTTCTGGTTGACTCTCTAGTGTAGTAGTAAAACGTGTCTGCGTAAGCTTTCTTGTTTTAATGTCGCAAGTTCAACTCTGTCCTTTCACAATATTTAAATGTAAGTCCATACAGGTCCCAAGTAAAATACTGACCAGTACAACTCACTCTCGGGTGGAAGTACTGTGGAGACCTTTTTCAAGCCTTTTGCACCTTTCATTGAACAGCCCTTTTCACCACTTATCAGGCCAGTCAGCCTTATCAGCGGCGTCAGAGACGATCAGGCCTGTTCAGACCTGCTCACACCCTTTTCAGCCTGATCAGGCTCAAATCCTCTGACAGCCTGACCAGCGCTGACCAGTTCTTTTCAGCTCTGGTCATCTAATTTGAGCTTTTGTGACACAGGCCTGAGATCATCGAAGCCCTAGTCACTCTCGCAAGGCACCAGTTTCGAGTCAGACCCCGCACAGAGGTTATCCACCATGCTGTGAACCTCACAAGGCAAACTCGAGATCGGAAGCTTGTCGCAGAGGTCTCAGACTGCTATTCCTCCATTCTACTCTCTCTTGGCCGCCTTGAGGAGTCACTCAAACAACATCAACTCGCACGAGCAGCATTCCTCGCTGCTTCTGTAACAGTCGATGCAGCTGTGGCGTTGTTCAACATTGCCAATGTCTCCTTCTACCTTGATCCTTCCTTCAATGAGATCCCTCTCATTGAGCAAGCTCAGCGAGAACTGGAATCAATTGAAAATGGCGATAGACAAGTGCAAAAGGCAATGGTGCGTTGCTTTTTGCGGTTTGGAAGGGCATATCTACGCCAATACAATCATGCCGATGCAGTCCAACACCTCACACATGTATGGAATTTGTGTGTTGATTTGCCTCATGAGAGAGCAGATTGCGCATCCGAGCTTGCATTGGCATATCATGGTCTTGGTCAGTTTGACGCAGCGGAGAAGTGGGCTGTACTGTCAGTGAACGAACGAAAGGAGATTGGTGCTTATCTTGGCTTTGTGCTGCGACGTCTTGGGCTGATTCACATCTCAAATGGGAAATATGACCAGGCTGTTGAGTGCTTGGTGGAAGGGCTGGAGAGTACCAAGGCACATATGGATGATTAGGGAATGGCAAACATCTTAGTGGAATTAGGACGGGTGTTGATGAAGAAGGGGATGCATGATGAGGCTCGTGCATCATTTATTGAGGCCTTGACGAATTTTCGAAACTTGGAAGGGTCCTCAGTGGCCAATGGGAGGATGATTTGCCAATACTACCTGGAAAAGGTGGATGATTCTGCCCGTGTTCCTAATCCCAAGGAGAATAACGCCCTTAATGCAACTAGGCACTATGAGGACATGTTGCCATCATAGAGTCGAGTATGTTGTTTTCTGTCCCTCACGACACTCACCTAACAGTTCATTAGGTCTCGGAGACCACTCACAGCATATCAGTCAATCATATTGATACTCAATACAGTTCTCGAGTATTCAGGCCAAATGAAATCGTCAAACGAGACAACTGATGCTGCTTGAAATGTAGAAAACATCATCAAGTTCACCAAAAGGTTTATATCATTCGCTAGCTAGAACCATAGATTGGATGTACTTCTGCCGGACAATGTAATAAGACAGCTTGCGACTATTGTTTGGCGGTCTACTTACATCATCCAATAGGGATCGAAGTTCACTTGTGATATGAGCCACCAAAGGGAATCTGAGAGCCAGGGCAAGTTGTTCATCCCCAAGGTGGAGAGCATCTTCAATATTATCAGTGGTATTCCGCAACAAAAGAGAATTTCACCCACAATGTTTACCAAGAGGCAGACGATTCACTGTTCTTTTCGAGTTACTCGGTCGCATATGGACCTTTGACTTGGCTTTGGTCGCTCCCAAAGTGGAGATGCGTCGGTGGCTGCTGATGTAGACGTTAGAAAATACTTGGTGACGGTAAGTCGATGACGTAGCAGTGTGGAGGCTGGAATAAAGCCCAGCAGAGGTCACTGATGATCCAGGCGATGAGGCGGTAAGCAGTCGTCTACCCAGTGGAGAAGGGGGCGAAGTTGAATGAATTGTTGCTGTGTCAAGTTCAGTTCGCTCCTTAGGTGTCGTCGACAGCCGCGACTTGAAAGCAGAGTAAGGAGTAGCCTAGGAAAAGTCGGCATCGATATGATCAACCCAAAACATCTGGACAAGAGAGTTGGATAACTGCCAGAACCCAGAGGAGGATAAACATACCAATAACTGTTGTATCCGTCCCAAATCTTTCCTTCCCTCTCATTGACCTGGGTCGTGGCTTCTCTCATGGTTCGCCCTTGATGGCGAACCGGGTATAGCTGGACCGAAATCGCGTCCAGGAGAATGGTTTGACTGGACTGTCTCAGGCTATTCCCTCCTTTTCTCATTGCTGCTTCCCTCGAGCTTTCTATCCTTTCCTCAGCGCTTAACCGGATCCAAATTTCACTACCCAAGCTACCCAGAGAATGTCGAGTCGGCCAGCAAGCTGATGGAAAAGGTGCAAATTGGTGGAAGAGAAACTTGGCGCTCATTGATCTGTCAACGAGCAGTTAACGTGTAAAATTCCAGCCGGGTCGAGCGGGGTAAACGGGACAAGTCTTCTTCGAGCTTGAACCAAGTCTCTGCGCGGAATAGATGAGGCGAAGGAAGACAGAGAATAAAAGCGAGCATACCGCCAAATCCACAGCCTAGCCATATCTCCTCGGTCCTTGATTTTCGTGATAGCCAACATGTATCCGGATTTCTCATCTATCTCAACGTCTGTTTCGCAGGCTGAAAGAGAAAAATTCGTCAACGTTGACCCTGATAAAATGGGTGAACAAGGCATACACGAGACATTTCGGTCCTGGAGAGCCCGAGAGCATAGACTCGAACCAGCCGCTTTCCGGTTGGGCTCAGCAAGGCAGCGCAGGAATTTCCACTCCATAAAGCGGAATTACTGCCAACGAGACATGTTCTCGTCAATCTGCAGACCAGACGATTTGACGACCATCAAATTGGCCTGAAAAAAAATAAGGAACAAGAAAAATTGCAACTTGAACGATCCCACAAAAGAACAAGGCAGAAACTGACCTGATGGTTATGAGGAGAAGCTGGAAGCGGTCTGGACGTTGACCAGAATTGGAGCAGATGAAGACGAGACAGATTTCTGGATGTCGAAGTCGTCGAGAGCAAAGCCGGTTCTTGTCACAGAGTCACGACCGCGACGCTCTAAATTTCAACCATCCACCAACATTTCGTCTATCGGCACCAGTGGCAGCACGCATACAGATCTATGAATCTCATTAACGATCCTATCATTTTCTTTCGATCTCGCGGTTCTCTAAAGCGACCTCAGCCTCCTCAAATTACCCTGCTTTCCGACATTCAACGCAAGATTCAACGAGTATTTGGCGGATCTGGCAGCCCTCAGGTATTCCAACCTCTCTGGTCTCCGAGTCGGACACATGTTCTTTGCCTCGAAGACTGGATATTCAGAGTAAAGACAACACTATCTTCCGGATTGTCGCGGGCTGGCAGAGAACTTGAGCCAAGACGTGACCTCTGTCGTCGTCAGTTGGAACTGCGGACTCCCATCTCGTCACCGTCACAGATGTGAGACCATGTTTCCAGTAGCATCGACAGTAGGTGGGCTTAAGTTGACCCTGGACACTCTTAGACTGTGTTACGACTGCCATGGTTGATCAGGTCCTGTTTTGCAAGGAGAAGCCAAGCCTGACTGGTGAGCTCCCCTGCTTCGCAACCCTTCGTCTCTGAGTCGGACTGACATAAACTCAGAACAGCTTCGTGACTTTTCGCCATCTCATTCGCTCTGCATCCACGGTGGAAAAATCGAATAAGGAAGCCGTTAAAAGGAAGGACGGAGAGCGAGAATCTCAGGTAGGGCCTCAAATTCTGGGGTAGGTGCAGTCTTCATGTCCCTTGAATAATTGTTGAACTCCGACCAGCCTGCCAGTGGAATCTGCAGTCTCGCAAGGTGTTTCCTCCACATTCGCAAACGAACGATACCCTTGATTAGAGGCTATTTGTCTCGATGCTCCTTATCGTTTCCGAATATCGCTTACTAGCTGAGGGTACCGTTTGTCTCAGCACCTGCAAGGCTAACCTTCGATATTAGGCATGACTTTCACAGTCGCAAAAAATAATCCGACTTTCTTGTCCGTCGAGGCTGACTTCTATCTTTATTCTTTTGTCCTGCATTATCCTTGGAGCCTCGAAAACGGGCACGGAATTGGACATTCATAGGTTTTACAAAGAAATGGTCGAAAGGAGGGAAGGACAAGGGAAGGAGAGCGAGAGCTGAGCGGCAGATTCGAACAATACCAAATTGTTTGGTGCGTGCATTTTCCCTTCCCTCGGACGCTTGTTAATCTCTCAGTATAGGACATATCGTTGAAGACCCGTTTTCTCCATGTAGACATCGCCAGTCTTCATCCGAGTTGGATGCAGCTCCATGGCGATCCTCTACTTGCTCTGGAGAGAAATGCTAGAGTAGAATCTCATCTACGTACCACCACAAGGTTTACCCGGTTGTTCGTCGACCCCAACCGCTCGACTCGCTGCTGCTTTCTACAACCACCTTCCTCATGCGGTCATCCATACGATCGGTCATGCAAGATGCGCCTTTTCAAGTACCTTAAGACAGCATCTCCCGTGAGCTCCAATGTCTTTTGTTTGGCGAAAATTCGTACTAACCGCATACAGAATAACCTTCGACGACAGGCAGGATACCTGCCAGGGACCTGCGATGATTTTGCTCGACATGCAGGATCAAGTTTGCGTTTTTCAGTCCAGTTATCCTCGCCTTTTCCTCAAAAAATGCAACCAGTATCTGGACTTCAGTTCAAACTTCAACCGCTCTATCTGCAAATCGACGCGACGAAAGCCCACGTTCAGAGCTTCGGGTCGAACGTTATGGCTCGAAAACGGACGACAAAAGAAAATTGGAACGTCGTCGTCGGCTGGGATCAAAGTGTACAACCATCCTCTAGGTATTCTGGGTCATTCCTTTATATACATGTTTACATTACTTCCGTCCTCTTTTCCGTGTAGGTTCTACGAATGTCGCATCCGCGCCGTAGCTTGTATCATTATCTCTATATCCTGCATCGGCTTCCCTGTATCCATTATAACCTACGCCAGTGCCTTCGCAATGACTACAGAACCATGGATCGTCGCCCAGTGGTGCTTTCATCCCGACGCAAGACAAGTGGAACCATTCCATTGGACATGCAGGGTTGTCGCAAGCAATCATCTACATTTTGCATGAGTGCTCGAACCAGAAGCTGAGCTAATTCACATACATCACCGTAACTGGGCTTCTGACAGAAACAATAGTTCCGGTCATCAGCGTCTTCTTCCTCTTCCTCTGGCTCGTCTCGCTTCTTCTTCGTGACCTTGACAGTCGGCGCCGGGACCACAGGTACAACGGGAGCTCGAACTGCAGGCAATGGAGTCGTCGGAACCGCTTTAACGACGGGCGCTGTGATAGCTCTCGTGGTAGCTCGCCTAGATAGCGGCAAAGGCGGCGGAGAAGGGTCTAGTTTGCGGCGTTTATCCGGATACAGTGGCGCCGATGCAGAAATTGACGCCGTCGGTACCTCCTCTCCACTGAGCACCCTGACTTTGCCCAATTCCACGTCCAGTCTCGCCCGAGTCCGCGTTACCAAGTCGATAATCCGCTGGCATAGCAGTATTTTCTCCGATGATATGGTCTGTATTTCGGCGTATGATGCAGCGATTTTCGACGGAAGCTGATTTGTAGATGCAGAATATCCAGCGGAAATATTGTGACGGATGAATCTAGCAGAGTCTATGTCGATTTGATGCTGGAGCTCTAAAGAAGAATAAGCATGTAGCTTCCGAATCATCAATATTAACCAGCGCACCTTGAACCCTTCCCTCCTTGACCTGAACTTCATCTAATAGATGCCGCACCTCGTTGGGCAGATTTTCGAGGCCTGTCACATAATCAGCCTTATTACAAGGAATCAAGTAGATGGTCTTCTCACTCCATATGAATTCGTTGGTGAGGTTCTGGGCGTCTTCCATGTTTTGAAGGCTGAGGGTGTTCATGGAAGGAGCTGGGAGTTTTCACGTGATTCGGGCTTTGGCCGAGGTGACTATTCAGATGTCAAGTCAGCTCAAGAGACTTCGGTCTGTTGGAAAGTTCAACCTCATATTTTCTGGTGATCATTTTAGACATTCCACCGAGACCACCCCGATTGAGTATATAGCACTTAGACTGATTCGAAATCAAAAAGGTCGCGGTCTAGAACCTTTCCGTTTGGGGAATCAGCAGCCTCTCTTCCTCCGTCGGAGCCGGGCTGAAGCTGTGCGTACTTTGCAGCTTTGCCGACTTTCTTCATATCATGCAATGTCTACATTCTCCATTTCAGAGCGTCCTCGGTTCCAATTACGCGCCTGACGAAGCAGAGCTAGGGCATATCCGTGCTCTCACCCTGGCTCCGCTCCTTGAAATCGAGAAGCTCAACCTGGAGATTCAGCGACTGCAGAAAGCTCGGGATGAGCTACAGTCATTTGCAGAAGCCCATCAAGCCCTACTCTCCCCCATCCGCAGAATTTCACCCGAACTTCTTCAGCAGATCTTCATCGCTTGCCTTCCAACAGCGCACAATGCGGTTATGCATAAATCGCAAGCACCGATGCTACTCACTCAGGTCAGCAGCGGTTGGAGACGAATTGCACTGGGGACCGTAGAGCTATGGTCCTCTATTCATAGTGTGGTTCCTCAGGACCTCAAGTCTGCCCAATTCAACATGAATCTGCGTAACGCGATTCGAGATTGGATAGACCGTTCAGGTGTTCTTCCCCTTGATTTCACGTTACTCACCGAGTTGGCGGAGATGAAGCTTCCCATTATACACCATTTACCAGACGATAATTTCCACACGCCTGAAACCAAAGACTTTTCCTCATTCCTTCAGCTATTTCTCCAGCATTCGAATCGGTGGCGACATGTAGAACTATCAATGTTCTCAGACCTCGATGCTGCAGCGTCATTGGAGACTATTCGAGGCAGTGACGTCCCTCTTTTAGAGACGCTTGCCTTTAAAGCTCTCGGAAACTATGGCGTTCACCAACTGAGGTTGCCAGAGGACATAGCCAACCACTTTTCATTTCTGCTAGATGCTCCCCGGCTCAATACAATCAAGCTCGTTGGGGATTGGTTCTTCTGGCTGCCACCAGCACCAAGAGCTCAGCTCGTTGAGCTCGAGCTCGACTACAGGCGTGTAGGAGCATGGTCCCAAGAGTCCACGGTCGCAGCCGCAGTGGACTTTCTCGCAGAATGTCTCGCACTTGAGATTCTGACCCTCAAATTCGCACCTACCAATTCACCACAAGACACCATTTCAGGCATGACACACCTCCGACTGGAACATCTACGCTCCCTCTGCCTACATATGCACTGTTGGCTCAGGGTTGATGAGGAACCTACAGAGAGACCTGTAGCAATGATTTTGGATGCTATGACGCTACCTTCCCTCGAAGACCTCGACATCCTCTTCAACTGGCAACTCAGCCCCTTTGAATCCCTCGAACAGCTTCTCAATCGCTCTCCCACAGCTTCGTTACGAAATCTCTCTCTACGATCTTCGACAGTTCCTCTTGCACCTCTTTTACCTGTCCTACGTCTCTCGCCAAAACTAACCGCCTTTTACCTGGGACGCACTGTCATTTGGAATGATCCAGCCCCGACGAACTACGTCGCTGATCCGTTATGGAGCATGATGATGAACGAGCCAGATTCATTGTGTCCTGGGCTGGAAAGTATAACTCTGCACAACTGCTTTCAATTGGGCCGCGCATTCGGCGGACCTTTGATGGACTTTCTGCATAGCAGAACTTGTCGAGAAAATGGCGTCAAACCGGTCCAAAAGGTCTGCATCCTATTTCCTAGTATTCCTGATGAAAATCTGCCGGTTGCAGAGTTCGATTGGTTGAAGGAGACGGGGATCGAGGTTGTTCTGGAGTCTAGAGGTTTCATGGGACCGTTGCAACCGCGGCTTCCAGCAGTTCATGGAATCGAGTTTGATCCTTCTCACAATGCTTGGTCCGCACCCCTTCATGATGAGTAAATATAGTTTTTACAGGACAGCATGGAGCCGTTCATGATATGAGAATCTTGAGATTAAATTAAATGACTAGTAATACATGTATGTAACAAATTCAGGACAGAGCAAAAGAGAAGTGATAACGATATCACGAGAAGAAAAAATACGAGAACTGGTAGCATGAAAGGAAATGAAATCCAATTAATCAGCTTGGCATACGCTTCATTCAGAGCCAATCTCCGCCCAATCGTTCACGATTATCATATTGCTGTCGAAGCTATGAATGGACGACTCGAACGGACCGCTTTGGGCCAATACCTATACTCCGAGTCGCTGCCAGGAATATGAGTCGTAAGACGAGAGATGAATTCCACACTAATTGAGCGCGTCACGACTATACTTCATATACGCGACATGAAAATGTTGGTCAGCCATCTATCTGTATTACCATGTTCGTTACAGGCTTTTGACCGACAAGACCAAACCTGCAATCATTGAGGTATGTTCCTTCTATGTCAGACTCGTCCCCGACTTTACTACATGAGTCAACTTTTCAATATCGATATCGATATGATAAAGTAACCACAAACCTTGTTATTCTGTAATCAGCTCCTTGACCGGGATATTCTCGCTCCGGGGGCCCAATGGGTCACTCTGGATGAAGGCCTGTAATACCGGACGGAGAATGTAACGTTAGGGATTTCACTGCTCGGAATCGCCTTGATCTTTTCAGCGGCTTCAATACTTTTGGTCCTCAGCAACAGTTTATTAACTCTTCTTTTGAGGTCTAAGATATATCAGAATCGGCAATGTGTAGGATGAATCCTAACCTACCGTAACTGAACAGACAGTCAAGCTCCTCCAGGGGGACATTCGCTCGTCGTGACAGATCCTCGACAAAGGCTTCACGGCTATAGTCCGGCTGGACACGGTTCCAGGGAGGTTCAATGAGGAACCGGAGTACTTTGTTTGGTATCTCTTCTTTTGGCAGTCCCATTCTTGTCTGCAAGACTGCGCCGTTCAGCGTCACGAGAGTCCAATTCGCGTTGACCGCATCGTCGGTATTCTCAAATTGGATAACGAATTGCGCCATGTAAGACAATGTTCCCACCGCCGGAGATTCTGAATAAGATATCATCAGGATAGAACTGCTTGCATATGCTGGAAAAGAAGCAAACCTTTCCATTTGAACACTTTTTTGATCGGACCGAAAGTCGAGAAAGCATTATGGATATCCGTATCCTGCACATTCTTTTTGAACACTGCGACGTTGATATATGTCGAAGGACGCTCCGACGATAGAGTCATCATCTTGATACGGTAAATCTGGCCGCCAGCCGTGACTTCGCCATCAGAAGTTGCGCTGGCCAGTAATTTTTGGACATTCTGAGGCGAAGCAAATGTGAGGGCGGTGCCGAGATACTGACCTTTAAATGGGGGATGAGAAGATTGAAATGACATTTCCAAACGCCTACCGCTGTTTATCTTCAAAATGCGACCAAAGCTTTGAAAATGGTCTTGGATCGTGTTGGGATCAATAAATCCTCGGCCGCTTTGTTTATAAACAAATATCGAGGAGCTATGGTCGGGTATTGGAGAGGAGAACGAACGAGCATGTTGCGCCCAGCTTGAGCGCAACAAGGTCCGGGCATAATTTTGAAATTTTAACATGATGGTGTCATCACACAACGCTCGACACGGTCACGTGTTTCGGGCTCACTTCCAGTGAAGTCTTGCGCACCCTCACGGTGTCCGAGACGTTCAAGACCTCTGTTTTAAGTCATTCAATTCATAAATACATCGGTGACAGCCACCTCGGCGGAGTACCCAAAAGCATGAACAGCACTATGATACAGACTTGATGTCAAGTAGATAATTGATTGAATAAAAAAGATAAATGACTAGTGATACAAGCGAGACGAAAGAAAATTTAGGACAGAGCATTGGCAGAGATAACCATAACAATACGATGAGAAAACGAAGTGCGAGAGCTGGTAACGCGAAGGAATTAATCCAACCGATCAGCTAGGTATACGATGGGAAAACGGGTAGACGGGTATAAGAACGAGAAAACTATCAAGTCCGAGAGCTAGTAGAAATACGAAAGAAGGATATCGATGAAGAAAGCTAGTTCAACAGAGACCCTCTCACAGCAGATGTGACATTGTATCGAACCTGAACTCTCCGGACTCTGGCCAATCGTTCGGCATCTCGTCGTCGAAACTGTGAATCGACGACTCGAAGGGACCCGAATTTGGCGAATACTCCGAGCTGGAAAAATATGAGTCATAAGACGACGGAGATAAATGGGAATCGGGAGGTGGATTCCAGTACGGAGAGCCTACGGGGTCGGTTGAGTGTGTCGGCCCATTCCAGAAACAATGACTCGTATCCGAAGTACTCCAAAGGTATGCCGAGTTCGGTGATGGAGGAAGGTACGGGCTGGATGTCCTGTTCAGGTCCAGAGCAAGCTGAGGTTGCAGCATCTCGAAACCTTCAAGTTGCTCAAATGTCGTCGGGTACCCTGACGGGTACAAAAAAACGTCGGGGATATACGCCTCGGAAGATGAACTCGACGCCAACGGGACATCTTGTGGCGCCTGGAAATACGGGGCCTGATCCTGATTCCAGTGATCTGCGACTCTTTCGTATCCGTCGAAATGAGTGAAATCAGGGTGACGATCATGCTGAAATAACTGCGGCGGGGAAGGCGACTGGACGGTGCGAGACTGTGACAGTTCCCGAGTTGAGGTGGACCTGGATTTTGCTTGACTCTTTTTCTCTCTATTCTTCCTACTATGTACCGGTTTGTACTTGTAGCCGGGAAAAATCATTTCGTGAGTTTTCTTCAGGTCTTCAGCATGTCCTTCGAAGACTTGTCGTTGACCGAGACTAAGAGAACGCCACACAACGCCGAAGAACCCTGGATTCTGGGGCGCACTCTGGTCTCCTGCCAGTGCTTCGTGCACCAGAATACACAGACCCCGGAAGATGAAATGCGCATTGCTGGGCCTGGGAGGTGGCCGCTGGAGCTCGACAGGCAGAAGGAGTACCCGATCCGCGGTATCTTTCCAACCCTGGATGGTTTGGTGGTGCCACTGGGGAAACCAGCTGCTGACATGTTGGAAGATCAAAGCGACGAACATCGCTGCCAGTGCTGGGTCGTGTTGGCTTTCTTTAAGACCTATGTTAGGAACATGTTCGGCTGAGATGTGGATTGTGACATCTTTGGGGCTGCGTCGAGGGCGAGTGGGATTCTTGGGTAATGCAGTACGTGGCATGTTGAGAGAAGGGCTCACAATTTTCCGCCTTTTATGATCATTGTCGCGCTCGTACCTCCACAGCATTGCAGTGACGCGTTCTGCCGAAATCTTCCATTATTTCATAATTTCAATTTATCAGGATGTCGCCGGGAAAAAAATGAAGCGCGCCGAAGGAATCGAGGGACAGGAATTTCATCGCGAGTTGCAGAGACGAGGGGAATCAAGGGAAGAATTATGAGTCTTTCCATCTCTTCATGTTCTGTCGGTAACCTAGTTACCTTGGCTATTGTATTCGAGTTTGTTGTATTTTTGAGGACATCCAAGAAAGGGAATTCACAGAAAGCAGAGTAAACGTCGCCAATATCACAATAAGCTGTGCTCCCCGGCTGTCCGAGCGATTTCGCCTCGGGCTCCCCGACGCCACATGGCTGAAAACTATCGAGACCGACGCGCGCCGGATTGGACCGAAGCTGTAGAAATATCGGCTTAGGATTGCACTGTAATTGCTGTAATAAATGTCGATTTGGTGTCCCAATCCTGCGGATGGGCACTGCTGGAATGAATCTCCCAGATTCGTCAAGTTGAGCGTCTACTGTGACCGCTTCGACTGAAATTACCCGGTTGGACTTTCATCGTAAATGGCAGTTTTAGAGGTACGTCGGACAGTGAGGTCGAGATGGAATGCCTTTCCATCCGGAATCCGAGATGAGTGGCGTCGGTCACAGAGCCAGCGTGACATGTCACCTCCGATCTCCGAACCGAACCACCAGGGTGGCACATACATATATGGTCAGGATAGCTTGCTCTTCATCTTTGCTTCCTTGATTTTACTGATGCCTTCTTTGCTCACTACAGGAAACGACCTCCTCTGGTCATGATCTCCCAGTCGAACTCGTTCTCCGAATCGTCCACATCGCGACCTGTAGCTCCCAAGCAGTATACAGATCGCTGGTCCTGGTTTCACGAGGAATGCGCGACATAGTCCGTCTTGAATGTCTTCGCTCCGTCCCAGTGACCCTGACTCGTCAAAACCAAATCGCCCCCTTCATTCGTTTCGTCTCCGACCCCGAAATCGGCGCGTCCATCCGCTACCTCTGGTTAATCGTAAAACAACACCCTGAACCAGCAATCATCCTTGCTCTCTGTCCAAACATAGAATCACTGGCATGCAAGCCCTCAGTCCTTATTCGTCACCTGCAATCCAAACCGCTCCCCCATTGTGTTCAATTGACGCTTCATGCCCAGAAATTACCGACATGGCAGATCGACTACCCTCATTTGCACGCATTCAGCCACCAAATCCGTGATTTACACCTCATGGGCCCTGTCAACGAATGCCGAACCCAGCATTTCCTGAACCTGCAAAGCTTCTCCATTTCGTCGAGCGACGTCACCGGGCTGGAGATTATCGAGCATTTGGGGTCGTCATTCAATACCGAACGCATAGCTTTTGTCGTTCATTCGCAGCAGACCGCTAGGAAGCTGCTGGACGTTTTGACTGCGGCTGACGCGGCGTCGAGGATGTTGAAGGCGAAGAGATTGGCGGTGGTGCAGCGACCGAGACGATGGACTGAGATGAAGCTCTGGATTGATAGGATTCAGGACAATGATTTGCTTTGGAAAGGTGAGGCCCTTTTAGCTCGTTTTAACGTGATGCTGAATCACCTCTCAGGACCCGTTACCGGCGCCGTCGAGGACAAACCGCATCTTTTTTGTAAGAGCGGAGACCAATGCCGACCACCATAACCATGGTACTGTACAGTCGGCCTTTCAGGTCTGGGGTCATCAGGGTCCAGTAGCGAAGCATGGTCGAGATTATCAACATTTGGTCTGCCGTCGCTACACGTTTCTGGATAGCCAAGCTAGATAACTTGTTCGACATCAAGTAAAGAGAAGCAAAACAAAAACATTTTAAAATTTCAACGTAAAGGCCACATTTTCCGCTCCACGCTCCGCAACGGAAGATACAAAAATCCCGCTGCTACAAAACCAGTGAGTACCCCAATATCCCCCGTCCCCAATCTAGCGATAGGACCTGTGTAGAAAGCTTGAGACAAGGACGGGATCATGACGCCAAAAGCGCCGATAAACGAAAAGAGCGCTGCTAATCCAACTGGGAGACGCTTCGCAATGTTCCAAGCGTCGAGATCGTAGTTGTCATAGTTTCTTTTGCGAAAAACAAGGTGCTCGCATAGCACGATCGCTGTAAATGCGGCGGTCCAGTATCCTATGATACCTATTGGAGTCAATCGAGGGAAACGTATATCAAGGACTAGGCTTACTCAGAACGTCCGCATAGGTCGAGTAGAATCGCTGTGCGCCTACAAGAGACAGCGGGATCAAGCTGGGTACATCATTAGGCAATGGAATGGAATCGGAACTGGAACCACGAACATGACTGTCGATACCACCGAAAACATGTACCTTGGAATCTTGGCGAATACGGCTGAGATGGCCATGAAGCTTGTACCTGCAACAGATATCAGTCGGTGCGCGTTTTGGAGAGGTGAATGACTGACAGAATGAATACATCGCGGGGGCAGATGATGATAGAGTCGAAAGTGCGGCAAAGACGAGCAGGATCTTGCCAAAGACACCAGATGGCTCGAGGACAGCTGAGACCAACCCGCCAATGTTGCTCCCCTTTCCAAGTCCAGCTTTCCAGCTAGGAATAGCAGGGGCGGAAGCGGCGAACACGATCCCGAGCATACAGGCGGCATTCTGTGGCAGGGGTCAGAGCCTCCGCAAAGAAAGAAGAAAAGAAAACATGACCGACAATCGAGAGCCACAATCCAGCATACGCGTATATGAAGGTCACAAAGCTAGATGCCACGTCAGAGAAAGAAAGAGATACTGTGAAGCTGACGCTTATACCTAGCACGCTTGGCATCGTGGTGGATCCCTAAATCCGATGTCATTGTTGCCCAGCTGAGTGTACCGGCGAACAAGAATGTTCCAAATGATATGACAGCCGCAGCAGTTGGTGGAGGAGTCGGAAGGACAGCCAGGTTTTTCCAGCCGCAGACAAGTAGAGTAATGAAGATGAAGACATTGGGAATCCATGCCACACTCTCGTACCAGTGCATGACTTGATATCCACAGAAAGAGACCTGCGCGACCTTTGGCATGCGAATCAAGAGATGCGACTAGGCTCACAAGAAGCGACGCTACAGCGACTATAACGATCCCCAAACTGTCATTGAGCTTGTCGGAGGAGGCGGCCAGCGTTTGACCGCCGATGATACAGCTTTGGGTCCAATTAGTTTCAGGACCTAGTCCAGTCAATGGACAAATACGCACGTTATGATATTCCATCCTTGCAACGAGAATACATTCAAAATGCTAGGAATTGTCGCAAAGTAGAGTCTGTATTGCATTTGTCGTCGGTAAGAAAGCAAATGCAAGAATCTACACACCCAAAGCTGTAGCGCCCTTGCACCATCGCCCGCATCCCGAGTTTTGGTCCGAAAATGGCACTGACAAGGAGTTCAGCCGTCTAATAGCGGGAGGAAATGCAAACTGACAAGTATGCTGGAATAATACAGACGCTGCGCAAAAAGAGCTCAATTGGAGGCCAGGAAGGAAAAGAAGACTAACATGGTGTTAACGACCAGCATCGTCACCAACGACTCTTTCATCCCAAGACCATAGAACAGCGGTCCAGCTGCGCTAGAGCCGAATCTATCGAAGAGGTCTCGTCAGAAGTCGAACCAAGGACAAACGAATGAGACGACATACGCCAAAATGTTGAAATTGCAAGAAAACCAGAGCCAGAACATCTGGTGCATTCTACCATCGAGACGGTTCTCGACTGGAATGGGTTGGATTCTGGACTAGGTGTCGGTTATGTAGGAAGAGAAGGGTTGTCGGGGCAAGACTTTACCCGTGCGTTTCGACACCCCAGCTATGCAACAGCTTGTTCCCAATGTCAATAAATCTGGATATCCTGCGAGCAGGAGCAGCATCTTGGACTGTACTGTGTTCTTCGTCTTTGGTTTCTTTCATGGGAGGGCTAATGGGTGATAAGCTGTTCGGTAGGAAGCTTTGCGAGGTGAACTAATAAGCATTGCGAGGGTGGAGCGGCAAAGAAGACCGAGGCTAGCGGCAAGCGAGCGGCGAAGAAGACTGCGGGTGTATTGGAGGAAGGCTGCCGGTATAACACCTTTTTACATCAGACTGTGTCGATAGAGCATTTCTACCATCTTTCTGTCGCCTGTCGCTAGGTCGGTCAGAAATACAATCTGTGAATGAAATACCACGGATAAGAAATCCCTCTCTTCAGACCAGTTGAGGCGTCTGTGGTCAGAATGAGGCTGCTTGGTTGAAGAAGAGCCAAGGCTGTCGGGACACGAATTCCTCCGCCATTTACATCAGAATGTGTCGATAGAGAGAATATAGATGTATTTCCACAATAATTATCTGTCGAGAGAGGTTAGAGATGCATCACATAAAGGAAATAGCACGCACAACAAATTCATCTACTTTTTTTCTTTCTACTTCTTCTTCTTGCTCTTCCCAGATGATTTGCTCACACTGGCTGGAGCATCCATCGTCATACCCTGCGTCGCTCCTCCACCTCCAGCACCTTTCCTTTTCCTGCCAGGTTGCACTGTCCGCTCGCTCTTCTTTAGCCAACGCTCTGGATCTGGGGGAGGTGTAACACCAGGGATGACCCCAGCCGGTACACGTCTCTTCCTGGTCTTCTTCGCCTTTGCTGTTGGAGCCTCGTCATGTTCGTCAGCAGTCTTTGACGACACCTGGACTGGGGCGACTGTTGGTGGGGAAGCCTCTTCTATGGTCACGGTCAACGACGTCGATAGGGCATCGAGGGAGCGAAGGTAGTCGGTATTGATAAAGTCGAGATGTTTCTGCGCAGCGAGAATATTGGTCTGAATGTCTGATTGTTCTTCAGGATCCTGTGGATAATCTCAGCAGCAGTTTGGTAGCCAAGAAGAAGACGTACAAGGGTCGTATCGAGCAATTGTGTATACAAATCCACAGCCTCCTCGTATCTCCCTTCGCGATAATTCTAGCGACATGTCAGATAAACAAAGTCGAATCAAGGAGCAAGACGCACCAGCTGGGCTTCCAGATGCAAGACGCTCATGTCATTGGTGGAGCCTTTGCATTTATCTAGCACCTCTCTCGCTTTGGTCAGATTCTGAAGACGATACAAGGCATATGCCTTCTCGAATGGCTGGAAATCGGGTCCATTGGCCTCGATAAGCGCCAACGCGGCGTTATACTGATCCGTCTGCAGATACAGGTAGACCTTTGTCTTCAACGCATCCGGGTCATTGGGCTCCAACCTCAAAACTATTCTCTCCTCGTCAGAAATTATCAAGCAGGAGAAATAGCCCAGACTGACTTTTTTCACAGGTCTTCAGGGCATTGGAGAAATGGCCACCGTCGATTTGAGCACATAATGAAGCAAAATGGCGCTTGAGACGCTCTGGAACGGGCGTTGGTATCTTTTCCTTGCGCGCTGCTGGTCGGCGTTTGGTGGAGGACGACATGATCGACGACACGTGACGCAGACCGCCTCGCAGCTGAGCTTGTTTCAAAACTGCGCGTGCTGTAGAGTCTACTAGTAGGTCTCCTACCTCTCTGCCGAAGAGGAAGCAGGTGGAAGACGCAGACGACCTTTTCAAACCCTTGATCACCTCGGCAGACGCGATCCAGGACTCGGAATTGTGGCAGCCACCAAAAGTCCATCACCGAGTCGCTTTTCCGGCATTATCCGTCTCTATTGGTGCCTTGAACTGATCGCAAAGCCAACTGCTGGATTCTCAGGCAAAACTTCATTCTATGTATCGTGTTCATTTAAGCGCTCGTGTCAACCTTGCGAAACTCCGAGTCTCTTCGCCGCGCTTTCTTTCAATTATCAAGACATCAATGAAATAAAGTACTCCGATGCATTCATCCGTGTTCTGTGCCCTACCAGCTTGACCTTGACGATGGTAATTGTCGCATCCGAAACTTGAGTGTCCAATCGATATTACGTATTGTGCAGACTACATTTGCGGTCTGTACTTGGTCACCGTTTTCTCTTTACGAGTTTGTACCAGAATTTCCAGTGGCACGTCTGTTACTGGAGAGGACTTGGTGTGTTCAGTCAGGTGTAATTCCAAACAGAAAGGAACTCAAGTACCTGTTCAACACTTTTCCTGGTGGCAGGAAACAATGGTAAGCCAACCTCGTTGATGGTGAGTTTCGGCAGAGGTGGATTGAAATGGCTTGCAGATGTCGTGGATGGGCTGCATGACGGTCTTTGGCGTAGATATGGCATTTCACTTTCGCTGTGGCGTGAATATGGTATTTGAGGTAGATCGACCGTGGTCGGAAGAAAAACGGATGGGAGATGGGTGGCGCAATGAAAGTACAGACG
Source organism: Mycena floridula (assembly GCA_029320655.1). NCBI lineage: Eukaryota > Fungi > Basidiomycota > Agaricomycetes > Agaricales > Mycenaceae > Mycena > Mycena floridula. Next base: position 3,398,401 of record JARIHS010000004.1, on the reverse strand, counting down.
AGCATTCATCATAGCTAAAAAGCAATTCGTGTAAACTAGAGACTGTATCAGATCAATGAGGATCAAGGTGAACGGGAAGCTGACCCTGTGGCAATAGGCCTAGAGCAATGAAAAACAACGGGGTCGTGGTAGCCGAAACAAACTAGATCTGTCATCAGCACATCTATTACCGGACGCTCTACAACTTACACAAAGGAGAGCAAAGCCAGAGAACACCCTGCCAATCGCGTCAGCATGGGTGTTACACAACATGGATAACATACGCGGCAACCACCCCAGTGTTGAACACATATGCCGAGAACATCGTTATGCTTGACCCTGTCCTGCGTTTCATCAGACTAATTAGGCCAAGGAAAAGCCGGAAAGCAGATACTTACCACGTCAGATTCGTGTTTCCCGTGGCGAAAGCATATACGAGGGCTAGGGCGATGAGTATATCGTTGCTACAGGCTCCAGCCAGAGCAATGTAGGAGGACCACTGGTATCCTAGTTGAAATATATAATCACGACAACAAAGACAACATACCCTAGGCATTCCTTCAAGGGTGGATATGGACGTGATGCGCCACCTAGGGACAATTTGAGACCACTAGACCAGAAGTATCCAGAATAGGATACGTACAACTCGACACCTGAGACTGCGCAAATGCATTAATGGAATCCCGAGCGGACACCAAAGAGTGACATACTCAACGCAAAAGCTTCATGGCAGAATAATCAGCAGATGCCAAGTCAAAGAAATCTATTTCTTTCTCACCGAATATAATGGCAAGCAGAACAAACTGATGCAACGTCAGCTCAGCGAACAGCTCGGGGATTTGTTAGCTCACAAGGAATGGGGGTATCCATCTCTGATACGTTTTCTTTGTTTTCAGTACTAAGGAAGGTGAATGCCAGGGGACCAGAGACCGAGGAATACTCACACGCCCAGAGCCTCAAAACATAAAGTCTAAATAGACCATGAGAATAGCTCAAAAACTTGTCTGTCAAACGTCACCTACAGCTGTGTGATGACAACGACGAACGCGATGACGAAGGCCTGGATCTAGAGGACATATCAGGTCGGCTGCACCGCGAATCACAGATCACTCACTCGAAAAGTCCAGCTTAATTCGGAATCGGATGTTCGACCCTTTCCCGCCGACAATAAATACGTCGAAGCAGCATTAGATGTCGTTTGGAATAGAGCGAGGGACCTTGATTAGGATTAAGCATGGTCCGAGGTATCGGTAAGAAATCCATTCGCACCATAGAACCGCGACCTATTCGACATTCAGTATCGAGCGAACACTGAGAGCGACATCACACACCGCGCATTTATGACCTATAGGATCTTTACGGTTCACCCAGAAGAAGGCCGCTGTCTGTAAAGTCGCTGTGCCAGCCAGGCTATCGAATGAAGGTTAGCAGTTTATCATAGGCGACAAATACGAGCTGAATATGGACTCACAACGACTGAACCATAAGCCCTATGATCATTGCGATGAAGGCTCCCTCGCCGACCGTGTCCAATGGCGAGATAGAGCTGAGAGCCATGGTCGTGGATTGAGAGAGAGCACTGGCCATCAAACGGTGATGCTTTTTTTATCTTTACGGAGTTTTCAATGTCCATCAGGCCTAACTCTGGTCAGCCCCATTCTGCCGTGCGAGGCTGCGAGCTATCCTATCCAGGATACACCTCATTGAGCCGATGTTCCGACTCGCATATACGCCGCGGATACGCAGCGGATTTTTAACTTATAGAGATTTTTGCATTGGATAAAGGTTATTGAGGTGGGGCCAAGGTGGTCAGACGACAATCAGCGTGGCGGTTTCTCCAAAAGGTACCGAGATACTGGTTGCTGAACGCGTCACCAAGGACGTCTGTCAATTTTCATCAACTATAGTAGACATAGAGGGACAGAAAGTAGATATGTCAGATTTAATCAGGTCGCCGGCAGCATCGTAGAAATGGCTTGCAGAAGCATGTTAGTTTGGCGTGGAGAGAGATACAAGGAGCTCGAGGACAGGGTTCCAAAACAAGATGACTCACCACAGCAAGCGACTGGCGCTAACAGTGCGCTAACTGCAGAATTAAAACTCCATATAGCCTCGGAATCGAAGACGAAGACAGTCGTGGGAGGTTCGGAGAGATGGGATTCCGGAATACCGGCTGAAGCTCCGATTCAAACCCCGCAAGTCCTTGCTAGGTTCTCCACATTCCGCATCACCACCAAGATCAAGCAAGGTGAGACCGTTTTTATGCTGAATCTGTGCGAGATGAAAGGCCTTTGGATGGATTCTGCAACAAAAACGGATGTTTTATGGGCAGAATCGATGGATTGGGATTTGGCGTTTGGATGACGGGCGACTTTTTTTGGGTGAACTGTTACTGACGGTGGCTTTGTCTCTTCTCCTCAGATGGTGCGTCCCTTGAAAACTGCTCCATATAACCTGCTGACGACCCCTTGCAGAAAGTCGAAATCGACTCATTTTCGGGTTTCCGTATTTACCCCAGCAAGGGCAAACTTTTCGTCCGTGGTGACAACAAAGTCCGTATCATTATTCTTTCCATTCCAAGAGCAAGGGCGCTGACGACCATGGTCGCAGGTTTTCCGCTTCGCTACATCGAAAAATGCATCTCTGTTCCTTCAGCGCAAGAATCCCCGAAAGATCGCCTGGACACAGGTCTACCGTCGGATGCACAAGAAGGGTATCACTGAAGAAGTCGCCAAGAAGCGTTCGAGGCGGACTGTGAAGCACCAGGTCAATTCATTTTTTTTTATCATTATATTCCTCGTTCGGCTGACAGCTTTTATAGCGTGGTATTGTTGGCGCCGACCTGGCTGCCATTGCCGCCAAGCGGAATCAGACTGCTGCCCAGCGCACACAACAGCGTCTGGCCGCTATCACCAAAGCAAAATCCGAGAAGAAGGAGAAGGAGGTCAAGAAGGCCAAGGTATGTCCATGTCTCTGGTCATTTTGTCCAAAAGGCTGATTTTCATTCAGCCTGCGCGGTCATCTGCGCCATCTGGCCCCAAGGTTTCGAAGCAGCAGATGAAGGGTGGCAAGGCCAGTGGTCGGTGAACAATAGGTACCCTTACGCTGGACGAGACCCGGAAAATTATGATATGCTGTCTGCTATGCACACCCAAGCTATCGAACATGCCCTTCGAAAAAGATAATTGGTGGTGCTGTAACCAGTCCTCGTCGAAAAATAGGCGCCTGAGGTAATTTTACTGAGAAATATATGATTCGGATTTCTGTTTTCAATTATCACCTTGCACCTCCAAGCTATAAGATTCGCACCTAAACTAGAGCGGTGAAATTAGTGCGAGGGATCGCGATTCGCGTAGTGTATTGGCACGTGTTTTTATAGCCTTTCGATTCGACAACCATGTTTTGCAGCGGCAGAACCTTATCTTACCTTCTTCCGAAAGTCGACTGCTCTATTGAGCACCGCGTGTTTGAGGTTTCAAACGGCGACCAGCTTCATTTACGTTGGGGCACGATTTGGGGACCATAATTCCAGAATGGAGACCTCGCAAGCTCAAGCGCTGGTCGATTCTGGTCCTGAGCGCCTGTCGCTATTCTTTCATCGATAACCACGACCTCTCCCCTCTGAAGACCAGCAGCAATGGAAGTGATTGCCAAAATTCGTAGAGAAAACGGTTGGGATTTGGACCAGGCGACGATGGAGAGCATGGCTCCGATGCAAGAAAATCTTAACAATGCCCTCAACGCGTTCGTAAATTCTTTCTTTGGCGATATCTTGCTGACTTGAGTCATAGTTTGGCCACAGAGCTTTATAGCAAACCGTCGCATTTTATCATGGAGTTTGTACAGAATGCGGACGACAATGCTTTTGCACCAAATGTAGAGCCGACGCTCAAGATAATGATTCGTCGCGATCACATCGTCATTCAGTCTAACGAGACAGGATTCAGCCAGTCGAATGTGCGAGCTATCTGCAAAATCGGTGCCAGCACGAAGAAAACCAACAAGGGTCCTGATGGTTACATCGGTTTGTGATTGCTCATTGGGCTGAAATGGTACTGATGTCGAACGATATAGGCGAGAAAGGCATAGGCAGGTTATTTCCTCAAATTCTTTCGCTCCTGTTTTCAATGCGCTTTACCATCAGGCTTCAAGGCGGTATTCAAGGTGGCCGACCGTGTTCACATCTCTTCCAACGAATATCAGTTTCATCTGGACAAGCGGGTGAAGCTAGGAATGATAACTCCAAGCTGGGGCTACTTGGCTCCAACAGCAGAGCAGGGATGGACGACCTTCCACCTGGAGCTCGCTGCCGATTCCAGAGACAAAGCCTTACTTGAGTCATACAGCGCACATCTTTGTCCATCGATTCTACTATTCCTTCGAAAGCTCCGCCGCATCGTCGTCGACGTCAAGCTGGATACTAATATCCAGCGGTCTATCAGCAAGGCCGACGGCGAATCCAGTCATTCCTGCACTCTTGTAACACAGACACAAACCCTCGACTCCATTTCCGTCGACAAACAAGCTTACTTGACATTCCGCCATCGAGTAAACATGCCCGATGAACCAAAGCGACGAGGCATCGAAACAAGCGAGGTCGTCTTGGCATTCCCTTTGAATGATAAAGGGAAGCCTATGATCTCGACATCACAGGAGGTTCATGCATTTCTTCCTTTGCGATCCTATGGCTTTTCGGTATGTTTCAAGTCGTCGATGTTGAATTTGACTGACCGCCTCCAGTTCATTGTACACGCAGATTTTTTGACCTCCGCAAATCGCGAAGATATTCTCTCCGAATTGCCATGGAACATCGCACTTCGTGATGGAGTCGCTACAGCCTTTGTCAAAGCCATCACCACGCTCTTCAATTCGAGTCCCAACCTCAGATTCATCTGGCCTCTATTCATGCCCCTGAATCTAACGGGATTCTTTAGGCCCGTCACGACGCAAATCATCGTCCAGCTCCAGAGCCGAGCCGTCGTTTTCACCTCTACCGACCAGCTCGCTCTCCCTTCGAAATGCATCACTGTCGCTGATATGTATTGCGACGACGGCGAACCGCTGATCCACGAGTCCAATCTTGATGATCTTTTTTACCTCCATGAATCCTACGATGTACCAGTCAAGGAGATTCTCTCCTGCGTCAAGGTTCGTGCCATGACGGTGGAGGATCTCGTCAATGGACTACGAGGCTTCAAGTCAAAGTCTGACGCCTGGCACGAAAAGGTCGCTCAGGCTCTGCTGGATTCCTCCAGCTTCCACCTCGGATCTTTGGTTTCAGCAATACCACTCATTCCCAAAACATCTGGATCATGGGCTTCTGGCAGGGAAACCGTAAACATATACTTTTCCGAACCCTCTTCCGTCATCCCAAATGGCCTTGACCTATTATTTGTTATCCCGGCTGTTGTTCAGTCCAGCAATCGGTACAGACTTTACCGAGCTCTTGGGGTAAAGACACCCGACAATGAAGCTTTCGCTCATCGAATTCTGGAGGTGCACGGAAAACCGGAGCGAGGGTTATGGGCCCATGACCTCATAGGACACGCAAAGTTCCTTTTCTTGCATATCAGGCAGACTGGGCGCAAAGTGGACTTGACGAAGCTGCTAGTCCAGAACAATGAAGGCAAGACATCTCTTGCTCGGGATGTCTATTTCGACAGGCTGTCCTATCGAGCGCTGTTCCCTCCATCGACTCTTACTCTCCATCCGGACTATTTCCAATGTTTTCCAGATGACCATCATGATTCGTGGATCGAATGGTTGTCGCTCAATACCAACGTCACTCCTCGCATCATCCATGGATCGATGTCCTCGGAGCTGAGGTATGCGCTTGCCACAGCCAGCACTCGGGACAAACTGGCTCTCCTGCGGGAGTGCTGGTCGGAGATTAGCGCCCAATTGTTCGACAGCCAGAAGAAGCTGGTTAGAATGACTCTGATGGACTGCACCGATAACCAGACGCACAAATTGGAGACGGTATATTTGAAGAGGGCTAACATCGTCGGGTTCTCCGGTACCAACCTCCCTTTCCTCGACGTCGAAGACCCAGAGGATCCTGAATGGGACTTTCTAGCTCAGCTCGGGGTTGCATGCGACACGAAACTTCCTTTCTTCATTCGACGACTGGAAGATATGCAGGCAGAGGGAAGTCTGGACAGTAAAAGGATATTGGAGCTATATGAGCGTATTCAAGGATGTTGTACTGTAGTTGACGTCAAGAAGATCCAGTAAGCAGTCCCAAACTCTTCATTCTAGCTCTCGCTCTGACATTCTTGCAGGACAGTGTTCAATTCAAGACCGCTTATATTCATCCCGGCATCTCGTCCGCCATCGCTTGGACGGTGGCTTGCATTATCCGACGTCGTATGGTCAGCACCTTCATCATTGACCTCAGTCACCCGCCTAGAGAAGTTCTATCAGGCTCAGAAAGCTCTATTTTGCACGTGTCTTGGCCTTCAAAACGCGCGGCCCGAGGTGATGCTCACCGAGCTCCAGAACCGCATAAGCCGCTGGAAGACCCTTGCCATAACTTCAGCAATCGAGTGGGATCTCCTTCACCGACTGACTGACATTGCAAAAGAGTCCGGTTTGGCCCCGAAGCTTGCAGGAATGGAGATATTTCCGGTATTGGAACCAGGAACGGCGATGCCCAGTTTGACGTTGGGACCTGTCTATCTTATCGACCCAGCTCTGAAGCTCCATCCCCTCTTCTCCAACGTTGTTCCATTCATGACCCAATATTCTCACAGTTACTTCATTCGCCACAAATCCAAGTTGAAGCCAATCACGATGGTCTTTGCGTCTCAGCTCAAGGATATCGCGAAGGAAGTGATAAAGGAATCAAAGTACATTGGTGGACAGCAGAAAGAGCTTGAGTTACAGGAGATGTTTGCTAGCCGCTCAAGGTTCATCCAAAGGCAAGTTTGCATATCGTGTCGCTTTTTGATATGTTAATACTTCGTTAGGCTCGTTAATCGCGCGATGCCCAGGAAGGAAGCCGAAGTCGCTCCGCGAGCCAAGCGCATATCTGAGCGCTTACCTGGGATTCGAATCTCCAGCGTAGATCGCATCGAGACCACATATCGACTGTTGGGCGAGACTCGCACCACATTCGACACCTTTATGCTGGAGGTTGATCAAACCGAGACGGTAAACGTCATCTGCTCCTTAGGAAGTGGTGGTTCGTTGAACTTGATTGGTGCCGAGATAGCCAAGGCTCTTGCGACTGTGCTACACGTCGAAGTCAACGACTTTCTCAATGTCATTTTCCTTCCTTTGGATGCACTGCTCTTGATCCATCAAATGGCGAATCTTGACCATTTTGACAATCTGACAGTGCTGCCCAATGCCGCTCGGCAATCTCTGGTCAAGAATACCAAAAGTTCCGCGATCACTAGCAGTAGATCGTCGACTGCTACTTCCTCCCTGATTCGACAGCTTCAAGGTCGTCAACCTCCTCGACATCTTCAGCCGGAACAAGCGTCAGAGAGGGAGGTTCTCTCGGATTTGATGTCCGACCTAGGAAGTCGCATGATTCCTGTTACCAGTGTCATTCCTTCCGTAACTCTGGCATCCGACGGTCTTGTTTCGACTCCTCGTTCCGCTGCGACCAATAGATCTCCTTCCTTGGCGCCTTCTACTATTGCTTCAAATTCTTCTACGGGGAATTCAATATGACTGCTGATGAAGCTACCACGGAGCGACAAAAGACCAACGGAATTATGGGTGAAATCATCGTATGTTGTCTCTGATATCTACGAACATCTCTGACTTCTCGAACAGGTCTACGAAACATTGTTAAAGATGCTTCCAGCCTTCGGGATGAACAATTGGACGAGCGAGCTTCGTGGATCCTATCCTGGCTTTTCGCCATTTGATGGTCCTTCTGTCGCTGATTTCGAGTATGCTGATATAGAGGGAGTCTTGACAAAGTTCCTCTTTGGCGCTGAAGTCTCTGAACGATGGAAAAATTGGCCCAAATACTTTTTGGAGGTCAAGTCGACATCGCTGGAGGAGACTGAGCCATTCCATATGAGAGCAGCTCAGCTGCAATATGTAAGCACATCGTTGGACTTGAAAATCTTTGCTGACTCTGATGTTAGGCTGCCTCGTATCATATCAAGGACATGGATTGTTCTCCGACGGAGGTTTATGTGCTGGTTCGCGTGTATGATGTTCGAAGCGAAGCTCGGGAGATCAAAATGTATGCTGATCCTTACGAGCTGATATCGAGCGGCAGGATAAGAATCTGCTCGAATATGCAGTTGGCGGTGGTCAAGGGTTAGCCGCGTCTTCTCCATGTAATTGTAAAAAGTTCAGAAGTACAAATGCCGAAATCCCGCTTTCCGCTTGTCACGCGTCAAGGCGGTTATACTGTGGTGCACTTTGCGCTCTACAGCCATGGCTGGCGACTCTGCCGACGAGAAGGGCAGCGCCAATGAGCCCAAAGGGCCAGTCTCCCCGAGGAGTACCTTGAATTCCGTCTTTCTCGTTGTGGCTTGTACCACGGCGATGGTGGCGAGTGTAAGGCTTTCCTATATATTTCTAGTTGAAAATACATCGCTGATAAGTAATCCTCAGATTTCTGCTGGCACTTCTTCTACCATTGCTCTACCAACCATTGAGCGCGACCTCGACATTCCCGAAGTCCAGCTCAAATGGGTGATATCGGGATACCCTTTGACATCTGTTCGTTCGTTGAGCAGGACCTTTTATCCGGTCTAGCTGACAAGCTGTGCCAGGGTTGTCTTCTCCTCATTATGGGCAGATTAGCAGACCTTTATGGTCGCAAAAAGGCGTTTATCCTCGGCTCCTTGTGGCTCTTGGCTTTTACAATCGGCTGCGCTTTTGCCCAAGGTGCGTCTCTGGGTTCACAAATAGGGCCCAGGAAAAGTCTTAACAGAAACGATAGATTATACAACGTTGGACGTGCTCCGAGCGCTTCAAGGTATCGGTCCAGCTGCGACAATGCCAGCTTCGGTGAGTCAGCTCTGGTTAAGGAAGATCCACGCTCAAGGCTTCTTCCAGATAGGCATTTTGGCGCATGCTTTTCCTCCATCTCGGGCCCGTTCGATAGCGTTTGCGACATTTGCAGCTGGAGCCCCAGTCGGAAGTGCCTGTGGGATGATTCTAGGAGGAGTGGTCACAGAATTCACCAAGTCAGACCATCATTTCAGGCCTTTTGGCGAAAGCTGACCATTGTATGACAGGCAGACATGGCGTTCGACATTTTACACGATTGCTGTTAGCTTCTGCGGGCTTCTGTTGCGTCTTTCAATGACTCACAATACAAACAGGGTCTGGTTACGATCTCTCTAGTCAGCGGGATTTTCACCATTGACGCTGATACCCCTTCAACGGAGTTAGATCAACGTGTCGACTGGCTTGGTGGTTTTCTCGTCACTGTTGGATTGGTTCTCATTGTCTTCGTCCTTGGGCAAGGCGAATCGGCACCCCAAAGGTGGGCTACGCCTTGTAAGCTCGTTTCCTCCAAATTCCAAGTGCACCTCTGACGCCTTTTCCATTACTGTAGATATCATTGCTCTTCTGGTCCTCGGCGTCCTATTCCTTGCAACATTTCTCAAGTGGCAACATTACCTTGACGGGATACATGGTTCTCGACCTTCGGGACCTCACAATTTACAAATCAAATGGACCCCGCCGCCGTTGATGTCCTTGAAACTCTGGATGCGATCTCGTGGACGTGTTGCAGTGATATTCTGCATTGCCTTCCTCAACTTCTCTTGCTTCATGGGATGGAATTACTGGATCCTGGTTTGTGCTCCTCTCATCTGACAGTGAAACGTGCATTCATTCTCGATCCAGCTGTACTACCAAAACTATGTAGGTTACAGCCCGTTAGCCACTGTCCTTCGAATGCTCCCCATGTTTGTTACCGGCATCTTGTGCAACGTGCTGGTTGCTCTCCTTGTCGGCAGGATATCTATCATATGGCTCCTGGGTAGCTAATGAACTTAGACTACTCTTTCGGATGATACTCACCATTCGCTAGGCCTTGGTACAGCTATAACTTCAACGGCTTCTGTGCTTTTTGCTTTAATAGACCCTGATGCACCATACTGGGCTTTTGGTTTTCCCGCTGCCATTGTCGCGGTCGTCGGCGCCGATTTTGTCTTTGCTGCAGGTACAATCTTCGTGGCCAAGGAGAGTCTACCGGAAGAACAAAGCGTCGCCGGTGGAGTTTTCCAGACGATGTCGCAGGTTCGTCTTGTTTTTCCTCAAGGACTTTCTCATTCAGTTGCGGTTACGTAGATCGGAAATTCTGTTGGTGTTACAATAACCACTGTCGTGTTCAACAGAATCTTGCAACGTGACTCTGGAAGACTTGGAATCTTGCCAAATCCATCTGGCACAAATGCTCCTCTTGCAGCGCAACTGGCGAGTTACAAAGCTGCACAATGGACCGCATTTGGATTTGGTGTTGTAGCGACCTCATTAGGTGTCCTTTTCTTTAGAGGCGTTGGTATCGTCGGACATGAAGAGGAAATGCAGTCATCCATGACTGTAGATGGTGCTGGTACACCAGAAAAAGATTTTCGAGATGACAATACAAGATAAATTAACAGAATATCCAACTATCATCTGTGGCAATCAACTCATTTTCTGTTTTCGCAGGGGCTGTGGACCGGTAACTCAAGTAGGGTTGTATGGACCAAAATTTCATCCTCCGGATTCTTTAGCCTGTTCATTCATCATTTCCTCGCTGTCTTTACACGCCTGTAGAACCGAACGGAAAATTTCGCATTATGCATTTCGCTGCTCGGAATTGCCTTGATCTTCTGAGCAGCTTCGATGCTTTTGGTCGTCAGCAACAGGCTATTGACCTAGTATTGGGGTCTAAGGAATATCAGAACCGGCAAAGGGTAGCGTAAATCGTGACCTACCGAATTTGCGCATATATTCAAGCTCCTCTAGGGGGACGTTCGCTCGCCGTGACAGATCCCCGACGAACCGTTCGTGGGTATAGTCCGGTTGAATATGGTCCCAGGGAGGCTCGATGGCAAATAGGAGCACTCTGTTTGGTTTCCTCTCCGTTGACAGTCCCATTCTTGTCTGCATGAGTGTGCCATCCAGTGACACGAGAGTCCAATTCGCCTTGACCGCATCCTCGATATTGTCAAATTGGACATTAAAATGCGCCATGTAAGACAATTTTACCACTGCTAGAGATTCTAAACAACATATTGTCAGGAAAGGACTGCTTGGAATGCCAAGAAAGACGCAAACCTTTCCACTTGGACACTTTTTTGATTGAACCAAAAGTCGAGAAAGCTTTATGGATATCCGTATCCTGCACCTTCTTGAACACTGTTACGACGAGAGCTGTCGAAAGAGGCTGTGGCTGCAGCGTCAGTGGCCTGACGCGGAAAATCTGGCCGGCAGTCGTGACTTCGCCATCAGCAGTTGCGGTGTCCAATAGTTTTTTGGCATCCTCAGGCGAAAAAAATGTGACGGCGGAGCCATGATACTGACCTTTGAAAGGGAATGAGATAGGGCGGAAATGATAATTACAAACACCTACCGCTGTTGATCTTCACAATGCGACCAAAGTTTTGAAACTGGTCTCGGATCGTGTTGGGGTCAATATAGCCTTTGCCGGTTTGTTTCTGAACAAATATCGAGGAGTTGGACTCGGGTATTGGAGATGAGAACGAACGAGCACGTTGCGCCCAGCTTGAGCGCAACAAGCAAGTCCTGGCATGATTTTGAAATTTCCGCGTGATGGCGTCACCGTGAGAGCTCGTCACGGTCACGTTTCTTCTGACTGTCACACACACTCCTACCTTGACGGTCACACCTTGATCTGGCTTACAGCGTCGCGTGCGGCGGCGAAATTCGTGTCCTTTTCTCACTGATGGAAAAGGATCGACAACAGGAGTGAAAGTCAGCTTGTCTGCTGAAACGCTGATTCGCCGATGATTCCTGAACAATTGGAAGTCAATTGGAAGTACGAGACATCATCGAATAACTATGCTTTTCACGGTCTCGGGGTCACTCATAGGAAGCTATTCTATTGGGATCATTTTCATATTTTACTGTCATCTGATTGAAAAGACAGTATGTGCATACAAACGTGGAGATGAATATCAATTGTTCGGAATGAAGTGTTGACCTATAGTTCTCGCACTAATGTCTACGGGGTCACACAAATTGCCATGGAAGAGCACAAGATCATACGCAGGCTCTATGGGTGTCAACTCGGAGTTTCGAGGACCCGTGAAGTCTCCATATTTGACATGTTGGAGACTGGAGACCAACAGTTTGTTGTATGTCATGACAATTCTGCGGAACCCCACCCTACTTGGACTTCATTTGCATTTCTGACATTGACTCTTGGCACCGGTCATAGGTTACACTCCATTCGACCCGTGATTTAATCGCATCACGAAAATCCTTCGATCGTATAAATCGATGTTTCTTCGGAGTTTCTGAAGGCTCAGCCAATTGAGTGACAATTCTGATTTCGCCGACTCGCAGATTTTTTGGGATCTGGTCGGTACATGATTCGAATTTCAGACCTTGGTGTTCTGGTATTTAAAGATGGCACCTTAGCAATCTTGAGATCTGTCCGCCTATGATGCTCGCTGGCTTTTTCGTCTCCCTTTCTATCTCACTGAGTCTTGTACTCGCACAATCACAGGAATGGGGACAATGTGAGTGAGTGACTCGGAGTGAATCATACTTACTCGAATGAAGGTGGGGGAATTAGTTGGACTGGTGGTATGTGGTATCGGAGAGATATTTGACTGTTGGATCATTTTGGGACAGCCAAGTCTTGCGTCTCTGGAGCGACGTGCACTGTCATCAATCCATACTACTCCCAGGTAAGTTTCGGTAATGTCATCTACAGAAGGTATTGATTCTATTATTTCAAGTGTCTCCCAGGTACCGCGACTACGACCGTAGCGAGCACAACGACCGTATCTAGCACAACGACTATTGCATCGACTACTACGTCTGACTCAAACCCGACGTCGACCACGGGGCTTAATATCCGTCTATTGCCTCTGGGAGACTCAATCACCTTTGGACTCCAAAGCAGCACTGGAAATGGCTACCGTGCCGCTCTTCATACGCTTCTCGAACCCGGAAACACAGTCAACTTCATTGGATCGCTCAAATCTGGCACAATGGCAGATAATGACAATGAAGGCCACTCGGGTTTCACAATCGCGCAAATCCAATCTATTTCCACAAATGCAGCGGCATTACCAGCACGTCCCAATGTATGTATTCAAGAGACTCTTGCTTGAGCAGAATATTTATTATATTAGGTGATCCTCTTGATGGCTGGGACAAACGATGTATTCGGCGGGAGCATCTCGACAGCTCCAAGCCGTCTCGATGCCCTGATAAGCTCTATATTCACAGCATGTCCCGATGCTGCACTAATTGTGGCCACGCTAACACCTCTGAGCTCTGGTCAAGCAGCAGTGAACACTTACAACGCCGCTATCACGACCCTGGTTAACAACAGGACCGCTGCTGGGCAACACATCCTTTTGGCATCCATGGCGTCGGTTTTGGCATCTGATCTTGCTGATGGGGTTCATCGTGAGTGTCTTATCTTGTTCTCTGTCCACAAACTTCATACGCCACAATCTTTTATCTCGATTTCTATGGATTATCTCAATTCTCAAACCACGTTTGATCCTTGCTAACTGTTATTCAGCCAACGATGCTGGATATGTCAAAATGGCAAATGCATGGTTCCCTGTGTTCCAGAAGGCAGCGGCAAATGGGTGGATTGGTACACCCGTGTAGCCAAATATATTCTTAGACAATTCAATTCATTTATCGTCAATTTCAAGTATATCAGGCGGGGTGCCGATAAGGTTCTCATTTATTAGGCGGAAGTCAATCTGACTACCGATATCATGAGCAGGTGATATGCTATGATTGTCTCTGAGACTGAGAGATAATGAACGGCAAGTGAACCGTCAGAGTAGAAATATAGAACCGAGAACATTTATTTACTCTACTTGGTCCATGACAGCATGTCCTCTTGATGCCAAGTTGCATCAAGGGCAGCATTCTCCTCAGAAGTAGGAGCACGGGAAGGATCATCCAACATGTCCAGGTAGTACTGGCAAACCATCTTCTGCTCTGACACTCCTGGCAAGTTTCCGTAACTCACCAATGCCTCAGTGAATGATGCCCGTGCATTGTCACCCTTCTCCTGCTTCACAAACGCCCTTCCTAATTCAACTAGGATGTTTGCTGTGCCCTCTTGATCTATGTGTGCTTTGGTGACCTCCAGACCCTCCACCAAACAATTGACAGCTTGGTCATATTTCCCATTTGAGATGTGAATCAACCCAAGACGTCGCAGGGCATATCCAAGATAAGCACCCATCTGTTTCCGCTCATTCACTGCCAGTACAGCCCATTTCTCTGCTTCATCAAGTTGGTGAACACCATGATATGCCAGAGCAAGCTCAGCGGCACAATCTGCTCTCTCAAAAGGTAAGTCAACACCCAAATTTCTGGCATTTGTAAAGTGTTGGATTGCATTGGAATAATTGCTCTGTCGTAAATGGGATGTTGCCAAACACCAAAGGCAACGGACCATTACCTTCCGTGCTTGTTTATCGCTTTGGTCTATTGATTCTAGTTCTTTCTGGGCCTGTTCAATGAGAGGGATCTCATTAAAGGAAGGATTGAGGTGGACTGAGATATTAGCAATGTTGAGCAATGTCATGGCTGCATCTGCTGTAACAGAAGCAGCGAGGAAAGCGTCTCGTGCTAGTTGACGTTGCTTGAGTGACTCCTCGAGGCGGCTTAGAGCAAGGAGCATTGCAGCATAACAATCTGAAACCTGTGCAGCAAGCTTCTGATCTTGACTTTGGCTTGCAAGTTTCAGGGCATGTTCAATAACCTCTGTGCGTGGTCTGATTCGATACTGGTGCCATGCAAGAGTGACAAGTGCTCTAATGACCTCAGGATCAGGTGTTGTTGTTTCAAGGAGGATGGATTGCAGGTTAATTTCCTCAATAGCCCTCATTTTTCTGTCATGTTGGAAGAATTCTTCACCAGGGATGGTGGAGTAGTGCTGCATCAAAAACTTGGATGCGGCTTGGACCATTGAGTCATGAATATTGGAGGGCAGATGTGCAGGATCGAGAAGGTAGGACCGGATGACAGGAAGGACAAAGTATGTTGTTGTCCCATGTTCTAAAAGTGAAGCCTCGAGCAAGACTCTCAGTGCCCCATCAAAGTTCTCCAGATCCAGTGCCCACCATTGTTGGAGAGTGTTCAGTGTTGTTCCAGAAGGAAGCATAGCAATAATGCTGAGGAGAATATGAGCATTAAGTTCCCCTCTGACCATCATGCTCTCTAATGATGTGTTGATAGAAATAGCAACACTGTTTTGTGGATCTGACCCTTGGGTGGGTCCAAGCATTGCTGTACCAGTGATGGTGTATCTGGAAATTAAATCCTGGACTGTATATCCGGTATTTTTGCCATGTCGGGCCATGAGTTTGACCGCCAGAGCCATATGCCCAAGCATCTCCAGAAGTTCAGGGAGCTTGTCATCTTCTTGTGATCTGGGGTAGACTGTGACAAAGAGTTGAAATGAGGCTTTTGGATTGAGTGCCTGGATTCTCCTCTCTTCCCAATCAATCTCTTCGCATGGTGCCACGGTTGCTCTCATCGTAATGAAGAGCGCAACATGTGGAAACTGGGCAAGATCTCGAAGAATACTTGCAACAGTTCCTCTGCCTCCTGGTGAATTCCATGGTGTTTCAAAGTTATCAAGAAGGAGGATAATTGGCTGAGAAGTTCTGCGCAATTCATCAAGAATGTCTTCAATGGTGTTGTGGGTATCCTTAGTGATAGCCAATGATGTGACAAGGACATCAAGAAGGAGTGCTGGGGAGCTGGCTTCTTCACAGGGCACCCAAACACTATTCTTCATTGAATAATACCGCCGGACAGCAGGATGTGCCATGACTTTCAGAGCCACCGCGGTCTTTCCCTGTCCACCAGAACCAAGGAGAACCAACCGTGTACGTTTGGACTCGGATGCTGATTTTGTTGTGAAGATACGAGTCAATCTAACTTGTTTGGACTGGAAGGATCCTGGTTTTGCTGTAAGGATTTGAACAATTTCCTCAACCTCTTGATCTCGGCCAAAGAGCTTGCCGTTTGCTGCAGGCATATAACCACGGGCGCGACTACGTTTCGCTACTATGTTGACGAAATAAGCACCATCCGGAGTAAAGGAAGAGCCTCACCAGCAGGATAGTGATGGTTGATGGTTGTATTATTGGAAAGGACATTTCCACCAACATTCCCTAGTATTATGTCAACAACTTGCGGACATGAAGCTGAGATGGCTCTATTCACCAAGAGTATTGTCTTTGAGGATGTGGTAAACACGGGAGCCTGAAGCAGCCATGAGGGCAGCGACGAAGGATGGAGACAAGCTGTCAAGCGCCCGTACAGCTAAGTGCACATTTGACAGTCCAGGTGACTTGGAATGTTCCTGACGTACTGTAGTTTGACCAGAAGTTCATTCCCACGAGCGTGATGTCACATGTCACACTTATCTCCGGGTTCAGACCTTCGGCACGGCCGTGACACCTCAGTTCATTGTGGCGCAGAAGTCCGATCTGGTGAATTTTTGTGGGTATTAAGCCTGACCCAACTGTTTAAAATGTAGATTCTTATATTTTTGTCCACAAAGGAACGCAAAAATGGGATTTTTGGTGGCCCAGGAGGGTTTTCCGGCGTTAATTTTCGTTTGGGATTGTGGGAAGTCACAGCCTCCAGTCCAACGCTCCAGAATCACCGTGACATCACACTTTTTTTAGTTCAGTTCAAAGCCAGCTGTGACCTGTGATGAACTTCTGGTCGCGAAACTATAGTACTCACGCTAAAAAAAACACAGAAACTATGGAGTGGTCAGAGTTTGGTTCAACAGAGCAATATAGTGAACCCAAATCATCGGCGAGGAAAGTGGATAGAATGGGCTCGGACACGAAAATTTCAAGGTTTGGTTACACTGTGTTTATTCCTGTCCTCTTGATGCTAAGTACAACAGAATCATGACATTTGTGATATTTACGGCCATCTCTACATGCGAATATCGCGAAAAAAGCCCAGGAAAGGGCCCTGGGACGGGTGCGACATAAGCTGTAGGGCCGGCGAGCGGCAAGGCCCGCTACTGAAGCTTCGCCGAGCCCCGAAAATTTTCAGTCACTCCGCCATATCATATTGAATAGGAGACCGGCGACATGTTGATATTTTGAGCCGTGATGGGAATGCCATCCAAATAAACTGGACTGTAAGAGAGTGAGGTTGTCGAGCCAGAGCTGCCTTGGACCAGATCGACTGAGGGCAGCGGGGAAGCGGAAGCGAGCCAGTCTTGCCCCAGCACAATGTGAGATGAGATGTGAGGGCTGTGGTGAAATTGGATTGTGGCGGTGGCGAGTCGTCCGTCTGGACCAGGACCTTTGACAAGGCCAGACAAAAGTCTGCCTCGGGAGACACGGTGCAAAGAAAGAGGATTCACGGGGTCAATGATCGCTGTGACTGGGGAATTGTTAAGGTAGTATCCGGACATAGCTTAGATGGGGATGTGGAATGTTTTCTTTTTTTCTTTTCTTCGGAGGTCACGAGCTTGAGCCAAATAAGGCACGCCGATAGTTCACTGCCCTCAAACACAGCCACCAGGTCACGTTCTTGTTTGTGCATGTTAGAAAATTCGAGTTTTGAGGCATCGCTTTGCAAACCCGTACTTAACAAGTTAAGTAGCGGGCATCCGCACGTGCCGACTTGTACAATTACACAACATTCTGATACTCGTTCCCGCCCCGCGTCAACAAATAGACTAAGATTCTACTACGTAGTAGCCTCAACATCAGGCTCTCTGAAAGAACGAGATAAATCTCGACAGAGAGCCTGATACAGTGGACTTTAAAAATGGCTGTGATAATTTTTGATCGGATATATTATGAAATACACCATATTTGGTTTTTTGCTCAAACGGGAGCCGAGCTTAGCGAGGCCTAACGTCATTTTCCCAACCCGGACCGCGACTGTTGTTTGCCCATTCTTGCTGTTCTCGCATTTTTCTTGGGCCAAGTCATGTCAAACGTGCTCAGTCCCTTCCTATGAACCATATTGCATGAAAAAATGGCCGCGCTTGTGGCTCAAAATGATGTTTCAGTGCTGACCTTCACTGGATGGTTTGAGACATGCCCTTGACAGGTTTTCAAGCGCTGGCTGTGTCAAGCATCACTAGTCAACCTAAAAAAACATATTCTAGACCTTCCTTTCCTTCCGACTCTTTTTCTCGACACTTTACAACCTCCCGAAGATAGGCCAAAAGACCCGCCGCCTGGGATATCTTTCTTGCCGGATGTACCCAATGTCCAGGATTCATGATTCATGAAGGAATCGCAAAGAAAACAGGTCAATGGTGCTAATGGTGGATGAAAGAAGGTACTGCGCTAAGTGGTTCCTAATTGAGCGTTAAGCCAAATATGGTGTATTTCATAATATATCCGGATAAAGCCGATCAAAATTTATCACAGCCAATTTTAAACTCAGATTTACAGGTCCCTCTGTCGAGGATTCTGACGAGTCAGAGGGACATGTCCCAGGTCTAACTACGTAGATAATACAAAAAAGGACCGTAAAATCCAGATGAGAGTTGGCCCCCATCAATAAGCCTGAAGTTTCTGACTCCGATACTCTCCGATTGGTCTCCGATTCCGACTCCTGAGGCCTGGTGACCTTTGCGTCCAATGCTCACCCCTGTCTATTCCTCCTCTTTCTCCTCCACGCCCAAATGACCACAGCACCCGAAATCTCCACAGAGCTATGGCTCGAGATCTTTTCTCATTTGTCGGTGACCGCTCTCATTCAATCCTGTGGTGTTTGCAAAACCTGGAAGCACCTAATTCCTCTTGCAGATATCCATCCTGCTCGTCGAGCGCTGGTCAGGCTTTATCATTTCTACATCCGACAGCCGGAATTCATTCTCAGCCGTCCTGCGACTATCGCTCAAATCCAACCTTTCGACAGACAGGCCTATCTCGCAGACCTGCTGTCCCACAACGCCTACTTGCCAGCAGAGACACAGATTGAAATCCCTGACGAATTCTACTTTTATATCCTTGAATGGCCCTCCCGTGCCATCTATGCTCGCCTTTGGCCAGGGTTCATGACCGGCTTCGGCAGACGCAGCACAGTTAATGGACTCGCAAGCTTCAACAGAATGTCCATCCACCCGGCACAGGTTCATATAGTACCTGGAGCGATATACGCGGGAGGCACCTCTCCACTTCCATTTGATGACAGTGATCCCGACGAGGATCCGGCATGGCTCCCAAGAGAAAGACATGATGTCAGTCAACCACAGGTCGAAGTTACCCCCAGTGGAACCACAGCTGCAGAGTTCCCAGTTCTAACACTGAAAGAGAGTACGGATATGGACCTCTGTCTCGTTCTAAAGCGATCGCTGGTGGGACCTGATGGGCGGGACTTTGGAAACCGAGCGCTTTACATACAATTTGGGACTGAACTTGGCAAATACCACACATGGACATGGTGCTCCTTCCAAATTGTGTATCTCAAACGACTGAGATGCCTATCCGGCGGTGATCCTATGCCGAAAGAGTTGTCCCCAGAAGAACTCGCCCACGATGACATCTATTGGCGCGAACATAAGCGGGAATTTGTCCTTCAACGCAAAGATAGTTGGAGGCTCTTGCAGCCACCTAGCACGTAAGAGAACAGTAAGCAGTTCATCAGTAACGAAGCAGGCAAACTAAAATGGTTTTTAGCTTCTTGCTTCTGTTTTCCAGCTACGCGTCATGTACAGATCGATTTACGAATCTACCTTCCCGTCGTCCTTCGTCCTTCTACTTTTCTTTTTTTCCTACTTGCATACTTCATGACTTGTACTAAATGTGATGTCGTGACAACAATAATGAGTTGCTCTCGACTTTGACCGCTCTTCGACGTCAAAATGTCTCGTCTTACTCTGCTACGATTCATACACATTTTCAGGCTCTCACTGTACTACCAGCACGTGGTCAGTTCTTGCCTTGACCTTTCCGGGATCGTCCAAGTTGACAATTGAGTCTGGCTATGAGTCCCCCGGCACCCAGGAGAGCAAAACGAACTCGTTTGCCAGATTGGGCAGGTCCTGATTTCGTGGTGAATATCCGGGTCAACGGAGATCGTCTGGACTCTGGTTTTGCCGTCGAAATTCGGACTATTTCCTCGATCTCTTTGTCACGACAATAGAGTTTATCGTTGGGTGCTGGCATTATAGCCACGGGCATGGCGATTTTTCGCTGCTTTACAACCAGATGGATTGCCACCAAAGGATGGCCTCTAGCTCACTGGTGAAAATTTTTGTATCGTGGTACATGAATGGGGATGACTCAGGGATGGAGAATAATGAATGAACAATGGTACTGACTGACCTGAGCTTTGCGGCCCCGATTTGAGCGAAATCGGAGCGCAGAACCAAGTGCCCCGAGCACGAGAATCCCGATTAGTATTTTCGGGTAGAATTACCATCGTTGTCAACAACAATCAGCACACTGCGGACCACCGAGCGTCTGAAAGTAAGGGATAGACCTGATCCAGGCATGTGGGATAGCACATCAAGGACCTAATTTGACTGAGACGGATATGTAGCGCATCAAAATCAGGGGGAAACAGATCCAAATGAGTGCATCGTGCGGGACCAGAACATGAGAATCGAGGATTTGATTGAGTCATGATACTGTACAGTATAAAGAATAAACAAAAAGACGAGATATGATGGAGTTTCAAATCAGTTTCAATCACAACGGTAATGTCCGAGATAAGGCCAGATAAACTTTGGATAGATATACAATGATGCGTTTCCTAGAATACTAGCAGCTACCTGTGCCCTGCACGGGAGACTATCGCTTATGGTTTGATTTGTGAGAAACCTGGCATGCCCTCCCTGCAGTCCAGTGGAGACCTGCGGTGAAGCTTGAAACTTCACTACAAGATATACTATCTGTCATGGGCTTAGTTCCAAGCTCTCATCACTTGTTAAATTAATAACTAAGTCTTAGCCATGCAATCCTGAGATTCAATTTCAGCCAACAAACTCTGTCAGGTGGCCCATACTACTACTTTGGAAGATCTCAAGATAGCACTACATCTCAACTTGTATGGGAGACAAAATTATGGCCAGACAAAATTGTGGCCTCAAGCATTGAGTGAGATCCAGGAAGCAATTGCCTCAGTTTGAATAGAGCTGTAACCCACAGACTGGTGAACAGCAAACTTTGAAGAGCCCACATTTGATGAAATGCAAGCAACTCCAACTCAGAGCGAGACATGTGAAACTTGGTGATGAACTTGTAATGTCCAAGTCTCAGTGAGCATCAAGTCAGTCTCTTGCAGCCAGCCAGATAGCTAATAGCAGATACCCATGTTGTGCAATGTGCATGGGAGTCTATTGCTTGCAGGTTGATTTATGAGAAAACCATGCAACTCAGGCCTACGGGATATTGTCATAAAGTTATGATGTTCAAGATTATATCTGTTCTGGTTTAATGGTTAAAACCGATCTGATGGCTGGCAATTCCTGCAAGCTTCAATTTCAGGTAGACCAAATTTAACTGAGGTGGTGAAATGTGAGACCCGTGGAAATTGTTATGATGTCTGATTCTGGCTCAAGTGCTACTGCTGGGATCTGCCACAAGACCCGTCAGGTCCCCATCAAGATATCGCAACCAGCGGGAGTCAAACTTGGGGCCGGCAACAGCGAATAGATGACGTATTGGTTTCATCGCCCTTGAACCAAAAACTTCTCACGAGAACCATAAAAGGCAAATTTGCCTAATGGGGGACTGAGCTCTTTTATTATCAAAGATATAAAAGATATAAAAGATTCGCTTCTGAGTGGTAACAAACAACAAGTCTATAAGTAGAACTCATAATTCCAGCTGGGTCAAGGGAGATGAAGCGATAAGGGACAATGCCCACGTCATCGACCCATCCTCACCAATCAAATATTCTACAAAAGCTATCTTGACTTCTTGAAGAGATGACTGGCTTTTACATCCATCGAGAGTTCGAAGCTGAAACACATTTTGGGAATTTAGGAGCAACCAAAGCCAAGGTCATGAGTCCATATGCGACCAAGTAAGCGGACTCGAAAAGAACAGTGTCGTTTGGAT
This sequence comes from Mycena floridula, assembly GCA_029320655.1. Taxonomy (NCBI): domain Eukaryota; kingdom Fungi; phylum Basidiomycota; class Agaricomycetes; order Agaricales; family Mycenaceae; genus Mycena; species Mycena floridula. The sequence continues at coordinate 3,376,214 of JARIHS010000004.1, read as the reverse complement.
CATCCGCCTTTTGGTCAACATCGTGGGTGAAATTCTGGCTTGTAGCTGAACACTTCTGACGATATTGGAGATGCTTTCCACCTTTGGGATGAACAACTTGCTCTGGCTCTCAGATTCCCTTTGGTGGCTCATATCACGAGTGAGCTTCGCTCCCTATTGGATAACATAAGTAGACCAACACACAATAGTCGCAAGCTGTCTTAGTAAATTGTCCAGCAGCAGAAGTACATCCAATCCATGATTCTAGCTAACGAACGATATAAACCATTTGGTGAAATTTGATGTTTTCTACATTTCGAGCAGCATTGGTGGTTGACAAACTCATTTGGCCTAGTACATATTGAGTATCAATATGTTGGAAGGTCAAGTATTGTACAGGGGACTAGACAGTAAATCAGCTAGTAGGAGTCATGAATAAGAAATAAAGGATATATAAAAGGAGTACTTGCCTCAGTCGTTGTGGTAAAAGACTGAGGGAGACGAACAAATTATCAAGTTTATAAAAGCCTCGGGAACGGCCGAGCGGAGAATGAATGTTGATAAGATAAAAGGTAAGAAAGAAAGAAGAATTTCAAGTTGATTCTAACACAATATAGTTGAATAGTATACTGTGAATGGTCTCCGAGACCTAATGAACTGTTAGATGAGTGTCATGAGGGACAGAAAACAATATACTCGACTCTATGATTTGTCTATGATGGCAACATGTCCTCATGGTGCCAAGTTGCACTAAGGGCGTCATTCTCCCTGGAAGTAGGAACACGGGAAGAGTCATCCACCTTTTCCAGGTAGTAGTGGCAAATCATCTTCCCATTGGCCACTGAAGACCCCTCCAAGTTTCCGTAATTTGTCAAGGCCTCAACAAATGAGGCCCGAGCCTCATCCCTCATCCCCTTCTTCATAAACACCCGTCCTAATTCCACTAAAATGTTCGCAGTGCCGTGTGCATCCATATGTGCCCTGGTGCTCTCCAGACCCTCCACCAAACACTCAACAGCCTGGTCATATTTGCCATTTGAGATGTGAATCAGCCCCAGACATTGCAGCCCAGGCCCAAGATAAGCACCCATCTCCTTACGTTCATTCACTGACAGTACAGCCCACTTCTCTGCTTCGTTGAGCTGACCAAGACCTTGATATGCCAATGCAAGCTGGGATGCACAATCTACTCTCTCAAGAGGCAAGTCAACATACAAATTCCGTACATGTGTGAGGTGTTGGATCGCATTGGAATGATTGCTCTGTCGTAAATGGGATGTTGCCAAACACCAAAGGCAACGTACCATTGTCCTCCGTACTTGTTTATTGCTTTGGTCCATTGATTCTAGTTCCTTCTGGGCCTGTTCAATGAGAGGGATCTCATTAAAGGAAGCATTGAGATGGACTGAGACACGAGCAATGTTGAGCAATGTCATTGCTGCATCTGCTGTGACAGAAGCAGCGAGGAAAGCATCCCGTGCTAGTTGACGTTGTTTGAGTGACTCCTCAAGGCGACGTAGAGCAAGGAGTATTGCAGCATAACAATCTGAAACCTGTGCAGCAAGTTTCTGATCTTGACTTTGGCTTGCAAGCTCCAGTGCATGTTCAATAACCTCTGTGCGTGGTCTGATTCGATACTGATGCCATGCGAGAGTGACAAGTGCTTTAATGGCTTCAGGACTAGGTGTTTTTGTCTCAAGGAGAATGGATTGTAGGTTAATTTCCTCAATAGCCCGCATCTTTTTATCTTGTTGGAAGAATTCTTCACCAGGGATGGTGGAGTGGTGCTGTATTAAAAACTTGGATGCAGCTTGGACCATTGAATCATGGATATTGGAGGGCATACGTGAGTCCTCGAGAAGGTAGGATCGAATGACGGGAAGGATAAAGTATGTTGTTGATCCATGTTCCAAAAGTGAAGCCTCGAGCAAGGCTCTGAGCGCCCCATCAAAGTTCTCCAGATCCAGTGCCCACCATTGTTGGAGAGTGTTCAGTGTTGTTCCAGAAGGAAGCATAGCAATAATGCTGAGGAGAATATGAGCATTAAGTTCCCCTCTGACCAATGCACTCTCTAATGATGTGCTGATAGAAATGGCAACACTATTCTGTGGATCTGACCCTTGGGTGGGTCCAAGCATTGCTGTACCAGTGATGGTGTATCGGAAAATTAAATCCTGGACTGTATATCCAGTATTCTTGCCATGTCGGGCCATGAGCTTGACTGCCAGTGCCATATGCCCAAGCATCTCCAGAAGTTCTAGGAGCTTGTCATCTTCTTGTGACTTGGGATAGACTGTGACAAAGAGTTGAAATGAGGCTTTCGGGTTGAGTGCCTGGATTCTCCTCTCTTCCCAATCAATCTCTTCGCAAGGTGCCACAGTTGCTCTCATTGTAATGAAGAGCGCAACATGTGGAAACTGGGCAAGGTCCCGAAGAATACTCGCCACAACTCCCCTCCTGCCGGATGAATTCCATGGTGTTTCAAAGTTATCAAGAAGGAGGATGATTGGCCGGGAAGTTCTGCGCAATTCATCAAGAATGTCTTCAATGGTATTGTGGGTATCCTTCGTGATAGCCAATGACGTGACAAGGACATCGAGGAGAAGCGCTGGTGAACTTGCTTCTTCACAGGGCACCCAGACGCTGTTTTTCATCGAATAAAACTGCCTGATGGCAGGATGTGCCATGACTTTGAGCGCTAGTGCCGTCTTTCCCTGTCCCCCAGCACCCAGGAGAGCAAAACGAACTCGTTTGCCAGATTGGGCAGATCCTGATTTCGTGGTGAATATCCGAGTCAACGGAGATCGTCTGGACTCTGGTTTTGCCGTTAAAATTCGGACTATTTCCTCGATCTCTTTGTCACGACCATAGAGCTTATCGTTGGGTGCTGGCATATAGCCACGGGCACGACGATTTTTCGCTGCTTTACAACCAGATGAGCTACATTTATCGCACCAACCAATCGTCTCACCGGTAGGATAATTGTGATTAATGGTCGTATTGTTGGAAAGGAGATTTCCACCGACATTGCCTGTTATTTATTTCGTCAGCCCGCGGCCACAAAGGTGGGCTCTCTCCACTCACCGAAGTTATTGTCTTTGACGATGCTGTAAACATGGGAGCTTGAGGTGGCCATGGCCACCCTCGACAAGCGAACGAGCTCGAGATGAAGGCTCTGGACAAGTGGTGATGACAGTAGCCTCGAGCTCTACAGCATTGACAGTTCAGGTGACGTTGAATGTTCCCATCGTCCTCATTGCTAAAAATACTGTATACCTAGAACCGATGGGAAAGAGCAGGATGACGCTCCGTCTGGGGAAAAACAGCGGTCAATAAATCTGATCATAATGATTTATAGAATACACTGCGACAAGGCTGGTCAGGAGCGAAAGATTTTGCGAAAGAGATGGACTCACCGAAGTTTCAAAATAACATTTCTCTCCGTCTCTGTTCCCGTTAATCTGACCCACTTGGAGCTTCTTGAAGGCTTTACACAAAATTCGTCGAACGGTGAACACAGTGAACCTTTTCAAGCTGCCGAAACAATTCCAGATGAAATGGTCCTTGAAAACGCGTCGTGTCATATCCAGTTCTGAGACAAGGAGGTCGCTGGTACTGGAGAGATGAATCGTGAATTCGTTCGCCAGAGTGGCCGCCAATGTGCTGCGACGCGCCAGAGAGAAGGAAAATGCGACGCGCGAGAGACAGAGAACCAGGATGATTATGCATGAAATTGGATTCAGGTCTACGAATTCGTCAGTTCACGACACGGAAGAAAAAGCCGCGAAGCAGCAGAGCTCACCGGTCAGTCTTGACTTTCTGGATTTCCCCTTCAAGTTCAATTTTCGGACTTCCCATTCACTTTCCGGATTTCCCGTTCACGTTTTAGATTTCCCTTCGAAACAGGACATGTCCGACTATGAAAGCTCCTTGGACCATATTACATCGAAGGGTATCAAATCACCTGCAAGAATGACTGTTTCAGATTGCCGAAAAGGAGGAAACGGAGACAAACATAAACGGCCCGCACTAGTACTGATGCATGAACCATGGGGCAGCAATTCGATAGCCAATTCCTTGTTATGGGAAAGATTTCTAGTGGCTTCGTCACCATTCACCTGTTCGTCTGAGAAGAGGAATGGGTAGGAGAAACATGAAAAGAATGGACCAGGCTCACGAGAAAGTCCAGCTGGAAAGTCACTACTGTCACCCCGTTAATTTGACGCCAGAAGATGAAAGAATTGGGCGACGTTTCTCGTCAGAGACGCAGATCCTGAAGCAACCTGAAGCAACCCATGGCGAAACTAGGGCTGTACACCGTGCCCGTCCATAGACGGTTATACGGGCCCGTTGTATGGTACCCGTATCCCGTCCCGTCGGGGATTTTTTGGTTTTCTCAACGGTACGGGTGACGGTACGGGATCACCCGTTTTCACCCGTCGAAAAACGGCTGTGACGGCCGTCTAGACGGGTCTTACCCTGGTATGACTTAATCACCATGGTTTGTGACATATTCTGCCTGTCTCAAGGTTGGGAGAATGCCCCATGAACGCAAATTTTGATACTGATCAACATACCTAGTGAACGAAGCACGTTCAGGGCCTTGAGGAGTGGAATTGTCCCAAAATGGCAATGGCGCCACATTTCCTGGTGCCTTTTGTCACCTTCTTCATGCGATATCCATGACTTGTATTGGTGAGTCCTCAAGCCTTATATCAATACTAGAGAGAATCTGACCTTGGATGAGCAGGTAACTGAAATATGATCCTGATATCACAGTTTTAACCCAGCTGAACATGGTTCAAGGACATCAGTAGGATTTCCTGGCATTTCTCGATGATTGTCTAACCTTTTTTGGATCAGGATATGATAAAAGTGAAATGTTTCCCAATCCAACATCCGTCTCCCATGTGATGGCCGTTTTTCGACGGGTCCCGTCCCGTTTGAGCTTTTTCTTCACCCGTCGACGGACGGGTTCACAAGAACCGTACCCGTTTTCAGCCGTCGATTGTATGGCCGTATCCCATCGTATGGACGGTGTACAGCCCTAGGCAAAACTGATACCAACATCATCGCTAGACGTCCGATTAATTGAATTCTTCACCGAAGATGAAGGAACAGTGGCGTACAGAGAGCCAAAAGGCCATCTCTCGAGCTTCCCGCATCGACCGTGCTCGGAAGGAAGAAAGCGAGACGACAGCAAATGCCGGAACATGGATCATCAGATCATGTCCAAAATAGATTCTGAATCCTCGAATCAGGTGTTCGTGTCCATAGCTTTCAGGTGTGTTTTTGTTGGGGCAGCTCGTTTAAATTCGTGGCGGTAGGGCCTAGGCTAGGCGAGAAGGCGAGAGCCAAGAATTAGCCGATCTCGTGACATTCATTCGTTGTCTCTTCCTTGACCCTCATCTCTAAACAGAGACCTTTATGAGATGGACGCACCAGGTTGATTTTTTGTATATGCTAATGATTCGGAATTCAATACAATTCATAGAGCCGGGCGCCTAAACACCAAACAGGACCACAAATCCTCGGAATTGGAGAGATCAATAGGGTCGTTCACAGTAGCAATTATTGCTCAATTGTTGGTCAATTGTTGGGCCAATTATTTTTTCAATTATTTCAAACAATTAGAGCAACAATTCATGAAATAATTGACTTGTTTCAATAATTGAGATCCAATTCTATTATTCAAATAATTCAATTGTTCGACCAATTATTTTGCCATCGGCAACCAGCACTGTTGGCGAAATTTGAACTCTGACATCACCCTCTTTGTTCCTTCCCACCGTCGTGCTCGACGACGACGGCCCCCATTTTCAGCCTTCTCTATTTTACTCTTCTTTTTATATAAATTACCTTCAGCATGGCCGGCAGCAATTCCAGATCCAGAGGCTCCAAGCCAAGCTCCCAATCCCAACCTACTTCTGAATCCATCGGTGGAAAAACCCACAAAACGTCTCTTTCGAGCATATTCCTCTAGTTCATCAAGCTGGAGCACCCTTTTAGGTCAGGCGGGCATGGTAAAGGTGAGAAAGATCGATGGTGGTCACGCGATTACTGCCCCGGTCGGAGTCTGAATAAAATAGTGTGCCGAAAGGCTGTCAGGCCATGTTCCAGACTATCAAGTCCACGATTATTCTCCAATTGTTCCAAAATGGCAGGAGGGGGAGTTCAGAGTACCGATTATTGGCCAATTATTCACTCAATTATTTCATCAATTATTCCGTAACCAGGGCCAACTATCAACAATTGATGAACAATTGGTAAAATAATTGGCCAACAATTGGCCGAATAATCGCTACCTTGAACAACCCTATTAAATGTATCCCTCACGCCTACCAGCAAGAAATCCCTACAAGATCTTCCAATCTTTGTATCGCCAGACCCTACCATAGCTGAAGGCTTCACGGAGACAATTGCTTGTCGGAAACTGAAGTGGCAGAACATGTGAAACAGGAACACAGTCAGATGGCAGTTTGATGCCCTTGCAAACCACATCGTGGACGTTTCGCTCCATTGTCTTTGAAGCTCTGCTTTCATGGAAAGCTAACGGACAAAGGACATAAATACCCAAATGGAAAAAGGTGCGCTTTCTCAATTTTCTCCTCTATACCCTCTGCTGACACGATTATAGAGATAATACTCGGGCGCCACCTGAATCCTTGAAGTCCTCTCCTTCACCACATGCTGCTGTTAACCTGGGCATTCATTCCGAAAAACGAGGTATTCATTTCATTCAGGAAAACGGGGACATTCATCTTATTCTTTCTCCGCCAATTTTCTTCCCTGACCTGCTCTATGCGGTATTCTGTCGGTTGCTTTGAACTGCCATCAACGCATACGATACAAATCTTGCTTGGGACAGGTGGAGAGCGTGGATCAGCAGATTCAGGGAGATACAGCGAGGAAAACGTCATCCAAAATTCTTATTCCTTTGAGGATTCGGTTTGTGTTATCCCCAGCGGCTCTCCCGTTCATTCTGACGTGTACATCCAGTCGTCATAAGGCCTCTGCGGCGCAATAACGACATAAACCGCTGACTTGATCTTCCCGGTCTCGGTTCAGCGGTTGAGCAAAAATAATTTGTCGTCGAATCTGACTCGAATTGAGCTGATGCATCGGGAAAGCGGATACTTTGATGCTTCTCCAGCGTGGTTATGTCAACGCTTCTTCAGCGCGCGTCTCGTAAAATGGGACTCGAATCGCCCAGGTTGCCCGGTATGGCGCGTTTCTTCCCCCACAATTGGGTCTTCTGGTGTTTGACCGACATCTTTAACCCTATGCTGCACATTATGTTAAATAAATAAATTTCCAATGAAACTGCAGGTGGGACCAGCACGCTGAAAAGAGCCTGAGCACGTGCTGAAAATAAAATTTTGCACACGCTCAGACCTCAGATGATGACTAATGATGACGGTCCGATCAGGCTGAGTGCAACAGAGCTCGAGTGGAATTCCAGGTTCTCGCTCGAGCTCTGTTGCAGTCAGTCACCTGACCCATCTCTCTTCAATCCGCAGCCTCATTTCGCCTCTGCTCATTTCCTTCATGTACCCCAGACACGAGGGCAAGGGTGGTATGTCAATAATATCTTTCTTTTATTGTTCTGACTATATTAATATTCCCAGTGAGAAGTCTGCTCGCTACCACTGACCGTCATGAGCTGGCTGCCCCCATGGTTGTACACCGTGCTCAAGGTCTTTCCTTTCTATATAGGGCTCTTCCTATGCTTCATTCCAGTTAGTGTCCCAGTTTACATCCCATTTTCTCCATTTTTACCCCACCAACAGGCCGGTTACGCTTTGCGGCAATTTCAAGATTTCTCATTCGTCATGGGAACAATCTCTTTTCTTCGCAGCTCTAGGACCATTCAAAGATGTGTCGAATGGACTGAGAGCATTGGATTCGCACTCGAGTGCAGGCAAGTCTTCAATTCGTTTGTTCAAACAGCCCCTCATTTTGACGTGATTACAGCATCACCCTTGTCCATTTTGTGCACATTTCAGGTCTCTTGATCCATTGGATGCTCACGGCATCAGGTCAGGTTGGCAGTTGTGGTGAAAAGCAGGTAAGCTTTGTTGAATTGGTCTCTTTCGATGACTTATATTTTATAGCCATCGCATGCTTTGTTACCTCCCGTTCAAGTTGTCACCTCCTTCAGTACTTCAGTCGCTTGTAAGATTGCCTAGGTACATTTTTCCCTATTCATTTTGCGCCAGCTGATGCTCACTGTTGTTTTCAGCCTTGACCTTATAGTTTGTTGATGATACTGCATTGCTCACCTGGTATGTCCTTTTTCTAGTCCAGTTTACTTGCTCCTAATGTACTCTGACAGTGGAGGGAGACCTCACAGGATGGAACTTGGGGGCAGGAGCTTCGGTCGGTGGACTTGTTCTGTACATACGTATTGTCCTCTGACAGACATGTATCATCAGCCATTCAATATATGAATTTATCTTGATTCGTACATGGGCCTGCAAGACCTTCTCACTGGGTATTAATATCTCTGCTTGCTTCACAGTTCAATTATGGATCCCAACCAAGGCAGCAGCAGCGGCGGCTTGGAATGCAGAATTTCCATTGCTGACATTGATAGATTGAAAAACTTGGATTTCTGTACGTAGAATATGTATGATTGTAATTTTTCTCTTCAGCCAGATTGCGCATCTATGGCCTGAGCTGTATCCTCGACAAGAACTTCTTTTTCCTTCTCAAAGACGTCGCAAATCCGGAATCGTTTGATAACCAAGTTTGCTAGCTCGGTAGCCATTTGCCTGCGAGGATCTCCCAATCCATTCATCCCGCCTTCAAAGAAGGTTCGAGCTTCTCGTTTGCAGGCCAAAGCCATTTGCAAATCCTGGCCTTGTTCGTCAATAATGGCTAGAATGTCATCGTACCAGATTGGGAAGGTTTCCTGCATAAGCTTGGGGATGATGATCGTCTTCCAGAAGTTTTTGAAGCTTCTAGTGCATGCGACATGATCGTCGCACCGCCAATCAGGATCTTTACCCATGCAGTCAGGGATGACTGGAGCAAGCTGGTATCAACGATGAACGAGTTTGACGGTGCCTCGAGCGACCATTGCAAAACCGTATGGGGTCATGGCTTTGATGTCGGACTCGCTATGCCATCCAACAGGTCGTTGGATCAAGAGCAAGAGAGCAGGTCCAATCCATTGCTTGATTCCGCAAGTAATGGCGAGCCTGAGCTTAACAGCAGCGCTGAAAGGTTATGGAAGGCTGGCAAATGTCTGATAACTTTCGAAGGCTCTGATTGAGCTGACATAGGCATTTTCAGCCAGATACTTGTGAGACATGTACAGCACATTGGAATGGACTGCAAGCTTTTTTGTGTTGTCCAGACCAGCAACCTGGCTGGCTTGTCTATTAGACTGTCAGTCAAGGGCTTTTTATATAGAAAAACTAGAGGCCTTACATGCCATATATAAACGAGAGGAAATCCTCCCATGGTTCATTGCCTTCATTCAAAATATAAGGATTCATTTCTGACCCAAGGCTGTTCTCTGCATTTGGCGATGGTTGAGGTTTTCCTTCAGAAAGGCCCATCAGCATTGACAGGCCTATGGAATGTTGATGGAGAACAAAGCGATGGATTCGATAGCCAACCTGTTTGACCTATAAGATAATTTTTTTTCAATAAATAATTGTTCATTTACAGTAATTGACGGCTGACTTGTACGCCAAATTTAAATATGATCTCCTGTTGATGTTCAACACACGACATTGGGGTGGGAAGGGTCCCGAAACATTGTTCAACATCGAAACTCGTCCCATGACAAATTTGATGGCCGTCGCCGGAGATGTGACCATTGGAGAAGGTGATAAAGTCCGGAGGACCGGATTTGATGAAAATGGGTCACTTGGACGAGTCGTGGGAATATCAATCAATCACGCAATAATGACCAAATAATTCGTAGAAAATCAGAAAAAAAATTAATCATCTTCGTCCGTCCACCCGTCATCTTCGGAGTCACCCTGGCCATCTTCCCCTTCATCTTCCACAGTGCTCTCCTTCAGCTTGGGCTTGGGAATTGCTTTTTCGGGCTGGAATTCAGCATCACTCTTTTTCGGCTTCGGGTGCTCCTTCGTCCAGTCTTTGACCAATTCTCCCTGTCCTTTCGCAAGATCTTTCTCCCTGGTCCATTCCACGACTGCATCCTTCCATTTCCCATCCAACAACTTGTTTCTTTCCTTTCTTTCTTCGTTCTCTCTTCTCCAAATCTCAATTTCCACCGCGTATGATTCCTTCCTCTGTTTTCGGCGCTCCTTTAACGCTTCCTCAGCATCCATAGCATTTTCATGCTCTACAACCTTGTTGAAAAACTCGTCGGCCGTGAGCAAATGGGGTAAGCCATCGCCCAGCAGCCGTCCGCCATGTTTCCCCCTTTTATTGATTCTCTGTTCCTTCGCAGCAAGCTGGCGACGAATTCGACCACAATAGACTCATTGCAGAACCATCTGGGCCTGGAGCTGAATGACCTGGCCCTTGTAAAATGTTGCTCGTGCGTCTTTCTCCACCAGGGCTTCCTGCAGCCGGCGCTCAAGTGTTGTCTTCACAGGAATTGTCAACAAATCGCTGCTGACTTCCATACCGACTTGTCGTCGCTTTACCGGTGAAACGGGTGCTGCTGGTATGTCTGGAAGCTGGGATGTAGACTTTATTGGTGATGCCCGAGCCAGGAATGCCGCAACAGACGATTCAAGCTGAGGCAGTGCGATGTGAGCGGGTCGATTTGTCGAGTTGATGAGGTGAGATTGTGACTCGTCTTCGCCGGCGCCCGTTGACTCAATATGGATAGGCTGAACAGCGTCCATCAGTAAGTCTGTGACAATACGGACTGGCGATGGAGGGACCACTGGTGTAAACACCTTGAACGAGGTATCTCGGCTGGGAGCCATCATCTGGGGCGTTATAACATTGCGATTGAAAGGACAGATGCCTGTTTTGCTGAATGCCGTTGTGACCAGCGCAATGGTCATGACTTTGAGGTGAGCTTCCCCATAAGATTTCAAAAAGCTCTCCTTTGTAATGGCTTCTCCAGTTTCGCGCAAAAGCTTGTCCCTTTGCTTCCTGAATTCATTTTTCAATGGACTGAAGCACACAACATCAAGGCCTTGGTAAATGTGCGTCCCATGAGCGATATAGCATGGCACCTTGATGTTATGCTGGTGGCAGTGCTCGAGAAAGCTACGCGTGAGATGTGAATCGTGGCCGTCGGCATATAGGACCCGAGTTCTTCCCTTTGCAAGGGCTCTGGTTTGTTGTTCGAAATGTTTCGCATAGTCGAGACCGATAACTCGGTCAGTCCATCCCTTTTTAGAATAACCAAGACTAAAGCATGTTAATTAGAGAGTGGGATGGAAAGATGGAAAGAAACACACGATGCTTTTGCCGGATTATCTTGCAGCCACTTTACACAGAAACCTTGACCTTTGAATATCACAGCAGGAGGTAAAGTTGTTCCGTTCGCCCCAATTGTGACGATAACAGTGATGTTTTCTCGAGATCCGTCCTGCTGCTGATATTGTACTTTCTTTCCCTTCCCTCCAATCACTTTCTCGTATCCTTCATCTCCATTAGCCCTAAATCCACTTTCGTCGAATGCCCAGATGCATTCTGGTGCAATGGGGTTTCCGTCATCTCCACGAAGTAGCAGTTCTTCATTCATATCCCAATACAATGCATTTGCCGTCTCATTAACAGCCTGACCTCGCTTTGTGTCGAGTTTCCGAGCCTTGTAGGCATGAAGGCGATCAGAATGTTTCTCGACAAAGCGCTGCGTCCACTGAATCCCAACACCATCCTCTGGAAACTCGTCTCCCAATCGTGTCCGGCAAATCTCATCGACATGCTCTTTCAGGCGACGATGGCTCAAACCATGGCCCCAGGATGCAGTTTCTTCGACATAAGCAATGACCTCATCTGCTTCTTCATCCAATAGCCAGCCCTTTTCTGCATTAGAATTAGAACGCAGACGCCCGCCGTTGACCAAGTTGCGCAAGGTATTATGATTGAGATGAACTGAGATCCCTTTGTCCTGAAAAAAGGCCTTCTCAACGTCTCGACATATCAACCGGAACCCTTTCTTGCGCCCAGGCCCAATTCGTGCTTGTTCGGCCTGGTATAAGGTGACAGCGCGTGCCATCAGCCGGTCCTGCTGTTCTCGATAGATTTGAGCTTTTTTGGTCCGTGAGAGCGCTTTACGAGCCATTTGAGATGCTGGGAGATGGTAGAGAAGCTGTCTCTAGCAGAGGCACAGGGGTTGGGGACAGAATGTGGCTTGGGGAACCTTGTTTCTCAAAATTTCCGTATGTGTGACATGTGTGACAATGTGACAGGGTCTCGCTCAAAATAGCGACTTGTTGCTGCAGCCTTACATAACAATAACTCAGGAGAAATCTGTTCACCTTATCATATATCATGTCTGTCCTGATATTCCCAGACTGCTAGAACCTAATTTCATGGTGAATTCAGCGTCACTGAGGTCAAACAAAATTTCATCCATTTCCGGTTTTGCATCCAAAATTGGATTACCGCCGGTGAAACACATCACGACTCGGATCCAACACGTGTACACAACGAACAAAGTTCAAGTCCATCTCACCCACCCCCAAACTTGACCGAGATTGTTCCCAGAATCACAGAATAATCATTTGTACAACTGAACCATGGTGTACAAGTGACCCGTCAATTACTGTATACAAAGGACACTTCACACCTGGTAGACAGTATCACCGTTCTCATCCCAGAATAACAGATGCTTGGAATATTGATTGTTGGCAGGACCAAAGAAAATTTTTTCAGTCATACTGGACTTGGAAGGAAAACTGGTGACTTGGATAAGATTTTCAGACGATGTACAGTGTGACATGCTGTGACTCACTAAAACTTAAAGCCAATGCTGTCTCCCTTTCCAGATCTGCCGCAACCCCCTGTAAATGATGCATGGTCCCCGCATGTTCACAGTGCATATACATTTCTGTTCAATGCTCATCAAAGTGCCAGTTTGGTTCTCAACGGAAACAAGGAAGCCGATCGGTTCACTTTTCATATTGAGAAGCTGTCTGACCAGGGGGTCGAAGTGCTGGAAGGACTTGAGGAACATTCCCTTGATCCACAGAACCACCTTTCCCAGCTCTGGGTCCAGCATTGCGCTCGTTCCATTGGGGAGCTCGTCAGCGCCTTGATGGATGGTCGCAAAATTGCGAAAGCTGAGTACGTATATCAAGTCCTGACATAGATATAGCTGACCCTGTTCAATAGAGAGACTAGAAATGTCAGTGCAGTAGATCCTACTGAGATGCACCATACCGGAAAGCGTGGGTGTCCTCGCAAAGAAGTGAATGTGGCTTTCTTGCACGAAGCCATGAACTCTAAGCGCCGGATATCAGTGTTGAAGCTTGCACATCTGCTGAAGATGACACGTCAGACGCTCACCAAACGGTTAATCGAGAATGGAGTCTTCTACAAGTTCACAGAGCTGTCAAATCAAGAGCTTGATGTTCTCGTCAAATCTTATCGAACAATTCACCCCAACCAAGGCGAACGGTATCTCATCGGTCACTTGCGCAGCCAGAGCCATCACATCCAGAGGAACCGGATTCGCAAGTCCATTCACAAGGTGGATCGCCTCAGAATCACAATGCATCAGCGCACGAGCATCAAACGTCGTCCGTACAAAGTCTCTCGACCCAATGCTTTGTGGCATATTGATGGCCATCACAAACTCATTTTATGGGGAATTGTGATTCATGGAATTGTGGATGGCTATTCACGAACAGTAAGTCATTTTTAATTCTCAAGATATTTATCTGCTAATTTGATCCAGGTAACTGGATTGAAGGCCAGTGCAAATAATCAAGCGACGACTGTGCTCCGAGTGTTCGCTGATGCTGTCACAAGTTACGGAACACCATCAAGGGTTCATGGAGATCGAGGAGGTGAAAATAAGCTGGTGGCACTTTGTATGATCTTGAAGCATGGGCTTGGAAGAGGTTCATTTCTCTGGGGATCGTCAGTCTCATTCAATTTCTGCCAGGTAGAATACAGCTAACCTATTCTAGATCTACTCGAAACACACGAATTGAGTGTTTGTGGGTAGAAGTCGGCAGTCATTTTGCTCGTCGTTGGAGAGCTTTCTTTTACCGGCTGGAGGCACTTCATGGGCTTCGTCGGAAAGATTCAAAGCATCGATGGCTGTTGCACCATCTGTTTCTGGACTCTATCAATGCGGATTGTGCTCAGTTTCAATTGGAATGGAATGCGCATCCAATCTCGGGTGAGGGAAACGATGAAAGCCCCAATGTATGATTTTTAGTTTTGCTGCGATAACTGAGCTGACCCTTTTCAGGATAAACGTTTATTAGGAATGTTGCAGCATGGCGTATATCGTGATGATTGTGATGGGCTGACGCCTGAGGAGATAGATGAGAACTATGGGATTCATGGGGCACAGCGTGCAAGAGACAAGGGTGAAACTGGGGCTGGAGGTCTTGATGATGAGGAGATTCCCTTGGTCGATGACGATGAGGAGCTGGATAGCGACAATGAGGAATGGGATGCTGCAGATGGAATACATCTTCCGCCGGTCGCTGTTCCCAAGACCAGATGCCCATTTGATACAGAAGATGACCTTGCCCTTTTTCAGCAGGCTTTTCAGGCCGCGGATGCAGCCAATCTGCTACCTGATGGACTGGGACTGATACAGGAGGAATGGGACGACGGTATGTATCCCTCATTTGAAATCATTAAATCTGGGCGAAAGGGGTCGAAGGAGCTTCGTGTTGATTTGCCCGATGTAGTCTGGCGGCCTCGAGCAGGTAGATGGGGTCGAGCACTTCATATTATGCAGCAGATAATACAAGATACTTGAATCATGGTTTTGATATATGTTTTTGGATATTTCCGGCTGTAAATTTTCAAATTTCTTTTTTGCTCTCAACCATGGCTGACGTCATGTCAACAAAGGAGACCTGCGATGTAGTCGAAGATGGGAAACAATGCACTTGCTATGAATACCAGCAGAAGCCGGGAACCACCTCATTTAAAGCATGCGCTGATGGGGCATATAAAAAATCAGCCTTGTTTTCCACCGAACTAGGGCAGTTTGGCATCTCCTTGACTGCTGGGACGATGATGGAGCACTAGAACCGAGCTTCGAGGTTGCTAGTAAGAATGTCAAGCGTTAACAAGTGTCCGTGCTTTGTGTTAGTACTTATCCGCCCAGAGGGTACAACTATGACCAAAGACGACCCACTACGACTACAAGAAGAATAGCATCGTCCACCGAATGGCTGATACTGATTACATGATGAAATACTGCAAGCCAAGATGTCTATTCAAGGCTAAAGGAAGCTACACAAGGGAATGGCAGTATGACCTGCTTGGTTGTACTAAGCGGAGCTCTATCCAGACCTGTGTCATGGTTATTACATGAACGGAGCTTTATCCGAAGTCCTGTGCGGAGTCTAGATGACTTAGGCACGATCAGGAGAAACCCAGATTCAGAAGTTGAAGATGAGACTATGAGCATAAACAAGTGTTAGTGCTATAACATAGTTTCTTCACAAAGATACAGATGAGAGACAAAAGACAAGAGTGCTCTAAAGAGATTAAAGTATCTATCTCTCAAAGCGAGCCTCTGAAGACCTTTGATCGGTTTGAGACTCCACTCAGGAGGTCTCAAGATGACATCATGTCTTAGAATATAACTGATGGTTTGCGGGCACTTGGCATATTGTCTTAGTCGTCAAGCGGAACAGAGTCATGTCTGAGTCCTATGAGTCATTGCTCCACAGCCAAGATGACTGCAGAACGATCAGGGCAAGACACAAAGATACCCCTGGACAAAGATGGACCCATAGTGTGGACAATTGTTCATACTTTGAGTTGTACTTTTGACACAAGACTAGACGAGGAGAACTAAATAAGAGAGCACAGAAGGGACTAAAGGACTTGTCTTCTTTCTGCACTTCTCAAAATACCTGATCGGCAAGAGACTCCACTAGGAGGTTTCACCCGGTTGTACTATTAATAGCAGGATGACTGATGTCGTGTGGCCACCTTGGCAATCCGACTCGGAGACTCCTGTGAATGACTCAAGTGTATTATGTTATCATTTCTGAACAGTATTTAAGGACTCTAAGTTTGTAGTAGAAAAGTTAGAACATTGTAGGGCATTGAACCCAGTTAGTAACAAGTGACCGCCTGACCAAGGCTGGAAGCTAGTAGCTGACTTGTGGATAATATCACTTTGTTTCTCGGACTCAGTTACCGATGTTTTGACGAATTGAACAAGTTTGAACAAGTCTAGTCTAGTCTAGTTGCTTAGTGCACCCTCTAGTCTCGAAAGAGAACCTCTAGTCAAGTCAAGTCTAGTTCTAGTTAAGCTGCTTAGTGCAAGTCGCGCTTCGGTCAAGAGACCACAAACCCTAGTGTTACCACACTTTAAACAAGCTATAAACCCAGTTAAAAGCTCTCAAAGACGACCAGACGTAAGACACTGAGTACGGACAAGTGTTTGTACTTTGGACTATCTCTATTATAAGAAACCCGAACTTATTGAGGATATAAAGAGTGTATTGGTGTGTTGGTGTTGTTGTGTGTGTTGTTCTTTTGCATACGCTCATATCGACGTGCTTTCCACACCGTCCGCAAGGATCCCTCACAGCGCTGAATGTGAACATGGTCGAAGTCATCATCCCAAGCCATTCACGACAGCACCTGCAACAGCTCCTGCCAGTGAAAATGTCCAGGCAATTATCAGCACCTTCACAAGAAGGGACATCAAAAAAGAAGAGGTTAATGCAGCAGAGGCTGAAGCTGTGGCTGGACTGAAATCGAAAAAAATCCTTGAAGAAATCAAAGGTACTCAATTTTTCTTCTTCTTCTGACTGTGGAATAAACTCAACTGGACTCTAGGATTCCTCCTCGACTGGCAAAAGCTTGACGAGTTCATCAACCACAGCAAAAAAAATCCAGTTCAAATATATTGTCTTGATGCCTTGGGGAACCAAGATAAATGTGCGTCATATTTCTCTGCAAGGCCTGTCTTGATATTGGAATTTTTTAGAAGGGTACAAGGCGTCGTGAATTGGCTGGTGTCACCGATATGACCCCAAAGATTGATGACATCCGAGATGCCGTCCTGAAAGGTTTTGCAGCCATCAGTGATGATGAAGGTGGATTCAGTATAGAGCATCGCATGATTGGCACTCGTGAGTCATTCGCACTCGTGACTCACGAGTTTCACATGTCAAAAGGCTAAACTCGTACTCATGGCTTACCCGTGGGAACGAATATTTGTACTCGCAAGTTTCAAAACTCGTGAGTTTATTGAATGAATATTTGATGAATATATATATACTTATGATCGTAATTTGGGTTATCACTCTATGAATACCTTCAATAGACTTTATTATCATGTTGTTGAATACATTTGACTGTATAGTAATAGTAAGAAACAGTAAAAAAGCATAAGTGAAAGACATTTACCAGTGTCAAGTCTGTCAAAACCATATTCGTACTCGTGGACTACTCGTGGGAACGAGTACTCGCACTCACGAATGTGACAAACTCATGAATTTTCCCACGAGTATATTTGTCAAAACTCACGAGTGGTAAGCAATCATGCGATGCTCTAATTCAGTATCGATGCCAAGCTGTCTTCAAAAGGATTAGGAAAATTCATGCAACTCCAGTTCCCCAAATTGTGGAAAGCAGTGGTTGACGATCCTCATGCTGATGACCCAGATGAACTGAGCTGGTTCTTGTGTTTGAAATCAGGCAAGGCATTGAGGGTTTTGGGCGGCAGGGAAAATCCAAATGCGGGCGATCTCAGTGAAAGTCTAGTCGTTGGTAAGAGAGGGGAGCAACAAACGGTTTTTGCTGGTGAGATTTCAATGCTATAAGACCAGAATGATGCTAAGAGGTTTGTTGCAGTGCCATGGATAGGATGCTCTGTTGAGTTTGTTCAGAAAAAAACTGGAATGTCGCATGGCTTGTTTTTGGGACAGTACATGAAAGGCGAGGAAGATTCAGATGATGAAAGGCCTGCAGGGAGTCGTGGGTGCAAACGCAAAAGCAGGGTCACATCGGATGAGGAAAGCAGTGATGACAATTCCAGTGGCAAGCGACGTGTCAAAAAAGAAGGTATGCCATACAAGCCTGTCAAGGATATCTGACCGATATACATAGGACTCTTCCTCAAAGCTCCGAGCGATGATGAACTGGATAGAGAAATTGGTTCGTCCCTCCCTTTGTCTAGAAAGCTATGCTGATTACGTTGTAGAAGATGGACTGTCCAACTCGCACAATTTCAAGCTGCGATCCTCAACCAAGCGATCTGCAAGCCAGCATCTTGAGAAACAAGAGCCAAACTCGCCTATCGATCTCACCCAGGAGGATGACAATGTCAATGGTTCTGATAGCGGTAGCACCCATTTCGAGAAGGGTATCGAACAGGAAGAGCTTGAATGTAGCTCTTCTCCGGTTGTCCCCAAGCCGGATGCATTTGCTCAGTTGTTGGGTAAAAACAGCTACTTTAGTCCCTAGTTAGTAGTTGTGGTTCAATCAATATTGTGCTTCAAATGTAGCGGAACTGAAACAAGGACTTGTGAAATTTGTGGAATATTGAACGGCCTGGCCTCCGAGCGCACGTGGAAGACTGCTGGCTTTTGGAGGTGAGTCCAAGGATCAGGACACATATGAACTTGTTTTCCATCCATGTCGTGGGAAGCCCAGGTGACACAGACTGCGTTGAACCGTGGTCCCATCAGATCGTGGCGGTATTTGAGGATATCAGCCGCTAAATAATCCAGGCAAGCGATTGGACTTAGACTGGGGTTACGAATGAAATTAACCTCCTCGCATTTGAGAAAAGGAAGCAGACTTGGAGCCGGAGCTTGGAAATATGCAAGTCAGGCAAGTGCCGGTAGAGACATAGAGTGAGCTTACCATCATTTGTAGAGATAGCGGCCTGCATTTTGTTTGTCAGGAAAGTAGGGGACGAGACTTCAAGCCTCAAGAAAGAAAGTATGAATGGCGGTGGATCCAGGAGACTTCAAGCCTCAGAAGAAAGTCCCAGAGCAATGAAACTTGATATCTCAGGAAATCGATAGAAAATGAAGTCGTGGTGGATGAAGGAGACTTCAAGCCTCAAGAAAAGAATTAGGGTGTTTCAGGGTAGAAAGCAAGATCTGGGAGGTCGATGAGGAGACTTTAAACCTCAAGAAAGGAGTAATAGGGGCAGTCTCATGCAAGTACAAGTTGCAGGGTATGAAGACTCAGAGATTTGAGGCCAGGAAACATTTTTTTTGTATGATTCTCTGCAACCTCATTTCCAGATCGCCAATTTATATAATATCTTGAACTCCTGGAACAAGTTCTATGCGCCACAAAGCTACCGCGTAACATTGTCATAGGACCAAGATTGCAAGGAATGAATTAGAAACACTACACTTGAGGATGCTGATTCAAATCTGGAACAATGGCAATCTTCAATAGCTAAATATCATCTTGACCTACACTGTATTGCTCCTCCAGTGAGTGAGCAATAGATCTCAATAGAAGCGGTGAAAGCAGAATCTCTCCATGTCTCCCGGGCCCTCGGAACAGTTCCAGCAAATCTACAGTATTTGAGTGGGCCGTGAATGCAGTGCCATTCGATAATGTCATTTTAAACAGTCATTTGGATGATCAGATATCATATTCAGGTTGGATTCTACTCGGTGGATCATAGCTAGACTCCTTGTATAGAGTTTGTTTTGGACACGCTGTGGGGGTATCAAGTTGTTATGTAAACATGTCAATCTCGTGTCGCGCTTTCCGGCTTCGTCGCTTGTCTGTATGGAGACCACAATATCGAGCATGCGCCATGGTAAAAAATATAAAGATAATAATTGTCGCCAAAAATTCCACAAATGTGATGTCGAGTAGTATCACGTAGTCAGTGGTACGTCATCATGACACATTGAGGTGACCTCAGCCCGTTTGTGTACACTGTGTTTATTCCTGTCCTCTTGATGCTAAGTACAACAGAATCAGGAAATTTGTGATATTTACGGCCATCTCTACATGCGAATATCGAGAAAAATGCCCAGGAAAGGGCGCTGGGACGGGTGCGACATCCGCACGTGCTGACTTATGCAGATATACAATTACACAACATTCTGATACTCATTCCCGCCCCGCGTCAACAGATAGACTAAGATTCTACTACGTAGATAATACAAAAAAGGACAGTAAAATCCAGATGAGAGTTGGCCCCCATCAATAAGCCTGAAGTTTCTGACTCCGATACTCTCCGATTGGTCTCCGATCTTCTCCGATTCCGACTCCTGAGGCCTGGTGACCTTTGCGGCCGCATACCCCAGGTTAGGCAAGTGCCTCGCGGCCGCCAGGCATCTGAGCAGTCACATCAGTCACGCTGGGGTTTCAAAAAAACTGTACATAAGACACGATTATTTATGTAAATTCTCTTGTTTCCCGGCGCCATAATGTCCATAACACCCGAGATTTCCACAGAGTTATGGCTCGAGATCTTTTCTCATTTGTCGGTGACCGCTCTCATTCAATCCTGTGGTGTTTGCAAAACCTGGAAGCACCTCATTCCGCTCGCCGATATCCATCCTGCTCGTCGAGCGCTGGTCAGGCTTTATCATTTCTACATTCGACAGCCGGAATTCATTCTCAGCCGTCCTGCGACTATCGCTCAAATCCAACCTTTCGACAGACAGGCCTATCTCGCAGACCTCCTGTCCCACAACGCCTACTTGCCAGCAGAGAAACAGATTGAAATCCCTGACGAATTCTACTTTTATATCCTTGAATGGCCTTCCCGTGCCATCTATGCTCGCCTTTGGCCAGGGTTCATGACCGGCTTCCGCAGACGCAGCACAGTTAATGGACTCGCAAGCTTCAACAGAATGTCCATCCACCCGGCACAGGTTCATATAGTACCTGGAGCGATATACGCGGGAGGCACCTCTCCACTTCCATTTGATGACAGTGATCCCGACGAGGATCCGGCATGGCTCCCAAGAGAAAGACATGATGTCAGTCAACCACAGGTCGAAGTTACCCCCAGTGGAACCACAGCTGCAGAGTTCCCAGTTCTAACACTGAAAGAGAGTACGGATATGGACCTCTGTCTCGTTCTAAAGCGATCGCTGGTGGGACCTGATGGGCGGGACTTTGGAAACCGAGCGCTTTACATACAATTTGGGACTGAACTTGCCAAATACCACACATGGACATGGTGCTCCTTCCAAATTGTGTATCTCAAACGACTGAGATGCCTATCCGGCGGTGATCCTATGCCGAAAGAGTTGTCCCCAGAAGCACTCGCCCACGATGACATCTGTTGGCGCGAACATAAGCGGGAATTTGTCCTTCAACGCAAAGATCGTTGGAGGCTCTTGCAGCCACCTAGCACGTAAGAGAACAGTAAGCAGTTCATCAGTGACGAAGCAGGCAAACTAAAATGGTTTTTAGTGCTTCTGTTTTCCAGCTACGCGTCATGTACAGATCGATTTTCCCGTCGTCCTTCGTCCTTCTACTTTTCTTTTTTTCCTACTCGCATACTTCATGACTTGTACTAAATGTGATGTCGTGACAACAATAATGAGTTGCTCTCGACTTTGACTGCTCTTCGACGTCAAAATGACTCGTCTTCCTCTGCTACGATTCATACACATTTTCAGGCTCTCACTGTACCAGCACGTGGTCAGTTCTTCCCTTGACCTTTCCGGGATCGTCCAAGTTGACAATTGAGTCTGGCTATGAGTCCCCCGGCACCCAAGAGAGCAAAACGAACTCGTTTGACAGATTGGGCAGATCCTGATTTCGTGGTGAATATCCGAGTCAACGGAGATCGTCTGGACTCTGGTTTTGCCGTCAAAATTCGGACTACTTCCTCGATGTCTTTGTCACGACCATAGAGTTTATCGTTGGGTGCTGGTATATAGCCACGGGCACGACGATTTTTCGCTGCTTTACAACCAGATGAGCTAATTTATCGCACCAACCAATCGTGTCACCGGTAGGATAATTGTGATTAATGGTCGTATTGTTGGAAAGGAGATTTCTACTGACATTGCCTGTTATTTATTTCGTCAGCCCGCGGTCACAAAGGTGGGCTCTCTCTACTCACCGAAGTTATTGTCTTTGATGATGCTGTAAACATGGGAGCCTGAGGCCACCTTCGACAAGCGAACGAGCTCGAGATGAAGGCTCTGGACAAGTGGTGATGACAGTAGCCTCGAGCTTTTACAGCATTGACAGTTCAGGTGACGTTGAATGTTCCCATCGTCCTCATTGCTAAAAAATACTGTATACCTAGAACTGATGGGAAAGAGCAGGATGACGCTCCGTCTGGGGAAAAACTTGGTTCAGAGCGGTCAATAAATCTGATCATAATGATTTACTAGTAGCAATACACTGCGACAAGGCTGGTCAGAAGTGAAAGGTTCCGCGAAAGAGATGGACGCACCGAAGTTTCAAAATAACATTTCTCTCCGTCTCTGTTCCCGTTAATCTGACCCACTTGGGGCTTCTTGAAGGCTTTACACAAAATTCGTCGAACGGTGAACACAGTGAACCTTTTCAAGCTGCCGAAACAATTCCAGATGAAATGGTCCTTGAAAACGCGTCGTCGTCGTGTCATATCCAGTTCTGAGACAAGGAGGTCGCTGGTACTGGAGAGATGAATCGTGAATTCGTTCGCCAGAGTGGCCTCCAATGTGCTGCGACGCGCCAGAGAGAAGGAAAATGCGACGCGCGAGAAACAGAGAACCAGGATGATTATGCATGAAATTGGATTCAGGTCTACGAATTCGTCAGTTCACGACACGGAAGAAAAAGCCGCGAAGCAGCAGAGCTCACCGGTCAGTCTTGACTTTCTGGATTTCCCCTTCAAGTTCAATTTTCGGACTTCCCATTCACTATCCGGATTTCCCGTTCACGTTTTAGATTTCCCTTCGAAACAGGACATGTCCGACTATGAAAGCTCCTTGGACCATTACATCGAAGGGTATCAAATCACCTGCAAGGATGACTGTTTCAGATTGCTGAAAAGGAGGAAACGGAGACAAACATAAACGGCCCGCACTGATGCATGAACCATGGGGCAGCAATTCGATAGCCAATTCCTTGTTATCGGAAGGATTCGTGAACCAGTGGCTTCGTCACCATTCATCTGTTCATCTGAGAAGAGGAATGGATAAGAGAAGCATGAAAAGAATGGACCAGGCTCACTAAGAAGTCCAGCTGGAAACTCACTGCCGTCACGTCAATTTGACGCCAGAAGATGAAAGAATTGGGCGACGTTTCTCGTCAGAGACGCAGATCCTGAAGCAACCTGAAGCAACCCATGGCTAAACTGATGCCAACATCATCGCTAGACGTCCGATTAATTGAATTCTTCACCGAAGATGAAGGAACAGTGGCGTACAGAGAGCCAAAAGGCCATCTCTCGAGCTTCCCGCATCGACCGTGCTCGGAAGGAAGAAAGCGAGACAGACAGCAAATGCCGAAACGTGGATCATCAGATCACGTCCAACTTAATAGATTCTGAATCCTCGAATCAGGTGTTCGTGTCCATAGCTTTCAGGTCTGTTTTTGTTGGGGCAGCTCGTTTAAATTCGTGGCGGTAGGGCCTAGGCTAGGCGAGAAGGCGAGAGCCAAGAATTAGCCGATCTCGTGACATTCATTCATTGTCTCTTCCTTGACCCTCATCTCTAAAAGAGACCTTTATGAGTTGGACGCGCTAGGTTGGTTTTTTGTATATGCTAATGATTTGGAATTCAATACAATTCGTAGAGCCGGGCGCCTAAACACCAAACAGGACCACAAATCCTCGGAATTGGAGAGATCAATGTATTCCTCACGCCTACCAGCAAGAAATTCCTACAAGATCTTCCAATCTTTGTATCGCCAGACCCTGCCAGAGCTGAAGGCTTCGCGGAGACAATTGCTCGTCGGAAACCGAGGTGGCAGAGCATGTGAAACGGGAACACGGTCAGATGGCAGTTTGATGCCCTTGCGAACCACATCGTGGACGTTTCGCTCCATTGTCTTCGAAGCTCTGCTTTCATGGAAAGCTAACGGACAAAGGACATAAATACCCAAACGGAAAAAGGTGCGCTTTCTCAATTTTCTCCTCTATACCCTCTGCTGACACGATTATAGAGATAATACTCGGGCGCCACCCGAATCCTTGAAGTCCTCTCCTTCACCACATGCTGCTGTTAACCTGGGCATTCATTCCGAAAACGAGGTATTCATTTCATTCGGGAAAACGGGGACATTCATCTTATTCTTTCTCCGCCAATTTTCTTCCCTGACCTGCTCTATGCGGTATTCCGTCGGTTGCTTTGAACTGCCGTCGACGCATACGATACAAGTCTCGCTTGGGACAGGTGGAGAGCGTGGGTCAGCAGATTCCGGGAGATACAGCGAGGAAAACGTCGTCCAAAATTCTTATTCCTTTGAGGATTCGGTTCGTGTTATCCCCAGCGACTCTCCCGTTCATTCTGACGTGTACATCCAGTCGTCATAAGGCCTCTGCGGCGCAATAACGACATAAACCGCTGATTTGATCTTCCCGGTCTCGGTTCAGCGGTTGAGCAAAAATAATTTGTCGTCGAATCTGACTCGAATTGAGCTGATGCATCGGGAAAGCGGATACTTCGAATGCTTCTCCAGCGCGGCTATGTCGACGCTTCTTCAGCGCGCGTCTCGTAAAATGAGGCTCGAATGGCCCAGGTTGCCCGGCATGGCGCGTTTCTTCCCTCACAATTGGGTCTTCTGGTGTTTGACCGACATCTTTAACCCAGGTATTTCTGTTGCCAGTGCAATAGACTTCATGGAATCAACTCTTGCAGATCATTGCTACGCGTCCACGGCGAGTTTTAGCCGCTGGTATTGTCAGAAAATACCTTTTTCACAAGGAATGCCGGTTTTGGACAAAAGCCTCGGATCGAGACGCCAAGCTGCGCGCTCAAGCGCCCATTAAGCCTGCCATCACGAGCGGCTATATATGCGCGCTCAAGAGACGGTCACCACCTGCTACCTTGGTGACACGCGCTGGCTCGGATAAATGGGGATATGGGCGCCATTTTATCCCGGTCAAAACGGCAAATAATGCGAACCAAGAGACGTCTTGATTCTTCGTTTCGCCTTTGCTTACTCTCTTGGCTCCTAGAGCGCCGCTTTTCTACAGCGCCCAAGACTGGAATGACATATAACTCTGGTTTGTGTGTGCCCTTCCCTTTGCGATACCCTTCCTGACTCTATCTCTTCCAAGTCTTACTCTATCTCAAGTCCTGGTCTTTTTCGTCTATTCAAGTCTTACAATCCACCCAAGATGCAATTTCCGACACCTCAAGGAGTTTCCAGTGCTACTTTCACCCCACCCCCACTCGATGGATCGCTTTCTCTCCCGGAAATCTACGACTTTCATGCTCTGCATAGTCCGAATCATCCTCTTTTTGTCTACCATGACGGTATATCCCTCCAGACCGTAAACTGGGGTCAAGCAGTCCGAGCAGTGCATAGAGCTGCACGACTTGTCGAAGCTTCTGTATCGCAATACGAGCTTCCGAATAAGAAATTGTCTACTGTCGTTGCAGTCCTCGCTAATACAGGTACAGCAGCACTCTCTCTCCTGGTTCTCCGAGTCAAATCTAACACATCTTGCAGATTGGTTCACATATTTCATCCTTCTCGCCGGAATCATGCGAGCCGGCTACCAAGCCTTCCCCATATCTTCCCGGAATTCAGCAATGGGCATTGCCCATCTCATACAGAAGACGCGTACGAAATACTTGTTTGTCAGTGCAGACTCTGCAGTGCAACGACTTGCTTTGGGGGCTTGCGAGCATCCGTCTATCGGGGGCTCTGTGGGCTCGAATCTGCATATATTGGATATGCCTGCTTTCGAGACTTTGCTTGGGCCTTCCTCGGCTTCAATGGGGATACCCCAAGAGGAATTCGCCCCTCTACCCCCCATGATACCGCCGGACTGTTCCGATCCCGCTTTTATATTGCACTCCTCAGGTTCGCGATACCATCTTTTCTCGACGTGATACTGATCCTAATGCTAATTATTGCTATCGCTATTCCCAGGAAGCACTGGCCTGCCGCGACCGGTGACTATGACGCATAAAGCGCTGTTACAGTGGGGTTTGCTGCCTTGTGAGTCAAAGCAGTCTTTTTTATACTTGTGCTTAAACCTTCTCGCAGATTATGGAGAGACCGACCTCTGCGGTGAAGTTTTGTCGTCGCATTGCACGCCTCTAACGCGTGAGTCATTTTTTTTTCGTCACCTGCGCCGTTCGCCGACCTCTGAATATAGATGCACTGGGGTCTGTCCAGCTCGCTTGGACGGTGCGTCCTGCTTTCCATCAAATGTTTCGAGTTGTTGAACTAAATTTGGCTTTCAAGATGACTTCAGGCGTCATACTCGCGGGGTTTGCGCCCAATTCGTGTCCGACCATACCTGCGCCCGATGATGTGTTTTGCTCGATACTAGAGACAAAGTGCACGGTTATACTCGGGGTGCCGTCGTTCATTGAGGTAAGCCTCGTTTCGTTCAAATTAGGCCTCTCCTTCCAGTTGGGCATTCACTTTCAGTTCAACCGCTGACTTCTTTCTATTCATAGGCATGGACTCTTCATCAAGAGTATATCGCAGCGCTGAGGCAATTCCGGGCCGTTGTACGTGTTTTTCATTTAATCGACAAAGTTATATTGAGACAATCCGTGTGATACATAGGTTTTTGCGGGCGCTCCGATGCAGAAAGATATTGGGGACATGCTGGTCCGGGAAGGCGTCCGCCTGATACCGTTTTTTGGCGTGTGAGTGACTTTTTTGGTTGACATGGGAGGTTCTGGCTGGCACGCGAAAGGTACCGGGCTGATTGAATTGAATCGACAGGTCAGAGGCTGGATGCCTCTCTACCTTCCTCCCCAGTATGTCCCTTTCCTCCACAGGTCGACCCACTTTACTCAATTGGAGTTTTAGAGAACATTTTACAGGATTCTTGGGATTATTTTACGGTAAGCAGGTCGTATGCGCGTCTGATCCACTTGGACTGATCTTTTACCTTGTGTCTTCGTTTCAAAAGCCATCCCCGCATTGCAAGATCCAACTCGTACCGAGGTATGATGATGTCTACCAGGTCGTTGTCATTGTAAGTCCCTTCAGGCATTTGTTGCATTCCGGATATCATCAAACAGTTCCGTAATAATGGAAACTTAATTACCAACTTGTCATTGGAAAACCCTGCTTACATTTCATTCTCAACAGGAAACCCCAACTGCCGGACTCAACATCGTCAATGCCAAAGTGAATGGGATCCGGGCGTATTGCACGAATGATTTGGTGACACGACACCCTACGAATCCCGAGCTTTTGCGCGTGTTTGGGCGTGTGGATGATCAGATTGCGCTTTCGAATGGGTTAAAGGTTCGAATTTATCAGTTCACTGTACGATGATAACTGATGTGTTGGAAAGACGAATCCATTGCCACAAGGTACATTATCTCCTCTTATTTCAATTCCCACTGTCTCTTCTTATTTAATTCTAACCGAAACCTGATAGAACAAATCATCTCGCGCCATCCCTTGGTCAAATCATGTCTACTCTTCGGGCGAGGTCGATTATATGTCGGCGCCCTTATCGAACCCGCAATTCAATTTGACGCTCAAAATCCTGGTCTATTGATGAAATTCAAAGACGCCATATGGTAACTGAAACACTTTTTATTTCAATTCTAACATATCTGATTCTGACTCCTTTCCCAGGGAAGCCATAGAAGAAGCGAATCGCGCCGCCTGCACCCATTCGCGCATATTCAAAGAAGTCATCCTGGTGTCGAGTCCCGACAAACCATTGGAGTATACGCCGAAAGGTACATTGAATCGGGCTGCGATACTTGCGGCGTATAATGAAGAGATAAATCGATTATATGGGACAGTCGACACTGTGTCGCATTCAATGCCACTTGCGGTACCGCGAGCTTGGACATCCAACGAGTGTCTCCGGTTCACACGAACAGCTGTCGAGAAGATCTTGATACATCCATTGGGCGATGATGACGATATCTTCCAAAGTGGATGTGATAGGTGCGCGAAGAAATTCCGCTCAACTTGTATCAAATTCCAACTCGATTGTTTAGTATTCAGAGCACCTGGCTTCGAAACACCATACTCAACGCGCTAAGCCACCACGGGCCCAAAGTCTCCCTCCGGAATATTCCGCAGAATTTTGTGTATTCCAACCCTACGATACGCAAATTGGCAGGGTATGTCGAGCAAATTATGAATCGTGGGCATGCCTCGGTGGGATCGTCGATGTCGATGTTATCTGGGCAGATGTCGATGTTGTCTGGTAAGACGAGCGAGATGCAGGGAATGGTGGCGAAATATGCATCAGAGTTTCCGGAACACCGTCCGAGGGTGCAACAAAAACCACAAGGCGATGTTGTGTTGCTTACAGGAAGCACTGGGGGTCTCGGTTCACATTTGCTGGAAAACCTCATCAAAGATCCGGCGGTATCTCGTGTCTATGCACTGAATCGCCCAAATGTGCGCTCGGTGTACGTTAGGCAGTCGTCTTCATTCAAGGACCGAGACCTGGATTATACCATTCTCAATTCGGAGAAACTTCAATTGCTGGAAGGAGATCTTACGCTGGAAGGACTGGGATTGTATGATGATGAGCTGTATCGGGAGATTGAGGCGAGTGTGACGTGTATCATCCATACTGGTACGTTGACACCTCAGTCCTTGACGCGATACTGAACTGTATCAGCCTGGAGCATCAACTTTAATGTTTCACTATCGACGATGGAACCGTTGATTGCTGGGACTAGGCGGTTGATTGATATGGCGTTGAGGTCACCTCAGGCGACACCACCGCATTTCGTGTTCACAAGCTCTTTGCTCGTATTCAACAGTCCGTATCCCTCCTTCTTTTCCCCTCAATGTTTGATTCGGTTTAGATTCCACCGAAGGCACCGTTGCACCTGAATCCTTCAACTCCCGCCCCATTACCGCCATCGGAAACGGATACACCGAATCCAAATGGGTCGCCGAGTCCGTTTTGGCCCACGCTGCCGAGTCGACGGCTTTATCCCCCTCCATAATCCGCCTCGGCCAGCTCTGTGGCGCCCGAAATGGCAGCTGGAACCCCCGTGAATGGTTCCCGACGTTGATCCGCTCCGCCCAAATCCTCCGATGCTTACCGCAACCCGACGGATACCTTTCTTGGATGCCCGTACACGCCGTCGCTGCCGCCATCATGGAAATGCGGCATTCGCGCGAACTATTCCTTAATCTGTCGCATCCAGAGCCAATTGCGGCGTCGTGCGTTTTGGAACCTCTTTCAGAGATTCTTAAAGTGCCATTGGTGAGGTATTCGGAATGGCTGGTGGCGCTGGAAGCTTCGAGGCATGGGGCGCTACTGCAGAATCGACCCGATGCGATAGGGAATCCCGCTTTGGTCCTGTTGGACTTTTATCGATCTGCGATTGGGAGGTCGAATGGAGAGGTCTTTGGCCCTGCGGGTGTCGTGACATTGCGCGCCATGGAAGCAGCCCCAGTCCTTCATACATTGCTTCGACAGATATCACGAACGGATGTCGAGAATTGGTTACGGTATTGGTGTAAAATTGGCTTTTTGACGCCATGATTGTAGATACAAAAAGGGACATGTTATAGTATGTACACAAAATTATCTAGAGTTTGAAACATTCTAGGCAGTCTGGAACAACGAAATCGTCGTAAGAGAACACGAATATGCTATACACAAGGTCCAGTGGAGTCCTCATCGATCGGATATACTCAACACTACCAGCTACACATGAAGTGTCGAGTGTAAGTTTTTTTGTTTCTGCTGTAGGCACAAAGATTGACTGCGATTCAGATGGAATACTAGCGCTGCAACATGACTGGGTCGGATCCACAATGCGCATATAGAATTTATTGTAGACTGCGCTTGGTTGTTGTGCCTGGGACACAAAATTGAATCTCTTTCGTGTTCAGAACCGACGTCTATATCCTTTTTTTTGCTGAAATTGGAGTAGAGCCTCAGTAGACGTTCATTCTAGGATGGATTTCGATAGGTATCTTGATCGTTGTTCAATCGCATCAGGCCAACTTCGACAAGCAGACTCCTGGCATGGCTGAACGAATTCAAGTTGAATCCAAATTTGACAATTACATAGATTACGTGTAACGACAACTGCTATAGCCCGTACAACTGTGCATAAATCCCAACAAGTATTTCGGAAGAAATAAGTAGTCGTTCAGAAGTCCGGAGTATTGATAGCGAAATATGTGTTCCTCATGTCCTCGGTGTATGTCACCCCATTGACCACACTATGAAGATCAAAAGTGAAATCGGAACCCGTGAAATCCTGGGTGTAAAAGTCGTATCCCAACCGCGAAGGAATATCGGAAGAGGGTACAAAATCCAGAGTTGTTGTCAGATTAGGACCGCGTGCATAGATATCCATGAAAACCCTTGAAGGAAGGATATCATTGCGCACCTGACAATATGTCAGTCAGTGGACGAGGGGACTGGCAAGATCAATACTTACTGCGACAATGGTGGTAAGAGAAGTACTACTATTTGGGACATATAGGACACGGTCTTGGGTGATTTCGTATCCGGTCCCGTCATTATCGACGGTGACGGGGGCTGAGCCATCGCCCTCATCGACCTTGAACCAGAACTTGGAGATGGACGTTGTGGCATTGACTCGCGCAGTAAAGTCATATTTCGTTGGTGAAAATCCGAGACGTCCAGTCAAAGCCGTGGTGACATCCCTGGACCCATCCGATTCCGCTGAACAGGATTGTGAAGCACAACCTCCAGCCCGGTCTTCCCAAAAGATTGTGACCTTTCGGTTCTTGTTCTGGGTAAGCAACTGTAGCAGATAAGTTGGATGTAACGTTCAATTAAACAGAAATGGCTCATACTCGTAACGAAGCCCTCAGCAAAAGGGTGTCTTGGCCGATGGAGAGCTGAACACTGTCAACTTTGAGCGCCATGGGATCGATGATGTCCGTGAGTGTCACGGTGCTCGGCACCGTGTTGATCATTTGTTCAAAAAGGCGACTGCAAGTCTGAGAGAATGTTTCGAGGTCGGCAAGCCTGAACAAGAGTAAGTCTGATGCTGATTCAGTCGTACAAAACTAACCGGTTCATCGTCACATTTCCGTCGCTGTTGAAGATCCGCAGGTCTGAAGTCAGCGTAGGATCTGGGCCAGAGACGAGAGGATTCTTGGTGGTCCCATTGAGGTATTGCAAGACACTAACAAAAAAGACAAGTTAATTTGGCAAGAAAACCCCCAAAAAAGTCCAACTGCACGCACACAACATTGTCGAGCTGGACTGTCGTGTCAAACAGTCCAAAGTTGTCTGCACTGGTGCCGCTGGGTCCGACAAGAGTTGGGAAATCAGGATTTCGGACGCCTCTGTGACTATATCAGTGCTATAACGTGCTAGTTCAATAAGTAGGCTGACCCGACGGAGTGTCCGCAAGCAGTGAGTGCAATCATGTCCTCTGGAGTAAATCCTTGGAGGCGGCTAATTTGAATCCGTCAAAAAGAGTGAAGGGGAGAGACAACAAGGATAACTTGCAAGGATTCTGTATGTTCTTCTAAGGTCTGGTCAGGCGTAGGGACACCGGGAGGGCCTGCCACGGATGCATCGAGGCGACCACCACGGAAACGGACAATTGGCCCTTCACATTGAGCTGACGCAAGAATGACCCCAACTGCGGTCACGTCTGAAACTAAGGGGAGAATGGGTCAGATCAATTCAGCACAGCGATATAATGGCTCACATGAGATGTATTTGTTTGGGAAATGGCTAAAGTCTGCTTTGGCATGTTTCATTCCTGTTCCGACGTTCTATAGAAAGAATCATAACCATAATTTTGAATAAAAAGGCAGCTGAGATACCTCATCTCTGCCCAGCTCAAGGAGCAGCGAGTTGTCGAGACCTCCAGTGCCATCGTCGCTGTTGTGAGTTGCAACATCATGGTAAGCAAAGCGAATCCACTCTGCAGCTCCACTTTCCCCCAAAGAACCCGAAACGCAGTTGGCAAGTTTGCCTGCGAAATCTAAAAGGTCGTTGGTAGGACTGCCCTCTGATCTTGCTTCGTAAAGGAGTCCTTCCAGCTGGTCTATCAGTGGCGATGGCCAGTGATACGCGTTGGTTACAGTAAGACCACCGAGAACTGTCAATAAAGCGGCCTTCATGAGAAAGAAAGAAGAATAAAGAGTTGAAAATGCAGACCAGGGCCCGGAATTGCCAACCTCTTATACATAACAACGCTGACCCGAGGTGGTCATCGGCCAGGTCACACCGTAAGGATTCAGATGCAGAAATCGGGCGTAATTTGGCCGAGAAGTGAAACCGGCTGAAGAACAAACGTTTCGAATGTGGGAAGGATGGAAGGATGGAAGTTTATCGCAAGAAATTGGCGTCGCCTCACGAATCGTACAACGAGTTTGGCATCTGGAGCGACATCACGAGGATATATCCTCTCCGTCAATAACGCAGTCGAAATGCACATCCAGCCTCTGTATCTCATGGTAGAAGCGAGCTGAACCATGTCACGGTGAGTCTCACGGTTTTTGACAGGAGCCTGAGGAGCTCAGCATTCGAAAACATGTGATTTTAGACCTCGAGTCTTTCGCTTCCTCTACTTACCGGATTTCGGTCTAGTAATCGGCTGCGTGTGATCCACCAAATCTCAACAAATTGTATAACTGTTGCAATTTCGGTCCGATCACGGGTCAAAATCCAAAAAAAGGTTCTCCGGCAAAATTGAGGTTGATTTTCGGCTTTCTTCTCTTGTTTCAATGGAAATTGTGCTGGAAATTGGCCGTAGATTGAGACACAGGAGAGATTTGAGCAAAATTCTGCGTGAGAATGAACCTACTTTGAAGCTGTAACAGTAATTCCGGTCCGTGAACCTATCAGCCATTGAACTTGGCCTGTAACGTGTAACAGGGCGAAACCTACGGTCGAAATAGTGCAGTATCTGCATCTAGAGAAGGGTTGCTTCAAGAGAGGTTACAAATCGTTTGATAGACCATTTGACTTGTCCGTGCTCTCCCATCGCCGTCAGACGCACCGCTGGCTTGCTCTTGTCTTCGTCTGACCATGGCAGAATCTCTCCTCTTCCCCAAGCCCAATTCACGAGCCGTATTCCTTCGTCTGTCCGTACGAAACCCTTGACTCGCCAGATTTCAGAGGGTAGAGCAGCGAGAGCTGTTTCCAGAGCGGCCAGGGATAATGGAGATTCGCCTTGGATCGTGACAGTCTCGACTTCGTGGTTGTGGGTATGATCTTCATGTCCCGCTTCGCCCAACAGCGTAGAATTTATGCCGAATATAAGGTCGGCAGCTATCCCATTGCGCCCTTTGGCTTTGACCTTTGGCGTTAGATCATTCAGGGTATGCAGATGATCCAGAACAGTATCGAGACGGTCTGGGGAGAGGGATTCGTGTTTTGTCTGTCAGATTGTGAGCGGAGAATCCCAAGAAAACGGGAAGGACGTACAATGACGAGGAGATCTGTATATTGAGCCTGCATTTTAGCTGTTGGAGACGTGTCTTCGTATCCCACAAAGTTCTCTGCGTCTATGACGGTCATCGTAGCGTCTAGCTTGACGGATCTATTCGTATCAGCTATGGTCGACCGTTCGAGCTCCCTGAGCTGGAAAGCGAGGGTTGCAGGGAATGCAGAGCCTGAGCATTCTATGATAATTCTATCGGGGTTGTATTTGTCTGGTAAAACCAGTCAGCTGGATAAAGAGCAGTAGCTAGGCAGCGTACCTCTAATCTCTAAAACCGCGTCAGACATTTTTCCGACTGCAACACAGCACCTGATAATTCCCCTTGAGCTAAGGTTCCGGTGTAGGGACAGACATACAAGCAGCCATTGAGGATCTCGCTGACCGCTGCGAGACTGGATTGCGCAAGGAGCAGCGAATCGACCTCCACATCACCAAATTCATTCTTGAGGACGACGACCTTGTATTCGGTGGGCAGTTGCTTCAGCAGGGACAGAATCAGTGTTGTCTTGCCTGAGCCAAGGAAGCCAGTTACGACGGTAATGGGGATGGGAGAGGTCGACATGGAAAGCGTGACTATTTATCTCCGATATTGGGGCTGGGCAATCCCGCAGCCCGACCCGACATTGGGCGAGCACTAGGAGCAAGCCCGCGCGCTCCGGGGCCGGTGGAACCGGCGCCTTCACTTGCGGAGGGCTTGGGACAAACTCACATAAATAGTGAGGACGTTCAAGCTTGATTTTCAGCATCTTCCCAGCCTTTTGTCCCTTCGGATAGCAGGGAAATAAGTTATGAAGATATGTGACTCCATCTGCTCAAATCTTAAATCAGCAAAAAAAAAGCACTCTCTATCCCTCAATTCTTGCCAACAATTCTACAGACATGGTTTGGACACAACAATGATTTTCGGTTCTTTCCAGTGTGCAGCCGGAATCCAAGACGTCGTTGAGAGATATGGCCTCCAAATGCATCTACTCTCATCATAAAAGTTTCAATATCATGGGATTATGGTTAAATCATCCCAAAATTGACCAAAAATATGTCTTTTCCTCTGTCTGTGCCAGAAGGAATACCCCTGCCAGACCTCAGGGTTGAGTCCAACTGGCTATCATATCCAGAGGCCACCTCAAGTAGAGAGTCAGATGTTAAACTAATATATAAACTATTATACCACTGAAACCTAAGGAAATAACATAGAAATAAAGTTTATAGCCGTTTGAAATGGTTTTGTGATTTTGGTACTTTTTGATAGCAGGCAGAAATAAAGCCTTAAATCAAGTATTTGAGTAGACAGAAATTTAATCCAGCATATGAAGACAAAATTACTCTCTGGATGACATATGAGAAACACAATATTCGAGGTCTTAGTCCGGTTTGAACGTCCTGCCCTTTTTCGTGACTGACCCAAGCCTCTTTTACGAAGGTGACTGACTTTGAATCTACTTCCCAAAATGGAAGTGTTTTCAAACCCCACCAGCAGTAGAAGAGGCTTGATCCGAACCGGGACTTGCTCCGAACCTAGGCTCTTCTGGCTATTCCCGAAATTTAAACATCCCAATAGCCACAACGTCGAAAATCGTGAATGAGCTATGGCTCGAGATCTTTGCTCGTTTGCCGGTCACCGCTCTCATACAATCCTATGGCGTCTGCAAAACCTGGAAGTGCCTGGTTCCTCTTGCAGATATCCATCCTGCTCGTCGGGCTCTGGTTAAGCTCTATTATTTCTACATTCGCCAACCCGAATTTATCCTTAGCCGTCCTGCCACGATTGCTCAGCTCCGACCTTTCAACAGACAGGCATATCTTGCTTACCTCCTGTCCCACAATACCGCATTATCACCCGAAACCCAAGTCGAAATCCCTGACGAATTCTACTTTTACATCCTAGAATGGCCTTCACGAGCCGTCTTTTTTCGCTTTTGGCCGGGTTTCGTGACTGGCTTTCGCAGAAGCAGCACCATCAATGGCATGAGAGGCTTCAACAGTATGAGCCTCGAGCCTGCACCCCTCTATATAGTCACCAGCGCAGAATCCAACTGGATTAATACTCCAACCCCAGGCCTTGATGACCATGATCCCCGAGCTGATCCTGCGTGGCTGCCTCGAAACGATAGCAGCCAGCCGCGAATCATAGCCGTGGATGATGGTGGAATGCAGCTTGAGGACTTCCCGGCTCTTCTACTGAAGGAAGATGGGACCACCGACCTCCTACTCGTTCTGAGGCGATCTACAGCCGGACAGCAGCCTGGGGCGCCAGACATAGGGCAGCTCGTCGTCGACGTGAACGACGACGGTCTTGTTTACCACAACAATGGAAGGTCATGGTGTTCCTTCCAAATTGCCTATCTCAAAAGGCTCAGAATCGAATTGCGCGGCGAGATTACCCCCCTAGAGGACTCTCCGGAGAAGACTGCCTATTATCAAAAGGGATATGACAATGCAACGGCCCGACTTGTTCGTGAGCGCAAAGGACATTGGAGATCCCTCCAGCCGGCGGAATAGAGTGGGTGAATTCATCGAAGCAAAAGACCCAACCTAACTAGTTTTTCAAGATAGCATACTTAGAATGGAGATCCGTTCATAGCAATGCACTATTTCTTTCTTCTGCTTTCCTTTTGCTGTTCTCTAAGTGGCACATACTTATTGCTAGTACTAGATAAGCGAAATGAAATCATGTACTATATTTCAGTGACGCATTGGAATGATGCGAGCCCGAGGCTCTCGGTGGACGCTCCACTTTTTTTTTTTTTACCACAATATGACCAGAATAATGGGACGAATTTGGATGCATGGCGACCTGGTTCCGGCATTGGGACATGCCTCGAGCTCGCTGTAGGACCAAAAGCACTGTTGCGTCCAGATTTCGAAACCCAATGTTGGATTCGAAGTTTGGCTTGTAAAAGAGTCTGACGACGGAATGAGGACTATCAATGTAGGAGGGTCAGATTTCGAATAAAACCAAGGAGACAAAAACGCACCGCTTCGCTTTCAGTAGCGATTCCCTCAACCAGCATCCCAAATCTCTTCATAATCCATAGTTTCCCACAAGCGTATGCTGGAGAAAGATGACATCGGCGCGGTCCAACGAGGTGAAAATCATGGCTTTGGTGACACGTAGACGGGCGAGCTTTGAGATACGAGGTTCCCAGGCTGTGAGTGGTCCTGACATCGAAGAATTTATGCCGAATATAAGGTGGCTATCCCATTCCGGTCTTTGGCTTTGACCTTTGACGTCAGATCGTTTAGGGTATGCAGATGATCCAGAACAGTATCGAGACGGTCTGGGAAGAGGGATTCATGTTTTGTCTGTCAGATCGTGAGCGGAGGATTCTAAGGAAACGGGAAGGACGACGTACAATGACGAGGAGATCTGTATATTGAGCCTGCATCTTAGCTGTTGGAGACGTATCTTCGTATCCCATAAAGTTCTCTGCGTCTATGACGGTCATCATAGCGTCTGGCTTGACGGACCTATTTGTATCAGCTATGGTCGAGCGTTCAAGCTCTGAGCTGGAAAGCGAGGGTTGCAGGGAATGCAGAGCCTGAGCATTCTATGATAATTCTATCGGGGTTGTATTTGTCTGGTGAAACCAGATAGCTGGATAGAGAGCAATAGCTATGCGGCGCACCTCTAATCTCTAAAACCACGTCAGACATTTTCCCAACTGCGGCAGAGCATCCAGTGATTCCTCTTGAGCCAAGATTCCGGTGCAGGGACAGACATACAAGCAGCCATTGAGGATCTCGCCGACCGCTGCCAGACTAGATTGCGCAAGGAGCAGCGAATCGACCTCCACATCGCCAAATTCATTCTTGAGGACGGCGACCTTGTATTCAGTGGGCAGTTGCTTCAGCAGGGACAGAATCAGTGTTGTCTTGCCTGAGCCAAGGAAGCCAGTTACGACGGTAATGGGGATGGGAGAGGTCGACATGGAAAGCGTGACTATTTATCTCCGATATGACTTCCAACAACCATGTTCTTCTCAAAAAAATGGAATCCTGACGGTCTGGTGCGTAAACTCTCTTGCCGCCATGCTTCAATTTATCATTTTCACGTTGTACAGCACGTATATGTCACTGGTGGCAGCACCGGCCTTGGTCTTTCCGTCTCCAAAATTCTGGTGCAGAACGGCGCGAATGTTTCTATTGTTGCGCGAAGGCAGTCCAAATTAGATCAGGCGTTGACTGAGCTCGAGGTAAGATTCTTTTCGTTGACCTTAAGGTCGTGACTGACCTTGTTAATGGCAGAAACTTCGTCAAAATCCCAACCAGAAGCTCAATGCTTATCCCTTCTCTTTGACCGATGCCAAAGAATCTGCTGCTGCTCTCCATGCTGTCTGCGAACCCTACGGTGGCCTCGCTCCAGACGCAATTCTTGCGTGCGCTGGTTCAGCCAAACCCCAGTTTTTTGTGGATTTGACCGAAGAGGACTTGACGAACGGGATGCTAAACGGGTATTGGATCCAGGCGTGGACTGTCTTCGTATGTCCCGTCCTTCTCATCGTAGACAAGCTAGCTGACACAGTTAGGCTGCTGTGAAGTTGATGGTAAAGCAGCAGCGCAAGGGCAAGATTGTTCTTTGTTCCTCCACAATGGGCCTCATGGCATTCATTGGTTACTCTCCGTATGCACCAGCGAAACAGGCGCTCAAAGGTATGTTCCAAATATTTTTTCACTTCTTCTCCTCTGATAGTTCGTTAGGCCTCGGAGACACGTTGCATTCAGAGCTCATGTTATACGGTATCGACATCCAGACGTATTTCCCTCCGACGATGTATACTGAGGGATACGACGAGGAGGAAAAGGTCAAGCCACAAATCACCAAGCTTATAGAAGAGGATGACCAGGCTTTGACGCCAGACCAAGCTGCTGCAACGATGTACAAAGGTAATTGAATCGTACGTTCGTTCGTTGGTCCCGCTGATGAAAAGCAGGCATGGTCAACGGCGACGCTCATATCACAGGCGAGCTTATTGGCAAGCTTTTCCGGGCTTCGACACGAGGAGCGATGCCGAGGAGCAATTGGATAATGGACGGAATCTATGATTTCGTGGCCTTTGTGAGTTTCCTTCACCCTTCATCTTACTTGTTCTCATTTCCTCTCTAGATCGCTACGCCTGTATGGAGGGCGTCTGTCGATAGAAAAGTACTGGCACATCGGAAAGATCATTACGAATATCTTACCAGCAAGGGATTCTTTACCGCCTAATAATGAGCTGTTTCTCAAAGTCATTTTGCATGTTCGTTCGACTTGGAGTACATAGTTAAAAAAA
This sequence comes from Mycena floridula, assembly GCA_029320655.1. Lineage (NCBI taxonomy): Eukaryota > Fungi > Basidiomycota > Agaricomycetes > Agaricales > Mycenaceae > Mycena > Mycena floridula. The sequence continues at coordinate 3,337,348 of JARIHS010000004.1, read as the reverse complement.
GGAAACGTAGAAGACAGACGGGCATGTAGCTAGCTGGAGGGCGAGGTTTGAGGGAAGCTTCAAAGCCCCTTTTCGCTTGACTGTTTTAGCGCTGACGGATTGACTGACTTTATGTGCTGGGCGGGCGTAAGAGTTTCTCATTCCAACTCTCGGGGCCAAAAAACTTTGTCGTCGTAGGTGATGGCTTTTGGGGGAAACTCTTTCGGGATAGGATCACCACCGGACCCAAGTCTCAGTCTTTGAGATACGCGATTTGGAAGGAACACCATGTCCATGTGTTTTGTTGCCCGAGTCTGGTTCTGTGCAACATATAAAGGGCTCGATTTCCAAAACGCTGCCCATCCGGTCCGAACACAGATCGCTTCAGAATGAGCCAGCTAAATGTTCAATACTAGAACAGGGAACTCTGCAACTGTTGATCTAGCCGCGACGACCGGATGATCGGGCAGCTCATTATTGTCATTGTCAAGGCGTCACAGTTGTTACAAGCCATTATGATTGAGTGCGAGTAAGGAGGTAAAAAAAGAGAAGCAGAAGGACGAAGAATGAAGGACGACGGGAAGGTAAATTCGTAAATCGATCCATACATGACGCGTAGCTGAGGGAAGCCTGAAAAACTCTCAGTACTTTTACGCCTGTTTTGAAATGAATTAACTTACTGTACTCTCACGTACTAGGTGGCTGTAGGAGCCTCCAGCTATCTTTGCGTGCAGCAACGAATTTCAACTCATGTTCGCGCCAATAAATGTCGTCGTCGGTGATGTCTTCTGGGGGAAACTCTTCCAGGATAGGATCATCCTCGAATATGAATCTCAGTCGTTTGAGATACACAATTAGGAAGGAGCACCATGTCCATGTGTGGTATTTGCCAAGTTCATTCCGAAACTGCATGTAAAGGGCTCGATTTCCAAAGTCCCGCCCATCAGGTCCCACCAGAGATCGCTTTAGAACGAGGCAGAGGTCGATATCCGAACCCTCGTTCAGTATCAGAACAGGGAACTCTGCACCTGTGATTCCACGGGGAGTAACTTCGACCTGTGGTTGACCGACATCGTCTCTTTCTCTTGGGAGCCATGCCGGATCCTCGTCGGGATCACTGTCATCAACTGGAAGTGGAGAAGTACCTCCCGCGTATGTCGCTCCAGGTACTATGTGAACCTGTGCCGGGTGGACGGACATGCTGTTGAAGCCTTGGAGTCCATTAACTGTGCTGTTTCTACGGAAGCCGGTCACAAAACCCGGCCACATGCGAGCAAAGATGGCACAGGAAGGCCATTCGAGGATGTAAAAATAGAATTCGTCAGGGATTTCAATGTGTTTTTCGGCTGACAGGTAGGCATTGTGGGACAGGAGGTCTGCGAGATAGGCCTGTCTGTCGAAAGGTTGGATTTGAGCGATAGTCGCAGGACGGCTGATAATGAATTCGGGTTGTCGAATGTAGAAATGATAAAGCCTGACCAGAGCTCGACGAGCAGGATGGATATCGGCGAGCGGAATGAGGTGCTTCCAAGTTTTGCAGACGCCACAGGATTGAATGAGAGCGGTCACCGACAAATGAAAAAAGATCTCGAGCCATAGCTCGGTGGAGATTTCGGGTGCTGTGGTCATTTGGGCGTGGAGGAGAAAGAGGAGGAATAGACAGGGATGAGCATTGGAAAAATCCCTGGAATGCGGATAGTCAGCGCGAGCCTGGATGAATATTGACATTGGGACGCATAATATAGCCCTGGCTTCAATAGTGAGACCTTGTCCAAACGACTTTCAAATCCGCGAAATCCGTTGAGCTGGATAGGCTAGCCTCCCGGCTCCGTAGATTCATGTAAAAACAATGAACAAGCATCGCGCACGAAAGCACCGTACAATCAAGGTACCGACTGCTCTGGTATCTCGCCTGGAGCCCGTACGTTCACGAGAAGGGCATGAAATGCAGGAGGGTGATTTTCACAGCTAAAGACGATAAGAACAACAGACACTAATGATCAGGAAGAAACTTGCCTGTAATTTGTCGAACGAATGCGTCTAGATTACGGTTATTGCCTCAGATTCTAGTGGGCATATGCAGGAGCGGTCGCCTTGGGTTCTTGAATGAGAAAAGCCAAGCAGGCCGCAAAAACGGGCCTCTACATGGGGGATCAGCGCTACTGAATAAGATCAAGAAGGAGATGCTCACTTGAAGAAGGAGCCGCAGTAAAATCCGTTCGTCCTCGCGTCCTTTGAGAATTCAAATATCGAGAAAAAGAGCGTCAATCAAAGCCGGGCCTGAGACCATTGTGAACCGGACCAGAGCCACGACGGATCAAAAAGTTGAGTCCGAAACCCAACTGCCGTCATGGATTGGACCTCTTTTCTTCCATCTTCCATACACTTGGAAGAGCCTTGAATCCTGACCCAAGATTGTCTCGCTGCTCATCTTATTATTCACCTCTCGATCTCGAAAGGTTTTACCCAGTTTGGGAGATATCAGTGGTTGGGAATTTGATATGGGTCGGCAAGTTGGAATCATGCTTGATGATAGCAATCTAGTGCGTTTTCTGGCCCTCGTTCGTCCAGGAGAACACTGACCATGCAACTATCTCAGCCTTGTCATTATTCTATGAACATTATCTCTTTGCCGTGGCTAAATCTACGGCTGCTATGCGACCAAGGTTAACGATCTACTGCCCGTAGTAAATGGTCTACGACAGTCTCGAATCGTCCCTCGACTTCGTTGGAATTCTAATCGTATTCGATGCTGCCAGAGCTCGCAGCCAGATCCAAATACTGTGGGTACACATCCCATGTTGAACTTGACGACGACTGACTTTCATTGTAGCGCTGTAGGCGTAAATCCCAGTAAATTGTTGCTTTCAATTGGCCGGGTCGGTCCAGAGTTCCGACTTAGAGTTGATGAATCAATAATGACGACCTTTATCAAAGCAAATGACGATACGCTCATTTTTGACATTGGAGCTGTTACTGTCAAGGTACTCGGCCCGGGGTTTAACTCATCGCCTTTAGACGCGTCGCTATAGCTTCAAGTATGCCAGCCTGCTACGGCTACGGGACTGTCAAGGCTGTTGAGGTTTGGCTGTTCCGCTGCACAGCCTGCGCAGCCCTTTTCTTCAGCCTTTTCGTTTTCCTCATCGTTCGCTCGTTCGCTTTTCTCAACTTGCTTGTTACCCTCATTGTTCGCTCGGTGTGGGTGGCCATAGCTGCTCTCGAATGTACAATGCAGTCCAAGACAACTCATTCGGTAAGGTTGACTTACTTTCGATTGAAATATGCTCACTGCTCGATTATAGACCATATACACGGAGGTCTCTTTTCCAATAATTCCTTGACTGTCAATTATATTTCTCCCAGCGGTATGTCGACTCCTTATTCTGACGTGGAATTGGCTTACTCTTCTACAGTCCATGTTTCCCTTGGCCGCACTCGAGGTTATATGCCTGCAGCAAATGACAAACTGTTCGGTCGTGACCAGGAGATTGAGGACATCGTTCGCATCTTGACGACCGAACCAGCAGATTCCGACTCCAAACGGGCGCGTTTCGCTCTGCTGGGTGCTGGTGGCCAAGGAAAATCGGCGCTGGCAGCAAAGGTCATGGCACAGCCTGCCGTCAAACGCTGTTATTCTGCAAAAAATTCTCTCTGGATACCATGCGATGGAGCGACTTCAGCAGAACTCCTTTTAGATGTCCTTGTCACGTCATTTGATATCCCCAAGGACACCCATAATACCATTCAGGACATTCTCGCCGAATTGCAGCAGTCCTCCGAACCAATTCTCCTTCTTCTCGACAACTTTGAAACTCCATGGAATGCAGCGGGAGCTAGAGGTGCAGTTTCTCGGATCCTTCGAGACCTCGCGCAGTTTCCGCATGTCGCGCTTTTCATCACCATGAGAGGGCATGCCGCACCATGCGAGGAGATAACTTGGGTCGAGAGAAGGATTCAGCCGCTGGATCCTGATTCTTCACGTCAACTTTACATCACAGTTGACAAGAAGGCGAAAGAGGATGAGAAACTGGCAGAACTTCTGGAGATGTTGGGTCATATGCCGTTAGCCGTGAAGCTTATGGCGCGACACGGGAAGAATACCGGATATACAGCCCGAGAGCTGAGCTCGAGGTACTCGTTAGCGATGCTCGGACCCACCAATTCCTCCGATCCACAGAACAGCGTCTCCATTTCCATCTCCATGTCGTTGGAAAGTTCATTGGTCAAAGATGAACTCAACGCTATCACGCTTCTCAGCATAATCGCCACGCTTCCTTCCGGGGTATCACCAGAGTCGCTATCCAAATGGTGGGCACCGGAATTGCGAAATGGCGAAGGTGCACTACGAGCACTTCTGGAGGCGTCACTTCTAGAACGTGAGGCCTCTTCATATTTCGTCCTTCCAGTCATCCGATCATATGTCCTCCATCCATCTCGTATTTCGACTCCCGTACGAGACTCCATGGTCAAGGCAGCATGTCATTTCCTGAAGGTGCACGATTCCTTCAATCCTGGACAGCCATTTTATACAAGGGATATGATCGCTCGCTCTAGCGAAGAAATCAATCTACAGGCCATTCTCTTGGGTACTTCAGCTCCCGATACCGATTCCATACAAGCCCTCTACACACTTGCATGTCATCAATATCGATCCCGGCCGCGGACCGAAGTTATTGAGCATGCTGTGAAGCTTGCAACCGACGCCACAGATCACAATGTCGTTGGAAGAGTTTTGGATTGCTATGGCTGGATGCTTTATGATCTGAATCGCTTCGATGAAGCATTGGAGCGGTACAATCAGGCACGAGAGGCCTATCTCACTGCTTCAGAGCCTCGACTTGCGGCTCTCATATTGCTGGATATCGCCTTGACAGCTCCTTTGGTCGATTCCCAGACAGACGAGATATCTTTCATCGATCAGGCTCGGGAGGAACTTGAAACGATTTACAGCTCTCCCGATGCGAGCCATAACCAGCGTCACTTTCTCCACTCCTTCTCATCCATTCGGAATCGTTTCAGAAAGGGCGCTTCTGTGAAGCGAAAAGACGACAGCACATTGTACGACGGAGACATGGCAAAATGTCTTTGGCGGTTAGGAAGCGCCCATTCTCGTCGAGGAAACTATTCCGAGGCCATTGCACTCATCACAAAAGCAAGATGTTTGTTCACCAAAGCGTCTCGAGCAAGAGCACAATGCGCATTCTCGCTTTCCGAGGCTTACCATCGTCTTCAACGCCACGATGAAGCGGAACAATGGGGTTTGATGGCATTAAAAGAGGGGCAGGCGCTGGACAAAAACCAGATTGATCCGGTTCTTTGGATGCTCGGAGTTATCCACATCTCCAAAGGTCAATACGATCAAGCTATCGAGTATCTGTGTCAAGGTTTGGAGAGCGCAAAAGCTCGTGACAGCCATTTACTTGTTGCGACGCTCTCCATCGAATTGGGACGTGCGTACATGAAGAAGGGGCAAACCGAAGTTGCTCGATCCTGCTTTACGGAGGCTTCGACGCGCTTTCGTCGTTTGCAAGGACGGCTGCGGCAGATGATAATCTGCAAGTTCTATCTGGAGACATTGGAGGATCCCTTACGGGTTCCGACTGAAAAGGAAAAGCGCGCCCTACGCGTAACTGCTCACGCGGAAGACATACCACCTTGACCGACTCGATGACTCGATGACTTATTGTCGTGACCGACACAATACCACCTTACAGCCCAACTTATACCCAACTTACAGTCTTATACCCAACTTACAGTCTTATACCCAACTTACAGTCTTATACCCAACTTTCATCTTATACCCGAGATTCTCAGTTGAACCTTTTCTACCAACTTAAAGACTTCCTTGCGCAGATTCAAACTACATCCTTTGTACCTACCGTAATTAGGTATACAGAGCTTAATATACACATATAACATATCATAATCAGAGCATGGAACCAATGCGAAAGGAAGTGCATTTCCCAACCTTGGCCATAGCTACATTACCCCGTCTTTGCTCCAATTCCCACCTTCGACAGTACTATCATTAGCCTGGATATGATAATCCTGATCGGGCGGTCTAGATATGATAATCTTCATTTTTCGCTCCCTCGAGGGCCCGGTACCATCCTAGGAAAATCAGCAGATATGAATAAACCATGAAAGAGTGTACATGCAGGATCTTGAAGCAATCCACTCAGTGAGCATCAAATGAAAAATATAAGAGTCCTGAGAATTTGGGTGAAAATTAGTTCCTTGGTCACCGTCTTTGACTTGACCATGTTTTGGGCCGAATTCTCTCTGAATGCTTGAGATATGACATTCAGACAATACAAGAATTTTTTATTTGAGCCAAAAGTGAGGTAGAAAGACCTGGAAATGAAGATTATCACGAAAAAAAATAGGGTGTGACACTGTGTGACAAAATTATCATATCCCAGTCCTGGTGTCTCCAGCGGAGCCCAGCATTGGAAAAAAATAATTGACCTCATATTTGAGGTTTTGCTAGTCTATAGTCCATATTCACCAAGTTTGGTGACCACAGCTATCCGCGTTGAAGAGTTCCCAGGGTCATTATCATATCTAGGCTAATGATAGTACAGGACGCGAGATCTGGAGCTGCGTGAATTTCGTCGGATCAAATTGCCCATCAAAACTAAGAAGTTGTAATCGCGGCGTCACCGAAGGATCTCCAATGATTGCGTCCATGAATTTGTCGGCTTGAGCTTGGGAGCAGCTCAATCTGAATGAAGTGAGAGACGGCATCTCGCGGAGGAGCTCGATGCAGTCATAGTCGTCTGAGAAATCGTGTAATTCGAGTGAGAGTTGGTCCAAAGAACAGCCAGAGCGATGAAGCAAGGCTTGCAGTGGAGTAGTTGATTCGTAGACCGCGATCTCGAGTTCGCGTAATGCTGGAAGTGTCAATTGACGAAGGAGATGACACTCGTCGCTAGGGTGGTCGCTTTCAAAATCCTGGATACTCCTCAAGACTAGTTTTCGGAGAAAAGGTAGTCGAACTGGGACATGTGCTACGTGAAGTATGTCGTTTTCATGACTCTTGCATATGATATCAAGGATTTCGAGGTTGGGTAAAAGGAGTATTATCTGGACGATTTCGTGACAAGGGTAACTGCCAAAGGAGCCGGTATGGTAGAGCAATGCTTTCCAGCGCGGGGCAGTTGGAAGGAGCATTTGCAGAACCGGATGTGGTTGGACGTTGGCGATGCTTTCGCTATTAATGAAAGATACCGTCAACTGGCGGGAAGCTGATCTCTGCAATTGAATCTCTAGCCTGGTTAGCGGCCGCTGGAACAATGTAGGCCAGTCAACAGCGTCGCTTTCTTCTTCATCGTCCTTATTATCGCTCTCATCCTCGCTGCCTTCCTCTTCATCATCCGCCTCCTTTTCGGTGCCCTCCTGCTCGAGCTCCAAATCGTCATGACTGATACGAACAGTGGACCACAGCTGTGGCAACGAGACAGCGACAGATCTCCAATAGCTCGAAACGAGCGAAAAAATCCAATTCATGGATCTCGGATCCAACGAGCTCGCAAGATTGAATTCCCCCACTTCCTCGTCGGCGAAAGTGAGGAAGATTTCAGAAAGAATTTCGGTTGGGATACGACGGATAGGATGAATCACAGATTTGTATCTTTGCAGATCTTTGTCTTTGGCTGCTCGCTCCTCCTCGAGGAGCTCTAGATCCTTTCGTACAGCAGCAATACGATCATCGAGCTCTCGGAGAGATTGGAGGCGTTCAGCAATGGCTTCACTGATGTGTAATTTCTGGATATGGGATGGACATTTGTTCGAAGTGAGAAGATCGTTGATGCCTAGGTTCTGTGAGGTGCCTGCAACCGTATCAGCAGCAAAGACCGCATCTGAAACCTGGGAAGAACCGGATTGCTGCATTATACTTATCTAGATAAGTACGGGAGCTTGAAACGTGAAACGACATACTCGAGGGCCTCAGAAGAGTTTCTAGTAGAGAAACAGATTGAGGTCGCCCTTGGCCTAGACTTTTGGCTCTGTATTTTTTCTAGTCAGGCTGAGACTAGGCTGAGTTGGGATAACAATGAGCGTAGCTGCTGTCGACAACGAAAACAATGTCGAATTATTTTCTGGGTTTCGTCGAGCAGTAGCTATGGGGGATGAGGAGTAGCGGAGAAAAGAAAACGCGCTGTGACAGAATCACACTGAGCCAACGTCACGCTTGTTTGAGCTTGGTTTGAGCCACCATTCAGAAAAAACTGAAGACGAGTACAGGTATTTTCTTCGAAATCAAATCCGGCGATGTTATTGACCTCCTGATAGGATTTTATGCCCACGGGATTGAGGCATTGACTGTCATTGAGGTCTCAGCTTCACCTGAGGCCTGAACAGGCTGAACTATTCATTGCAAAAAACCGACTTTTCCTCATTCACTGTTCTCCTGTTTGCAATAATCTTGCTCGGAACTAGCGATCTCGTCTTCTTCAGCTAAACTATATCGAATCCTTCTCCATTATTCAACTCTCCCAAACCTCTCATGGACAGACGACTCGTAGACCTGTAGCACGAGAAAGGACTGGTCACTGCTGCATGAGTATTCTCCCACAGCCACCCGTCGAAACATACAGGGCGTTGGGATGCTTTGGACGGAGACGTATCGGGTATTTGGCCTCCCCAACCGCACAAGTCCGGAAAATAGGCAAGTCATCTCCCTCGGCTGCTCAGCCTTGTTTGTTAAACGTGAACCAACACCAACTCTTTCAGCTCTCATCGTGAACATTGAGAAGCCCTCGAATCGCGTGTCTCAGCCCAAGAAAGATGCCCAAAAAGACGAGAGAAGAGAGAAATCGTAAACGTCGAAGGTCTGTCGTATCTCATGCCTGCATATCTCGGTACTGACCTGACATTACCAAGATGAATTTCTCTATCGACACGAACTTGCGCCTCTCGTCGTCGGAGGCTCTCGAGACTCTGGTGAATGTTCGTGACTTGTCGTTCACCGACTTGAACCGGAGCCAGGAAAATTCCAGCAGGCTAGCGCTGTTGACCGGCTTTTCAGCTCTCGAGCGCACGTCCGACGTATAGAGGGCATGCTGGAAGAAAAATGCTTTTGAAGCTGGTTTGGGAGTGCCGGATTTACAGAGGCGACTTTTATGGTGGGTCATTATTTCATGCCTGGTGCCATTCCTCTCTCCTGGTTCTCTTGGTTTTGCTTTTTCAATGTGTCTTGCGTCTGATTGCTTCAGAGATCAACCCACTGTCCTTGACCGAACCATGCTCATTGTTCTCGACAGATACATGCAAACTTCAGAGCATTGTACCAACAAAGCAACCACGAATATATATTGGACCTTCGAGGAACGTTGATTTGACGCTGCAAAACCGAGGGCTCGTATTCGAAACTGCCTTGCAATTTGAGGATCAGGAGGACGAGAATGAGAGAGAGAAGCATGGCTTTATTATCCAAGGTGTGTCGCTTTTCGTTTCTTCCGTAGATCGACTGACCACTTTGCAGTGTACCGGCATTGCGGTTTGAACTACGAAACTCCGTTCTCGACCTGGCTCTGCTTGAGCCTCAGAGAACAGGGATCATCCAGAATTGTCGTTTCTTCGTCATTTCCGGTTCCAGAATTCATCCCCCGAGGTCCTTTGACCTAGACAATCCCTGAAGAGCTTCAAAGTCTGCGCTCCACTACATCATGACTACTTCCGGATTGCAGGGTGTAAAATGGAAGCTTTGTCACGACCAAGCGGCGCTTTTGGGACTCCATTGACCGTACAGCAGCATTGGAGTTTGCTCGAGTCGGCGTCCGAACCCGCCAGCTTCGGAGGTCTCAGCAATCCCAATGACATTCTCTAACTCCACAGCGGAAGCCGCTTGAGAGACTCGCAAGGTATATAAACCTCTTCAACTCTTCATAGTAAATCATTCCATTGAACTGCTCTCACAGACAACTAACATGAAGACTTCCTTCACCGCTATCATTTCCATCGTCCCATTCCTGCTTGCAGGCCAGGTCGCTGCTATCTGTCCAGGCTTCAACTTTGGTATTGGTAATGCCATGGACCTTGGCGGAGGGATCAAACGATGTCAGTCTCCCCATTCTCGCTGCCTCATGTCGACTTACGCCAGGTTTCAGGGGACGTTTACGACGACAGCTGCAAGGTTGTCGATAGCTTGACCACGAACGAGAATCCCTGTGACCAAGGAACTTTTTCTTGCAGCCCTCCTCCCATCCATTTCACTGGATACAAGAGCACCTTTACTGGTCTCAGGTCAGTGCTACGCCTCCTTAGTCCCTCGTCTTGCTAACATTTTCAGGTATGCCTGCCGTGCTGATCCCAACTCGGGCAAATGTGGAGGTGATACAATCTCTGTCTGCGTGAGTTACCTTGCTGCATTTGACTCTCGTGTCATCCTCATGTTTCTTCAAATAGTGCCGCAACGATGGCAATTAGTTGCTTGCGGTAGAATCAAACGACTTGCACAGATAACCTATTCCACTTATCCGAAATCTCCTTTTCTTCTTTTCTCCATTTTAACCCATCGTCGTATGATCACTGAAGGATGCAATTCACCTGTTTGTCTCCTCTGCATAATCCATATACTTTTTTTCGTCCACACACATCTGTTTTCAGAACTAGACGTGAAGAGGTCGCTGGCACGAAGGTAAGAAGATGGTGGCATGAGTTGTAACTCAACAATCCTTCCGCTATCTTCTCATTCCATCCAATCTTGAATCGAGTACCAGCGAAAAGTTTACCCCGGGGAATTTGCCAGTCACGCCTTTCAGCAAAGCTTGCATCCTGCGCTCTCGCTCTTAAGCTGAAATTAACAATCACAGCCATTCGTTGGCCATTCGCTCATTCTCTGATATCTTTCTCAATCTTGCGTCTTTGAAGAATCAATACGACAATATCTGTTCGCCGCGGCCGCGATTCTCCCCCTTATCCCTCGAAATCACTGAGATTGCTCAATATCGTCAGACTAACCTTGGTCGCCAAGTTCTGTATTTTTGGCCCCGAGAACACAGAGCGGCAATGACAACGGATTCACGTTGTTTCTGAGGGCTCGCGTTCGGAAGTCGTACATTGGTCGGCTTAGAGGATGATGGAACCGACCTATGTCCATACCACCACGGTGAAGGGAAACAAGTTCGGTAGGCAGGACATCTTTCTTTTGACGACACCGTACCCTGACGAATGAACAGAGAATATCCTCGGAAATGTGCTTTCCAACAATACGACGATAAACCACATTTATCCTCCTGGTAAGTCCCTTCTTTCTAGGCTTTACTCGACACTCATTTTAGCAGGTAGCCTCAATACCCGCTCTCCTCGTCGCTGTCGTGGCTACATGCCTGCAACGACCGACCTTTTTTTCGGACGTGACCTTGAGATAGAGGCCATTGTTCAAGCCCTTATAAAAGAGCCAGCATCGTCAGCTTCCAAACGAGTTCGATTCGCTCTCCTTGGTGCTGGTGGGATGGGAAAGACGGCGACGGCGCTCAAGCTGATGAGACATCCCGCCATCCTGCATTGCTATCCGGTCGAAAATTCCGTCTGGGTACCTTGTGGGGAAGCCACCTCAGCGGCGCTCCTTCTCGATGTCATTCACTCCGCTCTGGGAATCGACAGAGATACCCATAATACCATTCACGACATTCTCGCCGAATTACGCGACTGCTCCGGTCCTCTCCTTCTCCTTCTCGACAATTTCGAAACTCCATGGAATGCACCAGGAGCCAGAGCAGCTGTAGCGCATATTCTTCTCGACATTGCCCAGTTTCCTCATGTCGCGCTCTTCATCACGATGAGAGCAGCCGCACCTCCTTGCGAAGAAATCACCTGGGAAGAAAAGCGACTGCTACCACTCGCCCCAGATTCTTCTTATCACCTTTATACCTCAATCGACACGAAATCTCGAAATGATTGTAAAGTCTCAGAGCTTCTCGAGATCTTGGGACACATGCCATTAGCAGTTAAACTGATGGGTCGACACGGGAAGAATACAGGTTGTACAATAGAACAGCTGATTTCGAGCTACTCCTCAGCCATGCTCGGCCCCAGCAGAGGATCAGATCCCCAGAACAGTGTACCCATTTCCATCTCCATGTCTTTAAACAGTTCATTGGTCAGCGATGAACTGAACGCCAAGATGCTCCTCGATATCATCGCCTTTCTCCCTGCTGGTACGACATTCGAGAATCTTCAGCGGTGGTGGGCGTCAGACTTGAAGAATCTCGACGGAGCGCTTCGAAGTCTTCTCGAAGCTTCCCTTCTCGAGCGTCAGGAAACAAACTATTTCGTCCTTCCCGTCATTCGCTCCTACATTCTTGAATCATCACGTCTCTCCGATGATATACACCGCTCGATTGTCAAGGCAGCTTGCAGTTTTCTGAAACATCACGACGACACCATGCCTGGAAGCCCAGTCTTCAAGGAGCATATGGTAGCTCGCACCATCGAAGAAATCAACTTTCAATCCATTCTTCTCGAAACCACAGAATCGAGCTCCGATGTCCTTGGTGCTCTCCTTATCCTTGCATGGCACCAGTATCAAACGAGACCACGTACAGAGGTTATCGAGCATGCAGTGATGCTTGCCAACAAGGGTGGAGACCCCAAACTCATCGGCGATGTTTTCCATTGCCATGCTGCGATACTCGAGAATCTAAATCGCTTCGACAAGGCCTTGGAACAGTATACTCTAGCACGAAAGACCTACATCACTGCTTCAGCTCCCAGACTTGCGGCCGGCATGTTACTCGAAATCGCCGACGTTTCTACCTCCATCGATCCTCAAACGAATGAGATTCCTCTCATTGAGAAGGCACTTCGTGAACTCCAAGCCATTGACGGCCCTCAGCGAATCCTACGTCCATTTGTCCGTCTTCTCAACCAGTTCACCAAAACCAGACCGAAGCCTAGCCTGACAGTACAAGAAGACATGGTTATATGTCTCCAACGTCTAGGAAGAGCATATTCGCGCTCGCATCAGTACCTGCAAGCCATCAAACCTCTAACGCAAGCGAGAGATTTGTCTGGAGGCGCGTCTTTCGACGGAGCAGAATGCGCTCAAGCTCTTGCGCAAGCCTATCACCGTCTTCAGCAATACGACCAAGCGGAAAAGTGGGCCAAAGTTGCCTTGGACGAGTGGAAGCAAATGGGTGGTTATGTCGGATATTGTCTTCGACTGCTTGGGATGATATATATCTCACAAGGGAAATATGACCTGGCTATCGAGAGTTTAGAAGAAGGATTAGAGAAAGCCAAAACGAGGGGAGATCCTCAGCATCTTGCCAACATTTGGCTGGAATTGGGACGAGCGCATTTGAAGAAAGGGACGAGAGACCAGGCGCAAACTGCATTGGTGGAAGCGTTGAAGAATTATGAAGGAGCCGCTGAGCGCATGATTATCTGCAAGTTTTACCTCGAAAAGTTGGAGAATTCCGCACGAAATCCTACCGCCAAAGAGGTGGACGCATTGGTCGCGACTTGGCATAAAGAGGACGTGGAATCACGATAGTCAACGTATCTGGATACAGTAGAATGAAAAGTACTTAGGCCTTCGTCAACAAGATTCTAGTCTCGTTCGTAAATGAAGTCAGCTGTGAGCCATAGTCGCATAATGGTATTTGCATTCGTAAAAATCAACATCGAACATCACCCACACGACGCACAAGCGATTATAATAAAAATGTCATAGCGGAAGAAAAAAAAGTGTGCAAGGAGAACGAGTGTGTATAGCGGGTCAGTCGCCTGAATAGTATGAGGGTATCCTGATTTGTAAACATGCACAGCGATGGAAAATGTGAAGAAATCGATATCGATAATGACAAGATGGGTCGTGGAAAGGTCGTCAAAGGGAATAAACATAAGGGAAAAAGAGTCTATAGACGATGTCCTGGTACTGCCCAGAAGAGCAGCGTCAAAGCAGCGACGAAGGCTGCTACGAGTATGCTGACCCATATTGCCCGGCCAATGAGCAGCTTCTTGACGTATGGCTCCTTGACTGTGAGCGTCCGGAATGGTGTCGTCTCCGATTGACCGAAGAAGACGAGGATGGGATCTAGCTCGTATTGATGGGAGATGAGGAAAAGGACGGCTAGCGTGAAAGGGATGAAGAGCTGCAGAATAAGGTTAGGCTCGGCTGCATGCCAAAGTAAAGTTGACTCACGAAAAATCTCTTCGATTTAGGTTGCACATCCAAGAATATGAGGGAGAAGGCGACGGCGAGACCTATCCATAGAATGATGAGACCTAATATAAGTCTGACCAAGGCTGATATGGGGGTAAGGTTGCCGAAGGCTTTAGATCGAAGGAAACGAGGAAATGCATCCTGTTCCATCGCCCGGAAACAATATTCCTTTTGTGAATGGAACATGTCGGGAACTTGAGCCATTATGTTGAGCTCAGTCTGGGTTTTTGGCTCATGAGATGAGCTCAAAGGGAAGGAATGGATTCGGAGGGATGGAGGGAGGTAGACCTCGTGGTTTTCTTGCGAATTCACGGTGTTGCCTGCAGGCGACAGATATCGGAAAAATATTCGCTCTGCAGAGGCAATGAGATCCAGACGTGTGATTGCTGCTGAACGAGGAATGACTGTCGGGGCTCGCGATGCACGCTTCATGTTGAAGAGTGTCGGTGTACGACCTGACAGTGAAAAAGGGGTGGTTGAACGAGCATAAGGTTCGTTTGTGGGAGAGGCGACGTGGGTGTGTTCTGAAGGAACCGCTGTTGGTGGACGATTCGGTGAAGTCGAGCGACCGCCATATCTTTCATCGGCGAGATTGCGTCTATCCTGGTCGCTAAGCAGCTCGCCAGTGCTCGCCGTACTCCGCTTCGCTGCTCCAGCTCCTTCACCCATCCCAACGATAGTTCCATAGATAGAACCACGTCTCCTAGCGTAATCCCAATATTGAGGCCAGTCATCCTTGATGGTGCGACCCGATTTGCGAACATCTTTGAAATAAGCTCGACAAAGGTTCTCGTGCTGCTGAACATCGAGCCAGAAGTCGAGAATATCTTCAGCGCCTTCACGTTGAAGGAAAAGGCTGTCGTCAAGTCAGCCTTGTCTAAATTGATGCTCAAAAAAAACGCACTAAAACATGAAGAGATCCACGGGTGGTCTGGTTCTTCTCGAAAGGACCTCTGTGAATGAAGGCAGCCTGTTGGCGCGACTATTTGCCCAATCATCTTGCTGGACTTTTTCGTCCATGGTCGAGCACAAGCAGCGTGGAAGATTTTCAACAAGAAATCAAACGAGGAGTCACGCGTGACAGTCACACAATTCCTTGCTTGCGGTCGCTGGCAATGTCCTTCACAAAAGCCTTCTCTCCAGCATTGCGCGAAATAAGGATTATCTGCTCGCAAACTGGCGCTGGATCCGCTGGAACGAGGTCTCTTTCTCCTCTCAATAATGTCCGACCTCTGTTAATTTCACCCGCAGACAATTTATTTTGTCGAAATATGAAACGATCAAGAAACACAACCCAGACCTACCAGTATTAATACGAGAAGCGAGTGGGACGCCTGCTAGAGTTTTTGCAAGATTTGGTGCGTCATCCGGTTCTGGTTGGACCAATCGTCGTCTTATCCCTCAACAGAGCTGGGCGTTGAGAGACATGTAGAGCTGGAAAACCTACCAGCGGCGGATGTAGAAACACAGGTCACCAAGTTGTTGCAGTCTTCCGCCTAATAATGCAAATCTTCAAATATCTCCCCATGGGAACTGGGACCTCACCGAAAGGAACGAATGCTACTCAAAACCCATTTATCAGACTGTTTTATGCCTGGTTTGCCTGGTCCGAGCAGCCACCGACGAGGGACGCGTTTCAGAGCATTTGGTACTGCGCTTGGTTCTGTCTCCGCCATCCATTCCTGACATTCTTCGTAGAATCTAGCTTTTCGACTGAAACATGGGTTCAGCTACGAGGCATACTGTATATACCATCTCCGCATTCAGTCATTCGTCACTTGGAAGCCGAAGGCCTTGATTTGGGATTCCGGTCGACCCATTGCACTCTGATATATATCCATTTCTAGATACCATATTGTCTCGGACCGTCGTTCTAAGCTCCAAGATACTACATATAGATCATTCCGATGACAGTTGGCGCCTCGAGTAAAATGGAGCGTAAATGGCCCTCATCCGCTTGGCAAACCTTGATAGCTGACGTAGGTCGAGGCCCTGTCTATTTCCTTCCTTCCTTGCTCTCACCAATCGTCAAGGTTTGCTTAGGCGATATTGATCAGTCTCTCTCCGCATGCCAGCCCCACTCTATCATCAACATCGTGATAGTCTCCCGTTGGACCCTTAACAACATTCGGAAGCACAAGTCAGTATTCTGTTCCTGAGGCGCCTATGTAGCCCCTTGTCAGTCTTCATCCGACAAGGCTACTGCTCCATATTTCTTACCTCCTCGTCTTCAATCCGACGTTCTCGGTCTTCCCGTCCCGCCCTCGCCTAGCCGTCCAGATTGGTTGACTCGTCGAGATCCGAGCAATCCAAACAAATCTTGATCTCAAGGCGGCATAACGGCTCCGAACCATATGGATCCTGAGCTCTTTGGAGTATAAAAGCCATAAAAAAACCCGGATCGCACCTTGATTTCCGCTCCTCACCATGGCAGGCAACATCGAAGCACCCATCGCTGCTCTAGCTGAAGAGGCACATATCGAGGAGAAGAAACAACACCAACGCGACTCGGACGACAACCTGGTGGATAAAAACCTCATCCACCAGGAGCTCGACGGGATCCATGATGGGCTTGAGTTTCCCACTGCTGAGGAATTGGTGAATTTGCGACGAGTATCGGACAGGTCAATGACTTCTTCCTGATGGCGAAACGGAACTGATGCATCGGATGATAGAATTCCATGGAATGCATATCGTGTGTCTCTTTTCTTTGGCTTCGGCACCGCACTGACTCGTCTCCAGTCATTGCAGGAATCGAAACGGCAGAGCGCTTCTCTGTAGGTTTCTCATCCGACCCTCGCTGATGATTCTCTAACACTTGTCGGAAGTACTACGGCTCGACGGTTGTTTTCGTAAGTCTTTTGGCTTCGCTCCTTGATTGAGATATTCACACAATACACAGACCAACTTCATTCAACAACCATTGCCGCCCGGTTCGCATACCGGTGCTGGTTTTGCTCATGGCCAGTCAGGCGCTTTGCATATGGGGCAGCGCGCGTCAACCGGACTAACGACCTTTTTCCAGTTTTGGTTCGTCTACCTGTCCATTTCTCCCTTCATGCCCTCATTATAGCCAGGTCGTATCTTACTCCTCTTCTGGGTGCATATCTCGCCGATGCGCACTTTGGGAGGTTCAAGACCATCTCTTACGCCCTTGCCATTACCATTATTGGACACATCATCCTCATCATTTCCGCCGTCCCAGGTGTCATCGACAAAACTAATTCAGCCAAAGGTGTCTTTGCTCTCTCTCTGGTCATCATGGGTCTCGGAACAGGAATGTTTAAAAGCAATGTCTCGCCTCTGATTGCAGAGCAGTACACCAAGACCAAGCTGTTTATCACAACACGCAAGAATGGCGAGAGGGTAATTGTTGACCCTGCTATCACTGTTGGCAGAATATATATGGTTCGCCTCATTTACCGCCTCTACGCCTTTGGCTGATGTCTTGGAGTACTTTTACCTGTTTGTCAATGTCGGTGCTTTGATCGGACAACTGACTATGACCTACACCGAGAAGGTTTGTCCGTTTCTCTCTCTCCGGATTCCCCGTGTTAAACGCCATCATAGTATGTCGGCTTCTACGCAGCCTATCTTCTTCCCACTGTCATCTATCTTTTCTGCCCGCTGCTTCTCTACGTTGGTCGAAACCGGTATATCAGATCCCCACCGACGGGCTCCGTTTTAGCCACCTGTGTTCGCTTGTTCCGATACGCTGCGCGCGGCAAATGGAGCATCAACCCGGTCAGAACCTGGAAAAACTTCAACACAGATACATTCTGGGACGATGCGAAACCTAGTCGCTACCAGGGAACCAAACCGGCTTGGATGATCTACGACGATGCTTGGGTTAACGAAGTGGAAAGAGGGCTGAAAGCATGCGCGGTAAGAATGCCAAGAAATACTCTGACTCGCGAATCTCATCCAATTTCAGGTGTTTTTGTGGTATCCCATCTACTGTTCGTCCTTTGGTTTCTACTTCGCGTACCAAATTCATTGGAAACAGGGTTGACCTATAACCAAATCAACAACAATCTGATTTCTCAGGCTGCGACGATGAGTCTACATGGTTTGTCGACACCTCAAACCAAGGTCATGGTCACTGAACATGTTTTGCAGGTGTGCCGAATGATGTTCTATCCAACATAGATCCCCTGGCTCTCCTCATCCTCATTCCCTTGTTTGATCAATTGGTATATCTCTTTGTTGTTTCAATTCGTATAAAACTGAGGGTCCTTCTAGCTGTACCCTGCCCTACGGAGATGGAAGATCAAATGGACCTCGCTCAAAAAGATTACAACGGCCTTCTTCGCCGGATGTATTGCCATGATATGGGCTGCTGTGCTCCAGCACTACATTTACAAGGCAACTTTCATCCTCCTTCGTTTTCAATGTACACTTATTTCTTCACAGACAAACCCATGTGGATACCAAGCATCGACATGCAAAGATGCTAACGACGAACCTCTTGTTTCTCCGCTCAACGTCTGGATCCAAACGGGCTCGTGAGTGCCAAATTCTTCTAGCATTGCCTCATTTGAACCCGCTTCTCGTCAGATATGTTTTCGTTGCCGTGTCCGAAATCCTGGCCTCTATCGTTGGACTCGAATATGCCTTCACCAAAGGTTCGATCTGTCTTTGACTTGGTTAGAGCATCTTCTGAACCTTTCTGAAGCGCCCAAAAACATGAAATCGCTGGTCACCAGTGTCTTCCTTTTCACCAGCGCAGTATCTGCCGCCCTTGGCGAAGCCTTCGTTTGTGAGCTGCTCTGTCTTATCCAACGTCCTCGAATACTGACATTCTGCTACTTAGCATTATCGACTGATCCGCTGCTTGTTTGGAATTATGGCTCCATGGGGTATGTTCTATTAGGCGTCTTGATTTCATATGTTAACTGCTTTCTATAGAGTCCTGGCTTTCATCGGAGGCATTCTGTTCTGGCTCTCGGTGCGGAACCTGGATGCAAAAGATGACTATTACAACAATCTGAGCGAGGGCCATGTTGCACGTTCGACTAAAGAGATTGAGGATATACAACAGCAGGAGAAAGTTGATGAGAAAGGTGACGCTTGATGACTTTTATGTTGCAATGTAGGACGAACGAACGAAAGAAAGCTTTTGTATATTCAATAGTGCCGCACAGTAAACGGTGTATAATGTCGGAAAGGCAAAGTTTAAACGCCTAGGTCTCGTCGTCGCTGTCTCCCCATAAAAACTCGTCGTCGTTCTCATGCTCATCGTCGCTGGGAAGGCCCAAATTGCCAAATATTGAATCTTTCCGAGGTAGGATGTTATGTCTGCCAGGATAGGTCAGATCAGATATGAATCAGGAAATACGACGCACTTTTCAAGCAGCTCCTCGACACCTGCGCGTCCAGCTTCCCAATCGACTCTGACCCAATTATGGACGAGCTCTCCGTCTCGGTAAACAAGAAGCGTTGGAAGCATGTCTAGGTCGACCGCATCGTCATCTCCGTCATCTCCATTTTCTGAATTATCGTCGTCGGCTTTCTCATCGAAAAGATCGTCGTCGTCGTTGCGTCTGCTACTGGGTCTGGGTGGTCGGCTGAAGCCATGGGAAGATGATGTAGAAGGGGCGGTGGATGCAAAACCTAGTGCAGCTGCTCTACAGCGAAGAAACTTTGTATCTGGATGAATTCGGGCTAGCTGAGCCAGCGTTTCATCTAGGAGGAAGCATCTATCGAGCGACTGTTCGACAATGAGCCAAATGTAAACGAGAAATAGAAATCACGCACAGATTCATATAGATGTACGAGGACCCATATTCCTCGGTCTTCCTTCTCGACAGCGTTCACGAAGCCATGGACTCCAACCTCTCGCAGGTGTCCAAATCTCGCTTGACGAAGTCCTCCAAATACGTCTCGTCTCTCTCTTTCTCGAGCACGTTCTCTTTCGACGAGCTCGTCGACCTTCTCGTCCAAGCCCTTTTCGCGCTCCTCTTCCAAGAATGTCCTTCCACCTAGGTTTCCCTTTTCCATCCGCTGCCGGACCTCTTCCATCTCTCGAGCGCGCTTCTGCTGTTCTAATCCAGCCGCTTCATCCCTGTCCCGTATAACACCCTTGACCCCAGTCCGACCAGGACCCATGCCAATGGATTCTTGAGGTGGAACCCCTGGAGGCAATTTCTTCTCGTCTTCTCCGTCGTCCTCTTGGTTCACGAGCTCATCGTCGTGCCAACCATGGTCCGAGGATGGTGAGACCGATCTGGCGGGAGAGGAAGAGCGAGACGGTCCATTGAAGAGCTCGCCAGAGAGCACCAGTGCTTCTATATCTGCATACTAACCAATCCAAGTTGGTCAGCTTGCCTGTAAATAGTTGCAAGAATCACCATATTTTCGGATAAGGTCGTGCGCAAGAGGAAGGCGGCAGGTCACGCTTTGATTATGTGACTGCGTCCGGCGCGGCGGCCCGCTGACTTCTCTCCTACCATGTCCACTGAACACCAAGGAGTCCGCCGACTTGCAGAAATAATCAAAGACGGGAACACATATTGTTCTGGCGCAGTGACCGTGCCGACCGAAGGTCTCGGCCTTTATTACCGCACCAGCAACAAAGAAGAAAATGCGAGGTACTTATATCCAGCAGTTTTGATGATATCTCATGAACTCAGGTTTATCCATAGATTCATTGATCTTTCAAATGCTTCCGATGCATCTCTCGAAGCTCTCAGCCAGGCCTGCCAACCTGCATCGTTCGGCCGGGGCGACGAGTCATATTGTAAGGCTGGAAAGCTGGACTCGACCCAGTTTTCTCTTCCTTTTGATCTTCAAAAATCCGGAATCATGGAACATGTTGTAGCTATCTTGCTGCAGGAGGGTCAAAGTCTCAGAACCGAGTTATAGTATAAGCTCAATGGCTACGGTATGTCTTTTTTCGAATCTTGTTCATCGCTGACTCGATTCTTCAGGGAAAGGATCTTTCTTCAAACCCCACAAGGACACTCCACGCGGCGATGACATGATAGGATCTCTCGTCATTGACTTTTCTACCGTTCATGAAGGTGGCAACCTTGTCCTACGCCACAAAGAACAAGAATATATCTTTGACTCGATCAAAGAATGTTCTGCAGTCAAGCCTTCTACAGCGACACCGAATCACATTGACTTAAAATCTCTACTCTGAAAAGACTGCATCACCGCTCGCAGCAAACGAACCCGAGGTTTCATCGATCTATCTTCCGCTCAAGGCCGCCTTGCAAGAATTGTATACCGATAGCTCCTTCCTTCCCGACGGTGGAATACTGGGATGGGGCCTGCAGTACTCTTATCCCTACCTGCAAAGCTCAGAGATATCCAATTTGCGATCCGTTCTCAAGGTCTTGAAAGGCGGTGATTCCAGCTTGTATCGCGCTTCTCTCTATGAATGCGATGACGAGTCTCAAATCCTTGCATCGTCTTTCCCAGATCTGGACTATACCGACAAGGAGGAATTGGTCGCTGTGAGATTGGTCGAGCATCGTGGTGGACTCCTCATATTCATGGGCGGGGACTTCGAGTATAGCGAAGAGGAGGTCGAGGAGGTCAAGGTTACCTGGGTGACGCCCTGCACCAAATTCAATCGTGCTGAAACTGTTTTTGCTGCCTTTCTTAGCGAGGGCACCGATTACATGTATGGGGACCTGTGCATGATCCTGAAGATCCCGAGCTTTTCCAGTCGCGTCGTTCAACAGTAATTCTCAGTTCGTGTACCATTTCCGTTTTAGTTTCATTGCATTATGACAATTCCAGTTCTCGATTGAACACCTGAGCCAATCTACACATAATCAAGACCTCGTTCAATTCTGTTTTCTTTAGTACATCAAGAGTTCAGGCCTTGGACCATCACTAGCCTGGTGTCGAAAGCATGGCTCACGAACCTCACTCGGCGCTGAATTTATCGTTTGAATCTTTCGGACTCTTACTTGCCAAGTCAGCCCACGCGTCCCCGAACTCTCCGTAAGGAGAAGAGGGTACTGTAGTTTTCCGACCGGAAGTTCGTCACGCGTCACACTGGGCTCTGAAGTGAACTGAAAATAGCGTGACATCACGCTGGACCTAGGAAGGCACCCGGGCTAAGCACCGCTGGAAAATGGAAATGGAAATGGAAAATGGAATATCACGTGTGATCGGTTATATTAGTAATGCTATGCTATGACTCAGCCAAGACGTGGGTAGCATGTGCCGGCTTCTGGGAGCCGGCTCCCAAGTCCCGACTCGGCGGCGGCAGTTGAATTATCTTGCACAGGATAGCTATTTTGTACATGAATAGATATTTAAGACCATACAGCGTTCAGTCAGCAATAAACCTAACATTATAGGACTCGGTCGTCATTGAGCCAGTTATCAGCCTTTGTCGCATCAACAGCTCTGATATCAAGCACCCACCAGAGCAACAAGATTCTGTGCCTCAATGGCTTGGGCGTTAACATGTACCATTAAACGTAATGATTTTCGCCAAGGACTGTAAGGTCTATGGTTTGAGCCTCATCAGTTTTATCATTTTTCGTGATGACTTGACCTCCTGATGTCAGCATCTGGCTCTCAGACGGCACTCGCTAGCAAACTCATAACGAGACCTTGCTCATAACATCTGGCGCCTTCCTTCTCAGACACTCAGTGGCCAGCATCCGGCTTCCAACTTTCGGTCCGCAGCCTGCGCATACCACCTAACAGCTTTTGGATGGCCGCCTCTAGATGAGCTCTGTCGCCTTCCTTTGGTCGTAATTCGCCTGTCATTGACGCTGTTGCCTTCACTTACGACTCGTGACACTGAACATCAGCACAACTCTTCTCCACAAGCATCACCCAACAGCTCTCATGTGTGCTTTAAAAACTGTTTTGACCCTTTGACTTGGATTCAGTGAGAATGTTGACCGAAAGGACAGTTCTATTCCTCAATGATTCCAGCTAACAGCTTGAGATCAAGGCCCAGGCAGCACTGACGCTCTGGCAATCATAATTTCCATCGCACTTTACTTATCTTATTTAGATTCTCGGGGACAAATGGATCAGTGAGACTAGGACCAGGACGAATATTATTTGCGAGAACATTGAGTTGTACCAGGCGACATGCGACCCTTCGGGCCCAAATGCACTACGAGTTCATCATCATCATCAAGATGGGCCTTGGTCTTGTTTGAATGGAATCAATATTGTTTCATCTAGAAAAACAGTGGGAATCAGAAGAGTGTGGCCACGGGGCCAATTGCGGCCACTGGATGCCGCCATCTGCCTTGCGACTCCAGCTAGGGCCATCGTCCTGCGTGTCCTGTGGGATTCAATTGTTGGAGGTTGGATGATACACCCTGCATATCACGACCTGGAGTCTGTGACCCAAGTGGCGCGAGCGAGACGCAGCTGGAAATACAAGGCGACCAAAAAGAATATATTCACGGGGAGTCGAACATCGTTCAACTGCATGACCAATCAAACAGACTACGACAACAATGGCGATAGACTCACCTACACCATTCCAGCCATACTAACGACCAGTCTTGGTGTTATGATGTGTGAAAGGTGTTGTTGCGCTGTTGCTCAATGAAGAGCGGCGAGATGTGAGAGATGTCTGCACAGTGCTGCAGATGGACATGTGAATGACAGACGTTGTCAGGCTGCGATACACAGTCTGATCCTGAGTTGCAGCACAATGTGAGCCAGGTGGTGCGAGGCGGCTCGGGGATGCTAGATACTAAATGATATTATTCTGCCAGCCAAAAGGTGCCGAGTTGTGGGAGCCACCTCTCAGCAGGCGACGCCCAATGGCTGCTTATTAATATGGTTTCTACACGTGATATTCCATTTCCATTTCCATTTTCCATCGGTGCGCAGCGCCAGAGCGTAGGGATTTTGAGCTCTGAACTGGGAGGTGTGACATTCCCACGGGCCCAAAAAGGGAATTTTTCGCCGCAACAGCTCAAAAAAGCCTTAAAAGTAGCTAGAATCACTGTTTTTCGGCCTCTTTTTGTGTGCTAAAACAATAAAAACATTCTCTTGCAAATTCAACTGCTCAATGAGCAATCCAAAAGTATTGGACATTTTCTTGAACTGGACTGTCATGCTCAATCCGGAGGTCTGAACTGAAAAAATAGCGTGACATATCATGTGACGAGCGTGGGAATGAACTTCCGGTCGGAAAACTTCCCCGAACTCTCCGTAAGGAGAAGAGGGTACTCTGTAACCCACGGACAAGCCCGAATGTACGATTGATCCCGCTTATATAAGACTTTCTGGAACTTTCTATATGACTCAGCGCAACAGCCGCACTCAACCTTTGACTCAACGTCTTCCTTGAACTTTTCTTCCTCTGCATCACTGATGTCTTTGCTCGATACATTCAAGTCTGTTTGCTCTAGTGCTCCTCATTGGAAAAGCCTCGAATCTGGAATATTCCAGGATCGTTTTCAGCTGCTTAAAATTATTCCAAAAAAGACCCAAACTTGACTTCGGTCCTCCATTCTTCACCGTCGCAGTCAAATCCGGTTCGAGTGAGATTCTCCACCTTGACATGATGGATGACGCTGGGGATTTTACCTGGATTACGGTCATCGGAGACTTTACAGGAGGATATTTCTACGCACCACAATTCGGCATCCGTATTCCCGTCTTCCCTGGGCAAGTCCTGGGCGTCCTGACACGATGGATTGCTCATTGTTCGATCCCCATTACCAGCGGACGCCGTGTTGTCTACACTTTATTCTCTGATAAATTCATCATGCAAACAACCAAATAGTTAGAGCCAATAACACTGAATTTTATTTCATAACAAAACACTCGGAGAGTGAAGGGGATTGGTGCGAAGCACCGCTAAGGATACAGTAATCTGTAACCCACGGACAAGCCCGAATGTACGATTGATCCTGCTTATATAAGACTTTCTGGAACCTTCTATATGACTCAGCGCAACAGCCGCAACTCAAACCTTTGACTCGAAAACTTCCTTGGGCCTTTCTTCCTCTGCATTGCCAATGTCTTTGCTGGATACATTCAACTCTGTCTGCTCTAGTGCTCCTTGCTGGAAAGGCCTTGAATTTGGAATATCCCAGGATCGTTTTCAGCTGCTTAAAAATTCAGCTCTCCTTGATCTTTGCGGCTATCCGTTTGGTACCAAACATGTTCCAAAGAAGAAATTGATTGATGTCCTTGGTAAACGAATTCAGGACTTGAACCATCGAATCCGACAAGTTTGTCTCTCATCGAAATCAACGTTGATTACTCAAAGTCTACGACAACCTCGAGAAATTAGGTATCAAGATTCCACAGGACCGAAACAGTCGGTCTCTGACAGATGTTGTTTGCCTTGGGATCTGGCGTCACTACGTCTCAGAACCATTCCCTACATCCCCAACGAAACTCCAGCAGTCAAACGCAAACTGGATGAACTGTGTGGAACGATTCGAGAGGTTCTCAGCATGGCGTGTTACCTGCCGAAACAACTACAACGAAAAGTCAGGTTTGTCATCTTTTCCAGACTTTCCTTTCACCTTGAGCTAACAAGATATCCAGACAGACAGCATCGTCAAGTCCGATGACACCTCAATAAATTATTCAAAAAAGACCCAAACTTGACTTCAGTCCTACATTCTTCACCGTCACAGTCAACTCCGGTTCGAGCGAAATTCTCCACCTTGACATGATGGACGACGATGAAGATTTTACGTGGATTGCTGTCGTCAAAGGCTTTACAGGAGGATATTTCTACGCACTACAATTTGGCATCCGTATTCCTGTCTTCCCTGGACAAGTCCTAGATGTCCTGACACAATGGATCGCTCATTGTTCCATCCCCATTACCAGTGGATGCCGTGTTGTATACACTTTATTCTCTGATAAATTCATTATGTAGGCAACCAAATAGTTAGAAACCAATAATATTGTATTTTATTTTATAACAAAGCACCCGGAGAGTGACACCGGGGGCAGAAGCCAACGCACTCCTTTTGGAGTGCGTTGGCTTATGTTGTTTGGCGCAGTGACTGTGCCAGCTGAAGCCCTCAGCCTTTATTACCGCACCAACGACAAAGAAAAGAATGCGAGGTACAATCTTTAGTAGAATTACTGATGAGGTCACATCATCTCATCTTCAACTACAGGTTCATTGATCTATCTAATCCATCCGATGAGGACCTCGAAGCGCTCAGCCAGGCCTGCCAACCTGCATCGTTCGGCCGCGGCAACCAAGATGTCATGGATGAATCGTATCGCAAGGCGGGCAAGCTCGATTCATCCCAGTTTTCTCTTCCATTCGATCTTCACAAATCCGGAATCATGGATCGTGTTGTCGCTACTTTGCTTCAGGACGGTAAAAGTCTCAGAACCGAGTTATATAAGCTCAATGTCTACGGTACGTCTTGTTTTCAAGTACATCGTGGATCACTGACTCTATTTTTTTTAGGCAAAGGGTCGTTCTTCAAAGCCCACAAAGACACTCCACGCGGCGATGACATGATAGGATCTCTCGTCGTTGTCTTCTCTACCGCCCACGAAGGTGGAAATCTCATCCTACGGCACAAGGATCAGGAATACAACTTCGACTCGAGCAAAGAATGTGCTGCGATCAAGGCCCCTTCCATTGGCTATATCGCCTTTTACAGTGACATTGAACACGAGGTCATCCCAGTCACTTCCGGTTATCGAGTCACGTTGACCTACAATCTCTACGTCGAAAAAGCCTTGTCACCTCTCGCAAAGACCGAGAAAACCGACGAGATTCTCAAGTCCTCAATCCATCTTCCGCTCAAGTCCACTTTGGAAGAACTTCTGGCAGATAGTTCCTTTCTCCCGAAGGGTGGGCTGCTGGGATGGGGACTCCAGCATTCTTATCCGTATCTCCATAACACCGGGCGCAGATTCAAGTTAAAGTCGATATTGAACGCGCTGAAGGGCTCTGATGCCACTCTTCATCAGGTCTGCAGTGAGTTGGAGCTTGGCAGCAAGCTTAAATTACTCTACGCAGGTGACTTCAGCAATGGATCGGGTGTGCTCTTCGACTTTGTGCCAGATCTGAGTTCTTCATACATGGAGGAAGTATGATCAAAGGGGCAGACGACTCAGGAAGATCAAGCAGTGACTCCGAGGAAAAAACTCCGAAGGTTAGATGGGTGACGCCGCCCACTGAATTCAATCGCGTGAGCACCACCTACATTGCATATGGAAACGAGGCGAGCTCAGAGTTCACCTATGGGGACCTGTGCTTGATAGTGGAAATCCCGAGCTTTGATAGGCGTAAATAATTTCATTGTTGTAAATTCCAATTTAGCCCTTTCCTGAGCGCTTGAAGTTAACCAGATTCGCACATGTCCTTCACTTTGATGCCACTTTGAAGAGTCGATAAGGAATCATGGCATAGCACGTCCGCAGTTGACGACTCAAATAATGACTCAGATTCTCTACTCTGTATCAACTCTTATCTGTTTCCCCGATGCGGCAGAGGCATCAGCCATCATTGTTCTTAATTAAGATGTGAATATTTCTGTGCCGAATGTCTCGGACAGCAATAAATCGGTGAGCAAATCCAGCTGCACATTCAACACGAGACTCTTGATGGTCCTGGGTCGTAGGCCTCTCATGTACCAGCATCTCGGTGTACTACACAAAACTGGATTGAAAGCTCTCGGAACCTTGTCTGGACATTTCGTGCTGAATCAGGATTTGTGGCTGATATTCAAAGAAACTAAAAAGTAAAAAGAATTAAGCTGCGATCCAGACACGATGGGCAAAGTCTGGCATATCCACGATCAAGCACAAGTCCCCATACAGGAACTCAGAGCTCGCTTGGTTTCCATAGGCAATATAACTGGTTTCAACCCGATTGAATTCGGTACAGGTCGTCACCCAGGTAACCTTGACCTCCTCAAATTTCCTTCGACTAGACTCGAAATCCTCGCCCTTAGCAATGAGGAGTCCACCAAAACGGTCGACCAATCTCACAGCGACTGGTTCCTCCATGTCAGTATTGTCTAGATCTGGAAAAGACGATGCAAGGACTTGAGAATCGTCATAGCAATCATAGAGCAAATACAATGTGGCGGGAAGCTTCAACGCTTGACAAACACGATACAAGGTGGAGTCAGCACCTTTCAAGGCATTTAGAATGGACTGCAAATCGAAGCTTCCCCTGTCGGGGCCGTGTAGGTGGAGATAAGAGTACTGAAGTCCCCAGCCCAGTCGTCCACCTTCGGGAAGGAATGAACTATCGGCGGCCTTGAGTGGAAGATAGATCGACGAAATGTCAGTTTCAGTGGTGCTCTTTTCTAAGAGAGGTGAAAGAGGCTTTTCGACGTACAGGTTATAAGTCAAGGTAATTCGATGGCCGGAAGTGACTGGGGTGACTTCGTGCTCGATGTCGCTGTAGAAGGCAATATAGCCAATAGAAGGCCCCTCGATTGCAACACGTTCTTTGAGAGTCGAAGTTGTATTCCTGCTCCTTGTGACGCAGAATGAGATTGCCGCCTTCATGGGCGGTAGAAAACACAACAACGAGAGACCCTATCATGTCATTACCGCGTGGAGTGTCCTTGTGGGCTTTGAAAAAAGATCCCTTGCCTAGAAATCGAATCAGGGATGAACAATATTGGAAACAAACCACATACCATACATGTTGAGCTTGTACAGCTCGGCTTTGATACCTTTGCTGTCCTCGACCATCAAGCTAGCAACACGATCCATGATGCCAGATTCATGAAGATCGAAGAGGCTGGCGAATCGAGAAGAATCGAGCTTTCCAGCCTTGCGATAAAATTCATCCATAATATCCGCGGTGCCGCGTCCGAATGTCGCTGGCTGGCAAGCTTGGCTGAGAGCTTCGAGATCCTCGTTCGAAGGATTCGACAGATCAATGAATCTGGGTAAAAATGAGCTCGGTACATGTCGCCACAAAATGCCTCACTGTGCATTTTTTTCTTTGTCGTTGACACGATAATAAAGGGAAAATGATTCAGCTGGGACAGTCAGGCGCCTGAGCAATAGGTATTGTCGTCTTTGACAATATCTGCAATTCTCTGAATTCCGGATGCTTTTCTGTCAACATTGTGATGGTCAAATGAAAAGCGACAATTAATGAGGGACCTTGAGGGTTGAAGACCGTTTGCCGAATTCGGAACCGTATCCGTGATCGCGTTTATTCAAATTGTCGAGTCAGCAGAATGACAAGACTGTGGCTCACCTCCGGTCGGATCATCGGAGTCGGCTATAGGTGAGCCTCGTCGTGACGTCATCTACGTCTTCACCTCGACCGTCAATGTCATGTTGGAGCCCAGTCCGTCATTTGCTTTGTATTCAATTCAATCCCAACCTCTGTCCAGGGGTCCTGCCAGCGAAAGGCCTGCTGATTCGTTTGACCCACTCATGATCGGTCTATTTTTGAACCTGTGTTCCCTCGGTGCAGCTTTGCCTTTTTATCTAGAACCCTATGGCGGGTGACCTCAGAAGCATCGATCTAGACCAATCATAGCCTCCAGACTTTCAGACGCCGACATAGCTTATCTATAAAATGGAGCACCAAGACCGCAGGAGCCCAGGTTTTCTCCCGATAACCCATCATGAACTTCATGTCGCTTTACAATCTCTTCTTCCTTCTGCTCGGCGGCCTGGGCTATCTCACGACAGCGAATGCTTTTCCACTTGAGCAGCGGGATGTTTTTGTCCCTCCTGTGACTTATCCACATGCAAATGCAGTTTGGAAGGTCGGAGAGCATCATCATGTAACCTGGTATGTACTTCCTCCAGATCCGCCGCCATCGTTAAAGATAAATCAGGGATGCTTCAAATCCTCCCAAGCAAATCACCAACGGGCAAGGGTTGATCATGTTACGCAAGGCAGGATTGGCAACTCCTCGTAAGCGGAATCCATCTTCGTCGCATCGTTTTATTTACAATTACTTCAGTCATCCTTGCCAACGGTTTCGATATTCTGCTAGGAAAAATCGAGGTCACAGTCCCATTCGTGCTGAACGGAAGCGACTATCAGATCATCCTGTTCGGTGATTCAGGTGAGATTGGTCTCTACTCTATCAGGCATCATGGACTGAAGGATTGCAGGCAACTTTAGCCCCACGTTCACCATTTCCAGCCCAGTAGCCTTTTGAGCTTCCCGCAGACCATCTCAATCTGGAACCTGGAGCTATGAGTCATGTGCTTCCTTCCTTGACTCTTTTCGGACCATCCATCGTCGCTGTTCCATCCATATGTATCGATAGCTCTACGACCTCGTGTCACATAAATAATTACACATCACTATCCGCTATCAGTTCGTTCATTCGGTTCGTATCGTGGAAGAAAAGTCCGAATACTAGACATGGTATTTGCCCGAGACAATCCTGAATATCTTGGAGGCCATTGCGGTTCCGGCGGTGCCTCTGGAGGCCATTGTGGTTCTGGTTGAACCTCAGCGGGTTGGTTGAATCGCGGGGGGGATGCTGGAGACGATGTAGCGTTGCGGATAGAAAACCGACCCGACTCTGCACTTTCACCAGTGAACATGGTGAAACTGGAATCCGAGGAATACAATGACGATGCTCGGTTCGCGTATACATTGTTCTGCACAGAGAACTTGACGACTTGGGTTTGCAAGTCCACGGTCTGCATCTACATGATATCCATGAGCGCTGTAGTGAAAATCAACCTGAAGGACATACTAGATCCTCGATGCTGCGCCTATCATTAACTCGCGATTGGCGCTCTGGCGGTATCGCGGCAGACAAGACAAGTAGTCGGTCCTTGGCTCGTGTGGACGCTAAGGCAGCCGGGTCAGTGGACCGATAGACTGTATAAAAGTCAATGCCAAGTTGACATTTCAAAAGTTGGTGTTCTACTCGCAACCTCGCGCGTATCTTCTGGCTCAATTCTGAATACATTATGACGGACGGAGTATGCCTAGAATATCATGAGAGGTGTAACAAATAGAAAAACAATGATAAATTCACAGCTTTATTGTTCACTTTGATTTTTATAGCCACTGGACGTGAACTGGGATTGGAGACCAGCATAATCGTAGGAGTTTGGTCCTCTGCTCAAACAATCGTAAGATTGACGGCTTCCAGAGTAATGAATGGGCCACCTACCAGAGAAATCCAAGATATCCGGAGGATAGAGCTTTATTGTATTCGCAGCCGCAGCGTCAGCGTAAGAGATTGTGATATTTTGGGTATGAAGCAGATCGGCAAAGCTACGCCCATTGTCCCTTCCCTCCAATGCTCTCCACTGGTGGAGGAAAAAGTCAGCCCTAGCAACTGCGGTGAGATCTCGAGCGACGCACAAATTGGTCCACATCATTCATTTGCTCGGGCATCAATGAGCTTTTGAATGACAACGCCCCACGGATGAACTGTGCATCTTCTGCCTTGATACATATCCGTACTGAAAGATAGGTCTTGGTTAGAGGACCTGAGATAATCGAGGCAGCTTACTATTAACCGTGACACTGGATTTAGCATTGATTTTCCGGATTGCTGGGGTTATGGAACATGTCTGAGAGGACCATTTAGGCTTGAAGATGATACGTGTTTCAGGATACCACGGACTAAATTTGGAGTTGGAAAGGCCTTGAAAGCAACAGGGTAATTGTGGGTGTTGGTAACGACCAAGGTGTGAGATTGAGCAGCAGGACCTTGCCCTGGGATATCATGTTATTCAAAAGCTCTCATCGATGAACAGAGCGCACGTTGTAACTTTATAGATGAGCTGCTGAACTTCAGCGCCATTTGGTCGTGGTGGAACAAAAGCAAGGAGGGTTTGACAGATGACCACGTGTTTAGGCGCTTTCAGATCATCGGATCCGGATGCCGTAACGGATTCCAACAGCAAAATTGCGGAACGACGAGCGCTGCCGTCGGGAGCCTGAGGAAAGTTGAAGTCAATTTAGTCAACTGTCAAAAGCGCCGTCTCATTTCGTCGATCTCGTGACGAGCCAATAACTGTCGGCTAAGCGCCGCATGGGCATCCGTCTACTTCCGTCGGTCAGATCGGACCGCATATTTCCTTGTTTTTCGACCACGATGGGCTCTTTCGATGTCTCCAAGGCTCGCAGTCATTTCCCCGCTCTTGCTGACGGATACATTTTTGCAGACAATGCTGGTGGATCTCAGGTTGCCAAAGTAGTCGCCGACAAGATATATGATTATCTGCTCCATAGCAATGCCCAGTTTGGTGCCGACTATTCTGTCTCTGTCGAAAGCACTCGGAAAGTTATGACCGACGCTCCGATAGCAGCCATGAAGCTATTCAATGCATCGTCTCCGGACGAAATCGTCTTCGGTTCGAGTTCAACGATGAACATGGAAAACCTGACCAGATCGTTGGATAAATCTGTCACCAAAGACGATGAGATCATAATTACTGGTGAACATGAAGGTGCGGAGTCTCCGTGTCTCTGGGATTTCTAATCATCGAATCATCGTAGCGAATGCCGGCCCTTGGAAGAAGTTGGCCGCGAGAACCGGAGCCACTGTCAAATTCTGGTGGCCTTCAAATCTCAACCCGAACAATCCATACTCTGTTGGTCTGAAGGTAGAAGATCTTCTACCTCTCATCACCTCCTCAACTCGGATTATTGCTTTCACGGCAACATCCAACATACTTGGGTCAATTGTCCCAGTCAAGGCCATCGCCGCCGCCGCCAGAGCCGAGGCTCGAGCCAAAGGAGCGAAAAACCTGGAAATATCCATTGATTGTGTTGCTTATGCGCCACACAGACTTATCGATGTCCAGGATTGGGACGTCGATTACTGCTTCTTCTCTTTCTACAAGGTTTGGTTCGATCTTGTGCTCATTCAACTAGTGGTTGACACAATCGTTGCAGGTATATGGGCCTCATTGCTCGGCACTTTATGTTCGATCTAGAGCACTTCAAAGTTCTGTCAACTCGATAGTCCATCACTTCTTAGATGTGAAGGACAAATCGTCCAAGCTTCAACCTGGTGGACCAGGTAAGGCTTAGATTCCCTTGTCGAGAGTTTTCTTGAACGTCTGCAAGGCTACGAAACTATTTATGGGACTATCGGAGTCTCCAGTTATCTGGAATCCTTGTCGCCAACTGGAGATCTCAAGTCTACGTTCAATGAGATTATAAAACACGAACAGGATCTCGTCAGACCCCTCTTGGCGTATCTCACAGATCCAGCTCAAGAAGCTCGTGGAGTCAGGATTGTTGGAGATGAGAAGCCCGGAATGACACGAACACCGACTATCAGCTTCGTCGTTGTTGGAGAAAAGCCTATCCCAAGCAAAGAAGTAGTCAAGGTATTCGACCAGAAGGGTGGCGTAGGTGTTTCTCTGTTTCTTCCATGGATCTCATTGATCTGAATCTCCAGATTGGTATTCGCTATGGACACTTCTACGCCTACAGTCTAGTCGAGCATCTGGAGCCCAAACTCGATATCGACGACGCCGTTGTGCGTATTTCTTTGGTTCATTATAACACGGTCGAGGAAGTTGAGAGGATAATCGAGATACTGAAAGAGGTATTGGCCTGAAACAACAAGAATTTTGGATGTAAGAGTCGTCAATTGCATTGTATGTACATTAGTGTATTATGATACAAAGTCCTAGGTGGACATCACCTTCTTTTCAGTGTCTTCCTTCGACTTGGCCTTCTCTAGCTTCTCCTTCTCGAGCAACTCCTTCTCCAGTTTCTCCTTCTTCTCCTTCGCCGCCTTCTCTGCTTTCTCCTTCTCAGTTTTCGCCTTAACGACACGATCTTTTCTCTCCTTCTCGACCCAAGCTTCCATATCAGCAACAGCTTCGAATGGGCGGACCTTATAGGTCATGAGGTATCCCTGCAGACTGGCCATTGAAAACTCTCTTTCAGGAATAGAGTTCGCGAATTGTTTTGCCAGTATTCTGACTTGTCGTTTCGAAAGTTTAGGAGCACGGTCGCGATGCCGTAGACCTATAACAGTCGGTTTTTCGCTTTCGGGTAGGAGAGACGATGCGGAATTTGGAGAAGATGGAGGAGTGGAGGCTTCAGATTTCTCTGACACATATCCAGAGTCGCATTCAGCATCGATAAGGTCATCATTCTCGTCTGATATATGTAGGCCAGGAAGATAGAATCGCTTGTACAGTTCGCGGCATTGATACTTTGAGGCCAATTTGAATTCGATGTGGATATCCATACGACCCGGGCGACAAAGCGCAGGGTCAAGTGAAGAGTACTTGTTTGTTGTCGCCACCAGGATGCGGCCTTCTTGAGCAGCCACACCGTCGAGCGCATTGAGAAGCCCACTAAGACTCAACCTGAAGTCGTCAGAGAG
This sequence comes from Mycena floridula, assembly GCA_029320655.1. Taxonomy (NCBI): domain Eukaryota; kingdom Fungi; phylum Basidiomycota; class Agaricomycetes; order Agaricales; family Mycenaceae; genus Mycena; species Mycena floridula. Next base: position 3,302,950 of record JARIHS010000004.1, on the reverse strand, counting down.
CGAATGTTTCAGAGGAAAGTACTCACTTGCTCGTAGCGCCAGGCGAAGAAGTTTGGGATTTTTTGACCGACGGATCATCAGTGCCGGGGTCATCACGATTTAGAGTATGAGTGAATGCGGCATCGATATCCTCCATCAAGGCCACGCATCTCTCAGGAAGATCGTTGACTAGTTGGTCCAATGCTGAATCGTCCAGACCGCTTCTGGAAAGGGAAATGACATAAACATCGAGTCCTAGTTCACCAGCCAAGCAGTGAATCAGGGATGTTTTGCCAGAACCAGGAGCACCGTAAAGAAGATATCCACGGCGAAATGGAATGCCGCGCTCAGAGTACCAGCTTTTGCTCTCCAGGAAATCTTGCGCGTCTTCAATCACCATCTCTTTGATGCCGGGATCAAGAACGACAGAGTCGAGAGCACGTTTTGGGCGTGTCGCTACATGTCTCCAGTCATTTTGGCTAAAATGGTTCAACGGAAAAACGATCGAAAGCATGAAAGAGACTTACGAATTAGAAACATAGACACACATATTGTGCTCTTGAGCGGCCAGATATTCGTCGCGTGCCTCTTTGAGCAATTCTGTCAAAAACTTGGTGTCACGCGTCAGAATACTATAAGCGAAGGTTAGTGATAACTTCAACATGTTGAATCGGACATACCTGATATGGAGTTTGTAATCTTTGTAAAAGTTCAAGGTATTTTCCTCCTGAACTCGTGTCACACTTATCCATCGTCTCTTGTACCATAGAGTATATGTTCGCGACAGTGAAGGAACATAGGATATGTGGCGAGTAGACTTGGCCATCTCATTATTCTCATCACCGTCAAAAGTGACGATAGAAGCACTAGATTCGCCGGAGGTGGTGATTTCGACGCTTCTAGTGCTGGCTGGGGCAAATCGGTGGTCAGTAAAGTAGATCGGAAAACTTTTATAACGCGCTTACCCCATGATGGTTGCTTGGAGAGCCAGGCCATCATCCAGTCTGAAACACGTCAATCAGAGGTCGAGATACTTTCTGTATTGCACATACCATAGCTAGAATCTTTGTCGTTGAAGGTCGCATTCACAAACATAGAATCGACGGCCTTCGTGTAGAGGTAGGAGATGAATCGGCGAAACGATTCGAAAAAGCCGCCCAGCACGAAGAGCTTCAACCAGTCTCGAAGAGCAGAGAATGAAAACAAAAGAGCGATCAAGCTGGAAAGATCGGTCGGAGGCGTAGCTCCTTGTGCTGGAACCGCGGTCGTAGAGACATTCATCGGCGCCACCGTGCTATTGAAAGCATTAGGTGGCGAGAGGACATTGAAGACTTGTTGGATGTATTCCATTGTCTACAGGTAGACAAAGGAGAAGTTGGAAGAATCGTTCGATTAGGCGACGTCCTTTTATGTCGTCGGAGCGTGGCAGTCCTCGGCGGCGCTTCTTTCGGGAGGGGCGGTGAAAGTTACTGGAACGGAATCATCTCGATTCGGGCTTTGTCTTGTTTAGCACTGAATCCCGGTGACTATTGGCAACTTCCACGCCTCCGAATTCGAAATGGCGCACTGTGACTGCGGTAACATCTAGAGATCATGGATCTGACTCGATTCAACGAACATCACGGGCTCGGAAGCATATGGTGACAGCGCCTCGACGGATCCGCAGCAAGACGACGTTGGAAGAAAGGCTGTATGACGGCGTCTACTAAACTCGAACCAGTCCCTCGCACAAAAAACCGCAATCTGATGACAGTCGATCAAAGGGTTTCCGATGGTACGAGAAAACCCGACTGGTCCGAGTCGAGGCGTCTACTTATATCAATGGGAATTACGAATCCTAAGCTTGCTTAGGTAACTCGTTTTTTGGTACGAGAAATAGTCGCCCAATAAGGTGCAAGATTGTACATTATCCGACATTTCTCTGAGCCTTATGACCTCATCTATTTGCGGAACAGAGTTCGAGCCCAGCTCGTACTCAATTACTGGGATGTCAATATTGTGTTGAACGGTCATGTGTGAAAAATATCAGCCAGTATTGGGATTGAACCAATGACCTCCATGCAAATATAGCAGGTGCTCTAACTAGCCATTGGTTCTGGTACAGTGATTATTCAGTACATGCAATCTTTCAATACAGTCCTTTGGGGCCCATTACTGCAAAGGTAATAACCATTGTACAGATAACATTTGGGGATATCCATTGAGGTAGTTGTACTATGAGATGCTGTCTGATCAACTGTCCAACATATTATGCTCTGACTTTGAATATCAGTATTCCAAATGTGTGCATATCAGGTTCATTCTGGTCCATTCCCACAATTCTGACCACACTTTGGTAGTCAGAATTGACTTGACAGGTTTGCTGGTGCGGTCGCAGAGTGTTGGCGAAGCAGTGAACAAGAAGATAGCTGTGGATTATCATTATGGTCAGACAGAGATTTGAATTCTTATTGCTTGTCATGCCCCAGAGAATCTTGTTGATTTCTGCAGTTCGGAAGGGTACATAACACAATGTTCAAACTTCAAACGCCAATTGCGGACTGACTCCGAGCCTGATGATCATCTATCCTGAGTCCCCTGTTGTTGACATGGGCTATGTGCAGCAAATGGTATTGCTCAGGTTTGACACAGTGATAACAACATTTTCTTATTGCATGGAGGGATCTGCCATATAGGTCTTTGAACTTCGCCGTCGGATAGACGGTTAGACCTGAGGACTGTCTTAATATGATCTCTTGAGAATCAACTTGAAGTTTATTGAAGTTGATCACATACTTATATACATGAAGGCTGTGGTGACAAAGCCTTAGCCTGATATTCAACTGTGTACATGAATCAGATATTTCAAGTTACTCCCAAGCTGTGTCAAGTACTTATACTGCTGATCCCAGATGGACTTGTGCCTGCCATCTGGAGGAGTGGCTGTCTCTCAACTTGTCTCTCAACTTGTAAGAAAACTTACACAGCACAAATATTTCCTTCCAAAAAGCCATATGCAAATGCAGCCAAGATGCAGCGACGGAAAAGAGAACAAGATGGAGAGATGGCCAGTAAATGGTAGGTACGAGTCCTCCAAGGGGGTCGTAAACTGATTCTCTTCAATGATATTTCTATGTTACCATCCAGTCTGTTGCTCCGTTGCTGAGTCATTATCATATTCAGCTGAGAATACAAAATACTACATAAAGGTCAGTAGGTAGAATCCCAATGCCAAGCTCATATCTGATCAATATCCGAGCATTCAGAACCGATCGGAACAGAAAGTCATGACATCAAAATGACACTGTCCGAAAAAAAGAAAAAGTATTTGACTGCTTGATGTCATTTACTTGGTAAGTAAATAACAGCATGGAATGATATAGAAGGCATGTAGAGATATGATAAATTCATAATGAAAGAAGCAGACAGCAACAATACTAGAGAAACAGGATGAAGGAATGAATAAAAAATACAAACCTGTGACAGGATACGGCCGGATGATCCGAAATCGGATTTGTCGGGCGCTGATAACAAAAAAGATAACTCGGAGAAATATCGGATAGATCTACAAGAATGCATTTCCTTTTATATTCGCTCTTTGAGTTGTAACAAATAACGAGTCTAACAAGTTAGAACTCGTAAAAATGCCACAGCCTACGGAACAACTCACCCAAGAAGAGCGCAAGCCTCACGTGACATTTTCGCCGGGATATGATCTCGCTTCAAGACGCTCAGCTTGTTCTGGAAAGACATCATCCAGAACCGCCATACGTAGTCCGGAAAGTCACCGAAATTCCGAACAGAGGATTCAGGCAAGAATACATTTACCTCGAGCTCAATCAGTCCATTTGACGGACGAATAATTGGCAGTTCCACGAAAGGCCAGCAGACTTACATTCTTGATCTCTGCCTCCAAGCAAATGAATCGCCTGCATCTCATTCCTGCTTCTTGACCGTGTCCTTACCCGCGGATAGGGCAATTATATCCTCCGCGGCGTATCGTCCGAATTCCCTCTTATTAGTATCCAAAATCATCAGCTTGATTCATGACCGCTCCTCCATCCCTATTGCAAATTCTACCCTTGACATCTCGCGAGAGATTCTGCCCAATGACTTTCTTATTACACCTCCCACCAACGTCACATCGTCTTCCATCCTTTCTCTCTCCCAGGCCCGGCAACAAAGCCTTTTGACCGAACCACAGCTCGTCTTGGTGGAACTCCAGATCGGTCGGTTTCTTGGAGAGCTCCACAGCGGTGTCGTCAATGACTGGTATGGCCTTTTCGAAGAGTCAGATCCTCGAGATCCTTCGTACAGCTGGCAGGAAACCTTTACATCGCTCTTCGATTCGCTATTGATCGACCTTGAATCTAAGACGGACGGCAACGAGCTGCCATTCACCGAGATCAGACAATACATGTCCCGAGCCATCGCCTACTTCGTTTTCGACGATGTCGAGGTACCATCCTTGGTCTGGTTCTCTGGTTCGGAAGACGACCTATACCTTACCCTGAAATCCGATACCACTGGGGGAAATTCCGCAAGCATCTCGGCAATTCTACCAAATGTGCCACATGCGCTATGGGGAGACCCGCTCCTGGAAAGCTTCTTCCTGCCGCCAGGACCAAGCAAAGCGATGCTGGAAGGTTATATTCATGGAGGCGGAGAAAACTTGCTTGTCTTGCCGCGGCAGAAGACGAAGCGAATCTGGTACACCATGTTTCTAGCATTGGTTGTGCTGTTGGAACATGACGACGAAGAGAGACGCCGCTGGGGCTTCGATACCTTGAAAGAATGTACATCGATGTTGAAGAGTGCGACCTTTCTGTGAGCGAGAATATCGAAAAAAGTAGGGCGACAGACATCATAGGTTATACGATAGGGAATATAAATGTAAAGTTGGAAGACCCGTGAATAAGCCTGTTTCATTGAGAACACCATTATCATTCCATCATATCTTTGCCGCCGCCAAAGCCTCCTTGTCCTTGTAATACTGGACGAGCTCACCAGCATACCTATCTTTGTAAGGCTGAAAAGTGGAATGAGCGACGAATGATTTTGTATGAGGATTCCGCTTACCTTCTTCTCCGCCTCGGACATAGCTCTCCACGCAGCAGCAGACCTCGAGGTGTTTTCCACGCGGCTCAAGGCTGGGTCATGACGCTCACTAGCGAACCTGTTTTTTGAGCTGTCAGGTCGTGTCGAGCATGAAAGATGATAGAATCTTACCGGAGGTATGTGCTTACAGGCAATTTGATAGTAGGAGCTGGTCGCTTCAGCTTACGCTTGCCTTTGGCAAGTCGCCTCTTGTTGATTTCTTTACGAATGGCGATGGGGGTCCTTTCATACCACTCAGCGTACGCTTTGGTGTGTTCTTCTTTGCTAGCTTTCGCCCGACGATCGTAAGCCTGTCGAGACGTCAGCTATTGGTTGTTATAAACATTGGACGGGATTATACCTCTCTCTCAGCTGGCGACAATTCCTTGAACTTGGCAACCGATTCCTTCAAGAGAATACCTGCATCTTCCAAGCCTTTGATATCCTTTCTTTTGGCAAATTCATCTCTAATGAAAAAGGCTTGGGCGCCGACGGGTGGTGATGGAAGCTTCGCCGAGGCAGGCACAGTGACTGAAGCCGACGTTAATGAGAGAAATGGGACGGAAAAAAACACTCGCCATGGTCAGTCTCCGTTTTCTTTTTAGGGACCTTCTTCTTTACCACCTTCTTGGGGGCGGCCTTTTTCTTGGGAGCAGCCTTTTTCTTGGGAGCAGCCTTCTTCTTCGCAGCAGGTTTCTTTTTCTTCGCGGCGGGTTTCTTTGCAGCTGTCTTGGTCGCTGTGGCTTTCTTAGCAGCAGGCTTTTTAACGGCCTTTGCAGCGGGAGATTGAAGCCCAGAGGACGTGATGAAGGAGCGCGATAAGGTGGGGCGAAGCAGCTCTGCAGACAAAGAAGCACGCGTCAAAGAGGATGTAGGAGCTCGTAGTGCAAGTCTAGACGCCAAACGGGCGTTGACCAGCCTGAACATGGTATACGGATACTCTGGGCGAAAGTAAAAAATGGAAGGCTTGACACCTTGGGAAAGTCAACACGGGTGTTGACCAGTGTTTACCAGCGGCCCCATCAAAATATATGGCGGACAACCAGCAACGAGAGCTAAAAGACAGATACGTGCAAGTAATGGGTGCCCTAATGTAGCCTGGAACTATCTCTATTTCCTGCGTTTTATTTGTAATTTCGTCGACAGCGGAACTTTTTGAAATACGTTTTTAGTCTCTAGTGGTCGCGTGATCGCTTTCTGTGACGCGTCACACTCCGTCTCGATTATTTTCACCCCCCATGTCGAATCCCGAGCTGCCATTCGATGCTTCGTCTCTTCCTTTGGCTTCTCTCGAGTCGCTCAGGTTCAAAGCGAACCAAATCATAGAGTCTATCAATACATTAATGCGTACAATAGACGGTCATCCGAATGGCATGCCCGCTTGGCCGGATGTCTTGTCAAAATACAACATTCTGCTCTCCCAAACCCACAATTTCTCTACTTCTCTCGTCAATCCTATACAAACCGCTGCTGTTCGCTCAAATGGCTTTGGAGCACCGTCAGGCAACCCATTCGAAACTACCGCCCTTCATCCCTGCATTGGAATGACTGACACGCAGCTGGACAACGATGTCATTCCTTTGTTACGAAACCAACAAACGATGGAGGTCTTGAAAGTCGAGAATGACACTGTTCGTCGACTTTCAGAGCATATGGCCACTCGGGGCTCTATTGGGGTATTGAGTGGCGCAGTCCCGTCTGGGAGGAAGCCAGAATACGAGGACGTATTGCGAGAATGCACGGAGATTAGGGAAGCTCATGATCATCGAGTGGAAAGAGCTGTCAGAGCAGTGACGATGCTGCGTGATAGATTCGACTGGAAACAGAGGGTCGAGGTCCAAGTCGAGGAACCCGAGGAACTAACTTGGGATCCGAGGTTGGGAATAGCCGATGACGCAGTTGAAGACGAAGACGCTGATATGGACTCTGGAGACGACGGCAGCAGCGATGAAGAAGAGGTCCAGGACCATTTGGAAGGAGTAACGCCGACTAACCAGCAGTTCTCTATGGGAGGTAAGTCCTCTGTTTCTTATCTAGGAGAATTTAGAATGCTCATTCTGCCGGCGTCTGTCAGCTCCCGAAGTCGCCGATTCTTAGGATGACGGCTGTCAAAGTCGGTGATCGCCTTTTTGGGAAAGTCTAAAAAATAAATAAAATTATAAAAGACTGGATTCACGCCATTGGTTCGCCAATCGCTCCTTCGTTTCGACCACCATCGTTGGCGCAATGCGTCTCAGTCACACATTCATTCTCACATCGCTCGTGGCCTCAACGGCTGTGGCGCGTCACCATCCAAGGAAATCTCACCAGAATACTCTTCATAGTCGTCATTCTCGCGATTTAATCGACCTCTGCGTCGCTCTCGACGCCTCGCTCGTCGCCAATGTCCTTCAGCTAGTCGGTCTCGATACCAAAGCCAATCTCTGCCTTTGTCTTCATGTATGTCGTCAATAGCTCAACAGCGTCTCGCTCATTTTCTTTTCTGTAGGATCTCGACATTATGCTCGAAACCGACGCAACCATCCAGGCTCAAATCGCTCAGAAGGATCTAGAGGGAAAAGACGGAAAAACAGAGGTCGATGCTCATCTTCGAGCTCAGGTATGTGGCCAATTTTTCTTTTTACGCGTTTTTTTCTCAACATTGTCTTCAGCTGGGTCAATGGGGCAAATCATGCAAACCGCTTCCTCCTCATGCTCATCGTCTTCATGCTTGTGGCGGAGATCCTTGCCGCTACGAATGCGACCCGCCTTTTGTTGTCAAAACTACTACTGGTCAATGTCTTTGCCCTCCTGGTACCGTCGAATGTCATGGGAAATGCGCCAAGGTACTCTCTTTCTCATTATATGCGCGTTTTCTGATTTTTTGCTTAGGCCTGTTCGTCGTCTGTCCCACGGTCTCTTAAACCCCGCCAGTTATTTGTCACCAGTCTGGAGCAAGCTCAGTCCACTTGCAAACCGGGCGAGATTGTCTGCGGTATCCCTGGTTCTGAAGGCTTTGAATGCATCAACGTCTCTAATCAACTCGACTCTTGTAAGTCGATGCATTTTGCCTGATATTATGACGCTTACCCGTTGCGTAGGCGGCGGTTGCATGGTCCATCATCCATGGGCTCTTCCTTCAGCGCCGAAGCCATCAGGAAGAGACTGCAACGACATGTCTTCAACCGGCGCTATCGACTTCTCTTGCCGGGCTGGTCGTTGTGTAGCATCTTCTTGCCACAGCGGTTTCAAGGTCAAAAACCAGCAATGTGTCTCGGTTTTTCGAAGCAGGGCTCTCGATATCGGGCTCGACATTCTCACAGGTCCTTCTTCCGTCGCTTCCCTCGTCCACCTCTCTCTTGGTCACTTCAGAGGTCTCGAAGACGCGATAAACCTTTTGGTTTCTTCATGCGACTGCAACCCTGATTCCTCATCCTCCTCTCAGCACGACCAGATCATTGGCAACATTGTTGACCTTACCTTCCAGCTCTCTTCAAAATCCGTCGCTCTTCTTACCCATCCCAGCTCCTGCGACGACCTTGTCAGTCTCATCGCTCCGTTGGTTGACGAGATTGAGGCTGCATTGAACCTCTCTGATCTGACCCCAGCCGAAGTTAAAGCTCTTCAGGCTCTCGACCTCAACCTAGATCTCGTCAACATCTCTCTCAACAAGCTGACCGACAGCCTTTTGGCTTGCGGATGCAAAGACGAGCCATCGTTGATGAAAGCTCTCAATGCGCTCATTCCTGATCCCACCGTCAACAGCATTCTCGCTTCGCTTTACAAGCATCGAGAATTCGGCCGTCAAACCTATCCTGAAGGAGGTCGAGTTGTCGACAGTCGACGCTCCCTGAATCCAGGTTCTGGTCCCAAAATTGGTCGTTCGCCGCTCGATGTCGACGCCAATGTCGCTGGAATCGATGCGAAAGTGACGCTGGACCTGGGTTTGGGTAACCTTTTGGGCTTGGGATCATCAGCGGCCACTGTCGACGACATTGTCGATTCCACTGCCAAACTTCTTCAGCTCAACCTTGACCTTAACATCAAAGTTCAGGGTCTCGCCAATGCCACGAGCTGCGACCAGTCATCTACTTCACCGCTTTCCCAATGCGTCGCCGATTTGGTCTCGGTCGTGAACCAAATCCATCTCGACTCGTTGACCTGTCTTGATTCGCTCAACGATTTGATTCCCCAGCTCAAAGCGGCTCTTCCACCTTGCCTCGACCTCGACTTGGGCGCAGATCTCAAAGGTTTACTTACAGATACTCAAGGCAGTATCCTTGACCTTTCAAACCTTGTCGACGAGACCTTGAACCTGTTGAAGACATGCGGTTGCCAAAATGATGCCTCTCTGATTCAGATGACCAACTCTTTGCTCGCTGGGCTTGGTTTGAAACGAAGGGCGGTCGTCGATGGTTGTGGAAATGCAGATCCCGTTTCAGACGGATCCGGTGGTAGCGGTGACGATCTTGAACTCGACTCGCTGGACGTCTCTGGTCTTCTGAATGACGTAGTCAAGGCCACGTTGAATGTCCTCGGTCTGAATAAAGATCTTGGATTATCCCTTTCCTTGCTCGTCAACTCCACCGATTGCGATGGCACGTCCTCTTCTCCTTCTCCGCTGAAGACGTGCCTTTCGAAGACTGGAGCATTGGTCAACCAGATCTCTCTCGACTCGGTCTTAACCACTGATTCGCTCGGAGCATTAGTCTCGCAGATCGTCGACTTGCTTGATGGATGTTTGGGTCTCGACTTGGGAGACGCGACGAACCATTTGTTGGCTGATGTTATCGATACAACCAAGCAATTGTTGGGTGCGACCGACCAGACGCTGGATTTACTCCATAGATGTAGTTGTGAGGGTGACGATGCGCTGGCAGAAGCCGTCAAAACTTTGGGGCTCGGGTTGCTGAACCGTCGAGCTCTCGTCGACCTCAGTCTTTGTGCTTCTCCAACCAGCAACGCTTCTCCAACGGATACCACTCCCGCAGACGATCTCGATGTTGATGCCTCCATTGGGTTAGGTCCCATCATCGAGGGTATTTTGGATTCAACAACCAACCTTCTGGGTTTGAACAATGTTCTTCAATCGACTCTCACATCCTTGATCAACACTACTAGCTGCGGCACTTCATCTCCGACCTCATCTCCGTCGTCCGATCCCAGTCTATTGTCGACATGTCTTTCGAAGACTGGAGACTTGGTCAACCAGATTTCTCTCAGCGCTCTCACAGACCTGGGTGACCTCGTCACATTGGTTAGCCAAATCCTCGACGCTCTTCAGCCTTGTCTCCTCGATTCCAACACCAAGGATTTGTTGGGTGACACGTATGACGCGACGAAGCAACTTTTGGATGAAGCGAACCAGATTTTGGCTTCATTGGAGACCTGTGGATGTGGAGGTGACGAAAAGCTCATTTCCGGTGTCGATTCGATCCTGGCTAGTTTAGGTCTTCGCCGGAGAGCGTTGAACCTCGACTTGTGCATTGACTTGAGACCCATCTCAGCTGACGTCAGCATCGACCTCGATAACCTTGCCGCAACTTTGGGTTTGGGCAGCGATCCGACAGCCATTCTCAATGACACCATGAATATTGTTAAGCTTCTCGGCGACATCGGTTTACAATATCAGTCACTCGTTTCTTACCATTGTCCTTCTTCGATCGCCCTCTGTTCGGGATGTCTTCCAAAGACCATCAACCTCACGCTCGCCCTCATCGATTCTCCACTTGATTCGCCTTCATCCCTCGAACCATTGATCCCAGCAGCGAATGACCTCCTCGATAATCTTTTGAACTCTTGCCTTGGCCTCGATTTACACCTCGGAGTTGCGGTCAATGGGACAGTGGCACTTTTGGGTGGTATCGTCGATTCAACCAACCAATTGCTGACGACCACCGAGAATGCTGTGGGTCTTCTCGGTCATTGTGGATGCAAAAACGATAAAGCTTTGGTCGCGGGAACAAAGCAGGTCACTGCCAGCCGTAAGACTCCCGCGTGGCGTCGTTGAAGCTTCTCTGTCCGTTTTCTTTCTTCTCGGTCTCTAGTAAGCGTCTTATTCCGCTCTTCTCGACTTTGCTGACTCTTTTTGACAGTTTTCGCGTTTCCTTTGTGGCAATTATCTCTATGTTTTGTCTCTTTCTCGTCATTCGCTTGTGATTCGTTCATGTTTGATGTTCTTCTAGACTCGTCTTCAGTATTGTAGTAGGTGTAGCACTGTTGAGATTCATAATTGAAAGCCGTGATACGATATTTTGACCGACTGGTGCGGGACCAGCGCGACAATCGGCTAGGCTAGCATAGAAAGAGTGACACAGCTTTCGGGCATGAAGCTGGTCGCGAAAGACTCGGTGTACGCTACAAGAACAAAGCTTTTCGTATATGAAGCTAGACCAGAAACTCATTATAGTTTCGTCCGTGGTTTTTCTACTATGCTGGTGATACGGTCTCTCAAAACGCGGCGTAAGATCTTTCCGCTGCCATTTCGGGGGATACGGTCTGTGAAGATGATTCCACCCTCTAACCATTTGTGCTTGGCCTTGGATTTCATAACGTGCTGTCAAAGATTCATTGAGTGAGCGGATGAAAAGCCACATTGCAGACGGGTACCTCGAAAATGCTGGCTCTGACAGTACCCGCTCGCCCTGGATTCCTGTCCAGGCTTCTTGAGACTTGGGAACGGAGAACAACGAATGCTAGAGGTAATTCTCCTGCATATTCGTCTTTTATGCCGATCACGGCGGCATCCAGGATGCTGCAATGTTCGAGGAGATGCCCTTCGAGCTCTGCGGGTGCCACTGAGAGCAGGGAATATTTAATAGATGTGGGAGCATGAGGCCTTTTGATACAAACCTTGAAGACCTTTAACCTGAGATGTTCTGTTAGTGTGTTTCGAGCGATGAGAGCGGTAGAATACCTTGATCAATTCCTGAAGTAGCTTGGATCAGCACTGGCTTGATACCAAGAGCCCGACTGCAATACTAACCTTGACTCTTTCAACTATAAACATATCTCTGCCTTGAAACATAACTTGATCGCCGGTCCTAAGCCAGCTTCAAGTCCGAGTGAGCTTGAGGCGACTCTTGATGAGCTAGAAACAAACCCATCCACGAAAGTCTCTCTTGTTCTGTGATCAAGGTCAGTTGAAGGTGGAGAGTCACTGCCATTATCTTCACTTACGCCTTCTCGTTTCCATAATAGCCCAAAGCAACTTGGCCGCCTCGAACATAGAGCTCTCCTACTTCGCCATCTTTGGCCAAGAATCCAGCCTCATTTATGACTTTGACCTCTGTACCTAATCAAGAGATGTAAACCTCGGATTGGCGAGTCGGATATTGAAGCGCATACCGGGTAGAAGTTGTCCACCGCTACCGAGGATTCCAATCTTTTGGGACAAGGGAAACTGCGAATCTCATCGTTAATGACGATGAGCAGCCGAGAGATCGGAGTCTTACCATGCTGACGGTACCGCATGTTTCCGTCAAACCTAGAGAGAATATTGATTCAGAGATGATTTCAAAGAGAGGAATGGTGAGATCGTACCGTATCCTTGACCGAGTTGTGCATTTGGCAATATCTCCAGGAGTCGTTCTGTTAGTTCTGCACTCATGGGTGCTGCCGCCACAATGCAGTATCGAACGCAGGAGAGATCGTATCTCTTGACTATTGGATGCTGTAATGAAGTTAGATTTAAGTTGAACGTAGATCAGTGTTATCGTGATACCTTGGAGAGGAGGACGGCTTGCGGTCTGCAGACGATTATGAAACTTTGAAGCCACTCGAATGGCGAGGGACTCACGGGACGATTCTATAGCAATGAGTCTTTGATGATTATGAATTTGCTCAACACTCACGTTAGATGTGTGATATGAAAACGTTCGATACTTTCAAGGAACAGTTTGAGATGGAATTTGGAGGCGAGGACGAGTGACATCTGAAGCACTTCATTGAGTTCTCACCAATCATTCGATACCATGATACACACCCCAGCATAAAGCATAAAATGTAGCTGATAATCGTCAACAGGCGGAAACTCTTCCATTGACGGCAAGACTCACGTTGTAAACAAGACCATAAATATCTGAAGGTATGGTTAGTCTGAAGTGTAGAGAAGTTGAGGCAGTACCTACGATATAAAGGTAGAACTGGAATCAAGTGAGGGTTAATGGCCATAGATCGAGGAACAACAAGATCTTACATCCACAGCACACATCACCTGGTCGGAAACGCCGCTCCGACCAAGGTGCATATGGCTCATTGAGACGATTAAACGTCGCAGATTGAATCAGAATACTAATGACATTATAATGGCTAATCGCCACAGCCTAGCAGATTTCAGCAGAGGTCCTCGTGAGTGCGAATTGGGGCAAACCGGACTTTTTGTACGCCGGTCGTCCCTGACGAGGGAGCTAAAAAGGCTATAGTTTTCTTTGCCTCACCCTCGTCGAGTATCCTGTCGACGAAGGGAGCGAGGTGTCTTCCTTCCTCTATCAGCTCGTCGACTGAACGATAAAGTATTGGATCTCCAGTCTCAGCGGCATCAAGCAGGACGAGTCGCCCGAGAGGAAGGTTGATAAAAGTGGCAGCCTCAACGACAGCAGAGAGGCAATCTCGGTGTACGAAGAACAGCGATGGTCTGGCTAGTTCCAGATGATGGACTAGAAAGTCTTGAGTCCTCGGTCTAGAAGTCCTAAAGAAATCCGTACCAAGCTCGCTGGAGGTCAAAGCAGGGTTGATCGTGCTATGGAGAGTTAATACTTGGAGATGGAAGATCGTATCGACGTACGCCACTATTCCTCCTATCCGGTGAGTTGCCCAGACACACGTTGGGAAGTCTGAAACACTAAGACAGATGACTAGACTCAACAGAGACATAAATACCTAAATGGTTTGGGCTCATTATTGACACTCGAATGCGAGTAAGCAGAGATAGAAGGGAACTCAAGCGAGCTTACCAACATCCCCTTCGTCTACGCCACATGTTAAAATCGGAAAATATATGTCAAGGATAATGGTGAAAGCCTACGGATCTCCCAGTTGAAATGGATAGCAGTGGCCAAATGCTGAGTTCGCAATCTCAACTAAACAGTATGTCAGTGAAAAGGCTGTTGAATGAATCTTGAACGAACTTCATCCATAAAGACCTCACGGCCAGTGCGGTCTTCAATCAAGCATGGCGTTGAAGAAAGCCTTTTTGGTCGTGTGATATGATAGTAGCGGTCGTCGAGGAGGAATTGGGGAACGGTGAGGTTGGAAGGTACACACATGGGCGGCGGAGAAATTGTTTGCATGAGGACCATGGCTGAGAATTGAGGAAAATGACGGCGGTATCGGAGAAATGGGCTGGGTATCGAGTAAGGCCATAGCGGTTTATATAGGCACTCCGCACATGTCAAGTCCGTTACGCTGCGAACCACTACTAGGATTAGTGGTACCTAATATTTCTTGCCGGCAGATAAGCTTGCGAGATTCGTTGGGCGACTCGCTCCTAAGATGAAACCTTGCCAGCAAAGATGAACTAGTACCATCTCCGCGGAGTCTTCTTCTTGAATCCAACGATCGCTGGAGAGTTGACAAGAATCCCCAAAGCACATGATAATGGGCTTTACTTGAAAATAACAAGAGGTTTGACCCCAACTTGAAATATCCAAATACACGTTGAACCTGTCAATGTTGAAAGGGTTCTAGGCTGACATTTCGAATGGTTCAGAGAGACCTTGAAAGGAGATCGCATCTATTGGAAACAGTCCTGAGTAATCGGTGAGACAAGGACAGTAATGTCCATGCGTACAAAGCGCATGTGGTCGAAATGCGCAGAAAAGAAATAACGAAACAAGAACGTTGCGGAAATGGAGTGTGAAAGGGATCAAGATGTACCTGGAGAGCGTCCAGAATGCTATTACGAAAAGTACCTCTACCAACGGACGTCCTCGGGCCCTGTCGGGTCGGGCTATATGATGGGCATTGTTCTTTTTTTAGTGTGAGGTGATATTTCACGTGCTGTACGCGACTGGCCGGATTCGATGATGAGATTGGATATCCCGATCTCGGTCCCGAAGGCAGACACTCTGAGAAGTCGGGGTCACGTCCGAGGGCGGGACAATCTCCATCCCGCCAGAGAGCACAGCAACACGAAACATAGACAGCAACTGGTTCACAAGTCAGCGATGAAAAGAAAGAAACTATCGTGTGCCATACATTATGAGCAGCATTCGAATGAGCATATACGCCGCCAAAGAAAGCCGCTGTCATGTCTTTTCCAGTGCTTGAAGCCACCAATTGGCTGCCTCCGGGATGTTGATCGACAAAATCCGTGACGTCGTGTATAAATCCGGATATAAGAACGAGTCGCCGATCTTTGGATTCTGTCTGGACTAGGAGCTTTCAGAATAGGATGACGTCAAGAGAGACTCAAACTCACAAGCGTCCCATTCAATGACCGGCAAGTTCCGAGCTGAAGGAGGCCACTCCAAACTAGCTTCCATCTTGCGAAGCTCCTTCAGTTTCATTGTGAATGCTCCTTTGAGAATCTCATTTCTCGGGAAGGTGCGCAGGTTACTGGCCAGACCCAGGTGTTTGCAGACCGCAATGAACCATTTCGTAGGGTCATACTGGTACCAGAGGTAAGCATTGCGGTAATCCATAGGGAATTGATGATGAAAGTTGTGATATCCCTCGCCCATTGTCAGGATCGCAGAAAGGAAATGGTCCCGCGGACTCAGTTTGTCGTCATACGGGGCGGAACCGAGATAATGGGCAATGGAGTTGATGCAGAAAGTACTCTAGCTTGCAAGTCAGCGATCTTCAACGCTCGATAAGAAATTACTTGCATGATGCGCCACAGTTAAACGAAATGCACCCGAGAAACAAAAACCACCAATCCAATCTCCCCAAAAGAGGCCAGGGATGATGGTGGGTAACATATACCCAAAAATAACCAGTAGAACAAAATACCAGCGATGCTGAAACTGTACTAGCTTGTCTTTGCGAAGATCAGAGACATCAGCAGGGCCGGCTTTCAGATCCGTCTTGACAATCGTCCAGCCGATATGTGCCCAAAGAAGACCACGATCTATCTGGTAAGGATCCAATTCCGTGTCGGTGTGTCTGTGGTGAGAGCGATGTCGTCGAGCCCACCAATAGCATGAGCCTTGGACCGCACTGGTGCCACCCGCGAGAAGGAATAATTGTAAGGGAGTGGAAGCAATGTATGATCTATGACTCCACAGTCGATGGTAACCTTCCGTGGATCGATGAGGCACCGTAAGAATTAGACAGGAAACACGGTACCTGCAGTTATGCCTGGTTGTCAAGTTAGTAAATGGTGGCGTTAACAACGTGAATGCTGACCTAACATGGTGAAAACGAAATAAAGAACACTGAAGATGATTGTGCGCCGGTCAAATGGGGCCATGTAGAACCCAGCAATGGCAATCATGGGCGTAAAGACGAGGACCGCTAGATTGAACCATCGGACGCCTTTGATGGGAGGGAAACGCTCTACTAGCGAGGCTAGAATCGACGGCAACATGACCGTAGAACGTCGAAGGAAGTGAAGGTGGGGAAGATTCTGGCGAAGCCGTCTAAAAATGAAATGGGGGACGCGCGCGGGAATGCCGTCTTTATCATTGGGTCGCATCTGTTCGACCAGAGATGGTGATCGAAGCCCATATAGACGTGTAGGTAGCCTCATGAGAACTTTCCGGAGGAAATCTATTCGGCCGATTCTCTAGGATTTCTCGTTGAAGCAGCGTTTCTGCTGTTCAGAGAACGATTCTCGATCTGTACCTCGCTTCCACGAGGTAATAAGGCTGTTGCTGTCGCAGCATGGTCAAGTTTAAGCAGTGATTGAGTTTCCTTTCAAGATTCACCTACAGATGTAGTAAACCTAAATCCCTGATTAGCAGATGAATTTCAACAGCTAGGGTGGAACAAGAATGGAACTGGGAAACTACGATTTGGATAACGGAATCCGGGGGCAATGGTGCCATTGAAAAAAGGAAGAGGAAAGTGAATGTCTGACGTTGCGCCCATAGCAAGAAGCAGAAAGCCACGCGAAGAGGAGAGTGTGGGAAAAACACGTGTTTATTTTCGCACGGTCAAAATGGTTGCGAACTTCGAGAAGACCTTGAACAGATGGAGGAAGAAATAGCAAGCAGCTATCAAGCATAACCTGTCCTCAGCGACTCCTGAGGGTGTTTGAAGTCATTATTGTAAAATATACCAATCGCCTTGACAGCCTATGCTCAGGTTTACACATCCCGTCACCCTGATTTCTCATGCATGATGGATTCTAGTACTACTCTCAAGATTGGTGAGATCATCAAGATATCAAACGTTGGGTATCCAGCGTCAGTCCTCGTCGTCGGAGTCTCACTGCTTTCCCGGCTCCCAGTGAACAATATAATTTATGGCACAAAGAGATTCCGATGAGTCTCCTCATGGAACTATTTTATTGATACCGTATCCCTGAACCAAGGTTTGACAACGATTTTCTAGCCTAAGCCATTTTTGTCTATCTGTCTACTACGCAGATTAAAACATGGGTTGATGTGCGCCACATAGACAACAGCCGATAGATAAGAACATGACGCAATGATCATGAATGATGGAAGGTCGATGGAGGGGAAGCGAAGACATGTAAGCGATGCATGTTTCAAAGTCTCGATAGGTCTCGATCCAGCTCGAAAGTCTCGGCGACAAATCGAGCAGAGCCAAACCTCCGGCTTCAACGGGCTATCCCTAAAATGGGTCCGCGGGAAAATCACACATCGGCCGAGCTCACGATGGAAGCCGCTGGTAGCCTGATCCGGCAC
This sequence comes from Mycena floridula, assembly GCA_029320655.1. Taxonomy (NCBI): domain Eukaryota; kingdom Fungi; phylum Basidiomycota; class Agaricomycetes; order Agaricales; family Mycenaceae; genus Mycena; species Mycena floridula. The sequence continues at coordinate 3,285,101 of JARIHS010000004.1, read as the reverse complement.
TACTTAAAGACCTAGAGGTAGCGGGTATACGCCACATTTTATATCTCAAAAGGTCAGACTCTTCAGCTCCGTGAAAGATCGGGGCTGGCTCATCGAAATGGACATTAGATTCTAGGCTTTCTAGCGCATCTGGAGGCCACGGTTTGAAGCGGAGATCTTCAAACTCCTCAAGCATCGGAGGTGCTTGTCCCGGTTGACGTCCAGTAGGACTTCAAACTACGCCATGGAAATGCCTTCACCCCTGGTCGTCGTAAATACCTCTGTCCAGGGCCGTCCAGGGAAGGAAGGAAGTAAATTTGGTCTGGTCAACCATCACCCCATCGCCGTGACGTCGCGCAACGCTGTCGCCGAGGATTACCCGGACCGAATTTGCGTCATGCCGTGGGTACATACACCTGACTTACTTCGAGTCCATTGACTTTCATGCGATTTCTCCATGCGATTTCCCGTTGTATGGGAATGCTTGGCTCACCACCACTAAAACGAAATTATGTCTGATGTTTCTCGACCATCAGACGCTCTCTACAACAGCCTTGTCAACCGAGGCCTTTCGCAAATCAGCCCAGACGATTTCTCCAGGTTATGCACAGGTCCCTTGGGAGAGGCCATATTTTTCTTGGGCTCCCACGTCAAAGGACGAAATGCCGTAGTCACTGGGAGGAACCAAATCCACGGGTAAGGCCCTCCTGCCATCCGGGTTCTCCTGAATGAACTTTCCTCTAGTCAAATCCAAGCCCAGTCCAGCTCCAGATCCGGAGACACCAAGATAATCAGATTTGCGACACGAACGAGAAACGAGACCTCTTTCGCATATGTGGAAAAAGACAAAGCCGTCTCGCGACTTGCCAGTGCACAGACAAGCTATGATGTTTTCAAACGCGACCTCGACGTGAAACAGGCTTTGCTGGAAGAAAAGGGTGTGAACTATCTTGATGATTAGACGCGTGCTTATTCTGGATTGCAGAAGTTCAGCTCAGGGCGCTTCAGAACAACCTGAACGAGAAACGAGCAGTGGCTTTGCTTTTGACAACTCTGGAGCAGGAAGAAAAGCCCCGGTTGAGAAGAATAGAGGCGACAGGTGGCATGATATGGAAATTCAGGTTCGTGATTGTATTCTGGTGCTTTGGCTTCAAATTAATTGGTGCAGGGCGAATGTTCAAAGAGAAATCACCGAAAACGTACGACACGACCCCAGACCAATTCCAAATCCACTAAAATTCCACAGAAACCGCCAGTACGCGTCGTTGACCCAATGTTCCCTCACCCGAAACGTCTACAAATCTTTGAGACGCAGAATACCCTCAGTGCAAGTTTACTTTTCTTCGTCTATTTGTTGCAATATTTATCCCTTCGTAGGCTCTTCATGCACATCACATCACCTTGGCTCGTGTCGTCAAAGTCAACAACACCCAGATTCGTGAAAGCTTCGATTTGCTCCGCAAAGCCATTATGAGGCATCTAGTGGACCCGACTGATCTTGAGGCCCAATTGTCTACATTTTCATCAAAACCAAAGGAACCTGCATTGACTTTGTCCTAGATGCCGCTTTATCGATGCAGCAGACAGAAATGCTCGGCGCGAGCTCCAATATAAGCCTGGCCGAGCAGGGCCTACAACTCTAGAGCTGGACGCTGCAATGCATCACATTGTAAGTTCGTTGGAAATCGATATGCAGACCCTTAGCTCTTATACAGGCCGAGTTAGAAACTAGCCTTCAAGCAATGCATGAGACTTCATTGACGCTCTCAGAATCTTGCTCAAAATCCCTCGAAAGGGTAAGTTTATCGGTCTGGACGACGTTTTAGCAGAGCAAAAAGACAGATTATCAAAGTTTCGACTGCCGATAGAGCTTCATTCTGGGAGAAGTCGTCTTCTATCAAGAGCTACCTCGATGTAGCCCGATGCCGGCTGTTGGAAAGGAAGGCGGGGGCTGTGGAGGATGCATTTGTGACGCAAATCAGGACAGCATTGGAGGTGAGGGGAAACATCGTGAGTGAATTGCTCAACCAGAGATTCAGGCTCTTGACAGATATCGTAGGGACAAGCGGAGATCCTGCGACGGGTTGATACTTTTCTGCGTAAAGGTAAGATAGAGTCGCCGCTTTTCGTGCATTCGATGACATTGCATAGCGCACCAACAGGATCTATTGTTATCAACCACCTCGCTGCTATCTGCCCAATCCTCGATTTCTGCACCGGTGGCAGATTTGCTCGGTGAGCTTTTCATGATCTTAGATTGATATATCGCTGACGGGTATTCAGAGACGACAAATAGGAAGACTGCAGAGACAGAAGATGCAGCGACGAACCTATTGCAGAGGAAGATTCAAAAGGCGGAGCTCGGCAATGGTCTTGTCAAGGACGTGGAGTGTTTGCTGAAGGAAAGTTCTGATATAAGTGGCCGCCTTAAACGGCGAAACAAAGCCGGAACTTAGTCTGCAGACTATGGTTTATATCATTTATCAGTCTGCAGGTCTTTGTTATCGGTCTGCAGGCCACCGGTATATGGTCTGCAGGTTGCTGATGTCCGTCGGGCTTGTGTCATCACATAGTCTGCAGGCCAAAATGTCGTCGGTAGTCGGCCGACTCGTCCTGTAACTCGTTGCTTTCGAGGTCGTATCGGTCGAAATATACTACCAAATGAATGCCGATGTCTGAGGTACGGGATGAAGATAAAGCTAAGCCCATGATTGGCTGGTAAATTTCACGTGGCAGCTTGTATAAAATTCGGCGGTGCTCCGCGCTAAGCCTACTCTATCCGTTTTCATTTACTGAAGCTTTTGGCCGTCGTCTCTGACGATGCTTGCCCTTGCAAATCGAACCGCCAATGTCGTTCGTGGCATCCAGCGCATTGTCGCTGGAATGGCCACCGCTGCTCCACGAATTGGTGACACCAAAGTCCCCATGTCGCTGTTGGAGAAAGGCGCCTATATCAATTACCAGCGTATTGAAGACAATCTAGCTATTGTCAGGCAGCGGTAATTTGCATTTTCCTTCTCGTTTTGCGACTCGATTAATTTTTTTTGTCAGCCTTGGTCGACCTCTGACGTTGTCAGAAAAGATTCTCTATGGTCATCTCGACGACCCTCACGGCCAGGACATCGAACGTGGTACTAGTTATCTCAAGCTGAGACCCGATGTCCGCCTTTTTGTTTCTCTTTTCAACCAAAACCTTATCAGAATTTTTTTTCAAGCGCGTCGCATGTCAGGATGCTACCGCTCAGATGGCTTTGCTACAATTCATGTCTGCTGGAATGGACACCGCTGCAGTTCCCACCACGGTTCACTGTGACCATCTCATCGAGGCTCAGATTGGAGGTGTTCAGGATTTGGCTCGGGCAATCAACATCAACCAAGAGGTCTACGACTTCTTGGCTACTGCCACTGCAAAAGTATGTTTACTCACCTCTTTTTCGCGTTCGTTTTAACCTGTTTCAGTACGGTCTCGGCTTCTGGAAGCCCGGCTCTGGTATCATCCATCAAATTATTCTCGAAAATTACGCTTTCCCCGGTGGATTGATGATCGGTACGGACTCGCACACGCCCAATGCTGGAGGTCTTGGTATGATTGCATGTGGTGTCGGTGGAGCTGACGCGGTGGACGTTATGGCTAACATTCCTTGGGAGCTGAAATGTCCAAAGGTTATTGGAGTCAACCTGGTTGGAAAGATTGGCGGCTGGACCACTCCTAAAGGTCCGTCGATTATTTCATGGCGCTAATTCCTTTTCTAACCTTTTGCAAAGATGTTATCCTCAAGGTCGCTGGCATTCTGACCGTCAAGGGTGGTACTGGTGCTATCGTCGAATACAAGGGCCCAGGTGTCGAATCTCTCTCATGTACCGGTATGGCCACTATCTGCAACATGGGTGCTGAAATCGGTGCGACCACCTCGATGTTCCCTTTCAACAACCGTATGGTCGACTACTTGAACGCTACCAAACGTCCTGAGATCGCCAAATATGCATCTCGATTCGCTCACAATCTCAAGGCTGATGAGGATGCTGAATACGACCAGGTCATCGAAATTGTGCATCATCTATCTCTCATTTCGCTCCACCGTGTTCTAACATTGGTTTCCGTAGAACCTTTCCGAGCTCGAACCTCATATCAACGGTCCTTTCACTCCTGATCTTGCCACTCCCATCTCTCAATTCGCATCCGAGGTCAAGAAGAATGGATGGCCAGAAGAGCTCAAGGTCGGGCTTATCGGCTCTTGCACCAACTCTTCGTACGAGGATATGTCGCGCTCCGCCTCCATCGTCAAGGAAGCCGCTGCTCACGGCCTTGATGTGAAGAGCAAATTCACCATTACTCCCGGATCCGAGCAAGTTCGCGCTACCATTGAGCGCGACGGTCAAATTGGTGCTTTTGAATCTGTCGGTGGACTGGTCCTTGCCAACGCCTGTGGTCCTTGTATTGGTCAATGGGACAGACAGGATGTCAAGAAGGGCGAAGCCAACTCGAGTATGTTTTTTCCTTTTTTTCTTTTTTTCGGATAGTCGCTGATGCTAGTCTTAGTTATCACTTCTTATAACCGCAACTTTACTGGACGTAACGACGCCAACCCGGCTACACATGCTTTCGTTGCTTCACCCGATATCGTCACTGCTATGGTCTTCTCTGGATCTCTTAGCTTCAACCCCTTGACCGACTCTCTTACCGGTGCTGACGGCAAGCAGTTCAAATTCTCGGAGCCCAATGGACACGAACTGCCTCCTCGGGGATACGACCCAGGACAGGACACCTTCCAACCTCCTCCCGCTGACAGAGCCAGCGTCAATGTCGCTGTTAGCCCCACCAGTGACCGTCTCCAGCTTCTCAAGCCATTCCAGCCTTGGGACAAGAAGACGCCTTCGGATCTGCCCATCCTGATCAAGGTCAAGGGCAAGTGCAGTAAGTAATTCGTTTTATTGGAGACGACATTTTCTTACGCTTTTTAGCCACTGACCACATCAGTGCCGGTGGACCTTGGCTCAAGTACCGCGGTCATCTCGAGAACATCTCTCGTATGCTTTTCCTTCTGGTTTCTTGTATGAAGCTAACATGATGATTGATAGAAAATTGCCTGATCGGCGCTATTAACTCTGAGAATGGCGAGGCCAACAAGGTCAAAAATCAGATTACCGGCGAATGGGGTGGTGTTCCACAGACCGCTGCTTCCTATCGCGAGAAGGGAATCAAGTGGGTTGTCATTGGAGACCACAATTACGGTGAAGGCTCTTCGCGTGAACATGCTGCCCTTGAGCCGAGATTCTTGGGTGGTCTGGCTATCATCGTCAGGTCGTTCGCTCGTATCCACGAGACCAACTTGAAAAAGCAGGGCATGCTCGCGTTGACGTTTGCCAACCCTGAAGACTATGAGAAGATCAAGCCTACCGACAGAGTTGATATTCTTGGCTTGGAGAGCTTCGCGCCCGGAAAGAACTTGACTTTGGTTTTGAAACACGAGGACGGAAGCAAAGAAGTAATTGCATCTTTGTTATTTGCATAACATTTGCTGATCGTCGCGTCTTTTAGGAAATCTCGCTCGCTCACTCGTTCAACGAAGGCCAGATTGAATGGTTCAAAGCTGGATCTGCATTGAACTTGGTATGAATCATCCTTCGACTGTTTCGAATCATGCTGATATTCTGTCCAGATGGCAGCCCAGGCCAAGGGCCAGTAAACCTATCGCGACTTACATGTTTGACTTGCATTGAGACTGAAGCACTGAAGCACTGAGACAAGATCAGGAACACGATGTCCTATTTATGCTAATTCTCTTTTCGCTATTATTTCTCCTGCTATGGTCGTTGTACAGTATCATGTAGACGCCGACGATGTATTCTCGCGGAATTCAACAATTTTCTCTTCTTCAAGACATCTTTGATAGACGCTAGCTAGTACTCAAGTGAATATGGTGAATACGGAGAAACTTTTTCATCAAGTCTATCCTGCACATGCATACTATCATTTGGTATTCCCAGCTCCTCCAAAAATGCTTCCCTCTCTCTCGCAGTTGAAACCCGCGAAGGGTCATCCAGCTTGTCGAGGTAGTAAGTACTTGCAAACGAGCTCGGCCCAGGCTATTCCCGACTTTCCGTATTCTTCCAAGGCGTCAGTGAAACAGGTCCGAGCCTCGTCCTTGTTGCCCTTCATATACACTTGTCCTAATTGCCGCATGACAACAGATGACAACTGCAAGGTATGTAACCGATTACTGTAGTTTTGCGACCAGAAGTTCATTCCCACGAGTGTGATGTCACATGTCACACTTATCTCCGGGTTCAGACCTTCGGCATGGCCGTGACACCTCAGTTCATTGTGGCGCAGAAGTCCAAACTGAGAAATGATTGTGGGTATCAAGCCAGATACAACTGTTTAAAATGTAAATTATGATACATTTATCTACAAAGGAACGCAAAAATCGCATTTTTGGGGGCCCAGGCAGTTTTGACTTTCCGCCGAATTTGAATTCCCTTATTCGGCAGCCCCCTAGAAAATAAGTTGTCACAGATAAGATTGTCGTCTCCGGCCCCGGTCGGTTGCGGCCTTGTCTGAGACAATCCCGGAGGCATGTGACCTTTACATAAAGTTTCTGAAACGGAAAGTACCAAATACCAGGGTACCACCGGCATCACCCGGAATAACATAATCTGCCCCTATCACACCGAATACCTTCTTGCTGACTTCCTGCATACTTTCTGCTCATTCTGGCCATGGGAGATACTTCCATTCTTCTAAATAGTTTGAGTCCATGGTCACTGAATGAAAATATGGGGTCTGATCATGTGTGTTGAGTAATCTTTTTCCATTGCGATACTTATTACTGACCAATTTGAGTGATCTAATGCAGAATATCATATATCCTGACCCTCGGATCATCTCAACATGGTGTTTTGATGGTCTGGTGAACGTGTCCATGCGCCACTGATTGATTCCTGCAAAGTTCCGGTACTCTCGAGGACCTGGTGTTGATATTGACAATGATTAGTGTCATCTATAACATTGCAGCTATCGTTGTCCATTAGCGGCACCCTTATTGGTCACTGGTGCCTTGTTGCTGTCCCATGAATGCCTAGAATTGAAGTTGAATCACAATTCCAAAGCATTCTATTTCACAAGCAACTTGAATCAAGGATAAAGGAGAACTCAGGTGTAAAGCATACATTATCCATGTGAACTGTAGGCAACCTGAGCTACTTGAAGGCCACTGAGATGCTCAACGGCCTTGCGGGACTGATTTTAGGGGCTTCGGCATCTGTCGGCAGGTCACATGGGTGGTACTTTGGTACTACTGATCTTGATCGGTACTTGGTGCTTTCAGTTTCAGAAACGCTCACGACCTTTAAGCTTGTTGATCCCGCAGATTTGCCAGAAAAGGAAAGTCAGATTCGGCGGAAACTCCCCAAGTCGGCTCAGGAGGGTTTTCTGGGTTAATTTCCTTTTTTGGGATCGTGGGAAGTCACGCTGTTTTTAGTTCAGTTCAAAGCCAGCTGTGACCTGTGACGAACTTCTGGTCGCGAAACTACAGTATCCAAATGCCTCAACAGTCTCCAACCCCTCCTTTACAGTAGAAGGTTCCATAGATGATAGAATCTAGATATGGTACTAAAACACACATAGACAAAGTAAGTACAGTGCTATTACATCGAGTATTGTTCCGAGTCTGTTCTCGCTCACTAACTATCATCGTTGGGGCACTAAGTATTTCAAGAAAGATCGTATTAGAATCGAGATCAAAGATCTTGCACTAGATACCCGAACCAACTTTTTGCACTGTCTGTGGCAGGTAGAGGTAGGTAGAGTTACACGGCTCGGTCACCTGTGTGCTCCGCTTGTAGGATTGCGGACATAAAGTTGACAGTACGAGTCCACCCGTTGAGCGGCCATCCCTGCCGTCTGCAGGTGCCGGAGATATCGATGACGAACAAAGGGGAAGGTGAAGGAAAAGAGAGAAAGCTCACCAGGTCTTCGTCCCAGATGGATCAAACACAATGCGAGGGAAGATCGCTTGACAGTAGCAGAATGCAAGATTCATTGTTTATTAATAAGTTCCAGGAAGAGGAAAGGAATAAACAAGATGGCGGTCCCAAAAGGATGGTGTCCCAGAAAGGGCAAAAATATAGCGTCCCATAGATTGGGCAGGAATAGTGTCTCGGAACGGGCAGAACAATGTCCCAGAAAGGGTGGATATTGAGCAGAAGTGTCCCAGAAAGGGCAGATATTGAAGAAGAGGGTTCAAAGAAAGTGGAGAGGGGAGATGGGGGGGGGGCAAGAAACATGTCCAATACACCTTCGAAATGAGCTCTAGCTTCGTCAGAACGCTCCAACCAGTCAACTAATCCATCTTTGCTGTGATTATCTTGTTGTATGCGAAAGCGGAAAGGATTGAATTGAATGAACGAACCTCAAGGACTTTCCTTTGGAAACTCGCAGAAATCTTCACGAATAGTAGACAAAAAGAAACAAATTTATTTTGCTGAATGACTACAAGACATTGAACATCGCCAAGTCGTGTTTCTGTGTGATCAAGTCGTAATCGCTGGCTCCTGAAGCCGCGACGACGACTGGGGCTAAATGAGGCGGATACCTGACTTGCCCTTCTTCTCCGGCCCAGTCAAAGTCAATAAACTTAATTTTGGTATCACCATTCCCTTGCTTCTCAACCATGATATTGGGGTGTCGAAGGTCTCCATAGACGAATCCGTTGCTGTGAATAGCATCAAGCCCCTTCTTCACTTCAGCCTTGAGTTTCCCTGGCAATAGCCCAGCAGGGTACTTGGATACGAGTGTCGTCCCCTCAAGGTATTCCATTACTACCATCTTTAATGTCCCATAGTCCACTGCGCCTTCAATGGGTCCAAAGTAGAAAAGCTGTGGTGCCAAACCGACTTGCGCGAGCAGCTGATGGACTTGTAGCCCGTATCGGTGAACAAATTTGACCACAACCTGTCGTCCTTCATCCTCTTGTGCAAGGAATATGATACACGCCGACTCTGGCTCCAGGGGTGCGATGTAACTGAAGTTGACAATGATCCCGTCGCGCGAGTACGAGGTAATGGAGGGAAAGAATCTGGGGTGGGGAGTGTTGGCGGTAAGAGGCTTTGGCTCCAGTGCCTCATAATAGAGACGAAGGTCGTCAACAGAACCCTTGAGAGCGTGAAGGATGTGAGCAACCCGGTCAACCTGAGCTTCGTCACCGACGGCACTGATTCCCAACCAGATGTAGTCGGTGAGCCGCTGGACTATCGGGAAACCAGGAAAGGCTGCGCCGAGAATGACGAGCCAGGGGCCGGCTATTCCTACAATGAAAGTGGGACAACAACATCCATGAAAAAGCTTTTGTACCTGTGAAACAGATAAGCCAGAGCTGCCAGACCGTTTAGAAGACATACTAATTCTGCGACCCAAAACTTCAGCCACGAAAAAGTGCCTTGGACCGAGGGCTCTGATCCACCCGATCCAAGCTCGCCTTTTTCCTCCACTATGACCAAAGCCGCCATTTGATTCACCTTCGTCTTCAGGGATAATACCACATGGTCTGCCGCCGACATGTCCACATTGACGCTTTTCAGCAAAGGTGATTCAAGTATGCGCGAGAGGACTGAACGAGTAGGTTCGGTTCGTGGATTTTCCATGATTTGGATTCCAGAGCAGAACCGCATCATTTCAGCCGTCTTTGCACGCAGTTCGAAGGGAAGAGTGGGAGATATTGGACTTCGGAGCTTCGCTCGAAATTGAGCAAAAACAGGATGGTAAATATCGATAACCGGAGCTACCGTTGGAATGGGGCTCGCAGGGTTGTATCTGCCATCCCTGATAGCATATTTGGCGCCTTGGGTGGCTGCATAGCTAGTCGATTCGGCGCTGATCGAAGGGGAGTCACATCTTTGGTAGTAATTGGCAAAACTCTTGAATCCTGAAATCGAATTAGAGCTGTTCCAACTACAATGAAGAAGAAGCTACTTTTGGTCAGCCCTTCTTCCTCCGGCTCTGGGCTTGGCGACCTCTTGCGTTTGGAGAGAGAGAGTAGCTGTATGATGACTTCAGTTTTGGCGACTCGCCTTAGAGGATTTTGTCGGTACTCGATGAGGTCTGCTATAGTTTGATCTTCTGAGCACTGAATCGCAATATTTTCCAGCTTGTCCTCCTTCAGTCGCTCAATCAATTGTTTGCGTACACCCCCTGAGACCCAGTGAGAAGTCCGTCGATGTCAGTCGATGCTAGTCGACGCTCATCGATTTTGCTCGATTTTTTGGGTGGATTGCCGATTTTCCTGATTAGACCACCGATTTTCCTCGATGGTGGACGATTGCCTGACCGATGCCCGACGTCGTTTGCATCGTATCGCTTTGTCGTAAGGACTTGTGGAAATTTCGAGATCAATCAAAATTCCCACAGTCCCTTGTTGCTCGCTTACCACCAGCGCCGTGAGCTGGCTGTTCCCGTCGCTTCCCATGGCCAGCAAGCCCTCTACTTTCCATCTTAACCTCGTCTGACTATTACCACAGGTCATTATCTCGGGTTATATCGCATTCTCCCCCGTTTTGACTCACCAACAGCCGAGGTAAGATTTTAGCCCAATTTCAAGATTTTTCCTTTGCTCTGGCCACAAGCTCTTTCATTTACAGCTTTAAAGCCCCTTTATCTCGTCTTGGATGCACCGAGGGCCCTGGATTCGCGTTGAAGAGCCGGTAAGCTGTCAATTGTTCTTTTCACCAACGGTGGCGGCTAATTTGACGTGACTACAGCTTCCTCGTGGTCTATTTCTCAGTCTATTACGGGTATGGTGTGTCGAAGATGCTTTCCTATGGTGATAGGTCTGGGTCGAGGGTAGGTCTTCCGCTCATTTTCCCTCATGTCGCTCATATATTCGGCCCCAGATCTTTCCCATTTCTCAGCTACAGTCTGGTTCGCTCCAGACCTTCATGGTAAGCCTACATCCTATCGAATACCAGATCCTAACTGTACCTTTGTCTCTTCCAGCTTTATGGTCCTGAATGGTTTACCCGGTACGTCTGGTTGCCTTGTCTTTTTCCTGTCTGACACTGAAGCACCACTTGTAGCGTATTTGACGTTGAGGACTTGGCGTATTGTCTTCAATGGTTGCGACATTGCAGTGGGAGAGACTTGGTGCGTTTTTCATTTGTATTACATTTCAGATGTACTTGTACAATATAATTGATTTCTATCGATTTCTATCGATTTTATGAGACGACCAATGACCCAGATTGACCTCCATCGACCTCCATCGAGGACAATCGACCAGCATCGACATGATCCGCGGATTTCAGATGCAGGTCGATGCTCCTTGATTTTCCTCGATGCTAGTCGATGCCAATCGATTATTGAGCAAAATCGGTCAGCATCGACTGCCATCGAGGAGCATCGAAGAGCATCGACCGACCTTTCACTGGGCCTGAGATAAGAAGGTTGGTTTTGGGCTGAAAAGACGGGGCTGAGAGAGTGAAGAATCCTTCCAGTGGGTCACTTACCGTCCACAGCACAATCTCATAAGGCGGAACTGCAGCCTGTGTGGCGAAAGCCTCTGCCAACGTGTTTATATCGGTCCCGGGCGGGACCGAGACTTGCAGCGTACTAAAGACCAGTTCATCATGCGAGACGACTATGCCGCGGATGATTTCGGCCGCATCCATTTTCAGATGAAAGGTCGTCAAGAGGGTAAGGTCCAACTTGGTCCAACTATAGTAGTGTCACATGATGAGTTGCCGCATTCAGAATGTTTTACATAGGTGAAACTCTTATTCTTCAAACTCCGCCGGATCAATCCGGATCTCCGGATAGCGAGCTTCACTGCGACATTCGTCTGGATCCGTGAGCGTTTCTCAGTCTGAAACTGAAAGTACCAAGTACCGATCAAGATCGGTACGACGACGGTATGTAGTACCAAAGTACCACCCATGTGACCTGCCGACGGATGCCGAAGCCCCTAAAAACCAGTCCCGCAAGGCCGTTGAGCATCTCAGTGGCCTTCAAGTAGCTCAGGTTGCCTACAGTTCATATGGATAATGTATGCTTTACACCTGAGTTCTCCTTTATCCTTGATTCAAGTTGCTTGTCAAATAGAATGCTTTGGAATTGTGATTCAACTTCAATTCTAGGCATTCATGGGACAGCAACAAAGCACCAGTGACCAATAAGGGTGCCGCTAATGGACAACGATAGCTGCAATGTTATATATGACACTAATCATTGTCAATATCGACACCAGGTCCTCGAGAGTACCGGAACTTTGCAGGAATCAATCTGTGGCGCATGGACACGCTCACCAGACCATCAAAACACCATGTTGAGATGATCCGAGGGCTAGGATAGTAATAAGTATCGCAAGGGAAAAAGATTACTCAACACGCATGATCAGACCCCATATTTTCATTCAGTGACCATGGACTCAAACTATTTAGAAGAATAGTATTTCCCATAGCCAGAATGAGCAGAAGTATGCAGGAAGTCAGCAGGAAGGTATTCGGTGTGATAGGGGCAGATTATGTTATTCCGGGTGATGCCGGTGGTACCCTGGTATTTGGTACTTTCCGTTCCAGAGACTTGATGCTATCCGAGACTACTGTAGGTGAACTTATGGTCATGTTTTTACAGTATCAGCACAGTGTTGGAACAAGTGCTGACTCATCAGTAAGATGACGAAAAACTCTATGACAACGCGCTTTCGTTTTTCCACTAACATTAGTCGACGAAGCTCCATAAATCTATCCACCTATCGTCGACAAGACACCGTTGACCGCCTCTACAATCTTATTCAAACCAGTCTTCTGTTTTGGCTTGTCGCCACTTTTTCGAGGGTCTCCGTCATGTCTCCTCAGCAGTGTCTCACTACCAAGACCCCTTTGGCAGCCTATAAAGCCTAGAGCAAATGTCGACATCCGCCAACACTCGCGTGTTGTTCGACTTCCCTCTCGACTTGACTCAAAGTCATCGAATCAGCTCACTTCACTAAATCAACTTCATCTTCCTTCGATACCAAGGCCACAGAGGCTCTCCCTGGAGTCAGAAGCCTTTCCCCGATTCCGGAATTGCAGGCATGTCGAGACATCCACGATTCCAGCAGAAATTCCATTCCTGCCTGCTCCCTTGCCCCCTTCGACAGAAAAGCCCTCGCTATGAGGGACTCGTTGCCAACAAGCCGCATTACATCATGGCACAATCTACGGTGCCTCAAACTTTCGAAGAAGCCAAAGCATTTTGTCGTTCTATAAAGCTGGATCATGCGGTTTCCATTTCCAACATACGAATCTAGATTTCGAATACTTACCGCGAAGACTCGTCTTCCTTCGCCGGGCTAGAAGCAACTAAGAGACAAGAGATTCGCCCTTGAACCTCATGTCGTCGAGATGGGCTTTGCACGTATCGGTAGCATTGCTTATTTGGTAGCTCACCCTGCTTGACGGGCTTCTCATTAGCAGCCAAAGATATCCAAATGTTTTCGAATTTCAGGATGTGGACCAGACCGAATTGGCTTCCTTCCTTCCTTCCTTCCAGGTACTATGTGGAAAATATAATGTCTCAATTTTTCACATTCTACAGACATTGGCTGTACTATCGCATATATGAGCATAATGCGATATGAGAATAGAGAATTACTCACATAAGCGTTGGCTGCTTTGCAAGTGAATGGTGCGACGCAGGCAGTTCCACCAGACCATCCAATTCCACCACATTGACCTATCTCGCAAATCAGATACTAATTTGGTAGATAAGGTCGAGCACTGACCGTATTGTGGAACTGAGCCAGAGCCTCCAGTTGGAGCAGACCCACCGGTTGTCGTTGTGCCAGTCGGTGGCGTTGTACCTCCAGAGCCACTGAGCATCGCGTTGACTTTGTTCTTCACGAATGTAAGCGCCACAGAGCCGTATTCATTCGCGTATCCTTGGTGGGTATTGGCGTCCGAGCCATTGCAACAGTAAGGATCTGCTGCATCACAGTATGACTGGATATTGCTAGCATAAGGACATTGGAAGCCAGAAGGACGAGGTGCAAACTATACTCAAAGTCAAATAAAGTCTTTCTGAGCAAGCTGAAAGACGTACCCCGGAAGCCTGGCAAGTACCGACATTGTAGGAGAGACCGGGAATATGACGCGGGTCACCCATGAATATCGCTGCTGCAATCTTCTTTTGTGCAGCTGCAGAAATCGGAATGGCGGTGCTTCCTAGACCTTCATTGGTATCACCTCCACCGCAATAAGCATCATCCATGATTTGACCACCCTAAGATTCATATTTAGAATCAAAGATGTCGAGTTTATTAATGTATCGCACCTGGGAGTAACCGACCAGTACAAGGACAGTGTTCGGGCACTTTGTGTTGAATGCATTCACCTGACTTGCAACGGCGCTGACACCCTGGATGACAGAGTTGGCGTAGGAAACAGAGCCACAGGAAGCTTGGCCACCGCAAGCGGGATAATTGATAACTTCTCCGGTTGCTCCAGAGAAAGAGCTCGTGATGGACGAGACGACGGAACCAGCAGTACCATAGCCTGGAGGCGCAGTTGTCTCTCGTGCACCAAAGACGTGTACTCCTGGACACTGTGCTGCTGCAAGGGAAGCACCGAGAAGGAGAAGGAGAGATGTTACTTGAATCGTCATGGTGAGTTGTTGAAGCCAGAAATTGCCTCTAGGTTTAAATACCTCGAGACGGTGCTGGATAAATCACGGGGAGTGGCGCAATTACTGGTCACCCGGTCAGAACAATGTTCGAGCTGGGATAATATCGGAATACACCTGTAGATTTTTCTGTACCAGCTTTGAATCGGTTAATCGCGACGTCGGTATTGCATCCGAGCCAGAATTCAAGAAGGTGACTGCCTCGGAGAAAACGGATCTACATACAGCTCAATCACCGCCACACGTTGTCACAAGATGGCCTATGGAAGCCAATTATGTAGGGACAAAAAGGCTTCTCCATTCTTTGGATCTTGTTCAGCAGGGAATCATGGTCCTTATTGAGGACTCGCATGATGGTCGGCATAAAGCTCTAGCACGCTCGGTGATGGATAAATGAACGTTGATGATATTGGGTAAATCAACTTGAATGGTCTTGGAGCCGACTGGCCGCAGATAATCCGTGTCTGAGGTGCGACGAATTGTCTGAATGAAGTTAACGTTGGACATTGATAGAGTTCGTTGTATGGCCGGGTCTACAATAATATTCATCAGCTCCCGTAGACCGAATGCGAGAGAACAAAGAACTTGAAAGGAGCGAGGGAAAATAACAAAGGGTAATGGTCGACGAAGAACAGAAGATAAAATAAAAACGCACTCGAGCAGCACCCATCACCAAGTTGCTTCCTTCCCAATCAGTCTCAGAATCCACATGGAGTTCCGTCGCCTCAGTCACCCTCGATTTCCGCTACCTTTGTCGCCGAGAAACAGATAGGGCACCGTTGAGCCGGCGTTGGAGCACCCTTGACTGCCATATCGTGGCTGAAGGTTGATCAATATCGTATCGTTTTGAGGGCTGAGCTGCTTTGATCGTACGAACAAAAGGGTGCCGGTTGAATGTTGCTGAGATGTGAAAGTGTAAATAGAGGGCCTACGACGAATAAGAATGAAGGTCAGGCCAGTTTTTTTCTGGCTGGGCCAACCTACTGCACGACTCAGAGGGTGCAATCTAGACCAAAATGCCACTCACTTTAATCCCCAGGTTCTAACTGGCCGAGCCCAGCAATACCTGGGCAGCTGAGAGCTCTTATACAAATCGTGAGCCATGACAAGGCGGCTGGACAGGAGATTACTCACAAATGAAACGACGCAAGCCTGATTATTTTTTGCATCCAGTTTCGGCCAAGGAATCGAAGGACCCCGACTAATTCTCGAGCGTCGCTATGGTCCTGAGCATGGACGAGAAGGTTCTTATGATTCTAACATGGCGGGTTGGTGAACCTTCGATGAAAGCTTGTCTCTACAAGAGTTCAAATCGAGCTCTGATAGTGAATTCCATCCGCAGCGTTGGTTGCAGCCGATTCAGAAATCATCGGTGCAGGGGGGTGTAGGAGAAAATTTGTGAAAAGGCTACGACGGTAAATGGTTAGCGGCAATGCCGAAGCAAAACGTTCCAGATCTCACTGTTATATTCAGCTGCGATAGCCTCGGTTTGTTGAGGAAGAGTAGCTGAATCACGTCGAAGAATGAAGACGATTGCGAAGGACTAGGTAGTAGCACGTGAAAAAATTGTGCTCTTCACTGCTGCCACAGCCACAGCAGGGTCTCGCGAAAGCAGAGACTGGGTAGATTTCGCCTAGGACGCGCCAAAACGGCATTCAACGGCAAATCCAGTCTGTAATGTCGTCAAACTTGTAATGGTCAAAACCTTTCAGTCGCTGCTAATCGCCGGTCTCACAGAAACTCCAAGATAAAGCGGTATCAGAGAGCCTTTACTAGAGGATTCGAGGATGACTGGAGGATGGTGCGTTGTGGCCCAGTGCTCAAGCGCTCACCTCTCATCGTTGGCTAATAAGATTTTTACAAAGGTGAACCACAAGGATCGTCAATGTCTCTTACGTTGAACGGTCTACGGAACAGTGACCCAGCTTCCGAAACCATCAAGCCGACCTCATTCAACAATTGTGTTACTAGATGGAACACGGAACTGGTTTTAGTCAAGACATGGCTCACTGATTGTCCGTTTCCCACCTATTCTCTCCGTCTACCTTTCTGACGCTTTGGATGCAGCTCGACCTTTGACTTTAGCGGAATCTTAGTCTCTATCCAATGCAATTTCTGCATTGGCTCATATCAAGACACAGGGCAAGATGGGCTGAAAAGGTTCTTACCCGTGATTTTTGCCAATTCACGCCTTCAACGGCTGAGCCATCGAACGACAGGGAAGTCAGAAAGAGATAAATACCGATAATATCTGATACGAATAAGGAATAGAAGTCGTACACATCTACAAAGGCCGTATTTTGAGCAAAAAGGCACCTTTCGGGTCACCTTTCACCACGGGTCTCTGAGCGATGCCTCGCTTCTTCACAATGTCCGACGCCGGAACACCCAGTTCGAACTCGAATGCGCGGACCAAAGTGAATATCAAAGCTTTCATTCTGCAGAGGAGGTGAGCTTCGACACTGGTAAGATGTCTTGTGAGAAACACATACTCGGTGACGGCAAACTGGTAGCCAATGCAAGACTGAGGTCCAGTTGAAAAGGTCATCAAGTGGTTCCAAATCGATGGGACCCTGGCTGTAGTGCCGGGAATATCTTGCCAACGCTCCGGTCTACGTCGACTGTTAGCATAGAAAAGACTCGTTTACAAGATTTCAACCTGAACAGCTCAGCATCATCGCCCCAAATTTCTGGCGATTTGTTGACGTGGAGCAAGGGAATGGTGAAAGATTGGCCTTTCTTGATTCTGTATGAATATCAGCAGAGTGTATACATCCTGGGGTGAAAGGTGACTTGCAAAATCTCGGTAACAGGCTTCCCATAGCGATCTAGTACACCGTCGGTTAATGGAAGAATGTCGTCTTGGGTTGCGACGCGACCGAGAGCCACGACAGGAGCATGAACTCGCATTGATTCTTTGATGACAGCGTCTAGATATGGTAGAGCATTAAGCTCGTCCATCGAAGGAGTGTCATTGCTAACAGCGACCAGCTCCTCACGAAGCTTGGACTGGATATCCATATGCAGTGTCAGAGCGTAAAGAATCAGAGATACAGCAGAACTGATATGCGATGAGAATGTCATAGTAGGGAGATGTTAAAGTAGCTCACCTTGTTGTTTCATGACCAGCCAGTATGAACGTAGGGATTTGATAGAGCATATCTGGATCGCTCAATCTCTGATGCCCGTTGGTTTCAGCAGCGTTGGCACGAACAAGAAGGGATAGAATGTCTCGGTTCCGACGGAGATTTATACCTTCTCCTTCGGCGGCGGTCTTGGCTTGGTTGATCAGTTCCATGCCGACAGCCTGCATGGACTTCCTGGCTCGAGCCATACGTCGATCAGTTTCTGTTTTCTTGGAAGGCATTAGAGAGTGAGAGGTACGAAGTGAGAGCAGACTTGCGATTATCTGTGTCCAAGGCAAGAAATGATGTATGATATCTCCAATGTTGTGGCGGTGGTCGGTATGCAAGAACTCGGTCACAGCGGCGTTGAGCTCGTGGGACGGTCCATCTGGGTTCAGCGAGTCGAATTCAACGTTGAATCCTGGTGGTGTACGATGAGAGATGTTTCTCAACGAAGACAATAGAAAAATGGCCTACCTGCCAGACCGATTATATCCAACGTCACGCCATTGAGGCCAGGATGAACATCGACTATTGCATTCTTCTCCTCTGATTTTGCTATTTCAGACAGCCAAACGTCTCGGAGCTGAGGGTAACATTATCGGTAGGGGACCGACGGACTCGTGAGACGACATACTTTGAGTGATTTGTCGTAGAAGATGGACGTTAGTTCGCGAATCTGGGCCAGACCGAAGGCTGGGTTCTGTACGGATATGAGACGAAAGAAGCAGTAGTAAGAATTTACACTTGCCAGTATCCGACGCTGTAATCCAAGGCATCAGACCATTCAAGAGCAAGGAAATGTCGGAAAATGCACCTGGTTCTTGTGCTGGTCGCCTAAGGAAAGATAAGAACAATTTGCTTCATGGCAGAAACCCTACCTTGAGCCGCGAGAAGTCCTACAGTCGAAGGGCGGGTCAGTCTCAGGGATCATAGTGGAATTTGAATGCATACCACCGCCCAGAAGAAGTTTCCATTGCGCCACCTCCCTCGGGGACTTGGTATACATTGCAGCATTGGTCAGAATGTGGATGAGCGCCTTAGGGTCAACGGTCATTAGTTGTGGCGACTGATTGGATATGAGCATGATATCTATTATTGCGACGATGAAATCCTTACACCAAATAGTACCGCAAACGAAAGGGTTGTCCCATACTGCGATGTCCAGCGACTGCACACCTCGAAGGGTTCGGTCTGAGGTCCATAATCAGCACTTTAGCGCCCGAAAAGCAGAGAACAGGTCACATTCGTCTTGTAATAATCAATCAACTCCACGATGTTTCCAAAGATCCAGCTGTTGGTCGGCGGTCCACGAAGACGACGCAAGGGAGAAGTGAAGGAATGGTAGAAGAAAACAGAGGCTTTCCAGACCACAAAGGTCGAAGGAATGACGGCGAGCGAAATGACAACGCGAAGGGATACCGTTGACATTACCGCGAGTGCTGCTGGTCCTGAAAGAAGAGGGTTCCACGTAGTCTGTTGTAGTCGGTCCGGAACAGACTACATGCGCAGGATCAACTCGGTGGCACGTGAAAAGACCAGACCTCAGGCTGCCGCGGCCTCTGTGACCGCGGCTAAAACAAGTGCCTCGACTCTCGAGAATACAGCTTCACACAGCAATTATAATGGGGTATTGCGTAGGACGCGCCAGCCAACGGCAAATCCAGCCCGCGATCTCGTCAAATATACCTTTCAGCCGCCAATCGTCATCCAACAGAAACCTCATCGCAGCTACAACTGTGTCACAGACTCATTCTACAGGGGCTCAGAATCGCCTGAATCCCACTCTGAGGCGGAGGAGGACTGGAGAAGGGTGCCTTGTAATCCGATTGCTCACCCCTCGCCATTCGCTAATGAAATTTGCTAGAAGGGTGAACCACAAGGATCGGCAATGTCTTGTATAACGATCTACGGAGCCCCATTTCCGGAACCACAAGCCGACCTCATTCGCCTTGCACACGACTTTGGCTAAATCGTGTCTTCATTGGTCAATAGAGACGTCGAAGAAAAGGTCAAAATGGCGCTGTTCCCACAAATTCCGGATACGATAGCAATTCTCATCCCGAAAGCTTGTTGGATCGTTGAAAGGCGATATTGGATCGCCTTGAATGCCTAGGCTCGTGTTTGCGTTGATTTCGATTGGCTGGGTTGAAAGAAATGGCCTTGGTCAGTGTGTGTATGTTCCAAGATCCTTGGAGCACCATTGGCTCATTGTCTGCGTCAGCTTTGGGATATCGCCCTGGCTACCGAGAAATTGACCGTGAAGAGGAATGTCGAACAAGCTGAGATGTATGTCGTCTTTCCTTGTGAGAAGTTTTTCCCTAAGGATCGCTCACAGGTTCAGACAGAAGGTATCGTCTAACAAATACCACTTCGAGACGCCATCCTCTGCTTTGGTCTCGACTTTGACCCCAACCTTCCTTCACCGCTGTCGTTTGACTACTACGAGAACTTGGTCTCTGCATGATGTGTCCCGATAGTGTCCCGATCTCATTTGGCCATCCAAGCATTGCGTTTGGTAGCGAGAAAAGTTTTCGAAGCTATCTCAAATCAAGGTCCGTGTCTACTTGATCAAGCTCAACTTGGTCTAACGAACGCAGCAGCATCGTTTTCCTATCTTCCTCATTCAGAACCCCCTGCAGTGTCCAGGAGCGAGTTTTCTCATCCCCAGGCAATGTCTGAGACACAGTGACGTGTTCCAGGCGAGCAGAGCAAAGGGTCCCCAATGGTCTCAGACGCCCCTCCAGTCTCTGTATAAAGCCCCGAACAAATCTTGCCCCAGACAACACTCACCTGTTCTTCAACTTCCATCTTGACTCAACTTGACCAAATTGAATCTCGTATCGTCATTATCCCTCCAATGTCTTCATTCGCCTCCACAAAGAGGGTTCTTGATATAACCTCACCCCGCTCTTCGGGTCCTGTCCTGGTAGCTTCCCTTTCATCCCATCACATCTTCGTCACTAACGAAATATGTAGAAGGCTCTGCCGGGTAACGGTAAACTCCTTGTCTTTATCGATGATGCTATCAATAGCACAGAGCCTATCATCTGGGTACCCGCAGAATTCCTTGGTTCTGTCGACAGCAAGCTCCTAGCTTCAATGGGTATCATGGGGCTCGAACCTCTCTCCTTCAATGAGATCAAGGCTCTCGACCGCAATGCCAACATTTTAATGCCAACTGCCCCTTCCAACCGCTATGGCATATCTCGTCGCCAACGAGCCGCAAGCTCCTATTCACGATACTCGAGACCTCAGACCATCGAGGAAGCCAAAGCATTGTTCCTCAGCTCAAGGGCGACGTTCGACAATCCAGAAAACGCCAAGTATAATTACAAGTTTGACAGCGAAAAACAGTTGAGGGACTACCTGTTGCACCTCAGACGTAGCGGCGCCATTCGGCGCAGTGTATAAAGCGGATTTCAGAGTCAGAAGAAAGTCAAAGGCCGTGGCAGGTGGTGTAAATTTAGCTTGTATAACCAGTCTAGAACCAATCAAAAGATCTCACTTGTCGTTTCATCAATCAATCTAGGTCGAATCCATTGAAGCAAAGTATTGGAGGGGAAAGTGGTTTCGCGTGGTGCTTCTGTCAGATCCTTTAGACCTCTGGTGTCATACTTGAACTGAGCTCAAACGAGGAGTACTGTAGGGATCTATAGGGATGAAACCGAGAGTTGAGCGTTACGCGGTTTCTTTGCCTTTTATAGTAGTAAAAGCGTGAGAGACCTACCATAAAAGGCAATTTTGCACGCAAAAAAAGGCCAGTGTTATGCGTTACGGTTTCACGCCTACAGATCCTTACAGTATCCCTCTCCTCTCGTCCTGTTTGATTGAATGCATCTTTTCAGAAGGAATCGCTCTTTGGAAATGCTACCCATTCATGCATACTCCAGCCAGTCAAGACGCTCACCCGCTCACCTGACAGCCAGTGACAGGCGGGACCATCTGGAATTTGGATAGACGCCGCGAGATGAGATGTTCCCGCTTATTCAATTGTCGATTCGATATGGTGGGCAGTCTCAAAATGTTTCTAACTCATCAGCACCTCTAGCAAGAGCGCCTTCGCGAGCGGGGCAAGCCAACGCAAGACGATCGTGTACCTTCAAGTTGTGCATTTCTCATCGGCATTTCATTCGGGACAACGTAATGTAGATGAGTGTAGGCATGAAACCGTAACGCGTAACGCTGACCCTTTTATGGTAGTTTTTGCTTGAGAAATCACTATAAAAGGCAAGGAAACCGCGTAACGCTCGAGGTCCGGTTTCATCCCTACACTCACCTACAGTAATGTATCAGACATTTCGCGAGAGAAACCGGATAGATCGGATCTTCAGCCCAGCCTCTGGTTATAAACATCGACTCGGGACCGCATCTTCAAGTTGCCCGCGATGTCTGACACCCAACACCCAGGCGCACTCTACCAGGCATGGCTCCTTGTTGGTGGCGTCAGCGGCCTGGTTCACGGTAGGTGTTTTCTTGTTCGTATAAGAAGTTTTAATCGGAGTATGTATCCCAGGAACATACACAATACTGTCCGTTACTACAGTGTGCATGCTTTGGTATACCGCTCTTGCATCGTTCACTGGGGATTTTCTGACGCAGTGACTGCAATCTAAAGGACACAGACACAGAACGCATCGTCGACCGCACGAAGAATCCTCATCGCTGCGACAATCTTCACGTTTTTATGTTTGATGATCACTGTGGTGATACAGGATTCTGATCTGGCCTTGGATTTCGAGCTCGTTGACCCATCAGTGTTGATATTCAATCCACCAGACATTAGGCGCCTCAATAAGATTGATTACAAGACACTTGGTTCCACCACCCATGCCGGGATAAATGTGGGTCTTCTCCAGCGGTCGGTTGCGTCTCTGTTGATTCAGTTGGATTGATTGTAGTCTACTTATCCTCACACTTTTCTTGTTTGGAACATTCGGTAGGTTGGCTGTTTGCTTGATGCCATCTGCTCACTGCAAGTTTTGCAAGTTGGCGCCTTCATCGACTTTGCAGTCGACACCCTGCTATCCTTCATCAACCTTGTCTCAACCTTTTTGATCGAGTACAAAATGCGGTACATCTGGAATCTTTTTGTGTCGATGTCGCTGTGCTAACCATATGTCACTGTCAGGGTATACCCAACCGGGCTCAAGACTCGGAGTAATTTCGACTCCACGGGAGACAAAGAAACCCTGGTCACTTTGGACTCGGAGAAGGCCAACCTTGAGCCAACATTCACGGCGCCAATCCTATCCCAACCAATCCAATTCCCCATCCGGGCTTATATCTCTGCAGCGCGTCCTACGAGCGATACAGAGCCTCTCCGACGTTTAACGACATTACTTCTTTGAGTCCAACGACTGGGCTGTGTCGCCATCGGTAAAGGAAATTTTTGGAGGACACAGAGAAACACATGATCCATGTAAAGAATCATTCATTGTAATTTTTCTCTGTCGGTGCAAGTTGGAGCTGGTACTTATCGATAGAATCGTCTAACGTGGACTTTGAAATATCGTACTTCGATTACGTAGTGCCTTCATCGCATTATGTCATTCCGTCACAAAAACACCTCGACTTCGACCCTTTGTCTTCTGAATATTTTTCTCTGGCTCTACTACAAATTCATGAATCAAAACATTCCCAAAATCTCTTGGGTCAGTTCTCTTCCAAGGGACTGGTATTAGTTCGTAACTTTATTCCCTCACTTCTCTGGCTAATACCTAAATTTGCAGGGCTTGTCTCCCAATATCTGATGAGCTAAATGCCTTCACAAACGATGAGGACGGTCTGTGATCCATTTGTTGCCGTCTTTTACTCTTCTGAGGCCTTTATGCAGCTTCCCGTGAGGCCATCTGAACTCAAAGCGCTATTCGAACTCCATTGCCAACCATCGTTGGTCTGTATTCAGGATTTCTTGCATCTCGATGATTCATGCTTTCTGGAAATTGGGTTTGACAATGTCAGAGCGTTGGGAGAGCAGTCTCGATGATTGGAGCAGTTCATGGATAATCGCATATTGTGCGTTCTGAATTCTCCTTGACATATTTCTCTGACCACTTGTCAGTCTTCCCATTACGAGTAATACACAAAAGCTCATCCAGCTCTAGAGTGCATTTGGCCAACATTTGGCACCTTCTTCTGCGCCGATTCTTGGTTTGAGGACAAGGGCTCTCTCGGAGGATCATGGGTCGCTTTCTCAGTATCCAAGGTCTGTCTCCTCTCTGTGTCGCTCAGCCGTGAACCGATTGACTGATTTCCTAGGTGGGCATATGGTGGATCATGCATTGTGAGTTTGTTTCAGGTCTGGTTTTGTTGCTGTTGAAGAATTCCTCTAGTTACACGTTTTGCCCCTCAGTACGGTGTTACACCATTTCGTCTTCGATGCAACCTTGTTCCACATTCCATTCCGACTCTCGTATTCAGAGAGGTTTATGAAGGAGACCTGGAGGGATCGATTGGCGCCAGGATGCGCTTTCATCCATGCTAAAAATTGACGGGAGTTGACACCCCCCAGGTCCCTTTCTCCTTGTTGACGTTCAACTTTGTCTGAAGAATCCAATAGCATCGGGAGCATCGCTTTATCTTCCTAGGGTTCAAACTCGAGAGTCTCCGCAGTCAATGTCTGAGACATAGTGACGAGCTCCAGCTCCATGTGCAAGACAGGAGAGCTGTGAAAAGGGTCTTCAAGCAGACGCTGGTATAAAGCCCGAGCTCCCTCCATCTTCCTCAAATAAACTTTACACAAAACCTCAAATCATCGTCGATTTTGCAATGTCTTCCACGATGAAAGTTCTTGCTTTCGTTTCACCTGGTATTGCCTGGCTCGTGGTATGTTCTCCTCGCTTGATATCAGCATCATTGCTGACGACGTAGAACAGCTCGTTCGTACAATGAGCATTTTCTTTGGCCCCTCCAAGGGCACAGCCATCCTCATTCTATCGTCTCTTGCCATGAACTGTTTCACAGTTGCGGTTAAATCCTCATCCAAGCAAAAGCCGGCGACAATCTCCAATGTTGCTCTCGACAATACTATCCACAACAATGCTATCCACAATATCCGGGAAGCAGAGCCTATCGTTTCGGTAGACCCAAAACTCGTCGTCAGCAATACTGGCTTGGTGATTCGTACGAGTCGACCGTCTTATCGTCAGCAAACCGCACGACATCTGTCGAAATTCCAGAAACCCCATACTGTCCATGAAGCCAGATTATTGCTCAGCTCTATCGACATGTCGGCGTTCAAAAACATCGGGGACGGGAAACAACTGAGACGGCGGAGCACCAAACGGGGAAGTCGTAATTCGCGATGCTTGAAGGATGGAAAACGAAGATTGTTTGAAGGAAAGTCACAGGCCCCGGCCGAAGTGGTTAAAACTACGGTGTATAAGCAATGCTGAACAATCAGAGGTCAATTACGAATGGCCAGCCTTGATGCTGTAAGCGATACTTCATCTCAGTGGTGGCGCTGGGTGGTTTGCAGCTGCTTTCCTTCGTGAGTTATGCGAGAGATTCCAGACAGCATGATCCCCATATCCGTGTTGACCAGTAAGTCACCAATGGCACTAATCAAGAAGGGATTTCTCCAATTTCGAGACATTCGACTACAAAGCCATCGCAATTGGGGAGATAACTAAATCGATATCCAACGAAAATTTCCTAATAAAAGATGCCAGTGTCTCTTTCGTCCATTGGGCGACTCGCTAGAGATCCTTTCCAGTAGCCTGGTTCATTCATCAGCAGGTTCGCCGCCTGTCGCGTCATCAGTGGATTTATGCTCTGATTCGGCGGGCTCGTCCTCGGGCTCGTCTGGCTTGGCAGGCTCAGATGCTGCTGGTAGGGTCGAAATCGGGTTGCTGAGTTTAGTTTTCCCGTCGAGGGCATCATTGGCGGCACCAAGGGCCTGCGCTGCCATGCTTGCCATTCTGATAAAAGTTACTGGGAAAGAGTCAGTAATCATGCTGCGGCACTGGAAAGAGTGAACGTACTGTGCTTGTGGTGGTTAACTGGGATGAAAGTTGTTTAACGGATTCTGCTCTTCAATGTTTACTTTTCAGACGATCTTTATACCCAAAATCGGCGGAGCTTTAAATTAGACGGCAACTCGGAGCATTGAGAGCAAGGATGCACCGAATTGAACGACGGCGATAACACTTCTAGTGAAGCTGATGCTGTGGAGGGAGTCAAGCTCCACGTTCTGTCAATAGTCAGAATGGGCGTCGTTTTCTTGCCGTTTCCTGCCTTCCAATTCGAGCGACGGTGACTATTCTTTTGGTTAAAGTGGGCCAGATGCGCAGCCAAGAGACAGCGGCATAGAACTCGGCTTGCGACGAGATATCTCAATCATCCAAATTGGAGGACGGTGTTTATCTTTTTGGATTGTAGGCTGATCAAAGGCTGATGGTGACTCTGAGCGGTGAGCCCAAAGTAAAAATAGTCAAGCAAGTTTCCAACAAGACCTTGGAAGCAATAGAAACCTGAGGAACACGATTAAGAATAGATATAAGGAGCCACTCACGAACCAGAGGAACATCGGTGGATGATGTTTTCCGATTTCTGATGCCATAGCCGAGCCATCTGAAACGATCCAGCATGGTTGAGGATCAGCGGGCAAACAGGGGAATCAACTTGAACCGGATTCATGTAGAGGCCAGACCGTTGTTACTTGTCATTCAACCGCGGTGACTCAGGTTCGCCGATCATGGCGTGGGATGACACTGAATTCAGGACCTGTCTGAATTCCTGAAGTCGAGCATGGTCGAGAATTGAGAATTGGTCAACGTGGTACAGTTCTGAGTTCTGACTCTGAGTTCATAAAACTTTGAGACACGTGCTGATCTGAAAATCGTATTCCATTTACGGACACTGACTACGGAATTATCACAGGCCGGATACGGCAGATACAAGTTCGATATTCAAAAGAAAATTCCTAATAAAAATTCCTAATGGTTCAATTGCTTCTCAAGCAGATGGGTTCAAGTTGGAAGCGACAGCAAGAGCAGCGCTGGCTTCAGCAGAGGGTTCCGAGGTATCCGTCTTGGGCCATTCTTCCGAGTCGCCCTCAGACGGTTCCTCGTCTGCAGGAGCCTCGGGCTGGGTCTCAATCGGGTGCTCGATCTGAGTTGCACCATCCAGAGCTTGACCGGCGACGTCAGCGGCTTGCATCCCAATGCTTGTCATTCTAGTAAAGAATACTAGAGACCTAGGTCAGTGCTCTGTCGCGGCTGAAGGGATGAACCCACTGTGCTCGTTGGCTCTGATTAACGGGGTTGAAAGTTGAAGAAGGTTCTGAGCTAGATTGGTGCCTCTCGAACCATCTCTTATAAGTATATACTCAAAATCAGCGCTGGAGCCGTAAAGTTGACGATGAACGAGTCAGGTGAGGGACAGAATACACCAGATTGAGCGATATCAGTGATATTTCCCATGAAGGAGATGCTGTGGAGGCAGTCATACTGCACCTGTTGAGAGTTGGCCTAACGGGCGTCGTTTCTGCTTTCCAATTTGGTGGACGGCGATTATATTTGGTTAAAGTGCGCCGGCAGAGAACCCGGCTTGCGACGAGACAAGAAAAGGATATCTGGATCGTCCCTGACCATTCAAATTGGATTACGGCGATTATTTTTTGGTATTGTAGATTGATGGCGAGATCGTGAACAGGAAACAAAAATAGTCCAGCAAGACCTTGAAAGCGTTAGAAACTTTGAAAAACACGATTTACCAGTCAGAGACAGCAGCGAATGATATTTTCCGGGTTCCAGTGCCAGCGATCACCGCAGCCAGCATGGTTGAGGATTGACGCGCAAGCGACAGGAAGCACTGCTAAGATTACTGCCCACATTGGTCGGTGATGGTATCAGATCCTTCGAGACAATTTCTAGACATTGCACTGCTTTCATTGTTCTGGTCAGGTTGAGTAATAAAAAAAGAGAACCTACCTGTTAGGGCACCAACTCGCGAAGGTTATAACTTATGGTCTTCTCCCGACGTTCGGTCTTCTTCTGATGTTCGGGCAGACCCGCCGAAAAGGAGGCAGATTCAGAGCTCACCGATTCGAGCCTGTCCGACGAGGCCTGTTGTTTTGAAAAATAAAGGTACAGCGCTGATGACAAGGTAAATGGGCTTGAAATCGTGGTTTGGACCATAGAAGATGAATTACTTGAACTGCTTTTTACGTTGAGATACACTAATATCTCAGCCAGCATTTGGAAGGAAGAACACGCACTGAAGATCCAGTATCTCGTCATTTGTAATTTCGAACAATCCGATAATCTTCTCTTAAACAACCGGTCGACGGCCCTCTCAGCCCCCAGCCATCGAATGTGTTCCCAGGTAGATTCCACCTTTCCAATCGGTTACGAGGACACATTTCGGAAGCCTTGAAGCTTGAGGACACGGTGGCGACGCCGTCTGACAATAAATCAAAGGGTATGGACCGTCGACCAAGCCTGGAAGGAAAGAAGAAAAAGAGAGTTGCGCCTGACACTGTGACACATAGGGATTTCACCATAAAGAGGTCACCTCTTGGATTTATAATTGTGGTCAGACTGTGGGCAGAGAGAGACTATCCGACGGAATTATCCCTGTTAGAACGAGCAGAATCAGTCGGCCGAGCCCAGTGGAAGAGAGAGAACGTGACAGAAGGCAAAACATACCGATGAATTCTCCAGAACGTCGACAGCAGGTTTGAGTCATTTTACTGATATTTATAAATGAAATCCCACCAGGAATTCAGGTCTTGGTACGAGGTTCTGGCTGAAAAACGTCTCGCGAGTCACGACTGTGACGACATGACGAGCCATGGTAGCACGTGTGAATTCTCATCACGAGACTTAGACGCGTCAAGACTCGTAGCGTTAAATTGAGCCACCAAGGTATGTTACATGCGGGTGAGCATAAAAACCGTCGTCAACTACATCCTCTTCCAGGCTTCTTTCAAATGCGCAGAAACTGCTTTCTTTCCGGTTCTCGCAGCTTCCTCGGCCTTGGTTGTTGGGACTCCGGCAGTCTTGGGAGGAGCTCCAGGTTTACCTTTGGCTGCGCCCCACTTTGCGGTTCTCTTCAGCTTCTTGTTCTTCAAGCCTGAGTAATGGCTCGTGCTCCAGCGTTGTTTAAGGCCATCTTTCTGTCATTCTGTGCTTGTTCATACTTCTCAGCAGGGGCCCTGTTCCCTGCCGGAGTCTTGCCCGATAGAGGCTTGACAGGTTTGGGATGGCAGTGTTGGCTTTGACGGACGCCTTTTCAGCGGTCTTGAAATTGGAGATATTCTTCCTTCCCTTGGCGTCTGGCTGCCTTTCTACCTTGAGCTTTAATGACTTCGTTCGCTTTGTTGGTCCTTCCTGCTCGAGCCTCAATTTCAATGTAGCGGGAGCGAAGAGTGAGATAGGCCTCAAAATCTCGGGCTGAAGAGCTCGATGAGACAGAGTAGAAAGAATGGTGAGGCGATACTAAACGTCGAGTTCAACGAGTGATAATTATCTTCAATCGGGTTCCGGGCATAGATCGTCGAGTCTTCAGGAAATTTCCTAGCTTTAAGTAGAATAAGCGGGTGAAATACTCCAATTGACCCTCGATGTCGAAGTTATTATTAATATGACCACCTCGGAGCGGTGCACTGGGATAGCCGTCGAGGTCATAAGGAGAGTCGCGAATAACGTGAAGAGTTCGAAGAATACACCACTTATAACAGTAGCTTTCTGGTCTTTGGTGTTCGCTATGGGATTGAAACCAGTTCAATGGGAGAAAAACTCAAATCAGTGTGCAATATTTTATGTTGATCTCAAGGCAACCGATCAAACAAGATCAAAGATCGATATCATTGATCAGCGTGGGAAGGAAGGAAGTAGATTCGGTATGGTCCACGTCCTGAAGCACCGCGTCCCGAGATAGTTAATAATACAACAGTAAATATGAGTACTATATGGGAGACTGCGATTGACGCATTAAAATTTGTTGCTCGATACAGCCAGATAAGGTCAGATACCAGATACAGCCTCGCAGCTGATACCACGGACTATGATCACAGATTTGATTACAATACAACTCACATTTGTGATTCGGTCTGGAATCCTGACTAATATATCCAAGCCACTTTCATGTGCGCCACTTTGAAGTTCAGATACGTTAGAGTACATTGTGGTACATTGCAACATAGAAGAGATTGTAGTTTACCATAACAGCTGGATGTTGGAAATCGGGATCTTAGATCAAGGTCTCTGTTTCGCATCCTGAATATCAAATCATTGATCCCATGACTGTGCCCCTTCTCTCTCCGTGCCTTTCCAAAACCTACTCGCAGACGATGTCATCTCATTAGTCGAAATCTTCGCTGCAATCCAAACCAAACGGACCGGGTCCGCTGTCGAATTATCTATTGATGCGATCTTCGCAGCATCAAAAGACCACCCCAAAAACATCAACAACATCCAACGAACAGCCTTGCCCTCCCAGCTTCCAAGGACCTCAAAATATCCGAGATAGAGTACGAATCAGATGAGACTGATTGGCACAATATTCTCGATTCATCTGAACACAAGGCTCTCAGATGCTCTTCATGATTCATCGATTTACATCCCTACACACACGACAATGGAACCTTAGAATCTATGCCTTGTAGCAGCAGTCATCTCGGCAACAGTTGTAGAGCACGGGCTGCTCAGAAACCATCGCGCCATCTATGGTGTGACCCGCCAAGGGCTTCAGCTACCAAATTCCAAAAATGAACAAGAGCGGAAGGAAGTCTTAGCTGTCGTTCCATGTTTACTTCTCTTCATTGCTGGTCGAAAGATGACGGAAGAATGGCTTGAGGCCAGCGACAGTTTAGACGCGGTGGTATCATCCCTAAAGGACCTGGAAATGAAAGCTGTTATCAAAAATGAAAAGGGGATTGTGGTGTTGAACGGGAGCTCCCGCTTCCAGATACTCTCAAATCGGCTCTCATATTGCTAGTAGAACACTATCGCCACTCTTGAGATGAAATTCACAAGCAAGCTCTCTAGCTCGGAAGGCTGGCATGCTCTGTTCTCATGGTGATATTTCGTTTTGTAGCTGTAAGAACTATAGCAAGTGTAAGATTGCTTGGCCATCGAGTCTGCTTTTATATTTTACCAAACGAATAGATTGTGGCGCAGCAACATGTATAGCGAATTATAAGAGCGAATACCCCTCGATGTTTATTTACTGTAACACAAAGAAACACTCTATTTCCCTTCAATATCCAAAGAAGACTGGGGTTCCTTTCGCTACAATTAAGCACTCATTCGGATGGGACTATATTCATACCTTGTCGATGTATGTGGAAGATGCTTCATCAACCCTGATCGCAATGGTCCCATTTTCAGGATCCTGTTTCTTGAACTGCTAAACGTCAAATGACACACATCAGCACTCGGATGAAAATGTCATACTTGAACATGATGGCTTTGGGGAGAAAGCAAGTTGGTAGGCACGGACATGACAAAGTTATCGTTGGTGCTTGTATTGGCATGAGAGCCGCTTTGGCGGATGTATTCGCGGGAATTCAGAGTCACTGTGATGAAGAAAGACTTTAGTGAAATCGCGAAGAGCATCAAGCGCCTCACCTAATAGCGAGTTGGTATAGAACCGGCCTGTGTATGAACATCTTCAACTTTAACTCGAAAGAATTAGAATGACAAAGTACCCATAGAGACACTGGAGGGTATTGAGAAAGTGCGCGCGACTCCAAAGAAAAGGGAGATACGCACTAGACAAATATGTAGATAAAGGTTCCTGGTGCACCTTTGAGCAAAATTACCGTGAGCACGGCGCAGATGCTGGTTGGAAGGCCTGGTACACCAAGTTAGCGTAGCTAGCCGACCGACACCCACACTTACCGGCATTGAATGTAAAAATGATCTGAAGGCACAAAACAAGTCAACGTCAATCTGACAGTGCTTCTGATTCACAGACCAATCGATTCAGCATGTCCGTCGAACGTCGGAAACCCGTCTTGATCGTGTGCAGCAGGTACACCATGATACACGAGATTGATAGGTCTGCGAGCAGCCCAAGGACGTTTGTGGCGATAGAGATATCCTAGCGCCAAGGTTAGTGGGATGCTAAGGTGATCGGGTCCAGCTTACATCTCGCAAAGCTAATTGAGACAGTTCCGTGTATCTCGACAAGCTATATGCACCTCAATGAGGACCAAAAACTGAATTGATGGATGGCGTCGTACCATACGATGATGAAGTCTAAGGGATTGAGTTAGTGGCATGCTTCTGCAACATTGATAGTAAAGGAACCTACACAGAAGCGTCCCTGATGTACTACGCTTAGTGTCTTCAGATATCTTCTCGATGAATATGCCTACCAAATGAGCCCAGACTGGTCAAGGACTGTATCGGAGTGTTCATGTCAATCCGAGACATGTATCTAAAGGCAAAAGCATACCACAAATCCCGCCAAGAACCAGTTTTTGCTCACTAATGACGAGATGTTAGGTTAAAATCGACGCGTTCAAACAATGTAGACCAACGTTGAAGAATGCGGTAGCAGTAGAAGCTGTTGCAAATAAATTTCAGAGTAGAGGACCAAAGGACAAGTGCCTACTGTTGTACCAACAGCGCAATAAGCCCACTGAAGATCAGTTCAACGATGAGACTCGGTACGATATGCCCCAAAACCCCAGGGTCAGGATTTCCGATACCTGCAAGTTTGAGTGTTAAAGACTCAAGAAGATCGATTGAACGTACTCGAAACCAAGTAGGTATATACTGCAGCTGATTGACAAATCAGCATCAAGCTTTCTAAAGTCAAACATAGTTGGACCAACCGTACAAGCACCCAATTTGGCAGGTGTCAAAAATGAGGATAGAATACACCTGCAGAGTATGAGCGATGAAGCCGAGATCAAGCGCGCATGAAACCGACCAAAGCCTGCATGAGCCATGGATCGCGTTTGCTGTATTTCCGGAAGTAGAGCCATCCTTGAAGGCATCCCGCTAAATGGGGCATTAATCAATACTATAACGCAATCTCCTTGTACCGGAGAACAAACCTCCGTAAAGTCTGCATTGGTTCAATTATGGATCAGTGAAAGTGAAGAGGCCAGGAAGCGTACATGCAACACAGCGTCAGGGCATGGAACAGGAACCCGAACCTGGGTGCATGTATGTTGAAACAAAGATCAAAAATCATGAAAGGTAAAAGAGCGTACGTAGTGTCTATGCTGATCTTGACGGGCATAATGAACGGGGCGTCTTGAAACTTGGCGCACAGAGAAAGCCTGGTATTAAATAGTTTTGGACGAGCGCTCGATGTATGACACCGAGCTAGCTCCACGCTGACCTGGTTCCGTGGAGTCACGAATAGGCCGATCAAGAGATGGTCGGGATGGAGAAGAGTAGTGGGAACTATTATTATTAGGGTGTTTCACGTTGGAGATTTTGGCTCGCTTTTCTCCGGATTTTCTCTTCAACGCGGACTTAAGGAATGCTTACAAATGAAGTTATATCACAGGTAACAGCAATAAAGATCGTTATCAGAAAATTCGAGGACAATTTTCTAAAAAACGGGCTCAAAAGCAGCTCTGACCCTCCTTTTGCAGAGATTTTCTCGTGTTTCACCTCGTTGTCTGATATGCCGTCATGCCGAAGCATGTGTCAGGATCCGTTGATCCGTTAAGTCCGCCGAAAAAAGTCCATCGAAAAATCGAGTGAACCAACAAAGACTGAATCGGAAGATTATAGAAATCCCGAAGCCCGAGCATAGCTGAATAGGCAACTGTCTTGGAGACATTGCAACTATACTTCTCCTGGACTTTCATCAGAATGCCTATCCATATCGTGTCCTTTACCAATTTGCAAGATAAAGACAGCAGTGGCTGCTTGGAGATTCAAAAGGGCACTCTGCCGTCGCTTAATATCTGCCGCTGATGGCGGATGTTGCAGCGCTGTTCAGCGGACTTTGAATGTTTCATCGGTTCTAGACCCGCTTATCAACGGCAGAACAACGGCCGATAACTTCAGTAAACTTTCCCTGGTGCAACTGCCAACATGCTGCAACAACAAATAAATTTTCAACTCCGCCGAACAGTGCGAGTTTTGATGGCGGCCTATCGTTTCTTAATCAGCTGTGAAATATGCTGGCTGATCCGGCGCTGATAAATCACATAAACGTGAAGCTGTCCGTGGTTGCCATAAAACCCCCTATTGGCCATGGCTAGCTGCATATCAGGATCCTTGTGGACGGCCGCCAGGAAGGTTCTCGTTCATTCAAGCGAATTGGAGTCGAATTATACTAGTAGAATGAGAGCAATTGGAGCTTTCCTAGTTGTCGAGTAAGTATATGTGAATTACTCGCAAGCTTACGTTGGCTCCGATACAAAAGTCGGGTAGCCGTATGGGGTTAACCAGAGAAGGATTGCTAGAAAACCTCTTTTTCACAGCCTCCCAACCAGGCGTTCGGGAGTTGCTTCCTCTATACTGATAATATTTCTATCGGAGCTGACATCAAATCTCCGATTGAATTATTACTACAATACAGGAAGCAACACCCGAACGCCTGGTTGGGAGGCTGCTTTTTCAGTGAAATAGCTTCCTGAACGCGTCGAAACGAGAATGTCAAATGACAACTAAGTAGTTTGCGCAATGCGAGGCACGAAGATTCTGAAGAAGATGTAGCGGAGTTTGAACTTGTTTACGTAATCAAATTTTCCTCCTCTGCTCTCATTGCATGTTTTCTGCTCACTAAAGCTCTAGAAATGTCCCACTCATTCTCCGAGCCCATCGGTATCATGTTTGATACCGCGGAGTTCACACCCAACCCGGCCGGTGCTTTCGTTGCCCCACAAAGCTATACCCGATTCTGCTTCTGGCCCTGGGTCTTCGTGGGCCCACGTATAATAGCTGGGAATGAATCGTCGATTTTCCAATTCCCATGCCACTCTCTAATTTCGAATACGTCCTGTTAGCCTTGGCCATCATCCTCTTGCGATCCTGGCTAGTTGGCAAACGCAGGCCTGGTCCCCTTCCACCCGGTCCCAAGGGATTGCCACTAATTGGGAATCTTCTTGACGTTCCAACCGAATTCGAGTGGACAGTTTTCTCGAAATGGGCGGAGAAATGGGGTGTGCATACATCTTGCTGTATTCGCCATGACATTGACTGATTTTCTCGCAGGGGACTTGCTCTCCGTGTCGGTCTTCGGGACCACCATAATCGTGGTCAACTCGTATTCGCGGGCTATGGAGATGTTGTCGAAAAAGAGTGATATCTATTCCGATAGACCGCATGTTCCAATGCCAATGGATCTGATGGAGATGAAGGTCGGCCATTCTGTTCGGCGGAGAGGGTTCCACTGACTGAGAATATTCAGGAAAGCATGGGATTTCTGGCGTACGATAAACGCTTCAAGTCCTCTCGTCGTCTCTTTCACCAGGAGCTCGGGAGCAGCTCTGCAGTAGTCAACTTCTTTCCCCAGGAAGAGGTCCTTGCCAAGCGTTTCATCAAGCGAGTATTACACAATCCTGCAGAGCTCCTTGAACACTGTTTCCAGTACGTTTATCATGTTCAACTTTCTTCCTCAAGCCAATGTCGATTTCAACAGACACGCTGGCGCCATAATTCTGCTAATTGGCTACGGATATCAAGTGGAAGAGCCCAAGGATCCCATGGTCGAGCTCGCTACCAAGGCTATGGAGAATTTCAATGCTGCTACAACCCCCGGTGCATTCCTTGTCAATCAGCTACCCATTCTCCTCAAAGTCCCCGATTGGTTTCCGGGCGCTGGGTTCAAGAAACTTGGGAAACTTTGGGCCAAAGACTATTGGGCAATGGTAGACACACCTTTTTCCTATGTGAAGCAGCAGCTGGTGCGCCATTGTCGTTCGATTTCATATCAATGTTGATTGAAATAGGCGCAAGGAACAGCAGACGATTCATTCACTGCTCGTTGGTTGAGGCAGAAGATCAGCTTTCAGGAAGAATTGGATCTCAAATTTGCGTCAAGCTCCATGTTTGGTGGTCAGTGAGCTGTTTTCATATTCGAGTCGCAATTTATATCTTTTCTAGCTGGAAGCGAGACGACAAGCGTCACGATATACGTCTTTTATCTCCTCATGTGCTTGTATCCAGAGGTTCAGAAGCGAGCCCAAGCAGAGATCGACGCGGTGGTTGGCAGGGACAGGCTCCCTACGTTTGAGGATAAAGCGCAATGTCCATATCTGGATGCCGTATGCAAAGAAGTGCTACGTTTCCACTCCTCGGTCCCCAATTGTACGTGGACCAGTGCTGAACCTAACTGGACAATTGCTCATCCAATTACAGGCCTGCCACACTGTGTTAAACAAGACGACATCCACGATGGCATGTTCATTCCCAAGGACTCGATAATTCTTGTGAACATTTGGTGGGTCGCCTTTGCTGCCACGATGGGCCACTAGCTTGACGAAATCCAGGTACATGACCCATGATCCCAACGTCTACAAAGACCCTTCACGCTTTAATCCCGATCGATTCTTGGGAGAATCTCCCGAACAGGACCCGCGAGACTTCATCTTTGGATTTGGGCGCAGGTAATTGCTTGTCAACTTTGATTCCCCGACACACTCTCATCTCCGAGATTCTAGGTTGTGCCCTGGTACGGACTGATTCCTCTTTTGATCCTTGTCACTGATTCCTTCCAGGACGTCTGCTGGCAGATGCCTCTGTCTACATTACACTGGCGTCCACCCTCTCGGCCTTCAATATCACACCGATTGAGGGGCAAACCCCAGTCTATCGGATGAAGACTGGTATCGTCAGGTTGGTTTTCTTGATCCACGACGTCCCGGATGGCGCTAAACTTTTGGTTTAGCCATATCGAGCCCTTCGAGTGCAATATTACTCCTCGCATGGATGTAGGAAAGCTGGCTAGACTGTTGCAGTGAAGGATACCATTCGTTTCTGTGCCATAAGTGCACGACATACTCTCGTTTGAATGCAATTTGCTACCTCTATAGACTCTTTAATCCATGTCTTGCAACCGGTATAGTAAAAGCACAATTTCCTATCTATCATATCATATCACAGATCCAGCTCCGAAGGGTTAGTCAATGTATCGTATCATAAAAAGAGAAAGGAGCGTCTAGCTCCGCGTAAACTTCTTCAACATATCGCCCCAACTACGAGACGGCTCAGTCGCTATCGGCGTCTCCATATCAAAGGAACCAGGCATATTTAGCGGTCGCTCTCGCTCTACTTCATCCGCTGCCTCCGCCGTCGATTCTGGCTCGTCGTGAATGACCGTCACATTCTCATTGGATCCAGGATCCTCATCCTTCTTCTTCGGCTCAGGCGGCGTTGCATTGACAGACCGGAAACCTTCTCCTTCATCTTCGTCGTCGTCGGTATCGTGTCCCCAGCCCCCTGAAGAACCTGATGCCTGCGAGTTTTTCGTGCTGCTGGCCCAACGGCTCAGAGCTCTCGCACCAGCAATAGCAGTTTTCCACCGTGCACGAGGATCAAAGTGCTCCCGAAGACCGACTGCAAGATCATGTTCGGTTGACGCTTCATGAGTGGTCAGCCACTGTGATCCGTCAGTCGATGAAGCAGATAAATAGTGGAAGAGATACTCACTGGGGCAGCTAATGCTTGAGCCGCAGTAGGACGTTTTACTGGATCAGGATTTAGGAGCGATACGATGAAGTCTTTCGCTGTCGAGACAGGATAAGCAAGAAGAAAAGGAAGAAGACCGTCAGACGACATGCCTTGCTGCGAAACATTCTTCCAGTATCGCTCATGGAATTCAATCTTGGCTGCCGTGGTTTCTTGTATTAGAACCTTGACATCTTCTGACCTAAATGGAGAGTATCCACAGAGCAGGACATATGTGATAACCCTGGACGTTCGTCAGTCTGATGGTGGGTATTCAAGAATGAAAGACTTGCCCCGTAGACCACAGATCGACTGCTTTACCGTGTCCCTCATTGTTGAGTACCTCTGGAGCTACGTATCCAAAACTGCCAGCCAGAGAATGTAGCTGCTCTTCGGGAGAATGCAGGTGCTTGGCTCTGAGGATTGAGTTGTGGATTTAGAGCCGTCACACAAAATGCAGACGCACATTCCAAAGTCTGCTATGACGATGTCGCTCCCTTCTTCTTTGGTGCGGTAGAGAATGTTTTCTGGCCTAGAATAATTGGTCACACGAAGGGGAACAGCTGCCGATATATACGCACTTTAGGTCCCGATGGACGATATCATGGTCGTGAAGATATTTCACTCCCGAGAGGACAGATCTAAGCAAGCCTAAGATGAGGTTGAGATGGGCTTTGAGATGAGCGTACCTGACAACAAGCACCGCGTCTTTTTCTGTCAGTCTTCCCTTCTTCAGAATTCTCTCGAATAGTTCTCCACCGATGGCCAACTCGAACGAGAGATAGTATTTCGACCTCGATTCGAACCATTCATAGAATTTGACCTGTAGACCGAGTCAGAATGCAACCGCAGTAGATATGATAAGACGCACGATATTGGGATGATCCAAGCCTTTCAGCACCTCCATTTCTCCCCAAACCGACGCTTCGTTTCCCTTGACCTTCTTCTTAGGAATCATCTTGAGCGCAACATCCTTGGTCAGAGTCGAGGCGGGTGCTGGAGATGATGCTCTGGAGCTCTTTTTGGATGGCGAAGAAGCTCGTGAGCGATTCTTTGTGGGTAATAATTCCTTGGGCGGTTCATCCTTTGAGGCTATGGCCCCATGTTCAGCGATGAAGACCTGCTCTGGAGGTACATGCCATGTCGCTCGCTATGAAGAAAGCCAAGAGTTTCGTCAATCAGTCTCGATCACGTATTCATACTGGGACGCTTGGCTCACCACAACCTTTCCGAAGGTCCCTACTCCGAGAACATCTTGTACTTCATAGTTTTTCTTCTTCACAAAGCTTGGGGGCTGCGGCAGAAGGGCGTTTTTGATGGAAAGATGCATGCTTCGCTAGGCTCTAGCCGATATTAAAGGAGGAGTCCGAGGTTCACCCTTCGCTGAGCTACAGATTAATGGGCCAGATTTAGAGTGCGGATGAAGCCAGCGTTTTGTTGAGGGACAAAAGACAAAGTTGGCTAATTGTTCGTTCGAGCCGGCTGCAGTCGACAGCAACTCGATGACGTCAATCACGTGCCGAAATAAGCTTCTGAATTCACAAGTCCGAATAGATGAGATGTGTATTTGAAGCGAGCGAGTTATAAAGACGATACTGTATAGTACAAACGAATTACAATAAGGGATGATACAGATAAAAAAATAAATACATGACAAACTGGAGCTCAACTTGTCGCCTCTAGACAAAAAAAAAAGGCAAGCGAAAGACGTGTTTAAGGCATTCGAGTCAAATCGACTTCTTTCATGTCTTTTTTGCGCACAATATGTTTCGGGACATATCCGTGAGACTCAATCCTGGAACATCCGAGTCAGATGGCGTTCAAATCTCGAAGCAAAAGACTCACTTGTGGCGATGAAGGCGCGCCGGGTCGATGAAAAGTTTGTCACAATAAGGACACTCTTTCTGATCGAGGATCTGGCTAGAAGGGAAAAGTATGAGATCGTGGCGACTGATAGCGAGTCGGACTCACTGTGCCGAACTCATATGGATCTTGAGCATTCCCCGCTACAGAATTGTCAGCCAATATGGTATGATCAGGGAAAGGAAGCTCACCTGGGTGAAGGCGCCGCCACAACCAGCAAAAAGACACACATAAGGTCTAGAGAGTCAACAAGCTATAATCGTTCAAGAAATGAAGACTCACTTGAGCTGCATGTGTTTTCCTTCGACGTGACGTTTGACGAGCTGCTTTTTGCCCCAATAATTACAAGGCGGTTCGCCTGTACCTTGAGCAAGACCCCAATGACACTTCCACTGCGTTTGTGATTTGTCGTCCAAGTATCGACCAGCATATTGTAGCCATTCGAGGTCGTTTTGTGACGAGTTCGACGATGAGCCCGAGTTTGGTGATCCAGGATAGTCAGAACCGTACTGCTGTTGTTGACTCGTCGGAATGGTATACGAGGCCGTGCGCATCTCGGGAGATTGTCTCGGACTATTCGACGAGTGCGACGATCCACTTGAAGATGACAGATCAACGTTTCTACACCAAAAGTTAGCTGTGATGAACAGCAACAGAAAGGAAAAGACTTGCTGTAAATATCCTTCGAGTCCGTTTGTAGCACTATTATGAGTCAGTCAGTAATGTGAAAAGGGTAAAATAAAGTGAAACACACCGGGAATTAGAGCAACTCGATCTGGAACTATGAGCTATTGGTGGTCTGCGTTCGTCTGCTGAACCGTTGGAAGAAGCAGGTGAAGGACGTTCACGGTATTGACCTGACCCATAGGCCATCATGTTGGGCCAATTTTGGGTAGCCTGGGGCGTATTGAACTTGCTCAAAGAAACGTGTCCGGACCGGGAAGGATGGCACGTCGGGGGAGGTAAATGTCGTGGATAAGGGATTTCAGGACTATATTCAAGGTTAGATGTAGCTCGAAGGACGAGGATTGACACGGAACCCGCCTTTGGAATAGACTCGGAGGAATGCTAAAAAGACAATTAGCCAACTTCCAACATGAAATCGACGAATGGGGACTGACTTTCTGGATGCTGCAACGACAGTACGCGAAAGGGCGTCCATACGCGCCATAGCGCGCTCGTGTTCAGGAAGAGAAACGTAGTTGCTGTTCATATTGCGTGGGAGAGGGAGAGCAAGACGATAGCTTTAGCTTTTAACGCGTTCAAGGCGACTGTTTTTGATTATATAAATTTTGTGGCGTCAATAATTGAAAGTCCGGAATAAATGGGGCTGGGCATTCCGGTCCATAGTATGGATCTAGTGATGGACATGATCACCGCCGACCAGCATTCTTCCAGGAAAAGGGTAAAATGTGATATGGACACTCACAAAGGGTTGACGAAGGAACAGCCTCGTAAACGAATAAAGGACTGGTAGAAGCGAGCCCACTGTCTGGTCATGCAATGCTTTGCCTCAAACAGATGTACGAGACGGGAGGAGGACCAAGGATGTTGAAAGGGTCAAAAGCAATACCGGCGTTAAAGTGAAAGAAAAAGGGTAAGCGATCATCAGGCAAGATGGATCTCCGCCGAGTATGATGACGAGATATCCTATTCCAGCCTCGATAGCTATGATAATATGCAGGCTGGAGCGCTAGATAGATGCCGCTGTACGCATAATTTGACGAAAAGGGTTTAGGCTTTCACGCACATAATTATTTTCCAATTGACTTTTGGATCTCATCGCGGCGACTAAAGACTGATACGCGACGCCGGCTCATTCTCGTTGCTTCGGAAACATATTGCTCACTAACTACATACATGATCTCAGCATTCGGAACCAAATGAATGCGCAAAGTCAACTGCCTCTGACAGAGTGGACGGTTGATTCAAGTGAGCGAACTGAAGGACAAAGGCCTGAGAGGTTGAACGGTGAGGAGACCAGCCAGAGTAAGTGGTAAGACCTACGTTAATCCTTCTTCCTTCGAGAATATCATTGCCACTAACGGCAAGATTCAACACTGATGAGATCCGCCAGTCTGGTGCATTCTGGTACAGGAAATGTCGTGTTCTGTTTTGGCCAGATTCGAGAGGTGAATGAATAGATCTCAGAATCTGGATATTTTTTGAGCGTCGAGTCAAAACACGCGGCGTCTACTGTTCTTAGTACAGTTCTAGGGAAAAACTCACCTTGAAAAAACTGGTGAGTTCCCAGACATAGCCCGAGGCACCGTCTGATACAGACGAGGCCTGACGAGGCCATGAGGTTTTCTACGTGGAAATAGAGCGCAACTTTTCTCGCGAGGTCCATGGATCTAGCAGGATTGCGGACTGTCAAAGTCGCCAGCACCAACTCCATATGATATTAGAACTCGATCGACGTTGTGGCCGCCGCCGGCATCAGGCGGCATCTGGCAAAGTTTTAAAAGAAGCCCTTGATGGGACCGGGACCATCAGGCGTCTTGGGGGTTAGCAGCAAACGATAGGACAAGAAAAATGGGAAGCAGACCTTGGGTTATAGGGAATTCATTCTTTTGTTTCTTGTCTTGATC
Source organism: Mycena floridula (assembly GCA_029320655.1). NCBI lineage: Eukaryota > Fungi > Basidiomycota > Agaricomycetes > Agaricales > Mycenaceae > Mycena > Mycena floridula. The sequence continues at coordinate 3,243,301 of JARIHS010000004.1, read as the reverse complement.
AAAACCTGGACTGATCTGGGTTTCCGACTGAAATGGTGACTTTTGTGATTATCAGGGAGCACCCATACGACCAAACAGACCTAGGCGCTCGTGATAAGCGAAGCAGGCGCCTCACATGCGTCCCAGTTGACATGTGGTCCTGTCATGGCTTTACTAGTCAATACCACGTCGACCACGGAAGAATATTCAAGGACAGCTCACAGTTTCAATTGCAATAAAGGAAGATAGAATTTTGCGCCTGCAAGTGAGCTCGGGCATTGCAGAGCATACCTGGGGCAGGGCGCTGCCACGCCGAACAAGACCGAGCAGAGGGCGCTGCCACAATGGAGAGGTCGGGCAACAGCTGAAAGGGCGCGATACAGGGCTTTGCGAGACCCGAATCCCTCTAAGTTCTAGCTTCTATAGAGCGCGTTAACGATTTTTGCGATCTCCAATGATACTCGGTAGGACCCAGTGCCAGTGGTCCGTGGAGATGTAGATAAGCGCCACGGAATTTAGCCTACACAGTCAGGAATACTTAGTCGCTCAGAGCCTTTAGATTGACGCTGTCGATACAGGGCAGCCGCGTCAGAATCCTTTGTCGCAGAATCTCGCGGGCCGCTGACAGAACGAAAGAATTTGAGAACCAGGTGATATCGGAGGATCATAGTGCCGTCGCAGTACACCAGTTGGCGTCTAAATCCTTGAGAGATTTCCGCGACGGTTGTCCGAATTGCGAGAGGAGCGAGTTTTTCAGAGATGACACGGTTTGGGCAGGTAAGTATTTGGCAAAACAAGTGATTGATAGATCCCGGATACATATGCATCTTTGAGGCTTGAAAACTTGAGAACAAATGGAGCACCCAGTATCGCAGCAAACGGAGACGGTGGGATGCAAGTGTCACGGTCACGCTGTGTCACCTGTCACCATGGATGCCCCAGAACCGTCCAAAAAAATCCAATGGATACCAATCACACTGGTAAGCCTTTATCATTATTCGAGAAAGCTCAATAACATTATTCAGCTTACAGCTAGCTGTCTCGGTTTAGCGGCTTTTGTGCCAATTTTTCTAAGCCGACGAAGGCTGCCACTGGCTCCTCCTCCTCGACGATCAGCGACAGCGACAATACATTTACCCAGAAGCTCAGCAATTCATCCTACTCCCATAGCCTCTGCCAGCTCGACACAGGAACCATCCCCTGACCCTGATGATTTCAATCGCGCGTTTTACGCAGCGAAAGCTCTTGGAATTTCTACCATGATTGTCGCGACTGGTGCAACTCTCACCGTCTGGGGTGTCAAGAGCTATATGGGAATCCAAGATGTAAGGTCATTTTGGGACCTTGACCGCATTTGCTGAAAATTTGTTTCGTAGGCTCAGCAATTTGGAGATCGAATGCGCGCAATAATAATTCCACGGATACCAGACTTGTCTTCCAGGATCCATAAAGCGCTTGACCCCAGTTCTGATCCAACTCTGTCTCCGCCCGTCAATGTTGAAAATTGGAACTGGCCTGATGCTGAAAAACGTCTGAACGACATATACGAAAAAGAAGGAGCGATTGCTTGGGCTGAAGCAGCTTTGAGAGAGGCGGAAGCAGAAGTCCAGATCGAGAAGAAGCGGAGAAGGGACATTGTAGATCAAAAGAGACAAGATTAGACTGGGTGGCCTTTCGGTGAGTGACAAAGTCTCATTAGATCAAGTCTCATTGTTGTCATAGATGAATCTATCCGACGGCCCTCAAGCGCGTCGTTTGCAGCCCCATTCCCGTTTCTCTGTCTTGTGCATTCAATCAACCTTATCCGATGCTGAAGCCTGTGACCCAGAGTATAAACCTCGGATATCTGGGAGACCTTTTCTGGATTACCCGTGGACAACCTCTCCACCCGGCTCATGACGAATCGATCGCGTGCAGTTTTGCCTGTGATCAAAAAGCCAAAAGCCACCCCTAAACTCTCCTTAAACTGACAGGGCCGTCACGGTCCGTTTGCAGCTTTGCTGCTCATATGGCCTTGCGTCGTCATGGCCAAAAGCCAAACAGGGTTGATTTTCCGAACTCTGTTGCCCATGGGTACGACCTCGGAAACATCTCGAGCCGTAAAATTCAGGCGAAAAGCTATATAACCTCCAAAGGATCATCTGGTATCCCAGGCCAACAACATGCGTCTCTCCTCGAAACTTGCCATCTTCTCCCTTTTACCCTTTGTCGTAGCTGCTCCAGTATCTCCAGATGCTACAGCGCTTGACACCGGCTCCCACTGCGGTAATTACAATCTATAGTTGCTTCCATGGCTATACTGATTCATTCTAGGTCAATGGGATTCCGTTTCTGCTGCGCCTTACACTTTGTTCCTCGACCAGTGGGGAATCGGTTCAGGATCTGTATCGGGATCAGACTGTGCTGCGCTAGTGACGTTGAGCGGTAATACCATCGCTTGGAAAACTACTTGGTCATGGAGCGGTGGCAGCGGTGTCAAAAGTTACACGAACATCGCTGCAACCAATAATCTGAACAAGCAGTTAAGCGCTATCTCCAGTATGCCGGTATGTATCTTCGCCAATCATCGGATATGTGAAACTAACTCTATGATAGACAACCTGGAAATGGTCTCAGTCGACCAGTGGCACTGTTGTTGCCAACGTCGCCTATGACTTGTTCACTTCTTCATCCTCTGGAGGTTCTGCGCAGAACGAGATTATGATATGGCTCGCCAATATCAATGCTGGACCTATTTCTGCTGTCTACAACTCTGCCGGACAACCAGTCCCCGTCGCGAGCAACATTGCCCTTGCAGGCCAGACTTGGTACGTGTATGAAAAGAGTTTCGTCTGCCTCTTGCTCACTCATGTCTTCAGGAATCTGTACTCTGGCTCAAATGGTGTCAACCAGGTCTTCTCATTCCTTCCAGCCAACGGAGGGTCAATCACTAGCTTCTCTGGGGACATCAAAACCTTCATTAACGTGAGTTTTTTCGACATGAAATGATATCCTGACTGAATGGTAGGTCTAGTACCTCACCGCGAACCGTGGCCTCTCCACATCTCAATTCCTGACGACTGCTGAAGCCGGCACTGAAGCCACTTCTGGCTCGGCGACATTGACGACGTGAGCGCCTTTGAATTCTAACATCTTGTGCGGTACTGACTCTCGGTCTCAAAGCTCCGCGTACAGCCTGGTAATCAACTAAAACTGAAACATTAGTTGACTTGTTAAAATTATACGTATCAATACAAGAAAAAAAAGTTTTTTGTCGCGTGGCCAGATCAGCAAATGATGTGCTCTCGCGGCGCCCTTTCGGGAGCTTTCGGCTCAAGCCTACCGATTATTCGCCTTGATATATATCCCTGGGCCTCGGGGTTGTTTCTCTATCGATTGCATATCTGGCAGATTGGCGCTGAAATCAGATTTGGAGATTTGAGAAGATCTGGAGATTGCCATGCCCCGCACGCTGATGGGATTTTAAAAGTTGCGGGGCGCTGATGCTTGAGCGAATCCGGTCTGCTGGAACAGGATAAGCCCTGGATTTGATGGTAAGTACGGCGTCGATTGAACTGAGATCATTTAGAGACAGACATTCGCGGGAGAAGCCCGAGGTCGGAGATTAATTTGCAACTCGAACAGACGGTGAAGCTCTCAAACGACGATCAATGCATTCTGTATGCGTCACTAATAGTCAAGTCTCAAAGTCGAGTACCTTCCGGGACGCAGTCTGGATGACTTGCATGAAATCGAGGCGAACTGGTAGCAGGCTCGGCTCAAAATATTACTACACACGTTTGCTACGACATGGAAAGAGTACTGCATTTGAAATTCGGAAGTGGTGAAAGGGTGAGCTGGCCGAAGGTCAGCCCAGGGCCTTGATTACTTGCGCATAGCCAGAGCGAGGGGTTATCATGCATTCAAAAGGACCAGGACGACTGTAAAGCGGTCAGCATTTGGAATGGTGAGTTTGAAAGTTAAAATACCTGATGGACCCCCGTCAGTGAATTCGACGGAGATTGGTATTGGCTTTCCATCTTGACTGCAGGCTGGATATGAAAGGCTGCCAGGCCCGACGCGCACGCTAGCTACATGGACTGGTCAGCGAAATGGATTCCTATTGACTTGTCGATTTATGTTCTTGAGTTTTAAGATCAAACCGATTACCTGGACAGACTCTCCCTGAGCATCGCGAACAAATCAACGGTGAAAAACCTATAGTTGACTTGAATCACGACCGTATCCAAATGAAAAATCTCGAGGGTCTCTTTCCTTCTTAGCACCCATAAATCTTTCTGGACGGAGGACTTCTGGCTCAGGGTATGTGTCCGGGTCTCTGAAAAACTGCCTATTGGGATATGAGCGATGAGGATGGTTGTATATGTGGCGCGCAGACGTACCAGTTGTTCGTTAAAACGATTATCCCTTTGGGAATGAAATAACCTTCGTGAACAATAGGTTCAGTAGTGACATGAGGAAGACCTGGTGGAAAGATGTCAGTTGACAATAAACTCGACAAAATTAAAGCATACCTATAGGACCCAAGGTATAGACGCGCATCGCTTCAGCAAAGGGTCCTTCAAAGTATGGTAATCTTGCAACGATCAGCGAGTGTCGGAAGAGAACCTTGACCGAGGACGGTATCGATCTCAGCTTGAGCTTTCACTTGTTCGTCTTGATGTACAGTCAAAGCGAAAAATAAAGGCTTCGATGGCTGCGACGGTCTGTGAAAGACAGGCCGTAAGAAGAGCCGGATGCTATGATGGTAAGACGAACCGTGTCGGCGCCCCCAGAATAGATCCCAGCGGCGGCCCACTCGATGACGGCCATTTCCTCCCGACTCTTTGTAGTTTCATGTAGGAGATCCGAGACGAAGCATGACTGCGAGGTGCTTGCGGTCTATGGGCATCAGCGATGCAAGCAAGTGAGAGCGGAAATAAATACCATCTGCTCTTGAACCCACTGAAAAGGAATATCCAACATGGACTTCAAAGTGTCGCTACTTTTTCTTCCATGCTGCACCAGGGAACCACTCTGGGACAAAGCGTACTAAAAAAAACGAGTCGAAAACTGCCAGCATTTTGCTACGCCACAAAACTCACAAATGGGGAAGATGTCAACCATGAAGGCGTTGGCGGCGGTGGTCTCGGAAAACTGTTCCATAGCATTATCCACGAGTTTCACCAGCTTGTCGTCACGTCCTTTAGTCGAGTAACCATATGTGACGGTCAAGACAATCGAGCCAGCGTAACTGCAGAGTATCAGATTAGTTCCAAAGACATTCAAAGGGCAAGATACGAACTAGCGAGTATGATGCGTCCAGTCTGCAGGATTGTGGATAATCTTCTTCAGATACACGTTTGTTTCTTGCTGGAAGACGTGCCAAAAGTTCCCTACTTTGACGGGTGTCCCATGAATTGGCTGAGCAAACGTCTGTGTTGACTCCAAGTGTCGCCGAATTGGATGAGAGCTGGACCTTGATCCCAACCAACAAGTTTTCCGCCCATGGTTAAAACTGGTCTGTTTGAGCTCAGCTTGTTTTGTCTATTGAGCAGCTCGAAAGCATATTCGGGAGAATTTAGGATGAGAATAGACGTCCCGAGAGCATCGAGGTAAGTAGGTCATTCCACCGTATTTCTTGCCCATTTCTGCAAATTTGACCCATGGCCACGAAGATGGAAGATCCGATGCGATGTTGCCAACAAGCGGCAAACCTTTTGGGCCAGGAGGAAGGTTGTTCCGTCTGGCAAGTTTGCTGTAGGATACAATGGTGAAGAGAGCTAGAGCGCAACTGCAGAGCCGACGATAAAAGGGCTGTTGTCCATCATCAGTGTTCTGAGCAGGTCCATGGAATCAAAAGGTAGCTCAAGTGGGCGCAAAGTCGGCGGTAGGGCCCCAAACGCCGCTGGTTTCGACCCTCCGAGTCTGGCACAAGCGCCTTCCCGTCTTTTTTTGATTCAGAAAGTAGTCGCTGGGCCGGAATTCCTCCCTTAGTATCGCAATGATTCTGGAGGAGAAAGGTCAAAAGAGAAGAGCGAGAAGAGAGAAGTAGCGCTCGCGCTAGTAAGCGCACAGACGGTGACCAGCCTACCAGTTAGTCTTCTATGAGGGAACCTCGATAGAGGGTCGGCATCACGGGTGATGCCGAGGGCTGGGCTAGGATTAGCGATGATGCGTCCTAGACGACTGCAGGCGGACGACTAAAACGACTGTGGTCGACTATGGCAGACAGTAGGAGGGCGGGAGTTGCATGTTGGGTGGGTTCGGTTTGGGTCAGTGTCTTGACCAGCGCTTCTTGTTTTGTCTCATTATGCCATGTACTATATCGGACTTGTGAAAGAAAATATTTTTGATCAAATTTTCACCAGTTCGAGACGGTTGCTAAATAAATACAACTGCTTCACGCAACCTGGGCAGGGCTTTAAGCCTCCATCGCAATTGTTGTCCTTTTGATATTGGCTCCGGAGGCCTGATTACGAACACTCTGTTTGATGCTTGCACCACGATAGCTTCATCGAACGCAGGTCCATAACTGAGCGACAAGGATTTGACTTCCTGGATAGTTTGAGGTTTCGGCGGCTCTTGCAGATATTGTGAGGTTCGCTGATGGTTGGGTAGTTGGCCCTGGAGTATTTTGAAGTCGGCCTTGAGAGCGGCAAGTTTTGAGGATAAAGGAATGATAGGTTGTGCGCCACGGGTATTGTCAGCGGACTCGTTGGAGATTGTCGCGAAGTTTTGTTGAAAGATATCCGACAGGGCCCTCAGGACTAGAGACAGTAGGAGCAGAGTAGCTGTTTCTTTTCCGGGGCTAACAGTGTGCCGATTGTGCCAAAGATCTAACCGTGTCGTCAGCGATAAGAAAATCAGGGGAGAAGAGACGTTACCATAAGAGTTAGTAGGCTGGGGGCGATTGCAGCAAGAAGCGTCTCCGTGGAGATGATTGAAGACATTACAAAGAGTCGATGACAATATGTTCGATGTAGTGGGCGTTGAAGAACAAGTGATGTTGTGCGAACTCGATATTTACTCTCGGCTTTATACCGTCTGAGACCCTATCCGCATTTCCTCCTTTCATTGGCTGAGGAGATGGACAACAAGTCTGAAACTCCCAGGCGGTTTACGAAGTTTCGACGACAAAGGATGAAAAGGGATGCGGATGCTACTAGTCGTTCATCAGAAAAAGTAGAGGATCTTCAAGGATACACGCACATTTGAGCCTATATCGTCGTCTCGTCTGTCACCAAAGCAAACTCGAATCCTTTGGCGAACTGATGCCTTCTGTCTTCCTTCAGTGTTACGGTGAATTAGAATGTCGAGCTCCATAGACTGAGAGTTGGAAATGGAGGTGGACCGAAACTCCATCCAGAGCAAAATGGATCAATGACCATGTTTCTAAGCAAGTCTTTAGTAGCGACAATACCAGACACGAAGCAAACGCACAATCGACAATATATAGCCCAGTACCAAGAGCGTGGGCATTCCGTCTGAAGTATGGACATGGATACACTGGGATTTCAACCATCATCTGAAGCTGCAGAGAAATCCGTGCACCTAAGAAATTCGTCAGTTGGTTCACGGATCCGCTAATGGAGAAGAGACCCACATTGAAGATCGTCAAGCTGGGAATCCGAATACCCATGTTCCTCTAACCAACAATCGGCGCAGAAGAAGCTGGCAAATGAGCTCTAGATTCAGATGAGCTTTTGGTGTATTAGTCGCATGATTGGACAACTGAAAAATGGTCAGAGCAGCATTTAACGCGAGATTCGGAACACACCTGTGCAATATGTCATCCCTGGACTGCTATCATCCCTGCCTGCCTGCCCAGACGATGTGAAACGCAATTTTAACAGATCATGGGGCAAGGAAATTCGTAAATTGAGCCAACGGTGCAATGACCATAGCTATGACACCTGTTTGGGCGAGGGAGTCTAGGTGGAAGGCTACAAAAAGCGTCAGGAGCGTAAAAAAGGCTTCAATGAGGGAATGTACCAGTTTTGAGGCATTCAGCTCGGAATAACGGCCAGAAAAGCCCTGTTACGGAGCGATCAACCAGCGGAACGAAAGACGCCTTGAAGTCACGAACAAATCATCGTTGCCATTGATAAATAGCTGGCAGGGCTACTGAGTGGATATTGATGACCCCAAAGGTTCCTGTGAATCAGAAGCGCTCCGTCCGGCTGGCCGAATTGCAGACTTATAGAACGATTTATTTAGACCATTCGTGCCATTGGATATTATTGTCGTCGATTCTTGTCTGGAAAATGCAAGAAAAAATGAGTGAGACTGGATAACATCTGTGAAAGACAACTGACCCAAACATCTGGAACCAGAAAAAGATGGATCGTTGAATTTACAGCAGAGCTAGAGGATGATATTCAGAAGGTCGATCCGTCGATAAAAAATGTCGAGGTCGAAGGGCTTTGGTCACGTCGTGACGCGACGTGACAACTTTACTAGTCAACTTTACGCCATGATCAAATTTGACGGCGCCCACCAGCGTCCTGTTCGATGCTGCGACGGTCCACTGTGAATATCCAACCTACTTCTTCGTTTTCCAAACATCCTGTCAGGTCTAGCACTGATTACTCGGTGATGGAAAAAAAATGAAGCTCAAGGCAGAAGGGGCGGATTATGCGTGAAGACGATGAAGCGCCATGCTCAGTGCATGTTTCTATCCTCTTCCACGTTCAAACAAAACGCTAACCATCTTCCAGTCTACTTGTTTCTGGTTCCTTGGGCCTCCGGCTGCTTGCAAGCTCCTCGACTGACCGACCAGACCATCAAAAACCATGTCCAAATTCTGCGACTTTATAGGTCATAGGGAACGTCTCTGGAGGACCCTTGTGAAGGACCGAGTTACCTCTGCCGCTCGACGGGCTTGAGATTCATTTCCTGCATATAACTTGGCGACCCAGCGGAAACAAGTCCGCTTGCAGGTTCAGGATCGCGGAAGCATAATCATTATTCTAGATCTTCAGTGTGTTTTTACTTCCTCTTCAACGTCTTGCATAAATGCTCAACAGGATTGTCGCAGTCGTCTTGTCAGTATGAGACCAGCCTGAATTCATCCATTATTGCTTTCCTCTCCAATGCCCGTTTCACCTTGAAACATTTCTGCGAAGCCCTCAGGCGAGACATACATTCGGCACCATATTTTGTTCTTAGACTTCTGGAAACATTGTCGGCATCTCAAATCTGTGACCATTGAGATGACAGCATTCAGAGGCGCCGGTTATGCTTGACGCAGCTTGGTGCGTGTTTGTCTTCCTCAAGTTCAGTGTTCGTTAAAATATTAACCGTTTCCCAGCGTGCTGGTTTTCGGCTGTCACTTTGAATGGCCCGCAGTTGATGCTGCTTGTGCTGCTGACCGGGCTTCGACGTCCATTTTCCTTTACTTCCTTCTTTCCTTCCTCGCCTACTTAACCTGCATCCAACCCAGTAGATGCAATTAACATCGTTTGTCAGTTGGGTGCAGAGGCTGGATTCAAGGTTGGAATCGTGAGACAGAACTATTTTAGATCTTCAGTCCGTCTTTTCTTCTTGTCTTGACCAAGTCGCGGAAAATGCTCACCGGCATTCTAGTGTATCTTATCATTACAACACGATTGAATGTACCTATCTATGCACTTGATCTCCATTCAAGCTTGGTAACATCTGACCGGATTGAGCTGAATCATGGATCATTCAATGTCAATCTTGATTAAAGCTAGTCGCCGCTTACAAAGGTACATCACGAAGTCGGTTGCTCTCTCGTCGTCCTCCCATCTAGCCTGAGGCTGATCATGGCCGCCTCTCAGATCCACAACACTGTCAAAAACAGCAGATTCAGTGAGGATCAAAATTTGCGCTACCAAAGTGGCCGAATGCTCATCATCGCTGATCAACAGAGAATATTAATGGAGGAGTTTTTTCGAATAACACCGTAAATGTCAATTATATTGCTCTGCCTGGTCTGTCGAATCATTATTGTGCAGTTCCTTGTATTTTGCTCATTCGTTTATTACAGCGACTACTGGCGGTCGTGCTCGGGGCTATATGCCAGCAGCGAACGAGAAGCTTTACGGCCGTGACGCTGACATCGAGGAAATCGTTCGCATATTGACAGAAGCTGGATCTCTCGACTCTAAGCGAGCCCGGTTTGCTCTTTTAGGTGCCGGGGGTCAGGGAAAGACCGCTCTGGCACTCAAGATCATGGCACATCTTGCCGTCAAACAGTGTTATCCTGGCAAGAATAGTGTCTGGGTCCCGTGTGAAGGAGCCAGCTCCGCAGCTCTTCTTCTTGACGTACTCTATGCATCACTAGACATCAAAAGGGACACTCATAATACCATCCAGGACATTCTCACCGAGTTAAATGAGTCGTCTGATCCTATCATTCTTCTCCTCGACAACTTCGAAACACCATGGAATGCGCCAGGAGCCAGAGGAGCTGTAGAGCGCATCCTTCGTGATATTGACCAGCTTCCACATGTCGCTCTTTTTGTGACGATGAGAGCGATGGTGGCGCCATGTGAAGAGATAGATTGGGAAGAGAGAAGGATTCAGGCGCTTGATCCTGAAGCGTCCTGTCAACTTTACACTGCAGTAGACAAGAAGGCAAAGTCGGATTCTAAGCTACCCGAGCTGCTCGACATCTTGGGACATATGGCTTTGGCGGTGAAGCTTATGGCGCGGCACGGGAAGAACACCAGATATACAGTGGACCAACTGATCTCGCGCTACCGGGTCACTGGTACTTCGATGCTGGGACGCAGCGAAGGGTCGGATTCTCAGAATAGCGTGGCAATCTCGATCTGTATGTCTCTAGAGAGTTCATTGGTCAAGGATGAGGTTAATGCTCGGCTTCTGCTTGACATTATTGCTTCACTTCCTTCTGGCACAACACTCGAGACTCTTGAACAATGGTGGGCACCAAACCTGGAGAATTTTGATGGAGCACTCAGCGTCCTTCTCCAGGCATCTCTTTTGGAATGCCCGACAACGAGATACTTTGTCCTTCCAGTCATTCGGTCGTATCTCCTCGAGCCGTCGCGTCTATCATTTGACGTCCCTCAGCTAATGATCCAGGCTGCATGCAATTTTTTGGATACATACTGGTCCCACACTCCTGGTCTACCATCCTTCAAAGAGCACATGCAAGCTCGGGCTATGGAAGAAATCAACCTCCAAGCCATTCTCCTGCAGACAACAGAGCCCACTCGAAATATCCTTCGCAGTCTACATATCCTTGCATGGCACCAGTATCAAGCTAGACCACGTACAGAGCTTATTCAACATGCAGCTAAGCTGGCTAGCAAGGGTACAGACCAGAAGATGGCCGGATATATTTTGGATTGTTATGCTGCAATCCTTTTTGCTCTAAACCATTTTGAAGAGTCCTTGGAACAGCGCAAACTGGCGCGAGTGGCATTCCTCGGGGCTTCAGAGACAGCACAGGCGGCACGGACATTGCTTGACATCGCTGATGTCTTGACCCTTATCGATCCTGCGGTAAATGAGATACCTCTCATTGAGCATGCACAGCGAGAAATCGAGTCTATTGGGACCTATGTCGACACAGCTAGCATGGAGATTGTACGGTGCCTCATGCGTCTGGGGCAAGCACATTCGCGCCATGGAAAACATTCCCAAGCAATTGTTCACCTCATAGAAGCAAGAAAGTTGTGCTTTGTTTCAACATATCAGGGAGCGCACTGTGCATACAATCTTGCTCGGGCACATCATGGACTTCAGCAACTGACGGAGGCCGAGGAATGGGCTATCCTAGCGATGAAAGAGCGAAAAGATAACGGGGGTTATGTTGGACACATACTTTGGGTTCTTGGGATGATTTATATCTCAAAAGGAGAGTATGACCAGGCTATCGACCATTTGCAGGAAGGCTTGGAAAGTGCCAAGACACGCGGAGATCAACGCTACACTGCAAATATTTTGCTTGAATTTGCACGGGCCAATATGAAGAATGGAAAGGGTGACGATGCTCGGACTTTGTTCATGGAGACTCTGGTGACTTATGGAAACTTGCAAGGAGTGTCACAGGAGAAGCTGGTTTGCAAGTTTTACCTTGACAAGTTGGACGATCCTTCACGGGTGCCCACTTCCGAGGAGAGAGAAGCTTTACAGGGTACTTGGCACAGTGAAGATGTACCTCCATAGACATCCTTTTATTACATCCAGTGAGCAGAATATCCGCTGAATAAGTTGTACATGAGTATCATGCTTACTGTACCCGACGAAAGCTCGAAATGGCTTGACATTTGAGATTATAGTTTGTCAATGGGACTCAGGGTGGTGTCAATGGACCACACTCGGTCCAGCGAGTCTAGACTGTAACATAATATCTTGACGACGATTCGGAATCGGAGTCCAGACGCGTCGCAAGGTCGCGACAGTGTCTCGTGATGGGAATTTGATCAGAATGACACGTGGCTCAACTAGTTCTCGCCATTAAGACTATCATTAAGTACAGTAAGACTGAGAGTGACTCTGAGTTCCCGAGCCGTGTAACTCTACTGACCTACCTACGTGTGAATGCGTGTCCTTTGATTTGGCGGGCGTTAAGAAAGGAGAACGAAATCTAGATGATCAAGTCTTTCGGCCAGACTCAAGTGTTTCTTGTGAATATTGTTGAACTCCATTGCTATCCTGATACAAGTACAATTGGTGTTGGCATAAGAATAAGATATCTAGAATGCGTATAGTCGTACAGATGAAAAATAATGCAAGTCTACACAACAAGTCCTTTCTGGAAGGCTATCCGCAGGACATAATACACTTTTATGAACTCGGCGCGGTCTTCGGGCTTCCGCAAATCAAACATGACAGATCGTCGAGTGACAGCGTACATGCCGGCTGGAATCTCTGAGCGATGCTTTGCATTGTGAAGATACTCGGGAGGCCATTGAGCAGAGGCGACATACGCTTTGCAGCGGTATATGCCGAACAAGAAGCTCTGTAAAATAGGTCAAGATGGGCGAGATTGCGATTTGAATCAGCATACCTGTGGTCCCGAGCGCTGCAGATTGATGGGTAAGAAAAACACAGACGTCAGCGAAAGATGACCTACCGGCAGGCCTCGCTTTTTAAGAAACTGCTTCGCAAGGAAACCAATCATGACGCCAGCCGTGGCACCGTCGGTGGGGGGTTTGTCTGCCTTTAAATAGGATTCAACAAGATAGAACGTCATTCAAGCTATAGCACTACCTGGAAGCACACTGGGAGGCTCCTGAGCGATGCCGGGGGTGGATAAGCCAGCGGGTGAATATAGGCGCGATATTCGACTTTCCACTGATGTTTCTTGAAACGGCCCATGTACCAGTTGCATTCATCCATTCCCCCGCTAGAATTCGTGAGTAAAGATATAAGGAGCACAAAGTAATGACAGACCCGGCGGCCATTCCTTGAGCAGTCTCTATCCCTCTCGATATTTCATCTTTACGAAACGGCTCCTCGATGGATGAGACGAACCAACGGATGATAGACAACTGAAAATTTGCGAATTGAGGATCCCACAAGTCATCCAGTTCGCTGAAAAAAGGGTGACGCAAGTGCTGGCCGTAGATATCGCGCAACACTTTTGGGGGCGTCATAATTTGCTCCTTGAGGGTTTGAAAGACTGGCAGAGGCGTTAGAACAGTCATTTCATCATGCGAGAAAGAGACGTACGTGGATCTTGCTCAGCCTCTTTGAAATACCGGTGGCATGCTGCTGGAAAAAGCATATGAAGGGGAAGGTCGACAATGGGAATGATTCGGAGCGCCAACAAATGGTCAGAGTTCCATTCCTCGGCATCGCAGAAGAAGGCTGTTCGCGATTTCGACTCTTGCAGCCGCTCGCCTCTTAGCGATGGTAAAGTTTCTGGTGACTGCGAGACCAGCTGGTAGAATTCATGGGTTTCGAGTAGATGAAGTGGAATCGGTGGAAGAGCTCGTTCGGCTTCTGTGAATTCGGCGAAGCCTGGTTGAAGTCGAGCGAGCTGCGAGCGGCATAGCGGCGGAGAACAAGGTTGGTCAATCATGTGATGACTTCGTGACCGTCATCCTGATTCGCGTCACCTTTGTTTTCAAAATCAACCGAGGTCTGGCCATTCGATCATTTACGGAGCCCATTGTTTCCGAACATATAAAATGAACCGCAATCGTTTGTTGTTGTCGCCCCTGTCCTTTTCATGCGTATCACTCCACCTTCTCAGCTCACAAAACAGCCAAAAGCCGGCGAGCCTGACCTTGGGCAAAATATTACGCCGAACTGGGCTCGCAAAAGCTGCCGACGCTCCATGGCCGCTTGGGAAGAAAAATGATCGAAGGCTTCCACTCCCCCACCTCTAAATGGGCAATACTGTAGCACATCTTCTTGCGGTCAGAGCCCAGCCACATTTAAACCTAGAGTTAGCCGACATGTTCTCCCATCTACCACCTAGCAAAACTCTCCTGGAACGAGAAAGTACGTCAGTTGGTGCTGAATCAAATTCCTTGTCCTGATGATGGAATTAGCCGTCAAAGAGTTGCTGGCCAACATTGAGCTCCTGTCGGATTCAGTCGAACAAACCGATCAAGCAGCCCTCACCGACTCTACTCGCCAGTTTCTCAGAACAGTAGTCGACATGTTCACTGTGCGTAAAACAGTCCGTGAGGACGCCGTGGTACAACAAGCTCTTGGCTTCCAGTCCTCTGGCATGATGTCGTGATGAAGTCAGACGACGATTGGTCTGATTCTGAGGGCAGCGGTACCACCGGTTCTAGCAGTCACAGCAGTCAAAGCCTCGAATCGGAAGAAGAGGTCATAGACGTCGACAACCTGGATCTACCTGTTTTGCCTCACCTGTTCGAAGTGAATACCGAGCAGCTCGCGACCGCTTTATTCACCATGATCTTCAAGCCGCTTACCGATTTCCCATACTTCACCGGGGGAAAATCTAGCGTCTTCAAACATGGCCTGAGGTATTACCTGGTTTGGGTGTTCGTCGTTTTTTCGGTTTCTCGTCTCTTCCAGTTCGCTAACCAAGTCGTTCAGACCTGACAGACCCGCATATCATTTCACTATGGGTGGCCTCGACTTTCAGACGTGTAATGATGGAGCAATCACGTTCAGGAGAGAATGGGCGCCTGGTGAAAAACATTATCAAATGCCTAGATACCTATGCTTACATGCTCGACAGATGAAACGACTCACCCATCCAAACGTGGGCTTCACATCGCGTTTCGCTCAAGAGGTCGGTGAGCTCATCGGACTCGCCTTTGCTCAGTTGAGGTCAGGGTCTGGTCGGTTTCCCCTTCCTTCTTATGTTCCTCGACTGGACAGTAATGGTTAGTATTACGCGTCGACACAAGCCTCCAACATACGGACTGCAGAATCAGGATAATCCTGCTCTAGTGCCATCTCCTTCCTTCCCGTCCAAGCTCTCAATCATTGTCTTTTTCGTTTCTAGCAAACGAAAGGGTGTCGGTTTTGTGAACGACGAAAGTCGTTAGGTTCTAGTAGCGGTCTCCGACATGTTGGGCTTGATCCAGCTCCGTGGAGCCTCTTGATATGTTCCTCTCTTGGTTCTGCACCTTCGAACAATCCCTTTTCAGCATGCGACCTGAACGGTGCCAAGGATTCCGATGCCTTCGAGGAAGACGAAAGAGCTCGAGCGCCCTGGAAGCGTCTTCTGACAGTAGCTAGGATACGGCAGAAGGACGAAAAGCAATGGCAGCAAGGATGCCATGTGAGCTGGACAGGAGTCTCGGGAGATAAGGTACTGCGTCCAGTGACTAATGACCCCAGCTTTTCTGCAGCCTCGTCGAGACGATAACTGGAGACTAAGCCTTGGATGAACGGTCAAGCGACTTTTTACGAATAGTTAGCAGGGCTCGGAGATTCGTATACAGAAACTGACCTCGAGAAGCAAAGACCAAGACATGCGAAGCCTCCAGAAAACACATTTCGTTCGATTTCGGGCTCGGGAGTGCCGCCAGGTCTTTCAATTTTCGGCCAATAGCGCCTAGTTTCTATTCTGAATGGTTAGAAGAGCGTGTGGAGAAGAGGAGAGGAGAACCGCTTACATGCATTCGAGCAGCTTGTACAATGTCTCATACGTTTGAACTGAGAGGGAATAAATTCTGGAGAATGAGGACATAACCACAAATCTGAGCGTCTTGGCAAAGTTGAAATCCACATCCTTTGGATAATTTCAACTGCACGAACGAAATCAGGAATCGACAAGTATAGTACTGTAAACTTTGCAAAAACTCACTGTCTATTACTTATGAAGAAGGGTCAATTCTGCGCAGATGAGTCAATTCATTGTGGCGAAGCATTACGCCAGATTATCTGGCACGAAGGGTAGGAAGGAAGCCGAAATCGGCTTCAAGTTTTGTGACAAAACGCGTGTTGAGCATGACAGAGTGACATTGCCCTCTCCAAAAATTACCATTTGGCCCGGGGCCTTTGCTGTCCCTCCATGTTGGCTTGCTGGCGTCACCGCCAGATATTGGCCTCCTTTTCTCGCATTCCACTCAGAAATGCAGTAACCTTGTCAGCTCGATCCATTCCAACTGGGCAAGCTCGACACCGACCAGCCGCATTCATAGCGAATGGGTCAGCTCGATACATATCGGACGGTCCACGTCGATATACGAGGTTTGACGACCCAGATCCACCTCCGGGCGGGAGCAATAAAGGGAACAATGGGTCCGACGGGTCCAACTGGAATAATTTGTGGATCCAATGGTCGCGGTGGTACGCGAGAAATACATTGGGAGCTCAAGTCGGGATGGCGTCTATTCTATTGGGCTCCATCTATTTTGTGATGCATCTAGAGAAAGTCCCAGAGAGTGGCCGATGGCGATTCATGAACGTCAGTGCAAGAAGGGAAAAAAAGGTTCGTCTATTCTATATTGTCCGACTTTTATATATATCGATATACGTTCCAGTTGGAAGCTAGAGTGCAAGCTCAGGTTCTCAAAGAATTCGGGGACCACATCCTTCCTTTCAACCATCCTCTCTCGCGACAGGTTCGTGAAGTTGCCAGTCGCATTCTGACAGCCTCGAATTTGGGTGTTGTCAAAGGGGAGAATCTTGCTTCCTCACAACAACAAGATGACATATGGAATCCAGACGATGGCAGCAGCAGTCTAGAAACATCACCATCCGACCTCTCTCAGCGCGAATGGCAGGTCATTGTCATCAACGACCCGAAATTGGTTAATGCCTTTGCTGTTCCTGGGCTCGTCGCAGTCTCCACTGGTATGATCCCAATATTGCAGAACGAGCAAGGTTTAGCTGCAGTCCTCGGCCACGAAATCGGACACGTCGTCCTTCGGCATTCCGTTGAAAAAGTTTCATCCGGTACTCTCATCATCGCCTTGCTCGTCCTCGTGTCCTTTTTGGGCTTCGAACCCGGCCTCGTCGACAGAGCTGGCGCACTGCTCTACGAGCTGCCAAATTCCAGAAAGGCAGAAACAGAAGCTGATTCGGTTGGGTTGAAGCTGATGGCCAAGGCGTGCTACGATCCTGCTGCTGCACCGGCAATGTTCTCTCGTCTTATGGAGATGGAGAATGGGATGATTCGGGGAAAAGAGCATAGAGGACTGCGGTTCTTCAGCACCCATCCTTTGACGGGAGACAGAATCAAGGTAGGTTTTCTCTTTGTCGGTCCTCCTTTCTTACTAAACTCGGTTACCAGGCATTGAACAGCGAGCTCTCTGCCGCATACGATCTACGTGCTGAGACCAGTGAATGTGCTTCTATCGTCGACAAAATAGCTCAATTTGCTCGGTTTTCCCAGCAGACCCAGAGAGGTCCAACACAAGGTCCAACACGAGAGCACGAACAACAGGAAGAGGTTTGGTAGCGGAAGAAATCCAATAGTGCTGTCTGGATTTGTATCTATTACAAGTCGTGTATCAAAAGGTGATTCTAGTTTATTCGGACCTTTTTGTATCCTACGCACCCGTGTTTCTTGGCGTGTCTCCTCCAGCTATCCTTCCGATCGCGGTATTCCTTGCCACATCCCAGACATTCATACATATATACATGCTGGTGGGTAGCCAAATGCCGCGGCATGTCTTGTCTGCGCGACAGTCTTTGTCCGCAGCCTGGGATTGGACACAGTTTTCTCTCATCCTTGGCTCCTGCTTCCGCTGGTAAATACTCGTCCTGAGGTTCTGCTTTTGCCTTGGGCTTGGAATGTGGCCGACGGGATTCGGTGCGAAGAGGCGAGCGGCGCTTCGGAGGGGTTGGCTTTTTTCGGGGAAGTTCACGTTCAACAAAGGGATACGAATGGCATCTAGTCGAATCCCCGTTATAGAGCTCCTCTAGCTCTCTCTCCAGCTGCTCTTTCTGGGCTTGACTCTTGTCATGACTCTGTCCGATCCAATGATGCTCATCGTCCTCCGATTCGAGTGTTGCTCGAGACGATGAAGCGACAGGTTGGATATAGTTCTGGGATTGTCGATGGTCAATATTCCGCTGGCGGGGCTTTTTACGCGATTTGGGCTCGTCATCTGTCTGTAACCTTCGCTTTGAATTCTGAGAGAATGATGGCTCTGACGGCGGTGGTGCGTGATGAAACCAAGTCAAGGTCTCTGGAGGACAGGCCAATAGTAGAGGAATAAGGGGCTGAGGTGGCGAGGATGCTGGCTCATCGAGGACTAGGTTTAGTGACGGTCGCCGCATAACGGATTGAGGCTCTGGGTTCACGTCTCGGGGGTTGCAACAAGGCGCATCGTCAGTTGGGCGAAAGTGACGGTACCGGTCCACGGCAACAGAGAGATCCTTGTCGACCTGCTGATTCGGAAACATCTCATTGACGAGTCGAAGAATCTCGACATCGTTGATGCATTGAATCGTCTCGCAGAGGCGTTGAACCGCTTCGTCATTCTGCTGAAGCGCTTCATCTTGCTGTTGCAGCGTCTGAGTCTCATTGTTTTGCTGACGGGTTTTGTTTTTCTGCTGCAACGTCTCATTATTCTCCTGAGGTGTTACATTCTGCTGAAGCGTCTCGTCGTTCAGGTGATCCAGGTAATTGATGTAAATTATATCTTCGTTCTGTCGAACCAGTTGAATCAAGCTGGCCGCAATAAATGAAGAATTCGAATACGCACTGTGAACTTCCATGGCTGTACGAAGCCCTCGAATGAATGATTATTTATATCGTTCAACTTTTCTAACGTTGTCGGCGGCAACATTATTGGTTAATGTGGCAAAACTAGTGGCGCAAATATCGGCGGCAGGAATACGCAAAAGGCTGGTGGCGGTAAAACGCAAAAAAGCTGGTGGCGAAAACACAGTCCGGTGCTCGCCTTTTATACCCGACATTCTCGACATATTTCTTGGACAAAAACCTAGAAGAACAAGCTTGAAACAAGCCGGTGTCGAGGAACAAGCTCAGAACAAGCTCCAGCCGCAAAGGCTATGATTTGGGGGCACAGTGATGCGTTTTCGCTTTGTACAGCTCATTGAACCCGGAGTCGGTGGAGGCCAGCCGAGCTTGTTCAATGCGCTTGTCTGTGCAGCCGAAAGTCAGTACAACGAGCCACATTTGAATTACAAAAGAATTTACCAGTTCATCTCTTGGGTAGAGAGTATCTTGCTGGTTAGGCCTCGTAAGGCTGCAATGCAAATCGAGGTAATCATTCTCCAGGAGGACCTTGGAGAGCAAATGCAGAGGCGAAGAACTTTGAAGTCGTGATGACGACGATGACGAGAAGAAGTTTGAGATGACTGATTCTCATTATGTCATCAGCATGATTTGCTCTATTGCAGCCTCCCTCGCGTTGTGCAACTCCTTGTAACTCGGGCGCCAATACAGAATTCAATTCTACGCGTACTCGTACCGTGAAATCTGGAATGAAGCGATCCGGAAAATGATGACACAGGGGATTCACGTCAGAATCAGACCAATCTCAGTGACACAACCAAGGCCTAACGATTCAGAAAATGCAAAACTTCGGAGAAGTTTGCTTCAGGTTCATGTAGACCTATGTATGTTACAAATTATGCGTTTTTCGTACAGTTTTCTTGAGGAAAGAGGAGCAATAGGAATAAGAAGTGAATGCGAGTTATGAATGATACGAAATGCTCTCAGTCTCCACGAGTCGGCTCACACAAGTGCTGCAAAGAACAATCAAAAGAGGACATCAACCAACAAAGTAAAGACCCACATTCAGTTTCGCCTCATGCAAAGGGCGATGGGTTTGTGTCCGACAGTTGTAGCCGTACCAACAGTCTTCTTGAATTGCTTCGCCCTCTGGAAACATGATCAGAGAAGGTGCAGAATACGATATGGAACCAACCTTGACGTTTACGCTGCAGAAGCCAGATATGCAGATGGGACGACAATAAATGTTTGAAACAATCCGTGCACAACCAGTCCTCTGGGGTCCAATTCACGAATTCATCAGACTTGATGTCAAATATCTCTTGCATCAGCGTTTCATAGAACCCAGGGACGTGAAGGAAATCAGAGTCTTGAAAATATCGGCAAACGATGCGACTACGCCGGAGGTGTCCTTTCATGAGCTGAGGCAGAAACTCGGGGGAGAAGATGCCATCGGACGCCCCGTAGAGGTAACGCCAATCTAGTCTCGGCGTATTAGGACCTATATGAACCTCGAAGATAAAGATTCTCACTGGATTTTCCCCACAAATATGGCCCCTCGACCTTTTGACATTGTGTACCTGTGAAACTGGTAAGGTCGGTAGCTCATTGAAATCAGCAGACACGTACATGTGTCATTCTGTCCAACGACATCGACTAGAATGGACCGCCAATGGTCTGGAGTGCTTGAATCAGGAGGCTTGAGGTTGCGGCTTTCCAAAATCGTAGAGATGGAGCTGGTAATGATGTTCAGTGCTGGGGGTTCACGAGCCTCTTCGAGCATTTCGGAGGATTTCTCTCGGAAAGAGTGCAGAACGGACTCGGGACGGGCGCATATCATAGCAAGAGATACGGAGGCTGGCGAAAACAGTACATGAACATAGGAAATAGAAGGAGGAACAAAGACGAACCGTCACCATCGCACGCATACGCCCATCTCCCCAGATCTCCAATAAAGAATACGACGCTTTGAAGCTGCGAAATTTCTTCCGTTTTGAGATCTTCCAGAAACATCACTATTCTAGGCGTGTACAGAGCCTCCTCGTCGCCGTCATCATCGTAGTCGTCGTCGGGAAAGGCGTCGGGAAAGAGCGATGGGAGCGTCATTAAGCGATAAAGAGCACGGGTGAAACGATGAGATTCAGTGGGGTTCAATTGGCTTGTCTGCGAGGTGCGATCTTTGTGTCTAAAAAAAATATCAGCGGAAATGAACCAAAGAAACAAGTATTCGAACCTCAAGCTGAATATGTCTTCAAGGTCGCGGCATTCATTGGCATATCTCGTGAGGACATGGGCCTCCCGAGGCAAAATGGAAGAAATGGTATCGCGCTCTGATGGCACTGAGGTCCGTAAATATACCTTGCCTAGCTCCCAACGAGCGGCTAAAAGAGCTTGTGGAAGAGCTGGTCCAATGACATTGCTGGCGACAGCACGGATGATGGATTTGGGCCGGGTCTGGAAGATAGAGTACAAAGATTTGGAAACCAGGATCGTTGCCTGGAGATCTTCGAACGACGTCAAAAAAGTGAGAATTCTGTCGACAATATCGTCATCTATGGGGAATCCATTCATGCTTGTCATCAAAGAATTGGGAAGAGTCATGTGGCCGTCTTGTCCTTTTTTCCTTTTTTGAGCCCACCTCTGACAAACGACAGCCGAATCGAAAGAAATGTGATATAGACATGCCGTCTCAGACGAGCAGAAGGCTTCATGGCCAGCCGTTGAAGCTGACTCGGAAGCTTCGGCCCTTCTCTAGTTTCCGACACACGGTTCCTCCTCGGTGCTCATCGAATTCTTCCCATGATTATATATACAAATATTCTAACAATTATACAGTGTCCAAGATATTGTGCAATGGGTATTATGCTTCTGGTGAAGTCTTGGCTTGTTGCGTGGTATCGACCTTTTCCGTTGACTTGCTTCCAGTGACCTCTGCCTTGGACGCATTGTCGCCTTCAGCTCCCTTCGTTTTCTCCTCTGGGTCGGCAAACGGATCTTCTTTCTGAAGAGCTAGTCAGCAAATTTCACCACAAGAAATCAAAGATTGGTGCTGACCATGTCTTCCTCCAGCTCCTTCTCCTTCAAGTGGCCAGTCATCTTGTCATGACCATGGGCGGCTTTGTCGGGATTACGAGTGAGTTTCCCTATGACCTGCTCCTTTGCACCACCGACTTTGTCCAGGAAACCCTAAGGAAACAATCAGCACCCAGAATTCAGCGATAAAAAGGGACCTACGGCTCCCTGTCTGTAATTGGGACCATAGCCAACTTTCCCTGCATGCAATTGCTCAGGATATCCTCCGTCTGGTGCTCCAGTATTCTCTCCCTCTCCTGACGTTCCATTGGGCTTTCCTTCCTCCGACTTTCCTTCGTCAATGGTTACTCCATGGGCATGAGGTGTTGGCCCGAGATGTTTCGTCGCTGGGTCCTTTGCTTCGACGGTCTCTCCAGCATGCGTCTCTGCCGTAGGAGTGTCTTGTTTCGACGGACGGACTTCGGCATGGGAGAGCTCGCGAGAAATAGGTTCATTGGGAGTCTTTGATGTATCTGGTCGGGTGGCAGAGCCAACGGCGGTAGGGTGTACATCGGCTGAAGACATGGTGCGTATTACTCTGTAACAATTTGTTGCAGCAGCTCCTAAATTGAGCTTTGTTTTATAGGGAGACAGGCAGAGAAAACGACGTCACCTCGACGTAACCGCTATTATTTATAGGATGTGGAGGCGATCAATTCCCGCCGAAAGGATCTCGCCACTCCAAGAAAGGTCTCAGTGTCGCAAACCAGACTCAACGAGAGGTGAAGAAAAGTCGTTCACTCCCTCTCTCATGGTGCGGTCGTTGAATCCAGGATGCCCTCAGATTCTGTGAATCTATATATACGCTTTTGCTAGAAATCTTTGATATGACGAATCTTTGATATGACGTCACGCGCACTCCTTCAACCTGCGCCGAAATAATTTCCAGTTCACGAAGGGATTTCAAGAAATTGGCAATGTCTGTTTCGCGATCAGGTTTGCACATATATTGCATGTTACACATTAGGTTCAGTAAGTACAAGTCCTTTATTCGTAGAGATTCTCAGAGAGTGGGCATCTTCATCTATCTGTTAAGATCAAGGGCTCGGGCTGTGGCCTCTTCGTGACTCTAGGAGAGGACCAATTAAGCTGGAATCTAACCGCGAAGCAGAGGCACTTACTATAGGCTGCTCGATGTTGTTCATCATCTCAGCGTTTGGGATGAATGGGCCCTTGGCCTGGTGAGCGCCCATAACGGGATCACTGCGCAATCCACCGCCAGGCTGCGTAGGTTGCAAGTCAGCAGGATCATTGGTTTTCTGGATAAAAAGGTGAGCAATGGTCTCCGATATTCGTTAGGAAATGACTGACAGCAGGATGAGGTTGGATTGAGAATGTAGGCTCGGTCTCTTTGGACCCTTGAGACGCAGATTTGCGGTGAGTGGCTTTGGATTTCAGTTTGTTGAAGAAGGAGGACATTTTGGTAGATGGCTAGGGCGAAGATCTTCCAAGGCTTATAAGAGGAAGAAGGCTCCGCAGCACCGCAGTGGGGCCGACCGATGACTCGCAGTGACGCCATTGACGGATCTTGAGGAAGCTTGGCTTATCAGAGCCTGTACGGTATCCTGGCTTATCTCCAAAATGGTCCTCTTGGGATATATCCGTACAAAGTCTTTCATAAAAATCGCGAGACCTCGCGAGACCCTGAGCGTTTCTGAGGTGATGTCGTCATTACTGTGTCTGTATGTGTGAATATTCAAGCGGCGACTGTCACATGTCGGTCACCTGGTAACCCTAACCAGGGCCAGCTTGGCTAAATTACGTAACATTGTGCGCTTTTACCTCGTCAAAACTTCTGCTCTTTGGCCTTTTTTTGAACTGATTCTAGTGGTTTTGTTGGCTCGATGAAGACAATATGAGCATCACAAAAAGTAGACTAAAAATATATACTAAAACCTAGCTAGATAATCCCCAACAGTCGATAAATGGCTCACCTAGGTTGGCTGAGAATATATTGCTATAAATTGTAACTGTCCCAAATATATATATTCCTGGGTCCCGCCGTGAAACGGATCAAAAACATGATCAAATAAGGTGCCTGACAACTCTACTCGTACATAATTTGGCTCCAGCGGGACTCCAACTCGGGACCGACTGTCGGCGGGACACAAGCGTGAGCCATATGCCGAATAATGAATGGTCTACCTTGTCCCGTAGCAGATGGCATTCCGCAAGTGTTCCGCCGCAGTCTGTATAGGTTTGATACACATCTAGTTTCATAATACATGTTCTCCTCCTAAATCTTTGACAAAAATACTTTTCCAGGCTTGGGATTCACATATATATGAATTCCAGCCTGATATTCTCAAATATATTGTCTGAAACACCCCGCCAGGGCCAGGTCATACCTTTTCTTGTCCACTTTTTGTGATGCCGACTGAATTACAGTACATCATTATTGGCCAATTTGAAAACCAAAAGCATCAATTGATTGAGCATTCAGTCCTCCATGAAAAATCCTCTTCGATGCTCAAGGTTCTTTCTGCAGAGTCGAGTTGAAACAAAACGACGTGCCACGTGGGAAAAGGCGCATCAGAGGCGGGAATGTAAAAGCGGGACCGCGGCGCGCGCCCATATCACGTGCAGTTTGACTCCTTGCCCAATAACTTGTTCGTCGCACCAATATGCGCTCAATGACAGGTCTTCCATTGGATGATGATATTATCGACAGAATACTCTTTTTCGCGCCCACCTTTGCGGATCTAAAGGCATGCATTCTTGTATCGAAATCTTTCTACAACGTCTTCGATGCCCACCCCAATTCCATCGTCCGCGCGGTCGCCTATAACATTGCTGGACCTGCTCTGAGACAGGCTATGAGGACCGCTAGATATCAGCTCGCAAATGATAACGAATCCGCCGACAAGACTCTACCTGAGGACAGAGACGAAATCTCTCCTATAAAGACCGACGAGATTCGCACCATCGTCGAATATGCAAAAACCGCTTCTGACCTTGAAGCCATATTCAGCATAAGGTACATATCTCCTGTTAACTTCTATGTCCCACTCACATCAACATAGATACAAGGATCGGACTTCACAGACCAGTAAACTCAGTCCTATGGAATCCTGGCGCTTTCGTCGAGCAATATATCGACTCATGATGTATGCCCAGGTCTTCCATTTGGGTTCGTTTATTTCAGCGCTCCATGCTGGGGACTCGGACGACGATGGGGACACGGACGATAAGGACGGCCAGTTCGCCAAGATGCTCAAAGCGGAAAGACAGAAGAGAAAGGATTTCCTCTATGATTTTCCTACCGATGAGCTTCGCGAACTCCATACCGTCTCAGTCTTCTTGATGGAACTCGCAGACTGGGCGGCCACAGCCTGTCATCAAAGTTTGTGTTTTCCTGCCGCCATATTACCTGACATTGTTAACCTGAGCATAGATGACAATGACTATCCTGAAGGTGCACTTGCTGTTGGTCCCCTGTATGTTCTTGAGAGCTATCAAACCAAACACTTTGAAAGCATTCTAGTCTACTTCGAGGACGATGACATTGACGCCGATTCGGATGACTCGCGAATAGAAATCTATCTCGAAGGATATCTATCTCTCCCTATCACTCAAATAATGGAAGCTCGCAAGGTTCCAGCATCCTGGACAACAGACCATTGGAAATCGATACTAGAAGATGTGGCAGGCGCACTTGATACATGCATGTTGACGTTGCTTTAAGAATACTATCACTAACACAGCGACAGGTGCGCAATGTGCCAAGCCGGACGGTCTAAAACTCTTTGGCGAACCCAGTGAGCTTGTCGTTTCATTCCATGTTCGTGTTAACATGATCCAGACTGGCATTACCTATACGGGGCAACACCCTTACTCAGGGTGCACTCTCTGCCGGACCTCCTCAAGGGTCAGCTCAAGAGTTCCTTCACGACTACCAACTATCTTCGAAACCTTGACAACCAGTACTCAGGCCCTGGGATACCCGATTTCTATCCAACGATGATGAAGGAGCTCTTTGACGTCAAATTGCCTGCGTATGCTTCCTGGAACATGCATGATTGGTTGTGCACCGACTGCATCCAGAGATTCATTTCTGACAACCTGCATCTATGGCTGTTAGAACGTCAGCGTAAAGGTGGGCTGTATTCTTTGCTGTCAGTTCTGCCTGACTTCTTCTGTAGATGGTGTCGCTATCAACGACGATTGCTGGTATGGATACAACTGTCGCACGCAGACCCATAACCAGACTCATGCCCAGAAGCTCAATGTGAGATTATTCTTTCTTTCGTTTCTGTGCCACTCATCATTTTCAGCACCTCTGTCAACCGACACGCGGAGCCTGAACTCCCGGCTTTCCTTTTCAATCGCGTTTCATTTTCAATTCTTAATTCCTTTACTCCATCGTTTCTCTCGCGTCACCCTAGTTTCACCAAGGTTTTCGGGTCTCTCGCTTCCCAATCTCGTTTCCATATCAATCCTTTGACTTCATCATTTATTCCGCCTCATACGAGTTTCACCAGGCTTTTTCCCATTCTGTTTCAAACTGTACACAATCTCCTGAACGATAAATCCCCGGTATTTTTGACTATAAAAAAGACTGATCTCGGCTTTCACTTATCACGGTTGCCCCCGCCTCTCATGCCTATCACCCTGCTCGATATCCCACCGGCACGAGGGTCACCTGTCTCGCCACATACCTGGAAAGTTCGGTCAGTGATCATTTCCAGGCTCATTTTGTTACAAATTGACCCTTCCCCGAAGTCTTGCGCTAAATTTCAAGCAGTTGGATTATGATACGAAATGGGTAGCCGTGGTCGACATTGAGGAGACGTGTAGAAAGCTGAAAATACCCCCGTCTGGCGTGCACCCAGACGGAAAACCTCATTACACCCTCCCTGCCATCATTGACAGCACCAGGAACGCCGTCCTGTCGGATTCGCTGCCCATACTGCGGTATCTGGATACAACATACCCTTCCAGCCCATCTCTTTTCACACCTGCCGCCTCGAAATACTACGACCAGACCCTGAAGATCTTTTTTGACCGATTCACGGACAATGGTTCCCTGCTGATGATGTGGGGTGTGTATCAGTCGACGGTTCCACGAGACCGGGTCGCGTTTCGTGAAAAGACAGAAAAAAAACTGGGGCAGACGTTGGAGGAAGCGAATCCGAAAGGAGAGGACAGGGAGAAAAGATGGAAAAATGTCGAAGAGTTATTCAAGGGCTTGAAGAAGTCAAAACCCTACCTCCTGGGTACCAATCCGACATTCTGTGATTTCCTGCTGGTTGGATGGCTGACGTCAATTCGCAATGTCAGCCCAGAAGCTTGGAACGAGCGGATTGCAAAATGGGACGGCGGAAAATGGGCGTCTTATTGGGGACATTTCGAAGAATGGGCAGAAAACCCGAGATCGATGAATATATAGTTGGATAAATGTTGGTCTTCATGAATAGATGGACTCGGAAAGGATTTTTATAACGATTCCCTACTAGAAAAACGGCTGCCATTAGTGTGGTTCTGTGCGAGTTCTTTGATATTGGATGGTCGAATATCCGAGAAGAGAGCGCAGGCGGGGTTCGAATTTGCACTCGATATTCTGCGAAATAGATTGTTTGATAGGCCAAGCTATGTGTCTCCATGCCAGACAATACTCCAGCTCCTCCTCCGACTTTCTACTAGTGCCTTTTGCTTGGAAGTCAGAACCTTTGGAGGATCACAACACGAAGTCGAAGTATTATGGACAATCGTATGTCGACATTCAGAATTTTGCTCTTGAGTCCGACACACTCGTTCATTTAGATACGGCTCTGTTCTAGGAGCTACATTTGCCACCCTTTGTCCGGACCAGGTCGAGCGCATTGTCGTTGATGGTAAGCGCCAAAACAGCACGAGTCCTTTATCTTTGTCAAATCACTCCTCAACTAGGCGTGTTGGAAATGGATGCTTATTTCAAAGGTTAGTTAAAATCTTGGTGTACATTTCACCGTGAATGATATATCTGAATAGGAGATTGGGCCCGAGAACTCGTGGATACCGACAAAGTTCTCGATATCTTCTTCACTTCCTGCCACAAAGCCGGACCCAAATCTTGCGCCTTCTATGCTTCATCTCCAGCGGAAATCCGGAAAAATCTCAATGATCTTCTCGATAGTCTTCGAATTCAGCCTAAATCAGTCTTTTCGGCCTCGACAAACAGCTATGGCTTCATCGACCACGCTTTGTTGAAAGGAGCCATATTCGACTCTCTCACTGGTCCATTCTCTTCCTTCGTACCACTTGCACAGGCGCTGCCAGAAGGTAATGGCACCACCTTTTTCGACTTCGCAGGCGGTTCGAACTTTGGGCCTCAGTGTGGTTCCGATGCCGAAGACGCGATCTCAGCTCAGATAGCTATTCAATGTAGCGAAGCAGTACCTAACCACGACACCGCTGCAGACCTGGCCAAGTACTTCCATAACAACTCGCATGTTTCTATGTTTCTCGACCAATTTTTCCATCAGAGGACACATTGCTCGTGAGTTTTTGCTCTTATTCAAAGGGGCATAGGTTTTTTGCAGCGCTAACGCCAGCGCTGTGCGAGGTTAATGCAAGCGCGGGAAAATTGATGCAAGCGCGGGAAGGTTGAAGTAACCGGGATTCATTGTTTTGTTACCAAAGTCCCTGGTAATATTAGTGAGAGCCCTGTTATATGTCAAACTGTGATCTCTACCAGACCACAGTAATGTCTCTGTTTGATTTACAGCATAGTGGACTCAATCAAACATAGTCTTTCTGTTGCTTTGAGGGCAGATCATGGGCTACATTGAATTAGTATTCATGGACAGCAAGTACTGAGATGTACCTATGCATATGCCTTGGGATATTGACTTGAAATAACTCATTTTCATATCACCAGAGGAAAATAAGCTCAACTACCCTGGTTTCCATGAATGCTTCCCTTCAACCAGCAAAACAAAAGCCAAAGATACAGGTTTCTGACAGTGAATGACATAACCATGAGAGAGTAAGTATGCGAGCAGAATGAAAGATGTTGAAAGTGTCATGAAAGGCCATGCAAGCGGCTTGCGAGGTTAGGGTAAATCTGAGTCCAGATTTCTTACAAGTTTTCAAAACCTTGAGAACATATTGGATTGCTCAGTCTGAGGTATTTGGGATGTATTATGGTACAGATACACCCAGTTCTACTTGCGGATCACTACATATACATTTATTCACTCTTTTGCATTGGCGCTTGCACTTGTGCTGCAAAAAACCTATGCCCTATTCAAAGTAAGTATGGGACACTCAGTGTCGCATTGCAGTGGTTGGAAAATCCATACGAATCACTTCACGGGTACATGTCCAAGAGCATGGTACAGGCAATGTACTCATTCCGGCAGGTCCTGTTCAAGGAGACACTAGCTTCCCAATCCTGATGATCGGAAATACCGCTGGTGAGTAGACCTAGTCAGGCCTGCAAGATGAAACTCATGCTGTATCATTAGATCCTGCCACACCACTTAGCGCGTGAGTCTTGTTGCAATTTTTTTGTCTGGCACTTGCGATTGAATCATCATCCAGAGCCTTCAAACTGTCGAAAGCTTTTCCAGGGTCTGTAGTTCTCATCCAAGACTCGCCTGGAGTATGTCTCTTGATACAATATTCGGTTGAAAACAGCTAACCCGAGGCAGCATACATTATTTGCGGCGCCTTCAGAATGCACTCTGACCTACATGCGAGAATATTTCATCAACGGAACTTTGCCCAAAATTGGAACAATTTATCCGGTGGATGCAGAGTTGTTCCCCATGGTATCCTAAAAATGTTCCGATCTATAAGACGGGCTAGTTTTTTATCGGGACAATAATGTTCATTTCAATTACTTATCACTAAACTTGAGCGTGGAAAGAATCGGTCAGATATTGATACGTCGGCGGCGGGACTTCTATAATGGGACACTACCAATATTCCTACTTACGCAGGCGGTGTGAATAATCGATAATATATCAATAATTAAGCTGTTTTTTTTTTGGCGATATACATTTATACTATGTCCTCGTACAATATTACACTCCCATTTTATGTTGGTTTCTTCGCGGTGCTCTGTTCCTGCAGGCGGGCCCATTCCAGAAGGACGAGGAAGAAGTAGCAATCGTTCTGATTATCATTCATCAGCTCCTGTGCAAAAAGACGACCAGTTTCCTGTATTCGGTGTGCCTCAGCGTCGTTGGAAATCGCCCATTGCACCTTCTCTACTAGGTCGGAGAGATCAGGCAGCACAGGAATATAGCTTTCATAAGGTTTTAGCCAATCGTTGAAGTACTCGGAAAAAATCGTCGCCTGTCCTTGCTTCAGCATGGCACCATCAAGATGGAGACTTGCTCACCTTGAACACCAATGAGCCTGAGCGCAGCAGTCCCAGATACCGTGAAGAAAATGTGTTTCCGTCTGAAGGCTATTAGTTGAGAACCAATCTTTAGCTTTACAATTCAACTCACCGACGTCGAATACATATTTGTATTTATAGACGTTTTCACGAGGTTCGTTATTTCCCGTCATTCCGTACGCCTTTTCAATGTCGGGTTTTGAACATAGTGCATTGCAGTGTTCGCTCTCGAGTGCCGTGATCCGTACATCCATTATATCGGTATGGTTCATTCCTATGTCGACTGCCTTGAAACGCGGGAATTGGTGATAGTTGGTTCCGTTGATGTGACCTCCAGTAGCATGACCACGCCAATCTAGGCAATTGTCAATAAGAATCAATTCAGTGAAAGAAACACAGCATACAGAGCTGAGGCTTTTTGTCATCCCAAGCGACATTATTAGGGTGAGAGTATTTTGGAGACCAGCCTGACAGATGGTAAGAACGAGCAGTTTGAGACATGACTTTACTTACCTGAATGCGAGTAGTAGTATTCACTGGGAACCAGAACATCCGAGTAACAAGGTGTAATTTTCGTCATGCTAAGCACGGGATAGTCTAAACCAAGGTCAATTCGAGACAGATGATGATTAGTTGGTCGCTTACAGTCCGTTGTAAAGTCGGTACTCGTGCTGTCAATGAGGACTATTGTCTAATCAGCACGGTAGTCTGGTTGCACGACGCCAAACTCACAGCCACTGGCCCCGTTGGCAAGATAATTGAAACCTGAAGGATCGTTGGAGACGAGACACATTTTCTGGTCTGTAAACACAATGGATGTCGGGGAAGGTGTATGGTGAAATGGAGTTGAATCTGAGGGATTCAGAGCTCGGTCCATCATATCAAGTTGACGATGATCGAACAAAACCCGAGGTTCATCTCGACCATTAAGGATCATGTCCATGTCAGGCAGTAATTTCGAGAACTTGACCTCTGCCGTTAGCGCTTCGACAAAAATTACCATATGATCAACTCACCCGTCCAATTGTGACCTTCCAGTCGCCATTGAAAGCGGTGTTTTTGTCATCTGTTTCTCTATAAACCCCATCGCGAACCACAGACGTCTTCATGCCAACACCCTGTTCTCTGACCTGTAGAATTCATGAATCAGCGGTATTTAACGAGCGAACCGACGGACTGACCTGCTTCATACCCTTCTCGAGCATCATCTTGAAGAATTCAGGATCCTTCTCGGCAAGCTGGTACAATGGTTTGACATCTCGATGTATTTGGTCGTAGTCGTCAATGAGGCAAGACCGTTCGCGAGCGAAATTGAACCACTTGTCAAAGTTGGGCGGCGGAGGTCGGTTTGTTTTGAGGCGGTACCGTGCAGAAGCCTGGAATAAGGTCGTAGACTGACGCTGGCGGAGATTATCGAGAGTCCAGCGCGCGAATGTAGTGGGATCCATCATGTTCAGCTCAGCTGGTTCTGCCATGTTTATGAGACCAAAGAAGACTTGAGTCGGTGACGAGGCTTACCAGGCTTACCAGGCGAAGCAGGAGGTGTATTGGGAGGTGAAGGCCGTAAAGGAGGAGGATGCGAAGGCGGGGCAGAGAGCGGGGTGAAACGATGGCCCATAACCACCAAGATGATGACCAGCAGTATTGTGATCGCGAAGAGCACAAGCAAGAGCAAGGAATCGACAAGTTTTGAAGGTGATTTCCAGCCAGGTTTCCCTTGCCGGCGCTCCAGGTTTTGACGCTCATAATCCTGACCGTCATCTTCATCCCCGTTTTCCGACAATGGAGCATACGTATCCGGCTGGTGTCTGGACGTAAAAGGGAGCTGAATACCAGAGAAAGAGCTCAGGAGATATTTGAGCGACGTTGGAGCCATGCTGGCCAAGTGAATGAATGGAAGGTGATGTCAAAAGGCTATGATGACAGTTCCCATCTATTATAGCTACCCGAAACGGTTTCCCACCGAGCGCAGTTGCTGCGGCGTTAGTAGACCGCTGGCGATCCTGGTTTTCTGTATAGCGCTACTGAAACGAGGGATGCCATGAGACATGGCTGCGCATTTGTCCTTGCCAAGAGATGATGGGAAATTCATGTGAAAGAATCCGACAAAGACCAACGGTGAAGCATCCGCACCAATGAACTTGGTTGATTCAATGGTGAATTTGGAGACGCGTTACGGACTCGAGCGAGAGATGGGTGAATGAATCTCAGAGCAGAATATTCGAGTAGGTAAATGACCAAACAGAGCAAGTAAGGAGCTAACAATGCCCCAAGCTCACGATTTTAGGTACCAGAGCAGGATGGATATGCCACCGTCACGAAATCTACCAATTAAGGTGATTCAATGGCCTGTGCGCCTACAAAAAAGACTTTTCATTCGATAATTTGGCCAGACCAGATGTTGGCCAGCTAGTACTACTTGGGGTGGGCAAAGGTCTGGTACAGCCACATGTTTGGTGCTGTTTGTTCCGGCTGATTTAAATCAAAAAAGCCTTAGCGGCTCCACGGACTCCCACCATCCATTTTGGGCATCCGACGATCCTTGTGCGACATTGAGCTGGGATTGTTCTTAGAAAAACCGGAAATTTTGAATCAGAATGGCAACTTCAGTAATGAATTAGCTGCAGAAAAATGAATTGAAACATGTTCTAAGAACAATCTGTAGAGCTCCTTGTCCTATCCATTTTCCACCTACCATGTTTGGGTACCGGATGCCCGGATAAGCCTATCTTTTGGCCGCAATAATCAGCATCAAAGGTGGTGTGACATGCCTGTGACAGCTCCCCAATTCGCTGGAATGACTTGCTCAAGTGTTCTCTTCTACTTCAATGTTCATGATAGTTATCATGAATCAAAAACTGCTGTAAAGTATGTATTGTGGCAGCCAAAGAGACCTGTTTGAGTCCGGTTCTAACATTCTTGAGATGGAAAGTACAGACCAGTTTTGACAGCAAGAGACTTCCCTGAACATCTCGAGGCCGCGAAAAATGAAGGGCTCGCCGTTTACGCCAACTTCACCATCTCCCCATGAGAAGCGGTGACCTGAAGCGTCAACCTGAGCGACATTTGCTTGGAACGTTTGGCGACGGCCATCGGAATGCCAGGAACAAGAGGAGTCGGAGCTGATTCGAGCAGGCACCGAAGCGCCGTTGAGATAGAATTTGTCATTCATCGTTGTTTGGATGGTGCTGAAACTGCATAGCTGTAAGTACTTCAGACTGAAGTGGGTGAGCGAAATTTTTTTTAGGGGCGCATGTGACTGCACAAATATGGCACGCACGATCCCACAGCCACTGTGATCACGTTTTGACTCCCACGATCGATTATGAGGAGGGCGGTATAAGACCCGTACCTAACAAGTTAGGTAGCGGGCATATCACCCCCCTCTCGGCAATGCCCGATGACGAATAGTGATGAGGTCACTTTGCAAAAACACTATATCTCCTTCATTGGTGGGTCTTCTCATCTTATTTGGTTCTATAAATCTCCAAAGTTCCTATATATGACCGTAATACATGTATTTTTGGCAAAATTTCCCCGGAATAAAATCGGGTCGGTTCAAGCTGAAGTCACATGCAGCTAGTCTGACTCATGTCCATGACATCAGCCAAAATCTCACTTTTGCAGGTAATATTGGACCCCGCACCGGATATGTGAAATCTGAGGATGCAAACAGATTTGAAAATATCAAAAATACCCCAGTTCCCCTCTTGGCCAAAGGCATTGGGGGAACACAGCACATGGTATAAGACGACCAAAAAAGTGTTTGCAGCTCTTTTGATCGGAGCTTTAATTAGGGCCCTGTGTCAATCGGCACCACGGCGCCCGCCTCTTGGGAAAGTATCAATATCATCACGATTCACTTGAGCATGGCTATTGAACCTAGGCTCATAACCAGCTCTATACATCAACTTGTTGATCATAACGAGTCTGTCTAGGAGAGACTAATAACCAGCCTCTCTGAAGTGGCAAGAGGCAAACCTCTATCAAGGCTCCTCCATAGAGGGTCGGTCACCGGACCATATTGAACTAGAATATTTGCATTGATCACTGAAATATACCACAAGATACCAGATACAGCCCTGCAGCTCAAGCAGATGACTCGAGAAATTTAAGTAACTGCGCGCTTAGTCATCCGCCGTTGACCGAACCGACGTTGCCCACCCATGGCCAGGACCCCAGTACAGTCAACTCTGTAATAACCAAAACACCTTTTAATCCCAGCTTCCGACGGAAACTTCACAAAGTCACCCAAAATCATGCCCACATTCGCTCTACCATAACCCATACTCCCGCCAAAATTTTGGGCCATCGGTATGGGCCATGGGGTATGACGAAGTAATGGGTTATGGGGCGGATTTTCCTGCCCACCTCGGTGGATCATGGGTGCTATGGGCTACAACAGAGCATGGGTTAAGACGGGTATGGGTTATTTCAGAGTCAACTGTAGTACTACGCTCGGAGGCCCTGTAACACTCCCCTAGTAACTAGGCCGATTTTGCGGGTTTGAGAGGTCAAAAAACACCATTTTGTCGGCCCCAAATTGCGGGTCTGAGCCAGGATTTCAGAAAATGCTGGCCAAAATTGCGGGTTCAAGAGACACATTAGGAATAATTCGCCAGCAACATGGAGATATCTCTGTGGTTCAGTGGTTAACTTGCTTGGTGAATCCTTTTCTGCTTCTGCCTTCTCCTCGCGAGTTCGAACCAACACAGTGGCGGTAATTTTTGTAGAAATCGTGCATTTTTTGGCCTGGTCACGGGCGTGACAATCTGTGACCCTCCCGGCCAAATTTGCGGGTCTGAGCCCAAAAAAAATTGCGGGTCTGAGCCGATTTCGGGGGCCGATTTCCCAGGGGAGTGTCACAGGGCCTACGCTCGGCAGGCGATAGAGCACGTGATTACGATCAAACTTTGTCAGCTTAGCACCGGTGGCGTAGTCTTCCAAATCTTCGACCAGATGCCTCAAGAGTTTGCTCATGGACGCGCGCAGAGACACCCTCGTTTCTACTTTCCTGATGGAAATGTTGTGTTTTTGGTACGTTGACCCTTTGAATAAACGTAAACGAGGTTAAATTCCAGTCGCAGGTAGAAAACACCCTATACAACCTCTACCGCTACTTTTTTATGAGCCGTGATTCACCTGTGTTCCGGACTCTGTTCTCCCTTCCAGGAGAAAAAAAGGACGAAGGAGACCGACAAATCGAGGGGACAGGAGATAGAAACCCCATTATTCTGGAAGGTATCTCCTCACACGACTTTGACCGCTTCCTAAGCGTCCCATATCCCCTGTGAGTCGCTTGATATCTGGCCTCATTATCATACTAAAATAATCCAGCACATTCACAGCCCCGGAAAATCAGACGGCAGAGGAATGGATCTCCGTGCTGAACCTGGCATCAAAATGGGACTTTGAATCCATCCGGGAGCTTGCAATAGCCCATTTAGAGCTTCTCATGCCGTCCAACAGGCATGTCGATAGAATCACTGTGGGACACAAATACGAAATCAGTTCTTGGCTTGTTTCTGCATACATGGCCTTGTGCATACGGGAGGAGCCGCTGTCCTTGGAGGAAGGAATGAAGCTTGGTATCGAAGACACAGTGCGATGTGGCCAAGTGCGGCACAAAATTCGATACAAGTCCAACTTGAATCGATTCACTGATACAATCAGGGAGATAGTTGTAGACGAGTTTGGTTTACTGAATCGCAGATAGATGAAACAAGTGACAACGGGCCGCTGGGTCACAGACACTGAACCCGTCAAGCTTATAAATCTGAATGATTGCGGAGTCTTTCAAGATCCTCGTCAAAGACAAATAAATCCTGTAAGTACGCGTCAAATTTCGTCGTTCTATGTACCTGCCTCACCCAACAGACCCGAATTTCAATATGGACGAAAGATCTACGAGAGATCTTGTTGTTCCAGGCCATTCCCCAGTCAGATTGAGTTATAGACGGGGAATAATTGATATGCCTCTGTTTAATGCTCTCAAAGTCCTACGACGGCGAAACGGGCACGGCGAACTCAAACTTCAAGCTTCGAGTCTCAAGATCTATAAGCTCAATATGGTACCTTGGAATGTGGATCATCCAATCGTAATTGATAGGTTATGATTTCAGCCGCCACCATCTCCAGCTGACTCGTCATCAACGCCTTCTATCAGCAACCGAAGATCCCTCGTCTCAAGGTCGGCGGAGTTTTCTCAGTATCCAGTGTTGAAGACTGACGGAAGCCTAGTCTATGAGATCAGTGGCACTGAGTTATTAAGTGAACCATCCCGAGGGTCGTATAGGTCGAGGTCTCATCAGCTTCTTGAGTTACAGACCAGGCTACTGGGTATGATTTACCTTATTTCATCCATTATATGATTCACATCACAACATCGATTGCATCTGCAATACTGGCGAGATAAACTTGGAGGAAAATCATGGTTCGTTGCCGTAATTGTTCTATATTCCAGGTCACTTCGAGTTCCAGAGCTTCACGTTCAATCTGCCAAGGATCCTCGTTGAGCCTTCTCTGAAACTTGATCTAACAGTGATTTACTGGTTGCTTTCTCCATTCGTCACTTCGCACGAGACTCGTCCCGGATACCGACTGTTGATCAGTCAAACAAAACCTGTGCTGTATCCAAGCTATCTAATCCCGTCTCTTCCACGCCTCCGCGATGATCGTACCAATTTTATCACCATAGAACGGTGGATGCCCTTTGGAAGCTTGAACGTTGCCGACTCTATCTGCCCTGGAGTCCTGGAGTCTTGAAATCGAGCTAGAAACTGAATTAGCTCATACTCTGGACCCTGAGGATCCCTGGCCAGTCCTCCTTGGGATCAGCATTTAAAGTTCATGGGATCCATCTGTCAGACCACTGTTCCACTCTGGGTACATTTTTCTTCAGCTTTCAACCGCATGAAGAGACGGGACGCCGGCACTACCTACTTGATTCCAGGCGACATCTCAGGAAGACAACATCTTCACTGCTGAGGTCCCTTTGAAGTCTCTCCCATCTCACGGCTGGTGGTAAATCTTCCGGACTCGAGGGTGAGATTATTGGAATCGATGAACAGCCGTGTGATGTGGATCCGAAATACAGTACGGGTTCCTTCGCTTCAGAGTGCCTCCGCCACATCGATTCTGAGAGTTGTTACACTAAATATACATATACTGTACATCGAGACTCGAAGGCTTCAAGGATATGAGTATCGACTGCGAGAATCAGATTAGCGCTGTATGATCGATATCGAATATGTATCACTGACGTGGTATAAAACGAGCCATTCAAATTGGAAGGTCGGTCGGGGGCAGTGGAAACAAAAAACACCAGTGACCCAGATGGGTCTCCAATGGTCCGGCATAGCTCGAATAGTTTATCGTTTCCTAATGGGCCGCTCTGCGCGAAAGCTCCGATTGAGGACTGGTAGATGCTGAACTGTCTATGACGTTCATCAGGGATACACAGCTAGAGTATGGTGCTTCAGACGATGTACTCGGTTGAAATACGGGCGTACCTTGGCATAGACCCTCTCTCTAATGGCCGCGCCATTCCAAGCGCCTGTGATCTCAACCACACAATATTGCTCCCCATTGGAGGAAACAATTATCCGCGTCAGCGGTAGGGTACGCCTAGTTCAGAGTCGTATAAGCGCGTGTGTACTAGCATAGGCTACTCACTGCATGACGCTCCACAGGGATAGATCCACGTTTTAGAAAAAGGCCTTGACTCCCATCTTATATGCAGCTTGAAGTACATGATCACCTGGATTGATCTCGGGGACGTTGATCATGAAGCGGGCATATTGAGGTCGCAAGATTAGGCAAGATTGATGGCAAAACAAACAAGACTCTCCGGATTTATGGATGAATATGGGCGACCCGCCGAAAATGCCAGTTTCAGCCCGTCTGATAACATCTCTGCTGAAATACAGCTGAGGCTACCTGTCCCGAAAAGAGGGCACAAAAACAGCACCATTCCAAACATAGAGATTCCAAACATAAAGACCTAGGAATGTGGACCGCCATGGGTGACGTCAACTTGTCCAAGCCGCGAGGTGTCTTCATATGCTTGCGACGACATCGGACAGTCGAGTGTTACCCGAGTCTTGAAACTCGATATGTTCAAAGGTTTTCTCTGACCTTTCACCACCCCCGGAGAGTTCAGAGTTTCATGGATGTCGCGCCGTGAGACCCAGACACCACATACGGCTCTGGAGTCGAGACCTTGAGCCAAAACCTCTCGATCGCTCTAGTTTTCGAACCAACCTTGAACTAGAGAGGTTAGATTATGCGTCGAATCATCTGAATAATCATTCAGGTCAATCATTCAATATTCAATCACAATGTGGAAGACTTGAAATTTGCTTTCCTACTACTTAGTTACTAGTGGCACTCAATCACGGTCACATGATCACATGCTCGACTAATGTGGCGGTTTTCAATTATTATTTCAATCCTTCATTTCGGGCTGATTGCTGGTAGAGGTGGTCCAGTACGAAGAGTGAATGGTTTGCTGGGCTTCAAGGCACCGCTGCCGTACACAGCCTTCGCAGGTGGCGCTTTGAATGGGTGGGCTTCAGTATTGAAAACGTCTAGAGAAGAATCAGCCATGAATTGCTTCTATAGCATATGATACAAACAGTCGTTGAGGCTGATGTGTTCTGGATCATCGAATGTGAGATATCTAGCAAGGGGATCTGATCAAATCTGGTTGCGGTGATAAAGATTATTACACTCACAGATATTTGAGCACCTCAGCGAACCAGAAGCTCTCCATATCATCTATCTGTGAAGAATTCACATCGTCGACATCATTGAGACCCGCAAATGCCACAGTAGCGGGTAAGAAGCGATTGAAGCTCTCAATGGCACTGGCGGCGCGGTCAAGGTATTTGGTGTCACCTGTCGCTCTCCAAGCATAGAAATTGGATTCCAAGACCTCTGGTCTCTGGATATATGCCGAGGAGGTGATGTAAAACCCATGCTCTTGGAAGAATGCTAGGTCGTTTGGCGATGGTGCATCACCTCCAGTGAAGTTTCCATCTGCTGAGATGTAGGCGAAAGCCTCAGGTCCGATCCCAGTACTATAGAGAAATATCGGCGAATCGTTAGACGAATGTTTCAATTAAACTCACGCTGTGCTTGCATATGTATTCCAACAGCCGTCAATCAAGTCCAGAGCAATGTTAACAATCGTCTGATTGTTTAGCAGCTTGCCTCCTGGCTCTCATCGTCAGATAACATTTGACTCGGAACAATTAGCGCACCGAACAGCCAGTTTCCTCCATAGAAGCATGCGAGATGCGAGCCAACATGTCGAATTTGCTGCGGATCAGATGTTTCATTCATCAAAGCCGCCGATCATAACTGCGCCACGTACCCGATTATCGTCAAAATCGGCCAAGTACAGGTGATTCCCTACGGTGGAAGTCTGACAATGAACTCAGTATTGAGGAGAGTTGAGGCTTGCAAGCTCACCCTCAGCAAGTTCTTGATGGAAGAGTCAACTGCGGTGTGCCACGTATCGGCGAAGATGGGATCGTCGGTGTTCGACAATCTTGCGTACTTGATCAGATATTCAAAATATCTTAAAACCCAATCAGTTAGTTCTCTTTCCGTCTCTTGGGTGGTCATACTTACGAGTCAGAGCCTCCGCCCCAGGTCACATAACCGCCTACGAACTGGCCGGTTGATGGGTCAATCCCTTGGGCCGCCAGACCTAAGAATCAAGTCAGATCCATGGAATAAGTTGGATTGATGACCCAACCTGGTAATGGATCGGCCTGAAAGCAGTCCGGTCACCTTTAGAAAGGACAGCATCGAAAGTAGTACATACTAAACTCGCAATTTGTCGCACAGACCGCTCAGTCAAGTTGCGATACTTGTCGATCCCCGTCAACTTGGAAAGGGTACTCCATTCCAAAACAAGCTTTGAATCTTTGTGAATGATACATACGGATGAGATGATCTCAACTTACTGTGCCCGCCTCAGCAATATTGGAAGTCTGGATCTGAGGCGTGTTGTCCGCGAAGTCGAGGAACCCAAACGGGACGTTTTGTGTCTTAATTCTTCTCTGAGCACAGACCAACCGCATCGCGGAAAAGGATTACAAACCTCGTTCACCCAAGCAAAGGACATCTTGTCTGCCACTACAATTTGTTCGAAATGAGTTGAAGACATTGAACTTACGGAAGACGCGTAACTTACATTCTTGCGATTTCTGGATCAGCGCTGGGAATTGACTTCCATTCAGCTCGAATGCGCTGACCATTCCTCCGAGGTAGCGAATCGTGGTCTCGAACAGACTGACCGTGTCCGGGGTCTGCGACTTGCTGAAGTCGATGTTGCTCGCGAATTCCACTGCTTCCGCGAACAAATCGGACAAGCCCATAATTTGCATTGTCGTCATTGCATCGACAATGGATGCTCCCCATCCATTCCGTGGATCTGAAGGCTGCTCTGAGATCGGAAGAAGCTCATCATGACCAAAAGCGAACTGTCTATAATCGGTTCAATGAGGAAAGTGGATGACAAGGCTAAGCTCACTTGTAACCGTCATAGCTAGTGACAAAGATCTGCTCTACAGCAGCGCGATGAGCCTGCGCGCTCGCTGGCAGTCTAATGCCGGCTTTCTGGACAGGCTCTGCAAAGACATATGGCGAGGAAAGCACCGCGAGGAAAGCGAGAATAGTGGGTGTCTTCATCTTCTGACGGGGTCAATCACAGCATCCGAGATGGTCTTATGAACCAGACCTTGCGTTCTAAATATAATTCGAGGAAATTCCAGCGAATTCCGTGGAAACCCCTCGGTGTGCTAAAGAAGTCTCAAGCCGAGATCCGTAGCGTCATCCGAGATTGTTCCTACCCACCAGTGTTCGACAATGTCTAAAGATCGAGGTTTGTTGACAGAGTGTGGTTTTTGAGCCATGTGGGCGGGAACTCGTGATCAACACTCATCACCAGGAAGCGCTACATGGTGAGGTTGCACAAAAATAGAAAGAATCACCGAGAACTCTGCGTTCGATGTAGAAATCTGGAAGAGAATAATGATGTCAGTGGTGAGGCTCCAGGTACAAGCTGATGTTGAGGCAAATTTGAACAGTCCCATGTGCTTCGTTCAGTTATTCCAGAATCGCTCATGATATGCATGATATGCATGATAGAGGACAAGAGCGGACCGCGTGGGAACAATTGGACCGACCGACGGCATGCTACATGCCAGCCAGGCTCATGACCAGAAACGCATCTCGCTGTAAGTGTTTGACTAACGTACAAAGACAAGTCCCGTTTCGTATGCTCTGCTGAATCAGAGAATGTACTACGTAGAGTGCTGTACAGGCAGGTCAGAAGCCCAACTAACCTATTAAAATGAATCATTGATTTTGAGCGCGGGGACCGCAGAATTCGGGCTAACTGCCGGGAGCGGTGGCCCAGATTTCACGGTAAACCCTGTCTGAGGAGTGGCATGACCGCCCCAGGTCGTTTGACTCGGTGGTGCTTTGAAAGGTTGCGCTTCGGTGTTGAAAACCCCTGTGGACTGGGTGAGAAGTTGAGCGATTAGAAGCGGTTTTCACTTACATTCATCGAGATTGATATGCGAAGGATCATCGAATGTGAGGTATCTTTCTAAAGGTCAGCCATAGGCGCATCAAGTTAACCACGACGCACAGGTATTTGAGAACCTCAGCTAACCAGAAACTCTGCATATCATTGATCCAATCAGAGTTTAGATCATCGACCTCCCAGATCCCAGCATAACCGACTGTAGTGACTAGATATGTGTTGATGCTGGTAATGGCAGCCACAGCTCGGTCTAGATATTTGGGATCCCCCGTAGCCCTAAAGATTGGTCGGGCGTAAGGGGAAAAAACTTCTTGTAAGCATGCTTACCTGAAAGCATAAAAGTTCGACTCGAGAACTTCTGGACGCAGGTAGTAATAGTCTGCGTCGGTGAGATAGAAGCCATGCTCGTTGTAAAATGTCAATTGGGCTTCTGTAGGGGCGTCATGGCCAGTAAAGTTTCCTTCGGCCGAAGCATATGCGAAAACTTCGGGGCCAAAGCCGGTGCTGAAAATGACGAGATGGAACATTGAAGCTAACAAAATCGACGAAAACTTACGCAGTACTAGCATAAGTGTTCCAACAAGCTTCATTCAGTTCCATGCCGATGTCGAAAATAGTCTGGTTATCTAGGAGCCTTCCACCGAAGATCTAATAGTACCAGTCAGAGGTCTATTCCATTGGGGGTCGTCGGACTCACCCAATTACCGGCATGGAAGCATGCAAGATGAGATCCAACATATCTGATTCTCTGAAATGTCTTTAGCAAGATACGAGGGTTACATACGGCGGACCCTTACCTTCGAACTGTCGTAGTCGGTGAGATACTTGTGACCGACGGTGGAAGTCTGCATGGAATTCAGTATCACGCACGAATGGAGATTTGAGCGATTAGACCGACCGCCAACAAGTGCTTAATAGAAGAATCGACAGCTAGCTCCCAGGTCTCAGAAAAGATCGCGTCAGCCTTGGGAACAGTCGGGGGTACTTGATGAGGTATTCGAAGTAGCTGTGATGGAAGGAATAAGGGAGCACTGATTTGGACCAGGCCTTTCGCACCTGTCGCTTCCGCCGCCCCAGGTCTTTGGAAAGATGGATTCACTAGGACTAATGCACCGAGGAATTCTGCGACTTACGACGTATCCCCCGACAAATTGTCCGGTGGCAGGATCAATGCCTTGCGCCGCAAGTCCTGTGAAACCAAGTAAGCCAAAAGGTGTTTCGGTTCGTCATCATTGAAGCGCACCAGGTAATGGAGCTGCCTAACATATAGTTAGAAGTGCGGTTATGTGATTTCAATGTAAATTACTCACTAAACTCGCGATGTGCTTGACAGACTTTTCCGCCAATTGTCGGTAAGTGTCATTACCGGTATGTTTGGAAAGCGTCGCGAATTCCAGAGTTATCTGAAGTTGAGTTAGTCGGTGTGTCGCGGTGAAAAGAAACGACCTACTGTGCCAGCTTCGGCGATGTTCGACTAATCTCAGTTTAGCTCGAGATTGAGTCGGGTAAGC
Organism: Mycena floridula; assembly: GCA_029320655.1. Classification (NCBI taxonomy): domain Eukaryota; kingdom Fungi; phylum Basidiomycota; class Agaricomycetes; order Agaricales; family Mycenaceae; genus Mycena; species Mycena floridula. Next base: position 3,199,784 of record JARIHS010000004.1, on the reverse strand, counting down.
AGGCTCATGCTCACCATGTCGATTACAGGACTGTTGGTGGCAAAGTCCAAGAAGCCGAAGGGTACGTCATTGTTCTGCATAACCGACGTCAATTGTTGAACCATTGAAAGTAGATAATCTTACCCCGACCCAGGCATAGGCGAGCTTATCACAGAGTGTTGTTGCTTGTTCCAAAAGGACAGGATACGCTTTGTTACTGAGCTCATATGCACTGAGTAATCCGCCCAAGTAACGAATGGTGGTTTCGAAGACGCTGACTGTATCTGTCGTGTGGGAGATGCTGAAATCGATGGAAGCACTGAAATTGACAGCAGCGGTGAACAAGTCCTGACAGGGTATTTGAAGCGACACAAATGGAGAGAGAAGGAGCTCACAGTCAGGCCCATGATGTACTTTATAACAGCAATCAGTCTCCGAGCTGGCAGTGCGGAAATGAAAAGTCGCGTACCATAGTCGGCATGGCATCGAGTCTCGACCACGCTAGCTCCAAAACCATTCCTTCCATCATTCCAGGTTTTATCGACTGGCTGCCAAAGACAATGAGACCAGAAATACAGATCGAACACCTGTAAAAACCTGCAGGTCGTCATGGGGAAAAGCAATGTCCCTGTCCAAAGATGAATCAGAGCACAAAGAGATATCGGAAGGGGAAACATACATGTAAGCTGAATAGCTCGTCGTGAAAATGTCTAGCATTACGGTGCACGGAAGCATCAGACGGAAGGCGTATATGGGCTTTCTGGACCTTTCCTGCCAGAGCGATAGCCTGGAGGCTCGATAATGTCAATAATGTTGCTTGCAAACGCATTTTTGGGGTGCGCACCAGGAAGACAGAGCTCGATTACATTCCAGATGGCCTTTATAGGAATTAGAACGCGTCACGCTCGATAAGAGCAAGAATCAGAGGCGTGCAAGGTCTTCTGTGGTTCTGATCAATTCTGGATCAGACTGATGCTGATGCGCACTGGAGGACCGGAGTACGTACCAAAAAAGCCTCTTCCTTTCAGTATCTTCTATGCTCTCCCTGATATTGAGACTACATTGTTGGTGCTGATCGGCGAAACGAAGGTGAAGGCTGAAATTGGGCACGGAAAGCCGCCCATTGAGGAATTCTCAGCAGACAGCAATACCACCACATGGGCGACATCACTATCAATAACCGGGATCCTTGAGGGCGAAAATGGCTGATTTTGCGATAAAGGACGTCTCCAGCGGTCACATTGAGAACTCTGGTCTTGGGGCACATGCAGCCATCGGCTTGATTCATGTACGAGCTCGAGGGGGGCAAGGGAAATCTTCCTTCATGATACTGGCAATGTAGATTAGTGACAATAATAAGAGACCGTAATTGGACGCACCAATGAGGCGGCGCGACGACAGCTGCACAAGATTCAGAAAGTCCCTTCGACCACCAGGGTAGAGCCACTAGAGCTGGCTTGAACGAGCATTTTTTTTCTCCGTCCGTAGACTGATGTCCAAATGGCAAACATGCGAGTGCATTGCGAGAAATGGATGGCTGGCAGACAAATCAGGGTCACAAGTGGTCACGCGCCCAAAAAAACTCGGCTTTCAATTTTGTCTTTGCTCGCATTGTCGAATGCAATTCATTCTCGAGATACTACTGTCTATTTAAATCCCAACGCATATGAGACGCTTTCACTTCTCTGACACCAATCAAGGACCACCCGAGCTCATCTCGTACGACAGACATCCTTGTGTCGCTTCCGATCTTTCTTTTGACATTCCTTGCTGCAATACCTAGCTTTCCGACAGCCACTGCATTCCTGCAATCGAGGTTTCGCTTTCGCCCTGCACAAATGGCAGCGCCTGGCGTCTGGATCTCTTAGCACAGTCTCCAGATACGAGACTGCGAAGAGCGGCGAAATGGCGACTCGAGTAACATAGGGAGCGAAAGGTTTCCAGAGCTTGTCCTTTTTCATGCCCTCAACATCTTTCCCTTGACCGCAACTGCATAGTGGGATTTCGTCTTCTTTATCCGATAGTGGAATGCTCCCTCGAACATTGTATTCGCAATTGGGACCGTGTTTCCAAGTGCGACATCGTTCAGCGAAAGCGGGTAGGAGATGCTTCCAGAGCATCAACTCGCCACCCCAGAGGCCGATATGGTACAAGTCACTCAGACTTTTGTTTACCAATTTGGTGAATGGTGCCCTCAAGCCAAGGCTGTCGACGTAGCCCTCGGATGTGCACAATACATAGGCGTCACAGACGATAGTATGAGACCCAGGATCAAACGCCAAGTCGTTGATGAACAATATTGTGTCGCAGTTGGTAGTGGCTTTATTGAGGAAAGCGAACAGTCGGCGAGTTCGACCACCCAAGGCTCCTGAAGACGTGGTAAGGATGCAATGCAAGGTGTCCTTGACAAGCATCAAAGGATCGCTAAGATGCTTTTGGATGGGCTTGTCTTTTTCGTAGCGAAGACGATTACGCTCTTTGTCGGACAGCATCATTGATACATGCGTATTCAGCCAGTCGACTGCTTCGCAATTCAAAGCTGGCAAGCTATCCAAAACAAGTCGATGGATGTTCCACGGAGCGAGCTCTCCACGATTACCGATAACAGGGAATGGGTTGGTTTTCATGCCAAAATGTTTACCAGGTTCCAACGGTGGTACAACGACCTAAAAACGAGGGCAGCAATTAATAGAGTGCACGAAAAAGGTATTCTGGAAGCTTACCTCGATGTATAAAGATGTTCTCGCGAGACGAAGTTTACATTGGCTCCCTGCTATCGGAAAAGGAAAAACGACGTCTTGAGTCTGTCCAGCAAGCGAAACTCGCATGACGCAAGGACTGAACTGAAGGCAACTGGGATTTTGCCGCCCGATTCCGAAAGCACCTTTGACAAGGTCCGATTTGATGTGAATTTGACGACGAAATAGCGACACCAACTCGCATTCGTCGTCCAACTCGACTGTTACCGAACTGCATTCCCCGATTTGCATGAGCGGCATCGGTTGTTGTTGAGGTCGCAATTGAGGTCGAGAAATCGGTAAAACATTATGCGGAAGCACCTGAACCATCTCCTGGTCCAGAAAATTTGCGGCAAAGACGGTTAAACCGTCACCTAGTCTCTGCGCCAGCTTCAGTGTTGCCGGTAATGTTCGAACTCGCAAATGAACCCAGATATCTTTTTGTGGCTCCTCTTTGGCGAATATATAGCTTGGGGCAGTGAACGAGATAACAAGAGGTGCTCGGCCTGTCCAGCCCTCTTTATCCTCTTCGAAAATGAGACCAGGTTTGCTAGAAGAACCGCAAGCAGTCACCCTTCCAAAAGCAGTATGGACACTGTTGAATATATGATGCTCTTCTTTTCCTCGAACGGCACAATGTAGTGGTAAGGTCATGTTGTTCTGCGTGCCAACTTGGCATGCATCAGGAAGTCCCAGAACCGCAAGCCTCTCTCGCGGTACCGTCAGAATGACGCGAACCAGGACAGGAACCGTATTCCAGCTGCTGAACCGACCTATGTTGGGTAAGGAGGTTCGATAAAGGTCGAGGGTATGAACACCATGGTGATGCATCTGACCATGAAGATCGCAGAGATGAAAAGGGGCAATGGAATGATTGTGATGTGCAATCGGAAGAGAAGCCTGCTGAATGTCGATGAAGCGCTTCATGACAAGGTTCCACTTTTCCTCCGGCATTCGCAGTCTGTCCTTGATGACTTTGAGGAACACCACGAAGGTTTCTCGAATGTGGAAAACGATATTGGAATTGGAAAGAGCTTTCTGGGGCGTCGATTTGTTTCGCTCAAGCCACCCAGACGGATCCTCTTGCTCGAACAGGTGCTGGTAGATATCCCAGAAAAGGGTACCAAGCTGGTCCGAGTCAAAGACAGGTGCAATGTCGGCATTGGCTGCTAGAGAATCTCCGGAGGATGGCGCTTTGTATACAGTGACTTGGTGAAATTGTGACGACTGGAACATCTTGTACATCATTAGTTCGTGGGTGTTTGACCGTGAGCTGAACCCCGCGATGTAATCGACAGGACAGAGGCCAAGAAGGAGCGCTGTCAGGGAGATATTGGCGAAGAGGGCACCACGAAACTCTTTCGTGCCATTCCTTCCCCAAAACAACAGCGATTCCGAGTAAAGCACACTGGGAGAGTCGATGGATAGAATCGGTATAGTGGAGACGAGCACATTCAACAATCCGATGTGGTCGTCAAGGTTTGACGTATCGACGACGGTGAATGTCGTGGGCTGGTCGGTACGCAATTCGAGAAGACTGGCGCTGAACAATGCCGTAGGAATCTCCGTCTTCAACATCATAGTGCTCCTGCAGGTCTGAATGGCACGACAGACCGCTGTTGCCTCCCCTACGAAGAACCGGACTACAGGAGCTTGGCGGCTCAGCGAGGAAGTCGAATCCGAATAGGCAGAGCACCAGCTGAAAAACTGTGCTCGTGCGCTCTTCACCAACTCTTCGACACCTACTTGCTCCTTCTTCGAGTTGCCGAACAGTTGACTATGCTGGAAAGCCGCCATGGGATCTGTTCCATAGTGCACGCTGCACCCTTCGCCACCGAGGGAATACACGAATGTGGGATTGAGTAAAGTAGCGGATGCGACTTCTTCCGTCAATGTTACACCTGTCTTCCAGTATGTTCCAAATTGTAACGGAAATACGACAAGGGCGTCGCCCTGGAATATTGTAGGCCCGGCAGAGCGGACTGAGCCGACGACTATGTCAGAGGCAGTCAAGGATGCGGTTTTATCGAAAGCTGACTGGATGTCGTATTTTCGTTGGGAAGGGATGGATGCGAAGCGAATGTAAAGTAACCAGTGTCGCCGAACTTCCGACAAGGTGTGTTTGGTGCTCATCTTGAGGACGTCGCCATAAGACGACCTATCCCACTTCTCCACGTTTGTAGAGAAACGTGCAAGCTTTTCGCAGTGCGAGCCCAAAATATCGTATGACTTCTGGTCGAGCTTGAAGTGAAAGAAAGATTTCCATATCGTGGTGAAGTCGATTTTGTCGATGACCATGGTGAAGAGGATTATGTTGCGAGCTGTGAAGCAGAGAATGAGATATTGGAAATGACGAATTGCTAGACGCCTACCCAAAACCGCTGGGTCGATGTCACAACAGGTGAAATCCAGTTTTCTCGAGACTGAAATCAAAATCAGAAAAAGGACGGACGATAGAAATAGCGATGACCTACAGGTTCTGACTTCATTGAATATTGTATACAGCACGTTTCTGGGGTCCCCACAGCCCAGCAGAAGAATATTTGTATGCTGTTCTGGAGCAATATCTCGGGTCAAACACACAGCAGAAGTGTTGCCTATCGGGTAGAAATAATATTTCCCTGGCCAGATGAGCGGGTTGGCCATCGTGGTTGAATGCAATGAGGCGAGACCCTGTTTTGAGTTCAACCAGAATAGACAAGGTTAAACTTTGTCTCCACCACCCGTTGTCAAGTGCTTGCCATGCGAATGAACAAGTCATCGTGACAAATTTCGGTTCAATCAGAGCAGGCATGAGGGAAGCGGATTCGAAGGAATTTTTTCTATGAGCCCTTGGACCGAGGAAGAGAGAAAGTTCGAGCGTCTTCGAGAGCCCTTGTTGTGGAGTGTTGATAGCTGATTGCCGAGATTTTAGGCGGAGATCGTTCAGAACTGTGCCGATTAGGTGCCGATGACAGGCAATTACATTGATGTTACAACTAGTAGAAACTGAGAATGAAGAAGTGTATATGATGAAATCTGAAGGAGCCGTTCCGACATTAGCGCTTTTGGCGAGCCGCCGTTATCTACACCCGTGTCGTTTTAGGACATGCATCGGGGCTTCCATCATAAAACTGGAGGTTTCCGGTTTCCTAATCCATAACTATGAGAAACAGGACATGAAATCGAACAGAAAACTCACTGTGTGGTAGCCACAGACATTATACACCTCATCGAGTCCGTTCACTGTAAACCTGATGAAACTATCGTCAGAAGACACAGATGACTGTCATGAAGTCCATACCAGCATTGAAAATGTTCGCCGCTGTGAGGCGGTTTATCACTGTGGTGCTCAACCACTGGCTGGTCATAGTGGTCGTATAGAGGACATTCGTACTCGATTTCATCGCCTTCTCCTGGATGAAGGCGTTTGTGCAGCGTGAATGCGATTTCTGAGGGCCACCATCGCCCTAGAACTTGAGAGACGAGAGCGAGAATCACAAATAATGGAAGATGCATCTGGCTGGGAAGACGGAAAGCGGCAGATAACCATGAGGCCGTATTTAAGGCCATTCTACAGCTGCGGCGTATCCGAGAAACCCGTCGATCGATCAAGGCTGTAAGCTGGAGTTGGGGTAGGGGCCGGGATCGTCATGACGCAACAGTTTACAATGATGCGTTCATTCAAGTACTATTCGTTTCACAAGAAGATCTCCTGAAAACCTAGAGTTTCTCGTACTCCAAGCTAGCCAATACAAAAGCGGCGACGCCCTTCAGATCATTGAGATCTGTTGCCACACTGATGTAGTACTAGGAGAACAATCAATGAGGCTGAAGTTCAAACGACTATCATACCTCAAAAGTCCCATTGGATCCTAAACTTCCAACCTGTTGTCGGTCATCAGCAAAAGAAACTCCGAAATGTTCAAGACTTCTTACCGATACAGTATTCTTCCAGTCCATTGTACCTGCAGAGTTCGGTACGACCCAGTTTGTCGTCATATATCCAAAAGCTTTCTTTGTAGCGGCTCGGATAGTCCCATCGGCATCGGAGATGTATCCAAGTCGGATCGCCTTCAGGAGCGCATAGACAAACATAGCTGCGCCACTGCTCTCAAAATAGTTTCCCGTTCGCCCTGGCTGCGTGATGACAAGCCACCAGACACCAGATGTCGGGTCTGCCGCATCACGAACTCTTGGCGTCAAGGTTTGAAGAATAGTGAGGATGCTTGGACGGCCGGGAATATTGGTGGGCATGATCTCGAGGACATCCACCAGGGCCATCATGTACCAACCCAAGGCTCTGTCCCAGATCTCAGGACTGTGTCCACGGTCGGGAGATGCCCAGACTTGGGTATGGGAGTAGTCATAACCGTGATAGAGTAGACCGGTATAGAAGTTGGTAGTAGTATTGGGAAGTTGTAGGGTATTTTTGTACATTAGATTGATTTGCAGAGTGATATCAGCTAGCAGCTCGTCAATATCATTGATTGTAGAAAGGAGGTCACGTACCCCATGCACTGGCGTTGGTCGGTTGGAACATTTGGGTGTATTGAGCATAGAATACCTCGCGTATGGGTTATATCAGCTAAATTGCCACCAATTTAAGAGCTAACTCAATCCATGTAAACACCATCTAGCCACCCTGCTAAGCGTCAACGAGAGCTCCCATTATCCAAAAAAATGTCTGAAGCTACCTTGGTTGAAGTACTGAAGCTTGTGCCAGAATTGCCCTTCGGCCGTGCGTGGTTGACCGTCCAGCTGACCTCGGAATATGTCCGCTGCAGTTTTCCATTTCTTATTCCCGGTTTTCTGATACCTGTAGAGGTCGGAATCGTGTCAAGCTTCATGCAAGATCACTCACAAATACAAAAATGTGGTTCCAGTTCTACATCCGACACTAAGACGATAATTACGTTGCAGCTAGAATATTCACACCTGACGGGGTCTTGCGAGTAGTCCGAAACACTGAAGGAATCAACAAAAAGAAGAGAAAATATAAGACGACCTCACGCGTAGCTCCCATGGACGGTTCCATTGTCAAAGACGATGTTGTTCCCTGCTGTAAGCATCCAATTGAAATAGGTTTCGTTTCCTGTCTCTGCGTAGAGCCTCATCAGACCCCAGTGGAATTCTCCATGCTCGTAAGAGACACTAGCGGCTCCAGCAGAACTGAGCCCATTTCCTTGGCCTCGTTGAATAGCAGAATCGGCAGCCCAAACCGCATAAGAGGCAGGACGAGCTAGCGATGCTACGTTGAACTGGGCTAGAAGGAGGAGAGCGATTGAGAACCAAGGCATGGCTTGCAGTATAGGAAGCGACCGAAGCCTCTTTATCTGTAGGAAAGACTCCTTGTGACTGACGAGGAGGACATCCGAGTTGTTTCCGCCGGACCGACAACGTCAAGTGATATATCGAAGAGAAGCGTCCAAGACTCTCCAAAGGCCTTCATCTGTCTTCATACATATACGCAGAGCTCCTGGGGACTGTGCCGTTAGCAGCTTTGATCGATTTGATCTAGGCTCCAGCGCTGCGCGCCGGTGGGAAACGGGATCGGGATTGGGATGGGAAATGGAAATCACGTGTAATAGACCCATTACTAAGCACTGATTATCTCCTGGCGCCTGCGAGGCGGTTCGCACGACTTGGCTCTCGCCTGGTGAAAAAAAAAAACAAAAAAAAATATATGAGCTTTTGTGATTACGGTCTAAAGAATGGATGAGTCAAGAATCGGCGCTCAGGAGCTCGGTAGCAGGCCCTGCCGCTCGACGGCCTTACAGCTTATTACTAAGCACTGATTATCTCCCGGCCCCTGCGAGGCGGTTCGCAAGACTTGGCTCTCGCCTGGTGAAATAATTGAAATAATTGAACACCCTGTATCTAGCCCCGCGAGCCGGCTCGTGCAACTTCGCTCTCTTTGTGTCTCAACACCGGTTCACGCCGCTTCTCCAGCCTCTCAACATTGTCATCCATAATCCTCGCATCTGTCTAGGCACTATATCTCTCTCTGCGCTATTTTTCAAGTAAGAGCGCGACATCTGTTCCACATCCTAAGCTCTAAAACAAAACAAGCTGCCATAGTCTCTATAGTGCAGGTGGTTCTGATGCTCTGGTATTTGGCTTAAACAGTTGCAAGTTTGAACCATGTTCGACTCCCTCTAGGCCTTTTTTTATTTTCGAACTGCACATCCCCCGCACCACTTGGTTTGTAGCATCCTGATGGTGAAATGCAGAGCGCAGCATCCATGCTTGCACCTTCTACATCTCACCATCCAGCTGGTACTGCCCAGACGGCAGTATCCAGTCCCCAGCACCTGCCACTCACATCGTAGATACAAGCTGATGCCACACAACAGAGTGAGAAACAATTTTGGCGATCCGTACAACCTGGGAGGTCAAGTTCATGCAAAAGTATTAAACTGCAGAGACTCAAACCCCTGGCTCCATAGAAGCGTGACATCGAATGTTGGGCAGAAATATTATTAGATGTTAGATGTTAGATGTTAACAGAGCTTAACATGGCATCCATTTGCCAGGTTGTTACCGCATTTGGAGCCTGTTGGAGACCCAATGGCTGTTGAGTAGTTGAGTATTTTATTTGTTGCATATCCTTATTGTGTTGTGCTGGAACACCAACAACTGGCTTAACCATATAGATACCAGGCCTGACCGTCCCGTCGTCGCGTCTTGCCAGCCGCCACGCGGGAGCCAGATCATGATATGCACGTGTCTGCTGACTCACCACACTGCATTACTAATATATATATTTCCACGTGATATTCCATTTCCCGTTTCCATCCCGATCCCATTTCCCAACGGCGCTAAGCCCAGGTGCCTTCCTAGGGATCACCGGTCGCGGAAGCACAGCCTCAGTTTCGAAACATCATGCGCGACGGCGCCCTTTGCACCGCTTTTCTTTAAAAGATGGCCGACGTTTGAGCTCTTTTCTTCCAAACACCCCAAAATGCTGGCATTTTTCTTGACAGGGCTGGCCCTTCTCTCTTTCGTTAAAGCGACTAGTTGTCCCCACCAGTACGTCTCTTCGGTTCCAGCGCCGGAAGTTCTTGTTGATTCTGTTCCAGTAAGCCAGAATGCAAAAGACCACAAACGATCCTCTATGTTATCGGAATTGGACTGGGTATCGGTGAGCGATACGACTTTAATTTGGTCGACCTGTGCTGAGACAAGTCAGTTGTTCTCGTCGTGGCTGCTGCCACATTGGCGACTCGAATGCGAAACAAGAAAAAGAACGAGCCTTCTCAGAATCAGCCTCAGATGCAGGAGGCCTGCCCGACTTACACTCCAGCTCATCCACCACCACCATATTCCGTTTGACGAGTCAATGACGACCTACTTATCCGCTAAAATGATGACGATATTTTGCTGTCACATATTTGTATCAACTGTAACACGATGTCGCCTCTGGACTTGTATTTCTTGGAAGCTGAAGCCAGCATTGGACGCGCAATAAAATTCAATAGTTATCACTGATCAATGGAAAAAGATGAGTCGTGCAAAGCACGTGGCTCGTTGGTCTTGTTCTCCTCCCTCTTCCTCGGTTCCTGATCTTGGACGAGCGGTCCCATTGTGGTCTGTAGGTATCTCTTGTTCATTCGGAGCATGAGTAATCGAAGACTTCTATCTTTTATTCTGCCCTACCGTCTCGAAAATCGAACACTGCCGACCGGCCGCCAACGACGTTGCTATCTAATCTCTACATCATCAACATGATCCTTCCGAGCCAAGGAGACTTCGAAATTTCTCGAGCCATTTGGTTTATTTGTCGTATGGTCTCACAATACATCATCGTCGCACCGTTTGGAAAAGCACCAAATTCCTCGGAAGGATCTTGAATCCTGTGCGAACAGACGCGACAGCATCGTGCCTTGACAGGCCTTGACCTTCTGCAGCCAATGAGGGCGTCATCAAGGTCCGATTTTGGGGTGGAGACGCTTTTGTCATATCTTTTTCGAAGCATTCCTTACCAACCTTTGCACGATGTTTGAATTCAGGTCTATTCAGGTACAAACGTTTCCTTTCGAAGGAGGAGATACAACGGATTTCGGCAGTCTATCAAGAAGACGAAGCTTGGGTCGATACTTTACGGCGCCTTCCTTGCACGCGCGTCTTCACGGTTTACGTCTAGCCGTCGCGTCGTGAGCTACTTTTCTTCCTTGCAAAATTTGTTTCTTATGATAGTCTACAATAGGAGACGTTCTGATGATGCATCGATGATCGGCCGCGGGAAACTTTGGCGTGCATTTCATGCGATCATTTTTTTCTTAGTTTCACCTTCCAGGTCTTTTCACTGCGGATCTTTTCCGGCTCTCTTCTATTTAAACAGCGAGCCACAGTTCATCCAGACATATTCTTTTCATCGCCCAGCATGGTACTCATAGAACCTAGCTCCAAAGCTCCTAAGCAAGCCAACGGCTTTGTCAAAATATCTTCTCCAGCCTCTTCGACGCGCAACTCCATACCCCATTCTCTTCTCAGCAAGTTTCTGGTTAGCTACAACGAGCTACAAAGCTACAGGCGAGTTCTAGTTTTTCTTCTGGTCATCAATCTCACGTATCTCGCTCAATAGGAATGGCGCTCCCGTCAATGTCGATGGTCAAAACCTCTCTATTGCGGCCGTGACCGCCGCAGCTCGATACAACGCTGCTATCGTCCTCGACAAATCTGAGCATATCTATGCCCGAGTATTAAAAAGTCGCGGCGTCATAACCAAGAAAGTCGAAGAAGGTACTAGTGTGTATGGTTTATCCACTGGTTTTGGTGGAAGCGGTAGTGTTTCTCAGCGTCTTTGTTTTTAGAATGTACTGACATTTATCGTAGCCGATACTAGGACGGACCAGCCTCTTCTCCTTGGTCAAGCTCTGCTGCAGCATCAACACGTCGGAATCCTTCCCTCTTCAGACACTGAACCTCTCGAGGCGCTTCCTCTCATGGATCCTCAAGGTGCTACTTCGATGCCAGAATCGTGGGTTCGGTAAGCTGGTCGCCTTTTCCCTTCGTGTATGATCTCATGTTTGATGTAGAGGTGCTATGTTGATTCGCATGAACTCGCTCATTCGTGGCCACTCTGGAATCAGGTGAGATACGCGTCTTGCCTCTGTTTCGATTACCGGGACTGATAACAAGTCAGATGGGAGCTCATTGAGAAGATCAACGACCTTCTTCGTGCCAATATCACACCAGTTGTTCCAATGCGTGGGAGCATATCGGCCTCTGGAGGTATGTATACCTATTCTCCTCCGAGATTCCATCTTAGAAGCTCTCCAGATCTTTCCCCGCTCTCGTATCTCGCCGGTACTCTAAGTAAGTACCAATCCTGTTTGAACCGAAACCTTCTCTAATGAACTTCAGTTGCCAATCCTTCGATACGTGTTTTCGACGGTCCAGTTGTCTTCGGTCACCGTCAAATGGTGTCCTCGCGCAACGCTTTGGCGGCCCACAAAATCGAACCCCTGACGCTTGCATCAAAGGAGCCGCTGGGTATTCTCAATGGAACCGCGTTTTCAACCTCGGTGGCTTCTCTGGCGCTAAACGATGCCGTGCACCTGTCCCTTTTGGCACAAGTTTGTACCGCCATGGGTACAGAGGCAATGTTGGGCAGTCGCGGATCTTATGCGCCTTTCATCCACTCGGTGGCTCGTCCTCATCCTGGTCAGGTGAGATATCGATTCTTCTTTCGCTTCCAGAGAAAGTCTCACCTATACCATGTAGATTGAGGCCGCCCAGAATATCTGGGACCTTCTGCAAGGAAGCAAGTTTGCCCAGACACACGAGGAGGAAGTTTCGTTGGAAGAAGACAAATATTCCCTTCGACAGGACCGATACCCGCTTCGAACGTCGCCACAGTTTCTTGGTCCTCAGCTCGAAGACATCCTCTCCGCGTTGGCTGCTGTTACTCAAGAATGCAATTCGAGTAAGTCCTTTTTCCAAGTCTTCGACTTTTTTTACTAATAAAGACCTCAGCAACCGATAATCCTCTCATTGACGGAGAGACTGCCGAAGTTCACCACGGAGGCAACTTTCAAGCCATGGCCATCACCAATGCAATGGAAAAGGCTCGTTTATCCCTTCACCATATCGGCAAACTACTTTTTGCGCAAAGCACCGAGCTGGTCAATCCCGCTATGAACGGTGGTCTACCTCCTTCGATGGCAGCTACAGATCCCTCCCTCAATTACCATGGCAAAGGTATCGATATTGCTACAGCTGCCTATGTTTCAGAACTCGGTTATCTTGCAAACCCCGTCAGCACCCATATTCAGTCCGCCGAGATGCACAATCAAGCTGTAAAGTAAGTTCAAACGCTTTCTGTGCTTCATCTACTGATTCTTTTGTCTTAGCTCGTTGGCTTTAATCTCGGCCCGTGCAACCGTGACGTCTCTTGATGTTTTATCAATGTTGATCTCGTCCTATCTATACATTCTCTGTCAAGGTAAGCTGTGTAATTAAGGCACCACCGTCAGTCCAGTTAACTTTGTGTAAATAGCGCTTGACTTGCGCGCATTGCGAAAGGAATTCGACGCTGAGCTGAACGCGATCGTGTCCGAGGAGCTTTCGTCGTCTTTCGGCATGGATGCACAACAGGACCCTGTGGCGGCCAAGCTCAGAATGAAGATGCACGAGACGATGGACAAGACGAGCACCATGGACGCCGTGGATCAGATGCGAGAGGTTGCAGATTCGTGCTCCACTCTTTTGGTCGATTCCTGCACGAACCCGACTTCGTCTTTCAAGGGACCGGAAGGTTTTGCAGCGATCCCAGCTTTCCGGAAGAATGTGGCTCTACGTGCTACGGCGGCACTTGATGATCTCCGAGCAGTGTACCTCTCTGGGAAGCGAGGTGCATCTCCTGCATCCGTTTATCTTGGAAAGACCAGAGCATTATACGAATATGTCAGAGTGACGCTGGGCATCAAGATGCACGGTACAGAGAACTTTTCCGGATTCGCCAATGGGCTCGGTAGCGACGACGTGACCATCGGTCAGAATGTTTCAAAGATTTACGAGGTTAGTTTCTACTTGGCTGATGCGATTCCTCGTGCTGATGCGATTACTTGCAGGCTATCCGCGATGGACGCTTGCAAAAGACTGTCGTAGGGATGTTTGAGGCTTGAATTATTCTGGGCTTATTCTTATTCGACTTATTCTTTACTTTATCGGTTCGCATTTGTAAATGGACACATACATAGAGTTCATACCTAGCGCAATACATTTCGATACTGTCGAAGCAAGGAGGATAGTTATCTTGTTCTCGAGTTTTCGAGCGCCCATGTAGCGCTCACATGAGACCCATCACAAACACATTTCCGGCCTTGAATCCTAGGCGAGACATCGCGAAATTATCTTGCCTCCGAAGACCGTCGAACCATGAGCGATCACGGAGCCAATCTACGTCGGAAAGACCTGTTAGATAGAGCCGAAGATATAGCCATGTCAAAGACCTACCGAAACGTCGATATCGTCCAGGCCCTTGAGTTCCACCAGGCGTGTAATAGCCCCAATTTCCCTGTAAAGTGTCAGAAAACATGGTGTAATGAAAGATGGTTGTACCTGAGGTTGACTGTGGGCAGCGGTCCTGCGAATTTGATCCTGAAAACGTCCAGGAAGAGCACCGAACTCGTTGTCAGTAATGAAGTTCTCGGAGTAGCTGTAAAATTGTCAAGCAAGGCTATGATGATGAATGAAAAGACCAACTCTTTGAAGATGCCGGTTACAACGTCGCCTAGTGTCACACCACGCTCATTTTTCACGATGGTGCACCAGGGAGAGCTCTCGGTGATGATGATTAGAGTATCCACGCGTGGTAGAGTAGCCGGTTCGTCCTTGGCCGTGAATGGAATGTCCGGCGATGAACCTGACGAAGCAGAAGGATGAGTACCTCGAGTTATGCCTAGAGCTCTTCAGCTTGAGAGAAACTCGCGAAAGAATGAATCTTGCCGTCAAGAAGGCTGAAAACGAGGCGGAATCCTGGATGGGTGTTCGCGAGAATCGGATGTAGTTCGGGTTGTGTTCCAAGGAGATACAGATCCCTCTGGGTTAGGATGGGACCATCTAAGATGATATGAGAGTCGTAATTAAGCATCTTGGAGGCTTACAAGAGAGTCCTGGGGCCCATCTTCCAGTCGCATCGCCCATTGTCAGGCAGAGCGCGCACAAGAGGTTGTTGGTCACGTGTAAACCATCGATAAGATTACTCGCCTAGATAAGATCTCGCAGGCGCTCAGCCTGACACATAACATAACATTCGACGATTAGGCCGCTGGTAATACGGTATGCCCTACCGATCATTTCGTCGTGATGTGGACGTCGACTTTTTTTCTTTCTCCGTCATTCACTTGTCACTGGACTGGCCAAAAAAGTTATACATATGGCATCTGATGCAAAATCAAGACAAAGTGCGCTTGATGCGGAAACACGGATTTCGACCTCTGTGGGGATGCAGCTTGAAACAAATTGGGAATCTAGTGGCCCTCATAAGACCCACCCACGGAATAGGTTGCCGTCGTTGACTTTCATCCTCATTGACTCTGCGACATGTCAGCCCCCGCTTTCATTCCCAGCGACTTGTAAGCCATTTCAGCCATTTTCTTTCTTCCAATAACAGTAACTAACTGACGTCGATCCTCTATTCAGTCTCGGCTCTCAGGTATTTCGGGCATGTCGATGAAACCAACGATTTCCCATTTTTCAGCTCTTCGGATCGTTGTTCAACTTTAGCCTCTATGGTGTTTTGGCAGTTCAAGTCTATGTGTACCATCTATCCTTCCCTGAAGACAATGTCAAAATCCGAGCTCTAGGTGAGCCGATCATTAGGATGCTATCCGATGCGATGATTTTTTCTAGTCTACTTTGTCATCCTGCTGGAAACAGCGCAGACAGTTCTGAACGGCATCGATGCATTCAACTGGTTTGCAAAGGGCTTTGGCAACCCTTTGGCCGTGCTAAACGCCGGTCTATCGTGGATCTACACACCGCTTATGGACGGTATGTAGTGCCACTGCTTCTTCGACTCTTGATATTTATCTTCCTCTTCAGGTGTAATCTCGCTGATAGTTCAGCTCTTCTTTTGCTACCGTATTTGGGTGATCAACAATTCGGCTTTATTCTTCTCTATCTTCATAGCATGCGTGAGTACCTCGTCGCCTTGTGGCTATAGGTTTGCTGATCTATTATAGCTTTCTCTGCTCCAAGGAGGTGGTGCATTCGCTTCAGCCGCTAAAGCGGAGATGATCCACGATTACGCACAGGCAGCGGTTGCTGGAAAAGTATCAGTCACTGTTCGTATAGATACTTCGTCCTATTGGCCGTGAGCTGACCTTCCTCTAGATCTGGCTTGCGGCAGGCGCCTTGACTGATGTTTTAATCGCCGCCGCGATGTCATATTCGGTGAGTGACTTGAGACTTTGATCACTTTGATTTTGATAATTCCTTACCAGCTGCTGCGAGCTCGTTCTGGTGCCAGTCGCAGGTCAAATGACATTATCTCTCGTGTTGTCCAGTTGACTGTTGAAACCAATGCGATTACAAGTAAGTCGGCTGCTGGCGCCTTCGTATCAAACTGATTCTTCATATAGCTATTGTCGCCGTTGTTTCGCTGGCCTTGTACAAGGGATATCCCGTGAGTTTCATTCAATTTCTCCCGATGTAACCTTTCTGAGATGTCTGTAGAACAAGACATATTTTCTCGGACCGTCAGTTCATTTCTTATAGTCTCTTGATCCCATGCTTATTCCAGCTGTAGCACCATGATCCTTGGCAAGCTCTACAGGCAAGGCTGTTGTCGTTGTCGGCCAGTTTTTCCAACTGATCTTTTTCCTGCCAGCAACACTCTTCTTTTGACGTTCAACAACCGTGCATACCTCAATAACAACTCTACCGTAAAATCCACCAACTACTCGGTATCTGCAACCGCAAATGCTCGTGCGAGCCCCAAAGCGGGCAAGTTTGCTGCTGGTCTTTCGATGAACCGATCCGAGCCAACTTCGACCCTGCCGATCCCTCTTGCCTCCGTGAAAAATAACCACTCGAACTACATTCCTCGCAGCCCCGATTACACAAACGAATCCAAGGTAACTGTCTCTCGTTTTACTTACGCCACATAGCTTTGTTCATGCCCTATCTATAGAACCACGGCTGGCACAGCGTTTGAGCCTGTTTGAGCATAGGTTCAGTTTATCTATTTTATTTATTTATTGACATAAATACATCATTATCCGATATTTTTTTAATTACTACTGGTACCAGGGCAAATGTGCAGTCTATTTATTTACAGAGGGCAAATCAAAGGTTTCGACAGATTTTGACAGAATCAAATCTTTATCGCAATAGTTTCCTTGAGGCTTGACTAGTTTTGCCCTGTCTTGGCCTCAGGACTTGAAGTTGAACGACCGTGATTTTCGCGCTCGGAACCGTAGTTTGGGCCTGGGTGCCTGAGAAGGAGAGAAGAAGGTAAGTACCGAAACGAATGATCGCTGTGGATAATTTGATAGCGATATCGGGACGGACCTCAACGGATGACCCGCGCAGATGCTGATTTCAGTAGATTTCAGTGATTATTATTTTTTGGGTGATGTCCGATCGATGTCCGATCGTCGGGAAGCAAAGTGAGGCGGATTCGGGCAGCAAAAGGCAGCAAACAGAGGCAAACAGCTGCTGCAGCTTCCAGGATAATAAGAGGATCAACTCGTTGCAGGACTTGATATATATATATGTAGCTAGACAAAATTCAAACCTTGCAGGCACATTTCGGAACCGATTGTGGGATCGATCTATTTGATTATCAGTCGCCGCCAACAAAAAAGCTCCAAAATTTCAGAAGATGAGAACTTGGAAAAGATTGGATCAAGCGGTTCCGATTCAAGAGAATTCGAAGTAGCGCAAAGCGTGGCGGCAGCTGATTCGGCAGCCGCTGTACACTGAAACTAAAAATATGTGTGGCGTCGTTGCTGTTACGACCAAGAAGAACGGCCAAAAATTTCTGCCAAATCGACAAAAAAAGCATTACGATTACTATAAAATCCCATCTTTCTTTTGTAGCAAAGTCGTTAATAAAGCCTCTAATCGTCCGAAACCTGTCGCCAAACGATCTTCCATGTCAGTGAGTCTATTGTCCATAACCTCCATTCGCTTGTCCACTCTATCCTGAAGCCCATGGATTCGCTCATCGACGAGCTCGCCCATCTTTTTCCACATGGCCGGGTTATCCCAAGATGTCCCAGGCGAATCCTCTTCTTGGTCTTCACTCCCTTCGCCCGACTCCTCATCCGGCTTCGCGCGAAATCTATACAAAATGTGGAAAACATTATGCGCACTCTGCTCTTCGGTCTCCTTTCTATATCGCTCTTGAAATCTCCAAGGATAGAGTTCGTCACATGCGAACTCACATGAGTCGCAGACAAATGCATCGTTGGAGTCGCAGTCGATGCAATACCAACAAGGCGATGTTACTCGTGTATGACAGACGAGGCATTGAAGTGTGTTTTCTTTTGGTTCCTCTTCGTCAGTGGGATCAGTTCCGGCGTCAACAGACGATTCTGTCGTCGGTGATTCTGTTTCCTCTACGGTGTCCGATGGTGGAGGAGCATAGATGTATTCTGCACATTCGACAGAGCGACGCGCTTGAGCATTGACGTCGTAGTAATCCTTGATTAACAGCAGGTCGCGTAATTTCACCCTAAGGTGGTCGACTGAATGTGTCACTTCTGACCTGCTCTCAGCGCTGACCGCGTCGATGCATTCAGCTTTTCCACAGAAATTGACGTCCGTGGCTCCGGTGTCAGGGTCAACTTCGCAGTCTAGACAAACAATCCTGGATCGCATGATGGTGCTTGAACAAGAATCGCAAGTGAACTCTCTGCGAAGGAATCAATTGTCTTCAGTCAGACACACGGAACTTGACACTTACGGTTGTAAATCCCCTACACGGCTGTACCAGTCGCTGACCTGCCATACAGCGGAATACTCGCTGAAGGTAAACGTCTTTGTAAGGGCAGCCAGTGTTGGTTTCTCCTCGTCGGTAATGATGTCGCATCGCTTCTTGTAGGCAAGCTCCAACAAGTGGCGTATGTCGGCAAGGCGCTCGCAGACATAATTTGCAGTGAAATGATGTCGACGAATTTGGTTCAAAACGCTTTGACAAGCGAATGACCAAAGCTCCTTTGGTCCAGGTTTGACTTTCAATGGTCGATGGCAGAGAATGGCCGGAGAATCTGTCTTTTTGAACACGAATGTCCCTTCACCCTCTTTTTCCTCGCTTCCACGCACCATGGTACCGCTGAGCATTCTCTGGGAAATTGAAAGGTTTCCAGTATAGATGACGCTGTATCCGTCTTCGTAAGTGCGCTCGAAGTGCACCGGGAAACTATCTTGCAGTGGATCCACAGTCAGAGGTAGGGTCACGGTTCCCGAGAGAGTACAAGGTTGACCGGTATAGGACCTCGAACTCCCTGCAAGCGATACGCTCTTCTCCGGTAGCGCGTCATCATCTGAAGACGATTCTGTGTCAGAACCTTTTGACTCAGCGACACCCGAGGTAGGGCTTGCATCAACCTGGGCCCCGTTTGTCTCGACACTCGGGGTTGCCTGGTACATAAGGGAGTGCCGCTTGATATCGGTCACTAGCTCCGATGTTGAATCTGACTTGACCGTCTCAGGTATCAAAACCTTGAATTCAAGTCGGAGCATAGGTGTATATGGCTTTGTAGACTCTGTCCATTCAAAACCATACCAAGTCCCGGGCCTAGAGGTATCGTCAGCCAGCATTGAGAGAGATTTGATGTACTTTACATCATGGCTTCGGGAGTCTGTACTTCGCTTGTTTCTTCGCTTTCATGTTCATTCAGTAAGTTGTTCCTGTCATCTGTCTTGAATGTGTCGGGAGTTTCCTCGTGAAGTAGAATGCTCAGGAGCGGTAGAGATTCGAGATCTCGAACTGTGTCGGTTGGAACCCAAACAGAAGGGTCATTGTCTCGGAAGTATTTAGCGCTCTCCCACTCCTTCCACGCAAAGTAGTTCTTGAACTGCAGGAAGAGTCAATTATTGTTTGCTGTAGTGATAAATCGAACCAACAATTCCAAAAGAGAACCATTCAAAGTTTGCCTCCAGATCAACAGTTTGCTGGGTTTTAAAGAGATCTTCACATCTCGAGTGAGCTCCAGTCTCGCTGACATCTCAAGGGACACTCACCGGTGAGGCTTAGATATCGGTTATATAGGACTTGGAGAACCCAAGTGACGGTATCACTGTCGTCCGTTAATTCTTGCTCGGAAATGTCGACCTGCAAGCACAGGTGAAATTTGGCAAGGTGGTGACGCAGAATGAGTGTGAGGAGGGGGAAGATGACCTGCAGAAAGGTTCAGGTTCAGAATAGGCAGATAAAGTAACCACACTGACCGTCTCGATGTTTTGCTGTCCAATGATGAGATGAACTGTTTCCAGCGCATCGACATCATATGAGATGGTCTCGAGACGAGTGCGCAGCGTATTCTCTTGAGACTTAACGAAGTCCTCGTACTTCGCGGTCAGCCAAGACGACGCATTATCGTGCCTTTCTATGGACCGAGTGACCCCGGAAACTAAATACCAAACAGTCTCTAGGTAACAATCTGTGTATAGTTTGTTACCGGGCATTTTGAGACCGATCTCGCGACGCAAAAGGATCATTTGGTTGAAGATATCCTCAATCTCCTCTGCGTATTTGGTCGCAGAAATCTGCCAGCCTATCGTCCAGAAAGATATCCACCGCGGGAGGCTGGAGGAGTTAGTTGTTGTTTCTGAGGAAGCAAAAGACCTCACCTCCAATCTTCGGGTCTCGCTCTCGTGAAAGCATTCACCTCTGATATGGTCGTGAAACCCGACCCGTCAGAGTCCAAAGCCTCTATCGAATAGTTTTAGTCCAGTTAATATGACAAGAAAAGAAATACTCACGCTGGAGGTATCGAAGATTTTTAACCTGCAGGTACTCAATGATCCAGTCGTCTGGCAAAGGTTCGCCCATGACCATCTCGGGATCATCAGGATCCTCATCGTACCCATGTATCGGCGACGGGGGAGGTTTACTGGCATCCTTGTGGGTGTTACTACGTTCGACGCGTTCGACCAAGTAGTCTTTAATGGCCAAAACAAGTGGCCTCGTCTTCGCGCTACCCTTCCAGCCCTATTGGTCGAGTCAGCGTCGGGAAGCCTGCCACAGTATATCCCGCTTACCTGCTCCTTCCAAACATGATACATGATCTATAAGAGAGCCATGAGCCAGATTTCGAAAGAGGAGCGAGTCACATACCTTGTCCTTGATTCGCTTATGCGGACCGCCAGACAGAGCATTAATGATGCGATCTCCTTGATGTGCAATCTTGGCGGTCAGATCCTCGTTCAGCTGTTCTATACCCATCGTGAAACGCTTCATGTACCCCTCCATGTTATCTTGGATGAGTACCTTGATATCCTGGCGATACTCTTTTCGGAGATTCGTAATGGCGGTATCGTCGTCGACGACGGCAACAGATCGGGTCTGCATATGGTGAGAGCTACCCTGGGACATGGAAGATTCTTTCTTCAACATTTGAAGGCATTTGTCCTTGTCGTCTAAAACCGCCTTTTCACCTCCGTTTCGCTCGATCCATGTACCGATTTCACGCTCTTGGGGAGTCCGATATGTTGCGAACATCTGCATGAACATCTCGCGCATCCTGTACAGCGCTGAGATCAGCGAAAGGTTCCTCGAGGACGAATATCATACTCTTTGACGCTGGAAACAAGTCAGTAGATGTCGCTCAAATGAAACGGAAACTGACTTTGCATTGATCTCGTCTACTCCAGTCGCGATACGCATCTGCAATGCAAACTTGAGCTCGCCGCGGCGACTCTCAAACTTGACGGCGTAGGAAGCAAGCTGCCCATTCCACGCTTGCCTTTCTTCAACAAGGTTCACCAGACAGTGCTACGAGCAACTCACCTGACGCGTGAAGAAATTTGACGGCAATACCACGCTTCTCTTGAGCATTTAACACTGCAAAGGGTCAACGACATTCTATGCAAGCTGAATGAATGGTCTGACCATTGTAGCACTCTTCAATGTCGGACTTCATGTCCTTGCATATTTGCTCTAGTCGACTAAGTAGTGGTTCTCCTTGAGGTGTAATACGTGGATCATCTTTCTTGACCTCTTTCAGCCTGTATAAAGTCAATGACGCGTTTTGAAAACATGAAAAGGCTGACTCGAGTAGAACAAACATAACGTCTTTTATTTTCTCAAAAAGGGTCCTTCGCTTCTGGTCATTCTCGCGACGCTTCATCTCTCTAAAAGGGTTGTGCATTCGCAGAATGTCACTGATACGGAATCTCACTCACTGTCCGTAAATGAGTTTGAAGGGCAGGTAAGCCGCTGATATGCAGAGGTTGAATAAGTGATTTTGGGATGAGTTTATCCACCGGGCGCACCTTTCAGAAACGGGTGGACCTCCGTTAACGTTTCTAATGTGCTCATGATTGCAGGAATACCGTCAAGGATGGCCTTGCCAATCACTTTAACTTCTTCGTTCGCCATGACCGTTTTCACAAGACCGACTACTCCATTTGTCGACTGGACAGTGTTCATGGCTCCTCCTGGTTACCAAGTCAGAAAATGAAGGCATACGAAGACATGAACTCACCAACAATGTCGCTGGCCTTGTTCACCATTTTCTCCGTCTTGGAGATATTATTATCTGCTTGAGCATCGCTGATTCCTTTCCACATCATCTCCGTGGGTGACGAGGGAGAAACAGGTGTCGGTGGTAGAGATTTCAGCCCTTTGGCTGAAGCCACCGTCAGCAGCTCTTTCGAAGTGTCCACCGCCGCTGGAGGTGAGATGATAGTCTGGTTAACGTCGTCGGCCAAGCTGGTAGGTGAAATCATCAGTATGGGCAAGGACATTCCTCTACGAAGCTCTGAAGGAGGTGAACTAGGCAATGGCGGCCTCTGTGCTTCATCCTCTACAAGTCGACGGACGTCGCGTGAGCTTTTCTTCTTGAACAGCTTCATAACCTGAGGGATTGGGGAATCAGGGAGGCTTGGGCTTGAGAAGAAACAGCGCCGTCCATGGCATGATTTGAAGACCCTGTCATCATTCGTAAGTGACTGTAAGTGGAAACGCGCTAAGGCACGTGGCACTGCCAAGTTGCAACCCCGCCACTGCCGTTCAACCGTCAACGGCCACTACAAAGTTACGAGGCCATATCTTTGCTACTCTGGCTCTTCTTCTCACAAGCCAAATTCTCGAAGAAAACGCGATGAATGTCGAGGAAAGGATGATCTTTGAAGGATCCACGCAAAGTCTAAAATCAGCGCCCAACACCGCCCGCAAGAGCTCTTCTCCAAGAAGGTCGACTTTGACGCTAGGTATCAGCCCTGCAAATCAGCCCCTCATTTTATCCCATTGTGAGTTCAATTCTTTCGAAAACGCGGAATTTTGCTCAGCGCTCATCTCGCGCTCGTCCAACGCTCGTCTCTCGTAAAATCTTCTCCTTCTAAACCAATGCGCACATTTCCTTACCGGTACCATCACATACTAGGTTTCCTTCATAATAATTCGAGAAAGTCGGGGCGCTCAGTCTGAATTATATTGATGTTTCGTTTCCTAGGACGATTTGTGGCTTGTCCGCAGGACCGCCCAAGCTTTACTTTTCAGAGACAAGATTCATCTGCAATTCAAAGGGTATTATTGATTCGAGGACGCGACGCTGTTGGTTTGCTTGGAGACCTAGTATTCGTGAATCTTCCCAAGGCGAGTCCGTGACTTAGTTGGTTTCTTTCCTGAACTTGACCTACAGAACAGCTTTTCCTTTCCATGACACGCTCTAGGCTCCAACCGTTCAAGTTCTGCGCTAGATCTGCTTAAGTGAAAAGCCTTTTGGCGTCCTGCTGTCAACAATAATCATGGCCAAGTCGATCAACTTTTGACACCTTGCAAGCACAATTAGCGACCTTTTTCAGCGTCAAGTCCCTGTGGACATCGAATCGCACCCCATTGATTGGACTTTTTACATTGTTAAAATAAATTATCGGTGTATAGCGCGTCGTGAAATCGATATAATCGCAAAAGGATTACAAGTGTGATTGTCTTGGTCGTTGGATTTGTTGAAGATTAGTCCTTGTCCTACTCAACCCCGGTCTCCAACGATGAGGCCTTTCAGAACAGCTAGTTCTGCATTCATGATTGAGCTGGTTGCTGCGCCAATAGATGTATTGCTGGCCTATGAGATTGTGAGCTCAAAGAATCAGAGGTCGGTAAGAGTAGCACTAACCAGCACGACGAACTTTATATCCAAGACCTGACATTGTCTGACGCGGCCAACGGATACCGAAGCTCCGTCCTGGAAGGTTCTGTCCAATCTGGGTTGAGGTCTATCGACTTCTTCGTGTACGACGATAGCGTGTCTCGGTGCTGAAGGACATCCCAATGTTTGGGCATCTGGGGTATATGATGCTAAAGCTTCTCGGACCTATAGACAGAGTTAGAAGCAAAGAGACGATCAAGGACTAGAATATACCTGCTGTGGACTTGGTGGAGGTCGTCTCACAAACCTCAAACTGACGCATTCGGTGTGACCATCCATGACTGGGACCCGATTGCACGACGCGCTGACTCTAAGCGGTTCCTTTGCATGCATGTCGGATTCCTCATTCTCGGTTAATCCTCCTAGGATTTTGAGGGTCTCCCATTCCATCTTCTCTTCCTCTCCTTCAATATATGGAACCACGTTATCGATGATGTCCATGGAGCTGACTCCAGGATAGCCTGCCCCGCTGATAGCCTGCATCGTCGTGACCATGACGCTCTGAATCGGTCCAAAGGCCTTTTCCAATGCAGCCAGAGGGATAACACAGCCTGTCGTGCTGCAGTTCGCATTGGTTACGATGAAGCCTTTGGTCGAGTAGTGAGACTGCTGCTTTGTGATGACAGCAAGATGAGACGGATTCGCCAGAGGAACTACAAGTGGTACTTGTGGGTCCCTTCGATGGTTTTTGGCATTGGAAAAGACGCAGAGATTCGCTTTTCGGAAATCGCTTTCGATCTCGCCAGCGACGCCAGCATCGAGACCACTGAAGACGACAGCGCATTCTCGGAACTCTTCAGCAGTGCACTCCTTGAGCACGATATCCCGGATATTTGAAGGCATTGGAGTCACTTGTTTCCATTTTGTTGCTGTGGCGTATGTTTTGCCGGCGCTTGACGGAGAAGCCCCTAGGACTGAGATGGTGAACCAGGGATGCGAGGATAGTAATGTGATGAATCGTTGACCAACAGTACCGGTGGCGCCAAGAATACCGACGTTAAGAGGCGGCCTGCTGGACAACGACATGATTGTCGAAGCGAGAAATTTTTGATCTAATCTAATCTGTCGCGTTTTTCTGAAATGTTATTTCAGATCTGGTTCACAAATACAGCAACCAAGCAGAATAGATAAAGCACATGAATTTTATACAGATTCAATAATCTTCATCCTCTTCCTTCACCGAAACGGCGAGACCACCCCAACGCATTCCACCCAGTGGAATGTCGGCAGGGTCGATACTGGGTCGAGGCTTGAAACTTTCCCTTCTTGCTCTGGAAGCCTTTCTTGCAACACCATGATCTCCACTGACATATTTTCCATGAGAATACCCAACTGACGAATTAAGAGTGGCAACCGAAGACGCGCTTCGAATCCCAGAGGCCGCGAAACCATTGGCTCCATGGACGACGCCACTGCTTGGAACTCTTCCATGCCCTAAAGCATGATGCTGGGTTCCAGGTTTCGGCATAGGTATCGCGATAGGTCGAGGCAAAGACGATGGACCACCGCTCCGTAAAGGTTTGATTTTTGGAGGAGATGCAGGTCGAGCAGCATTGCTGGCACGATGGGCTCCTAGTGGAGCACGAGTCGGTATAGGTGCTTCCACTTTCATACGTTTATTCGGAGCAGAGTGGGCATTACTGAAGGTGGAAGCAGGTCGTACAGCTGGGGTCACGACACCTTTCATCGGTGCATAACCGTGATTCACAGGTGTCGTCGCTCGAGGAGGGACAGATCCAGCTCGCGCCGGTTTCCGCTTATTCTCCTGGTCAGCGGCCCCGACAGCCTGTAAGAGCAATGCGAGGATGCTTTCACCGTGAACCAGGAATTGACGATCAGCTTCACGCTCCCAAGCTGGAATGGACGCCAATAGATCTTGCTCGAGCTGTGAAATCATCAGTATGTGGCTTTGTTCGAACTGATCAGACATACCCTAGGTTTCTCTTTCGACACACGTTTCCTCATCTTCTCCTCTCTCAACAAACGACCAGGATCTCGAGAGCCTCTGCCCAACAGTCGAGTTTGATCTGATGCAGCAGCAGCCAGCTCCATCTCTTCCTCGCAGATCTCAAAGTATTTCTTGATGCCAGCCAGCAATGGGGCCTTCATCCTACGTTCGTCTTTGAGTCTACGTATCTCATCTTCGTGAATGGTAAGCAGCTCTTCAGTATGCTCGTCTGTGCAGTCGTCAGTAATGGTCTTTGAACCCAACATCAAGAAATGCACCGTCAGCAAATGGCGCGAAATCTGCTCGTTCTTCCTCTCCAACTAGCAAGTCGTCCCATAGCCTCACAATTTCCTCTCTCGCGCTTGCGACAAAAGCACCCATTTTCTCTCGCTTCAAGTCCATCATTCTTTCCAGCTCTTCCTCATACTCGCGAATGGTCTCCTGATTGCTGCCTCGATGTGCTTCAACAAAAGCATCCATGCTTGCATCGTCGACACCGAGCCGTCGCCAAAGTCCTTCGAGCTGGTCGTACATTGCCTGAATATGGGCTTCTCGTCTCCGCTTGGTGTCTTCGAGCGATATACGGGTGTTGTCTGCCCATTGTAACAGGCCCTGCGTTGGTTCGACGCCTTCTAATCCGATAGGCACCAACTGCGTCTCAGACAGTGCTTCATTATCGGCTTCCTCGACCCGAGCGACGAATTTGGCAAAAGTATATTGATAGGTGGATTCTGAGGCTTCCTCGGCGGGGTTGGAATTCGTGAAAGCTTCATTGTATGAGCTACCAAGAGCAGAGCTGGGACGATGGGAGGACGAGGGCAGTGAAAGGGACGACGAGATTGATGATAGGTCTTCTATGGATGGTGGGATTATACCGAGCTCGGTGTAGAGCCAGTCTATCTGGATAAATGTAGCAGATAATTGACTCAGGCGTTTGGTCTATAAAAGGGTCAACAATGATTATAGAGTTTGTTGATTCGACTTACCACTTCTGCCTTGCCTCGGACAAGTTCTTTCTCGAGCTTCGAGAAGCGTTCGGGCGTGACGTCTCGATGATGGGCTGAAGAATCCTGAGGGCCATCGCTTGCTGGGGTCGGTTCAACGATATCACGGGCATAAAAGTCTGATCCAAGGGTGCGAGACAGAACATTCAGACGATTGCTCAGCGTCGTTAGCTGTTCCAATTTCGTATGGTATAACTGGGCGACTGTCAGCGGATTGAATGGGCGAAACAGGGTCATTTACCTGACGAAGCTTTTCCTGATATTCAGAAACCATTTCAAAGCGTCTAGGAAGGACCTGCTGTTTCCTGAGTTCTCCGACTGTGGTGCCTGTAGCTTTGACGTTTCCTCCTAGAGCCTTGGAATATCGAACGCAGTCGACCTCTACAAGCTCGCATTTCTCCATCCATGCGTCAACCTCCTTTCGACGTGAATCTATTTGGCTCTCTACGCTCTGCATGAGCTTCTGCTTGAGAACCTCAAGCTCATCTTCCAGTGCTGTGGCTGGCAGCCCGAGTTGAGCATGTAGAGTTGGAAGAAGCTGGGTCTGAGATTGTAGATGGCTGTAAAACACGTCAGAGGGGGACCACGATATCACGACTGAAAATGACCTGTGAAGCGTATTTAGGAGGGACGTTAACAGGGAGGAGGATGACATTTCTGTCGCAACCGACGCGAGCGAGTTTCAGTTGAACTTTTGACCCGTGACCATTGCATTGTTTGTGACTACTACGTGACAGGCTGTCACCTCGCCTGGCTTTCAGCGTCGTCGACCATGTTCTTCATCAAGGAGCTGACCCATACGATTCTGCTTCACCCATCTTACTTTGGACCTCGAATGCTCGACTTTCTGCATACGAAGCTCTATGCTGACGTCGAAGGGACCTGTTCAGGTTCATTTGGATACATCATCGCCGTGGTGTCTGTGCTGGATATAGGACGAGGGATGGTGCTGAGTGGGAGCGGCCAGGCAGAATTCGTGACGCGGTATCGAGCCATCGTGTTCAAACCGTTCAAGGGTCAGGTTGTCGATGGAGTTGTAGGAAATGTCAGCAAAATGGGGTTCTTTGCCGACGTCGGACCCTTGAACGTCTTCGTCTCCCACCAGCTCATTCATCCCGACCTGAAATTCGACCCTAATTCGAATCCACCCTCATTTGCGTCGGAGGACCAGATCATCGAAAAAAATACCCGAGTCAGACTGAAGATAGTCGGAACCCGTGTTGATGCTACGGAAATTTTCGCTATTGGTACCATAAAAGAGGATCACCTTGGGGTCATTGACTGAGGTCAATGGGATGTTTTTATGAGGTCAGTAGCCGCATCCATATCGACCTCTCTTGCTCAGCAGTTCCAGATATATTCTAGCGTCATGCCGAATGGCAGCGCTCCTTGCGGCAAAGGTGCTGATGAACTCGGGCAGACCTATCATAGGAGGACCTGAAACCCTCGTCTTGCAATGTTCTATTCAAAATGTTAATTGACACGTCTCCGCACCGCCATCCTTCCATCCGCGAACCCTTATACTGATTGACTGGCATCAGAAACCTCCCAGGTTCATTTCAAAGAATGATTGTGGCGTATCAAGATCCTGCTCGATATGTGAGTGCTGGCGTTTTCATTCCGCCTGTATCCATTGTCCCGCTCCTACTGCGCCCAATTACCATGACGTTGTTATTAATATCTACAGCCATCCATTAAACAAAGATGACCGCAAGCTGGCACACTCCGGTCTTCAATTCTCCCTAAAGTTTGGGACAGGCTCGACCATTTTGAGCAGTTTCTGCAGCGGCTCTCTCCGTTTTCCGGTCTTTGTAAAGTCTACGTGTCTCGGCTTTACAGGAGTCTGAGCAAAGACCGATTAGAATGGCACATCCCTGTGAAGATGTAACGGACCTATCGAAGCACCTTCAAGAAGGAGATAATGTTCTGAGAAGAAACTGACGGGAATGGCTCAGTCCTGTAAAGTCGCAACACACCTATTTAGGATCTGCTGAGAAGTCATTCAACAGAATAACTCAGAATCCTAACTCTCTCGCAGCGGGTATTTTGTTCCATACAGCTGAATCGTGGCTATAATTCGTTCTGCAACCGTCGCTGATACATAGAAAAAGATAATGATATATACTTAAAGATGCAAACGGTGCAATCATCACTGGTCCTTCGATACAGAGACCTCTACACTCGCTGATGAGCGGCACACAAAAGAGTTTCGCCCTCGTGAAAAGAATCCGCCCCACTTTGTCCACCAATCATCAACCTTTTCAGCTGCATCAAATGCGAATAGGTCCAACTCTTCACCCCAAAGCTCTCGAATCATGACCTCGTCCATATGATTGAAAGACCCTCCCGCTTGTAGTTTGGCGTCTCTCGCCTCTTGAGATGGTCCTTTGGGAAGGGTAAGTAAGGCCATCTTCCTGGCTTCGTATTCCTGAATCGTGCTAGCGCGAGCCAGTCGCACTTCTTCGTAAACTGCGAGGAGCTGAGGGATTTCCTCTTTGGCGTGAATCCTAGAGAAAATTGCGCCAATGGCTTCCGCGTCTTCGATACCAAGAGAGGCAGAATGCATCGCGTTTGGCTGTCAAATGGTTTAGCGACTATCGGATCGGCGACTGTTCGCGACTGACTGATAAAGTATGTGCGCTATCTCCTACTAGGGCGACTTTGCCCCCATCACAGACGATGGCGTCGGGAGCAGCACGCTCTCTGAAACCTGTAACCGCTATATGTGTTGCCTTTCGGAAAAGCTTTCGTACTCTGATGCTCCTGTTAGGCTGCCAGTGTGTAGCTTTATGCATGAAGGACATACGTGGGGTCAAATTGATCCATATCGAGGCCAAGATCCTCGAGTTGATAGTTCCTATTCCAATCCCACCGCTCGCCGTAGCTCTCGCCTTTTTGCGGGTCAATTGCACAAGGCATTGTCAGGGACATCGAGTATTCATGCCCTGCGCTCTGTCACAACGATTGTTGGGCGAAAACCGGTAATTTTAGGCCACTTACGACGAGGGAAGCACGGATAACATAGCGATCTCCGAGCCAGACTGACCACTATCGAATGTGAATATAATACTTGAACATAAGCAAAAGTGACTGACGTCCAAAGCCTGCGAAAAGTGGCGAACATCCGGGTCGTCTTGCATTTGTTCGGTTGGAATCGAAAACGTTATGCATTGGCAGGAGGTGAAAGGTCTCTCTGGTGCTGGCTCGGTGGTGATTGTAGCTCTAGTGAAACTGCTGGAACCATCTGCACCAATCACAATGTCTGCGCTAATCGTTTGCCCGTTGGAAAGGGTCACGCTGGGCGCGCGGTGGTCGATGGATGTGACTTGAGAATCGTATCTGACGTCTACTCCCTCTTGTTGAGCAATCTCAAGGATCATGGAATATAGGTCGTGATGCTAACCAACGGTTAATATGCCGCCTCTCAGGTCAAAGGCAGGGTAGGCTCACCTGAATAAAAACGAAATCGGCCAACAGATCTTTCAAAAACTCTTTCTGGATTTCGAGAATGCCTATTAGCTTCCCACTATGACCTGTTATTGGCGTCAGCAATTGTTCCCCAGTTGCAATCGATCTAGAATGATCCGGCTTGCCTTGTTTGAAGGAAAATTGAGAACATTTGACTCCCACTTTGGTGAGCCTAGAAGCGAGACCCCAGTCGTCCAATATCTTGGTCATGTTTGGAGGAGACCTGAATGCATCAGTTCGCAAAAAAAGAAAACTGCTGTATCCATAGCCAAGACTGACCGAAGACCGCCATAACTCTTTGCATATATGAGCTTCGGCCAGGGAGGAAGATCTTGGTAGACTTACCATTGAATTACCGTCCCCTTGTTCTAAGACGACGACATCGTGTCCTGCTCTCTGCAATGCATAAGCTGCCGCCAGGCCAGCTACGCTTCCGCCGACGACTGCGATTCTTAATCCGACTGAAGCTCTTCGTCGTGTCGTTGTATTTCCAGGCATTCTGGCCTGGTAGAAGCTGGCGAGGTGGCAGGGTAATGGTTGACAGAAAAGCGCCCAACCCGGCCGCCGTCTTTAGACATGTCAGCGCAAGTCGAACGAGTAGTAGGTTCAAATCTCAAAGTCAAGTCCGCAGTCAAACTGCAGCTGAGAGTAGTGAAAAAGTACAAAGAATTTGCGGGACAGCGTCCCACGCTATTCAATCGATCTGTTTGGGATGATAGTTTTACATCGTCCACAGCAGTTTGAGTGAGAAAACATGAGGACAAAAGAGGATAAAGGCACTGATAGTATTTGATATGGAGATAGATGTCCAGGGAGATGATGCAATTTGAGGTATTCAGAGGTATTGAGTATTACATAGACTTGTAGATGCCGGTGTGGTTTCCGAGCCACAGTCTTATACATATCTTGTCTTCTTCCGTACAGTCAGCAATCGCCATGCAAATATATAACATATGCCGCCAGCGCAGGTGACAACCTGTGATAATCATTAGCCGGAGTAGAGTACCGACCGACGCACTCACGGAAGCAAATATCAAGGGTCTTATCCAAAAACGCTCGGGGGTCAGCAGGGCTCCAGCTATGGGATTCCCTGACAATAGCGCAAAACCGAGGCAGAAGGACAGTATCCCTATTCTCGCACTGGATGAAACATCAGTATTGCCTCCGATGCAGTTGTGGTTCATTATACCCCAGATCAGACAAGTCGGCACGAGTGGCAAACCTTGATGCTGCAGGCGTACATATCGAGATACCTTGAATCTCGGTGAGCATGTGGATTAGATTCGGAGGTGACCGACGACTTGCATGAACCTGAGAATATC
The DNA here is from genome assembly GCA_029320655.1 of Mycena floridula. Taxonomy (NCBI): domain Eukaryota; kingdom Fungi; phylum Basidiomycota; class Agaricomycetes; order Agaricales; family Mycenaceae; genus Mycena; species Mycena floridula. The sequence goes on along the minus strand of JARIHS010000004.1, from coordinate 3,168,014 downwards.
CCGTAGAATATCCCGAACAAGACAACCCCTAGAAGTGGGTCAGACCCAATACATGAAAAAATGATCAACACTCGCCTGGAACATTAGTCGCTCCAATCATGGCCCAGATTAAACCCGCCGAGATGAAGGCGGAAGGAATCATGACTAGATGAATGAGGTCAAAAAGAACAGATTGGACCGACCTAAACCCACCATTTAGCGCTCCATATTGGTCGGCAAGGAAGTTCGGTATCGTTCGACCAAGTATAGAGCTACCTGCAGAAGAAGAGTTGACGAGAGCGACGAATCAGTTCTGAAACATACAATTTAGAATTGAAAGCTATGGAATGAATCAGTATCTCAATAAGAGAACATTCAGAAACCCTACTGAATAGGTGACCAACTTCCGTGGTACGCCTGCGTGAAGGGCCGCATAATTTTGAAGATAAAAGACTGAGTTAAGAGTTAGATGAATCCTTCGCCACCATGAAACTGACATACATGGAACAAATATGCCCCAGAACACCTTCACAAGACAAATGTCAGGGCCCTGCAATGCAGGAAATAAATCGAACGCACCAGAAAAGAGCCGAGACAGAATATCAGATATGGCTTGTCCGACATAACTTCCTTGTAAGCGATAGGTGTGGCCTTCTTGGGCCCAACTCGAGGTCTTGTCCTCATCATCAAGTTCGCCAGGAGTAATACACCTAAATCGAGGTACCCCATAGCTCTATTCTTTGAGCTCGAGAAGGACTTGACGTCGCGAATGATATAATTACCTAACTCCTGAGCCAAACGAATGTTTCGTCATTTTACCAAACAGATTGTTGAGTAGAATTGGGTACAAAACGGCGCCGACGGAAGAACCTGCCGGAAAGTAAATGACCGAGATATGTGGCGTATAAATGAAAGCACCTGCTACCACACATCCCATGGCTAATGATCTTCTCCGTCGAAAATAATGTGATGTCAGAGACAAGCACGGCAAGAACATCAGTCCCATGCCGATCCCCATTCCGCAGCCTTGAGCGAGAAAGTTTTGAACGTAATGGTCTGGCTTTGCCAAAGAGAGCATGAAAAGGCTAGATCGACAAATCATTGAATTCGATATCACATTTCAAAAGCGATGGAAAACCTTACGAGAACAAGTATAGAACAGCACCAGAAATCACGGAGTGATGAAAGTACCCGGCGTCGAAGAGTTTCCCAGAGAACAGGCCGACTGTGAAGAGGAAGAAGGTTTGGACGCTGCCTATCCAAGATATCTCGCTGGGTGTGTGTTGTGTGAGATATACACGCTGCAAATCCTTAGCCAACGAAACGGATCCGTCAACGGTCACTCGATATTCACCTGGTAGTAGTCTTCGAAAGTCATCGTCAGTCAAGCTGGGAGCAGACAGGATATGGGAGCACCTTGGAATACGCCAAAGCTCTGTACGACGCCGAAAGTGCAAAAGGTGACCAGGGCTCTAACATGAAAGAAAATGTGAGACGTAGAACAGTGGTGAGATAGGCTTACTTGCCCTCCAAAAACTGCCAACCAACCGCGCAATCCACCTTCTTCAAAAGAGTCTACTGGTTTGCCTGTGCCTTGGTCTTGACCGTTCGTTTTCTCTGAGCTGGAATGCAGAACATCCGAGTCGTGGCTCTGGTGGCTTGGCACACTGGACATGTTTGGCCACAAGAACAAGGTCAAGAAGCAGCAGGTATGATAGAGAACCTCGCCCAACTGCATTCACACGCTCGTGGATTCTGAGTCACGGTTCGACCTGACCATCACTGTCGTCAGACCAGCTCAGACCCTTTCAGTTTGCTTTACGAAGGAAAATCGTTTATTGACTGCTTACCCTGGTCCCGTCGACCAGTATAGTTGTTGAGAGCCAGAATGGCGGACGTCTGAAAAGAAATTCCAACAGCAAGACTGTGTTCATTATATCAATGCTGTAGAATGGTGATGTCGACGCAGTGATGGATGGGAAGCGCTGTGTTTAATTAATAGTAGTTCACCGTAAAAGAAGGAGGAATTACGCAGTGTGAGAATCACTATGTTTGCATCAGATAGGTTCCAGTCTCCACGGAAGGAGCTGACCGTGAGCTGATAAGCACCGAGAGGAAGGAAGGCGGCGACGTGGAAGGCTGAGATGATAGATTTTCTCAGGCGGTGATCATGCCGACCGGATTCGGTCGGAGATGGAAGATTTTACTCCGCTCATCATTCGGCAGACTTATCTCGTCAGATCTGGATCCCAAGCTCTCAATAATATTTCCACGTTCGCCAATGGGTTCTTCTGAATCCACTGCGTCAATCAAATGCCGGTGTGAATCATAATCGTGATGCATTCTACTCACAGGTGCCCGAGTCTCGCGGCCGATCCTTCTCTTCTCACTCCATGTTGGGATAGCATCCCTGTAAATCCTGCATCCGCCCCGGATATCGGGGTCAATATACCAACCTTACGAAAATTGAATTGTTTTGGATGTTCTCCAACAGATTTCTCCACTGTCAGGTCCTTACGGTCGAAGCCAGTATCTCCGCTAGCTGATCTGCAAAACCGTGGCACGTCATTTAATCTCAGGTTTTCCGAATCCAGTCGAATCCGAAATTAACCAAGGAAAATAATTCAAGGCTTGATAGTTTTCTCTCTCTTAAATCTGATGCTTACAAGTTGTTCAAGATTTTCTCGGGCCAACTACAAAAGGAACACGAGTTCAGCATCCATCTCATCTCAATTATGGCCCCAATGAATGATCTCCACGCTCATCCTCTATTCACAACCTCAAACGCGTTCATGTCTCGGGACGACAGCGTTGATTTATCTTACAAGCGAGCAAGACTTGTGCTTCGTACTCATGGCAAGCTCAATTTTCGCGATGCATTCATAGTCTTCTAATTTTTCCTGGATCTCAGCCTTGACTGCGAACGACGTTCAACACTGTACCCCGAAATTCTGGGCGTTCATGCAAGACCCAATCCTCAGTCGTGACATTGCTATGTTCACTGTATTGGCAGCTCATGTCGGGTTAGCTGTCGGAAGTCTATCCCGGCATCTAAAGAAACGCCCAGACCTGCGTCCTTTGATGGATCAATTACTGCGATTTGACACCGTCGGTCTTTTCCTTCTTACGGAGCGAGGACATGGCTTAGACGCGTTCAATATCGAAACCACTGCTATCAAGACATCCGACGGCTTCATCTTGAACTCCCCTCGGGAGGAGGCTTGGAAGTACGTACGACCTTGAGTCTTCCACATCCTGTACTCAACTTGCAATAGATTCATGCCTGCATCCAATCCATCTTTCGGCATCCCCAAGGTCGCCCTAGTCATGGCAAAGCTCATCGTCGACGGTGAAAACGTCGGCTCTCGATTATTCATCGTACCTGTTTGCAACGAGTACGAGATGTATTGTGGAGTTTCTTCTATCCGTCTCCCTCCGAGAACAGGAACCGGACCTCTCGATTTTTCCATCACCAAATTTGACAATGTATACCTGCCGCCAACTGCGATCGTAGCTTCAGATATCTATCATATTCCCGCGCCATCTCGCTCTCTCGAATCTTGGTGGGATGAAATATGGCGTATCCAGCTCGGCACCCTAGCCGTCCCTGCGCCCTGGATTTCTGCTCTCAAGATCGTTGCCTTTGTTGGAGGCCGTTACTCGATACATCGCACTTTGACAGGCAAAAGAGACGCGCCTGTCCCTATCATCTCATTTCGTACTCAACAGTGGCCAGTTCTCCAGGCTATTGCGGTCGGCACCGTAATGGCTGCCTGGTACCCAATCGTGGTCGAGAAGTTGGTCCCAGAGCTTCAAGATGCTCGGGTTGGCCATGCTATGGCTGTAATAGTCAAAGCTACCGTCTGTCGTCATTTCCAGCGCGTGGCTTTCGAGATGGCAGAAAGGTGTGGCGCACAGGGAACTTTCGAGCAGAACGATATGGCACGATTAGAGGTATGCACATTCATCGTGAAATTAATTATCCTCAACATTTTCATTCTAGAACGAGGCCAAAGGTGTTGTCATTGCAGAGGGAGACGTGATGACGCTTTGCATTCGACTCTTCTCCGAGCTTCTACTTGAACGTTACACTGTTCCCTTGCCTGATGCTGGCGAGTCTCTTCTTTCAAACCACGCATGGTCGGTTTTGGAAGAGAATTCAACCCTTCTTAAATCATTCGGAGATCATCGCAGCGATAAATTCAACGCTCTCATCTTGCCCCAGTCACAAATGGCTATCGAAGCCATTGGACATGCAATGGCCTACTCCAACGCTCTCCGAGCGAACATTCCCCAGCCGATACTCGATATCTACGAATGCTCGGTGATCCGACAAGATCCAGCTTGGTATTCCGAGCACGGTCTCACCCGTTTACATCAAAGATATCGGGAAGATGCCGCTGTGACCTCCGCTCTACCTCACCTCACCGAATACTTGGACGCTCTGGATATTGACGCCTACGTATCTGCCCCAATAGTGTCAGATGCCTCGTGGAAGGACTATTTGGCCGGCCTTCCAATTTACACAGGCTCGGCAAGTTCCATCATACTTCAAGAAACTAGTCAGATGCAGGCAATGATGTGACAGTGAGTTTCCGGATCTTTCATTATGTCTAGGACTTGATGGTTATTTTCCAAGCTTCCTCCGTCGTTTCTGTGACGTGCTTCCTGATTCGTAATATCTACGTTTGGCTTTAATTTTTGCATCTGTAAGCATACTATAAGAATATCTCCTTGATTTACGGCCTGTCTCGATTGAGTGCCTGTGAAAGGTCAAAATTGTCCGCTCAGGTGACATCAACAACACACGACCGGTAGAACCTGTCTCCGAGGGTCGAATGGCTTTGATACTTGGATTAATAGATTGAAATCACTCAGCACCGCCGCCGAGGACCCACAAATTAATGAAAGGATCTGACGCCACCAAGCTGCGTCGGGAAGCTTATCCGGTGGATCCGAGTACCATCGGCGGTCATGCAGTGCATCGCGCGTACTGTAAACTTGACTTAAGGTGAGTCACAAGGTGCGTTGATTCGAAGTTCATGCTGGGATTGACGCAGACCAAGACATACCATGAGAATGCGTATATAGAAATACATCCCACCAACGGCGACTAACGCAATCCGTCACCCTTTTTATTTTCGTTGAGTTTGTCAAAGAAAGATTGGATGTCTGATTCGTTTACGACTTTCCCCTCTTGGGCAAACGGCATAAGATATTTCTTCAGGTCGTCTCTGGGAAGACGTTGAGAAGACGCGAGGAATCATGTTTGAGCTCACCTTAACGCGTTGTAGGCATGAATGCTGTCAATAGCGCGGTCACGGGGCAATCGGGCCAAAGCGCGTATGCCCAGTTCCTCGAGAGAAAGACCTAAAGTGATAATTCAATTATAGATGCTCTTGTCCATTCATAATGCAAGCATACCGGAGTCTGGGTCTTCAGGTGGTTCATAGGTTTCTTCTTCTTCCAATAGGAAAGGGTAAGGTTCTAGCATCGGAAGGCACTAAAAGGACCTTGTCAGACTGATGAGAATGGTGAGATCGGGACTTACTGAGCTGCAACGACACCAGCGCTCTCTGAATCCATCTGTTAGGAAAAGATCACCAGGGCTCAACGTCTGATGAGCCAAGGCGGCTTGAGCTATCGCATTCAGAGGAGGCGCCAAACAACACGAGGTAAACTCAGGAATGGAATGTTCTGCTGCTGATGAGGATGTACGGCTCCGCTTTGGTTCCGGTACATCATGGAGGGAAGAAGAGCGGGATCTTTTGGCGCTTTGAACGCGAGACTCTGCGACTGGCAGATCAACATCAAACGTGGTGGAAGCCGCCTCGTGCAATAGCCTCCATGGATCGGACGGTCCACCGCGGATGACCATGATAGCCCCGGGTGTCCCGGCTATGCGCTTCAATATGGGTATGCTGACGACGCACGCTGCACAAATGAATGTATCATAATCGCTGGCGGAAATTAGAGCAGGCGGTAATCCAGACGAAGACGCCTCCGAGGCGCCATCATTTTCTTCATCAGGTTCTGGAGAGGGCGCTCTAGAAGGAGGTCGCTCTCGGAGATTGCAACACGATTCGTGAAACCAATCCTGGCCACTGTACGTTAGTGAATGATCAATTGTAAGGATCTGGCCTCACTAACTTCACATGCCAGACATTGAATCATCGTCTCCCGCTCTTTCGTGCCATCATACGGTCTTTTGCATCTACAAAACGTGCCCTTGAAATTTTGCCCGTAGCGGTTAGACTTGTTCTCAGGCTCCATTTTCTGGTGCAAACCGCATGGATGAGCGATCGCCGATGTTGGACAATCGCAACGGAAGTTTCGTTTTGGAAATCTATTACAATATGAGTAGCTGCATCCGATAAGAGGGAGACCTTACAGTTCGATTTGTTCGTGATCAGTATGACACGTTACGGAACAAGCAGAGCAGAGACCCCGAGCCTCAGGACAGGTCAAACAGAGATACACGGCCTGACGCAGTGAGAAAGGACCTTTCCAGATAGAGCATCGACTTACTTGTCTGTTGAAACAACAGTAGAAGCAAGGTCAGACCTTGAATCAACGAACATGAATCATGATTTCACCTGAGCGAACCAAGCAGATATGAACAATGAGAAAACTGGTGAGGTAGCGCTTCTGAAGCCTCTTGAATCAGAGTTCTCTGGGTGTCAAGGAATTCCGTCAAGGTTGAAGATTCTTGGCCGTTGGATTCTAGGGATTCTGTTGGAGTTGAAGATTCTTGGCCGCTGGCCATGGTGAACAAAATTAACTCGGTTCAGTCACGCGAGTCACCATCGTCATTGACGCACGTGACAAGCCTTACTCAGTGTCAAACTTGACGCAGTGGCCCAGAGCCAAAACAGAATCTCTGTTGCTTCTCAGTGCAAATATTCGACAGTGTCTTGGCGATCAAACCCTAGACCGATCGTAGCTATCGTGGCCATCGTTAACCTACCTTATCCGACACGTTCACTCTATCTCTCTTAGAATGGCTATCAAACAGTCATCGCCAAGTGGTCCCGATGCCATTACATTGACTCTGTTTGCCAACCGGTTCATGAGCGTTGCTGAAGCAATGGGGAGATCTCTGCAACAAACGGCTATCAGTACCAACATCAAGGAGAGGTTGGACTTTTCTTGTGCGCTTTTTGCTCCAGACGGAGATCTTGTAGCAAACGCGCCATTCATTCCCATTCACCTTGGTTCAATGAGCTTGTGAGCTTGACATTTGGTTCTTTCGGTTTAGATCTCACTCCGAGGATCCATAGTGCCGTCAAGTATCAGATGAACCTCTATGGAAAGGAATTGAAGGAAGGTGATGTGCTTATGACGAACTCTCCGTATGCTGGTGGATCGTGAGTTTTCCTTCTGAGCCTTTGGCCCGCTAATCAGCTAGTGCCACAGACATCTCCCCGATATCACCATAATCACACCAGTCTTCGACTCCAAAACTAAACAGATCATCTTCTTCACAGCTTCCCGTGGTCATCACGCTGACATCGGTGGAATATCTCCTGGATCCATGCCTCCACATTCTGTCAACATATTTGAAGAAGGCGCCGAGATAGAAAGTTTCAAGATTGTCAGCAATGGCGTTTTCGATCGGAAAGGACTTGTGGAGTACATGATAGATAAACCCGCCCGCTATCCCGGCAGCTCTGGGTGTCGAAATATACGCGATGTAGAGAGTGACCTGAAAGCGGTCAGTTTTTTTTTCCTGCGATAACCTGAGTTTTTGCTCATGAATTCAGCAAATTGCCGCAAATCATAAGGGAATCCGCCTCATTCATGCTCGTACGGTGCCTTTTCTTTTCCGCCATCTTTGTGAGCTAACCATCTTTAGTCGTGGACGATTATGGTCTGGAAACCGTCCAAGAATACATGTACCATATTCGTGCAAATGCCGAGAAGTCCGTGCGGAATCTGCTTCGAGACGCTGTGAAGCGGGCAGGCACCGATACCTTGCAGGCGCAGGACTATCTGGACGATGGTTCCCCGGTAAGATTTACTGATCTATAACCCCGACATCACACGCTCAAGAGACGCCTAGATCCAACTCAAAGTTGTGATCAACGAGAGCGAAGGGTCGGCGGTGCTTGACTTGTAAGATTCCAGAACCTGGTCTTTGTTGGGCTAAAAAGTCTGGTTTTCAGCACCGGAACTGGATATGAAGTTCGAGGGAATTTGAATTCCCCGATATCTGTGGTCCATTCCGCTGTGATATACTGCATGCGATCTATGCTGGATCTCGACATACCACTAAATGCCGGCTGTCTCGTACCCCTCGAGAGTTTGTGCTTCACCGGGTCATTTTTGTGTTACACTGACATTTCAACAGTTATAATTCCCCCGAAATCTCTTCTCTCTCCATCAAGGACCGCGGCCGTATGTGGCGGCAATGTTCTGACCTCTCAACGTATCGTGGACGTGGTGTACGTTGTGCTCGGTAACAAGTCTGTCAATGAGCTGACGAAAAAAAGTCTCAAGGCCTTTCACGCATGTGCTGCGAGCCAAGGTTGCACCAAGTAAGTGCAACTGTTCCATCCATGCTTCTTTTTGACAGTCACATCATTTTTCAGCAACCTAACCTTTGGAGCTGGCGGAAAGGATAAAGATGGGAGGAGCATACCTGGATGGGGCTATTATGAGGTAAGAACTCGGTCATACTTGGTCGGAGCGCTTGACTCACGACTCAAAGACCATAGCGGGCGGCTCTGGCGCCGGTCCAAATTGGCATGGTACCGACGGCGTACACACTCACATAACGAACACGAGGATAGGTGATGTTGAAATTCTGGAGCGCCGCTATCCCGTCTTGTTACATCAATTCGGTCTTCGGCAAGGCTCCGCGGGAGTTGGAAAGTGGCGTGGCGGCGAAGGTGTCGTCCGCGAAATCGAAATTTTGGAAGCAATGCAGGTTTCTATGCTCTCAGAGGTACGTCAGACTCAATATAATGAGCTTTCCACCAGCAATATTCTGATATCATCCTGCTGTTTTTAGAGACGAACGCGTCAGCCATATGGAATGCAGGGAGGTGGACCCGGTGCTCTGGGGCGTAATACCTGGATAAAGCAGCTCCGCAAAGAAGATGGCGATCTGCAAGATGGGATCGCCGGGACTCGAGAAATCAACATCGGAGGTAAAGCCACTGTTTGGATGGCCAAAGGCGACCGTTTATTGGTTGAGACGCCCGGGGGAGGTGCTTGGGGTCAACTTGAACATGAAGAACACTCGGAACACGGTCATCTTAAACACGGTACCAGTTGGGAACCGCGAGGCTCGTTCGCAGACCGTGCTGCAGCTCAAGCAGGCTTCTGATATGTTTTCTGACGGTTCAACGCATGATTCGATAGTTTCAAAAATGATTCAGTATACTTCAGATACAAAATGAAGGATCTTGACCGCTCTCTGGAATATCAGTTTTGATGCGGATTGGATTGATAGTTCCATATGGATGGTGCTCGAAGCTCCTTTTGGGGTCGTGACAGCTGCTTTTGGATTAGACTAAGAAGCTTTCATAAGTTACGTTCTGTGGGCAAATGCGGTCTTTTCGCTGTCCTCTGATCATAGGAGTCAGGATTCTGGAACTGGTTGAACTCCAAGGATGACTGAGCAATAGGTCATTTCCATCTGAAGTCACTCAGATGTCGTCAGACAGATGACGATAATTTGTTCTTTCAAACACAGGAACTTTTAGCAAACTATTCATTTCTGAGTCCGAGGGTTGCCAAAATTGGCGACGTGGCGGACATTGAACAATTAAGCCTTGACATCCACGTGAATCAAATTAGCAGGAATCTATATATACATATAATACATCCAATGACGCGGTACAAGAATGGGCGCTACGTGATAATTCTGATTGCGCCACCTAATATCTTCTTACCTCCACGTAACCTCCACTTGCCATTTTGATCGAATTGCCACCATTGATCAACGTCTGGTTCATCATGTTGTTCAGGTTCATTTGCATGTTCATTCGTTGAATCGCCAAAGCCTGTGAAAATTTGGCAAGTGCAATTTGGGTCGAGATTTCAGGTACTTACTGCGTTGGTTTCCTGGCGTTTCATTTCAGCCATCTGCTCTTGCGCCAGGACTAGGACAAGGTTAGCTGATTTCTGCCGAATGTATCAAAACCTACAGGCTTGATCCTCCGGGGACTGGGCCAGCTCTTTGAGCTCTGCAAATTTCTGGCTCATAAGGTCAGGAAGCGACCATCTCATGCGAATCACATTGTCGTTTGGCTTTTTGAACTTGAGGAAGAAGTAACGATCCGAATATGGACAGAGTGTCGATCCCGGCTCTAGACACCAGCCCTTATCAAACTCGGTAAGGACCTGATAGGCTATGGTAAATTGTGGCGCAATACTATTGGGCTGCACGTACCTTTGTGAGTGGATGTTCCGGATCATCCTGGGTCTCCTGGTTCAAATCAGCAACAAACCCTCCTACGAATAAGAAGATATGGCTGTTTTGACAACCAAACAAGATCTAGACCCATCGCCACTTGAGTCCAGAACTTTCAAAAAAGATCATGAAAGAGCACTTACGCCTCGGATTGCCCTATCAAAGTTTTCAACGTGAGGCTTGAGTTCAGTGACATTCTGTAGGTGCTTGTCGGGTAATCTGGCGTCTTCAACATCACTAACGCTGGTGTTCGACTTGAGAGACTCACATAGCATTCCATCCGCCATCGTTATGCTTGATAAAGTAGCAATTATCGCTTCCGAGCGTAATGAAGGCAGATTTTTGCAGATGGTCGATAACATCCTTGGGGATCTCGGTGCTGTAGCAGACTGTTCATGCGTCAGAATTGGCATATTGATGCAAGACATTGATCAACTCGCATCGGTTCCGGATGTCATTTTTTGCAATCCACTTTGTTCCGGTTGGGTCAAAGCTGGACAGCCATAAGTCTGAGACTCGTGAATGAAGAGCTGGTCCTTACTAAATCCATTCCGTTTGACTGATAGGCAAATCAACGCCTTGGACTTGTTGAGAGAAGCCTTCTGGCATGCCCTGGAATGAATGCCGACGACCATGACCGAGAAAAAAAGACTCGAGATCAGAACCTGGAAAAAGGTGAGTTCCACTCCAAAAGGGCACAGGTCAGACCATTCACCGAAGACGACGAGAGTGTTTGGAGTAGTGGCTGGCATATTCAAGTGGGAAGGAAACTGGAAGTGAAAGGTGGGCGATGGCGAATCGTATCCTGTTGGTTATACGCACAAGCTCAGGTTTGACAGCCTTTATCAGTCATGACAACGGACACGGAATGACATTTCCGAGGGCGGCTTGGCGATCTCAAAGTATTCGGCTTAAACCTAATCAGGAAGTGATGCGCCACAATGACAAAGCAAACTTGAGTAATGCACATTTTCGAAGTGAACGTTCGTAACCAATCTGAATACACTCGTAAAATACCAAGGCAACAGGATGTCGCCGGGTACAATGGTTCATAAATATAGTACACCGGACTGCATCCCAAAAACATTGTTAAGAATCGGTCGACAGTCATTTATCGTATCATATGGGAGTAATGGTACCATAGACGTGAATGAGCATTTAGTAGACGTAGACAAAGCTAAAGAGAATTAATCAGTAACCAATCTCAAGTAGCCGGCAGCTGAGACGTACTTGGGATTTTCGAAATCCGTGATATCAGCCAGCTAACAAGATGAATGAGGGGCTGGACACGATAAGGGAAAGGCAAGAGCTTACAGCAGTGGTGTTTTCGTCGGTTTTGCCCTCAAGAATTCTACGAGCTCTCTCAGCCTCTTTTCTCTTGTTGCTGCGGATGAAAACGAATCGGAAGGCGAGGAAAGTAAGGAACTCGAGACAGTTACAGACAAGGATAGCACCAATTCCGAGTCTGTAGAAGTATAAGAGACGAATCCGATGGTATGTATCCGTTAAATTCATACCTGTAACTGGGTGCTTGGTTCGTCTTGAAGAAAAAGGGCCCGCTGAACATATGGTCAGCAGGGATTGGACGACAGCGATAAAACTTTACGCAATGTTACCGACGCAGACACCGACGAAGATGATAGCACTGGTAAGTTGTTTCTTGGTTTGGCCACCGACCTGAGGGCCAGTCAGTAAAGGTCCGGGGTAAACCATAGATAGCTTGCATTGGACGTGATGAGAGACAATCCGATGACGAAAGACGCTTGGTACGAGCCGGTGAGATAGTAGCACTGCAGAGTGGTAAGGAATCAGCTGAACGAGTATATAAATGACATACGATGAGTCTTCCGACATTGGCGTGAGTAGGTGCAAGGAGGAATCCTAAGGAGCCAGCAATTGTAGGAATCATAAACAACCTGCTCAAAATGAATAACAGTCTGCACCTAAAAGAGAAGATGACGCACATGCAGACCAGCGTTCGGCTGTTATTTGGCAATCTGGAGTTGAGCATTGCTCCGGCACTGATCCAAATGACGACCAGAACACCTTGGGGAATACCAAGTAGCGATGTTTGAAGAGTATCGAATCCTAGTCCCTTGATGATGAGCGTGGAGAACTGGAAATTGGTCAGGAAACATCATGCTGCCAACTAGAAGTAACTCACGTTGCTGATCCCACCGTTAGGGATATTGCCGACGAAGCCCAGGAAGAAGAACAAGTATGACTTGGGATCGCGGAAGAATTCCTGGGCCACAGTCAGAACAAAAGCATCACAATGACTAGAGGAAGACGTACATTGACCTGATCCCACCTAACACCAGCTGTCGGCGCAAGGCCAGTCTGATTCTTGCGAAGACGAGCAATCATAAACAGTCTGTCGTCGCGGGTGAGGAATCGACAGGACGCGATGGTATTGGGCAGGAAGAAAATAATAAAAATTCCCCAGAGCGTGCAGCAAGCACCAACGATGAGGACTTGAGAATGAGGATGAGAGAGTAATTCAACAGCGACAAGGACCTACACTCGTAGCGCCAGCTGGCCAGGGAGCCTTTGATATGTCCAATACCGTACTGGAAGAGGATGAGTTGAGATCCAGTAATGTTGGAGATGACGTACACCAATAAGTCCACCTCCTGCAACACCGACACCATTGGCAGCATACCAGGTACTGATCCTACTCGGCTGCTCGGCCCTAGTATACCACTGCGTACAATATCAGAGCAAATCTACTTGAAGGGAATGAACTGATTTACTAGGGTGGTCACTAGCATAAAGGCAGGATCAGCGATGGACTCTGCCGCGCCACCGAGTACACGCAAGACGACGAGTTGTTCAAAGTTCTTTACAGCGGCTTGACACATGAGGAAGATGCCCCAGAATGCGATGTTCACTCCCTGGCAGATATAATGAGTGACCTAGCTTCACAAAGGAGCTATAGACCAACCAAATAGGTCGAAGGTGGAGACCTTTGCATAGCCAAGTTGGTCGGGATTGCCGCTATGATGCGAAGATTCAGAACATCTAACAAAATAGGCGGGGAAAAAACATACCGGCCATCCAACCAAAGTAAAAGGCGCTCGACAACCAGGAGTATTGTGTACCCTGGAGATTGAGGTCGGTTTTCAGACCGAAGATGGCCGCATAGGAAAGCGTGGTTTTATCGACCTGGAAAGATTTATAAGCAGGAGAATGAAAAGTGAAAAAATAGGACGCACGTAGTAAAAAAAGTAACAGATAGCGAGAATCGAGAGAATAATCATGTCAACCTTTCTCCTCAGTCGTTTCTCCCTGACTGGGTCCAATGCAGCCTCTTCACCATACTTTTCGAGCGCCTCTTGATAGAACTGAGTATTCTCTCCTCGTCTGAGGATTGCGCTCATCCAATGTTCATCCTTGGCGTCGAAATTGTGCTTTTCGGCATCTGAAGATCGAGTTGAAGGTGTCTTTTCGATACGGTCTTCCTCGCCTTTAACGTCCGACATTTACAAGGTTGTAGGATTGAAGTAAATTGCGGGGTGATGATATGGGGAATCGGGGGATCGAGACACAAAATATGAGGCGGCGCTTAGTTTAAGAGGAAAATAAAAATTTGATCGACGGTCCGAAGCGAGATGGGCGGGCCGGTCGTTCAGGGGTACGCTTTATTTGCAGCTCCTCTCCGTCAGCGATCTAGTTCAGCGATCGCGAACTTGGGGAACAGCCGGGCGCTGAGGTTCCTGGATCGAGCCACCACTCCGGTTCCTGGGCCTCATCAGATATTTCAAGCCATTTTGGGCATCAGTCTGAGTCAAATGGGATAACTTGCCAAGGGAATGCAGGTGCAGCCGGAGAGCATATTCAGCCATATACACAAATCTGCAAATTTTTGACTTTATCGTGAAAATCATGGTATGACGTCCCAAGAACACTTTGTCTCAGGTCAACCTGAAAATATGATTTGATTTGAATGCTCACTGCGACAATTAAATCTACAAACGCCATTCGCGTCAAGGGAAAAATCTAACACCTTCACCATCAGCAACTCCAATAAGCTGCGCGCGTCCCGTTTTACACAACACTGCAATCGCCTTTTTCAAAAGCGGCAGCGGAATACCAGACAAAGGGCTCTCGATTGGTGGATCCGTAATATCATAGAACGTCAATATTGTGTTCAGCTGGCCTGTCGACGAGGCCTGATGAACCATCAGCAGGAAGGAAAAAAGCAGAAGCTTGAACAGACCCATTCATGGAGCGTCTCAGCCCATTCTTCGGGCCGCCGCCAGTATAATAGCACAGCTCTCGTTTGTTTTGGCGGATCGTAGACCGCGGAATCGCTGGACACCATAGATTGGAGGATATTAGAGAGATATGAGGATTGTATTCGACCTGGAAGAAGAGATTAGTCGAAGGAGCGATCAGTCAGTCAAGGAATCGAGGTCAGTTGCGGTCAGCGAGAGCAAGATGTAGCATACGATTTATTCGTTCATTGCGCAATATTTCATCCCAGTCGCCACCAGTTATATCAGCATCTTCGACTCTTATCGTGAAGAGTCGTCGATGGCGCGCATAAGCCAATATGAGCCGAGACCATTGAGACGTGGCGATTGAATTTGTATTGGGGTTCGGTTGCTCACTATGGGTCAAGGTTAGAGATAAGAAACGTTGGAATGACGGATCTTCTTGCGTGAAAAATGGATGGATGGAGTGCACTGAGGGCAGCAGGAACCCGGATTCAGAGGTCTTGTGCGTGGTAGCGGACATTGAGGTGAACGTAATTTGATGACGCAAGTTCAGTGACGCGTTTCATCTTGACTGGAACCATGAAGCTAGTCTCATTATTTTTACCATTGCTGGCATTGTCGCCAGTTCTGGGACTACCCAACGAACAAGTCGTTCTCAGCAGCCCTGTTCTCGAGCACAACAAGTTCAAGGTCAGGATTCGAGATAACAATGGCCACCGACGATAAACTCATTCATGTTTGCAGAATGTCGCCAACGAATTTCTCAGCGAAGCGAAGAAGACCATTCTTTTCGGAAAGAAGAATTTAGAGAAGTGGTATCACCAAGGGCGAGAATTCATCCGACAGAACGACCTCTTATACGAACTCGTTTCGCATCCGTCGTTCAAACAACATCAGCTCAGGGTCACCGAACCGGAGCTCTGCGATGATACTGTCCAGCAATATTCTGGATATCTGGATATTGCAGAGGACAAACACCTTTTCTTCTGGTATGTTTTTCGCTGAAGCGTCGACCCTCCTGATACCGTGTCAGGTTCTTCGAAGCTAGATCTTCGCCCGCAGATGCTCCAGTTATTCTCTGGCTGAATGGCGGCCCAGGTTGCAGCTCTTCCACAGGACTCCTGTTTGAACTCGGACCATGCAGGATCAAAGACGGCGGTAAAAACACCTCATTCAATGAGCACAGCTGGAACAACAATGCTAATATCATGTCGGTCGACCAAACCTTTATTACTATGTCAATATTGACGTCTGCATAGCTTCCTCGACCAGCCAGTCAACGTGGGCATGTCGTACGCTGACGATGGCACCACTGTGTCGACCAGTCCTGTAGCAGGCGAAGATGTCTGGGCCTTCCTTCAATTGTTTTTCGCCCGCTATCCCGAATACTCAAAGCTTCCTTTCCACCTTGCTGCTGAATCCTACGGTGCCTACGACTTTTTTTTATCGGGAGCAAGAAGCTGACTTATGAGACTAGGTGGTACCTATGCTCCTAATATCGCCAAGGTCATTCATCGGGAGAACCTGGCGAATCCTGCAAGCAAAATCAACCTTGCATCCGTCGTTCTAGCCAACGGACTGACGGACCCATTGATCCAAATGGGTTCCGTAGCGGATTATGTTTGCGACGGGCCTTATCCTGTCTACGATGATCCACAAGGCCCAGAATGTGAAGCTCTGCGTGCAAAGATTCCGACATGCCAGCGGCTCATCAACAGCTGCTATAGGTTCAACTCGAAACTTACTTGTGTTCCAGCGATCTTGTATTGCAATTCGCAGTTGTTCGGGCCTTTGATGCGTATGCTCTTCTTTCCTCTTCTTCTTGGGTCCATAATATTGACATTTTGTCAACAGAAACCGGTCTGAACCCGTATGACGTACGTCGCAAATGCGATAAATCGAAAGACGGTGACCTGTGCTACCGCGAAATGACGTGGATCGACATCTGGATGAATGACCCTCAGAACAAAGTGGCATTGGGTGTACCTCCGAATCGCGAGTTCCAGTCCTGCAATATGGATGTGAATCAGGCCTTTGCGATGCAGGGAGACGGGATGCATAACAGTGCAGCACTACTTCCAGAGCTTGTCGAAGCTGGAGTGAGGCTTTTGGTATATGCTGGAAACGCCGATATGATGTGTAACTATCTGGTCAGTTTTGCTTTTCCCTCTTCGTTTTCTTCTTCTCCTCCCTTGTTTTCTCTCCCTCCTTTTCCTCATTCTGACCGTATTCATACAGGGCAACGAACGTTGGGTCACAGAGCTCGAGACAAGCTTCTCGAAAGAATTTAGAGCTTCGAAATCTACCCCGTGGATTGTCAAGGCGACTGGGGAGCAGGGTGGCGAGTTCAGGACCGCCGGAGGAGCTGGATTCACGGCTGGAAATGTTACATTTGTGAATGTGTTTGCGTCAGGGTAAGTGGCCTCCATTCTGGTTTCCTCTCTCTTTCGCTGATCGCTCTGCAGACATATGGTGCCTTACGACAGTCCCGAGGCTGCCTTGGATCTTATCACACGTTGGATTCAGGACACTCCATTAATATGATTGTATTAGTGGTTCTTTCTCCAACTCTGTAGAATATATTACGCCTTCACGACCTTTTGACGTGTGCAAACTGTAGCGGATTCAAAGCCGGCTACTTGAAAATACTTGACCGGCGACCCGGTTTTTCCGTCCATCTCTTCCACCCTCTAGGACACCACAATGGCTGCAGTCAAAGTCCTCACCACGGCCCTGAAGCCTATGGCTGCTGTTTTATCGTTTATGAATTTCAGTCAAGTCCATAGGGCGCTCTTTCCTTATCCGTGGTCGACCAGTCTTCATGCTATGAGGTGAATCAGCAGAACAAATTGTCGAATTCCTGTTAATGCTGGTCAGAATATCCATGGCTTATCATGCGAATGCCAAGAGGACATCGAGTCAGCTCTCCTGGGGTACCCATTTGATAGGGTATCTTGTTATGGTGCGTCGAGTTGATCCATCGGTCCTTGAAAATGCTCATTTGCGCTAGTGCTGGGCTGGCATGGTCGGCTCGCATGTACTGCTTGGTATTCCACCACCCATATTATATTCTATTCATCCGTGGATCAATTATCTCGGCGTCCACCTCTTTATGACTTTTGTTTTCGACATTCATCCCGAGGTATGCATCCCCCTAGTCCATTCCAGCCGCCGAGCGATATATAATTCCATCCCAAGTTGCTTGGGTCGCCCATGCTAGGGAATCCCTTCTTCCCCTTGGACGCTATTCTACGAAGCAATGCGGTCACACTGACGCTTTCGCATCTGTCGTCTCCCAATATAGACCCTAGATTGTCAGGATCGCCCGTCTTCCACATCATTCTCGGAGCAGTAGTGTCTTGCGCTGGAGGTGGAGCCGCTGCGACCCTCGGAACCTGGACGCCGACCTGGTCATTCTCGACTCCGGTTTTCTTGAGACCGGAGGCAGACTTCTGGTCTTTGCTTGACGTCTGGGGAGGTTCTGTCGTTGGTGAGTGCGCTATTTCGTATCGAAGATCGTGTCTCAATGGTTCTTGATAAGCTGTTGTATATGGCATAATGACAGCGCATCCGGCGTTTGCACCAGCTGCTGCTCAATTGCATACACCGATTGTTGGAGACGCTGGAGGAAAAGCTTTGGCGACATATGTGCTTATTGCTCTGTTCGGAGCACGGGTATATTTCACGTCGTCTTCCAAACCAGCAGCGGCCAAGGAAGAGAAGAAGGCGATGGAAGGAGAGAAGAAGACGATAGAAGAAGAGAAGAAGACGCAGTAGTGCATTATAATGCTATTTATTGCTAATTAGATCATTCGGAATGTATTCAGCGGAGCGCATGTTATTCTCAAATCTCGAATTTATCAATTTTGGAATGTACAATTCAATGATACAAGTACAGTAGAGCTACCGTTAGTTTCTCTAGGTCATGTAAACAAAATGGGGATTCTGTAGGTCCGTCAGATCCATAAGACCGTCATCATGCACGATGCGCTCTGTCACATCATTGCGCCACTTGGTGTCGGTCTCCTGCTGTGCCATAGAACCTAGTTGTGCAAGATGTTTCTGCTTCTGAGCGTTCAAACGGCGACAATGCAATCCGTAAACTGTTTGGACTGTTAGGATCAAGTTGGAAGAGAGTTTGGGAGCTCACGGATGAATAGAATGGCGTCGATGGCGTAGCATGCCAGCATGGTCTTGATCGCAGTCTGCAAGCAATGCTCTTGTTAAGGAGGGGAAGAGAAGAAGAAAGCGAGACGTACGGTATACCCTGGAGCCTCTTTCGTCAAAAAGATTTGCGGGCCTATGAGGTTGCCAATCTAGCGACATTGTAAGCTTTGTGAAAGAATGTTCAGCGACAGATCTCACAGAATATCCGATGCTAGAGAACCAAGTCAGAGATGGACTGATGCAGTTCTGATAGACGTACTAGTTTACGGCGTACATGGTGGTCTTCTTGGTCAATCCAGCAGTGTTATTCATCACTGCGCCAGGTTAGTATCACGAAGATATATGAGAAAAGAGACGCACTGATAGCTTGACCCAATATGTAGGGCGACCAATAGGTGTATAATACGTAAATGCCCGCCAGGCGACCCTTGGTGTTCGTAAGAGGCAGGACTTGTAGTACTATGACTCCAATCATAGGTGGAATTACACTGAAAAGCGTCAGTGAACCATCAAACGTCGACACGGCGAAACTAACCTAAGTGCTCCAACGACCGTCCTGTATCTCGTCGTCTTCCCAGCTATCCAACTAAATATGAAGGAACCAAGGAAGGATATGACACCAGTGGGAATCGTCAGCAGCGAAGTGATGCGGGATGTATATCCCAAGGACTCTGGAATGAGTGGGTTTGAAACAACGACGAGCGATTACTAGAACAGACTCACTGATAACGATCCCATTGAAGCCAATAAGCCCACCATTGGGAATCTATAGTCCTCATCAGACGAAACAGCGACACCAAGCCATCCATATCCACACATACATTGTTGAAAAGCGATATCAGAAACATGAAATACGTTTTCGGATCCAAAAAGACTTCGCGGACCTGTTCCCACTAAAGGATGCGTCAGTGCGAATGAAACGAAAGACACAGTAAATGAATGAAAGGTCCAGCGGGGAACCTCACCTTGACTACGTGATTCTCCGTCCCGAGCTTCTCATCCTTGACGCGAAGAAGCGCTTGCGCCCTCCTCAGCGGGCTTTTCATCCACACAGCATCCATGACAGTACTAGGAAGGAAACACCAAAGAACCATCGCATAGAAACATGTGAAGGACCCGGATGAGAGGAATATGATCCTCCATGGGGCGATAGGTCCATTGGCCGGAGCGAACGAGCATCCATCTGTACGCCGTATCAGCCAGAACAATGGGAAGAAACGGATGAAGATACTGACATCCAATCAACCCATTAAATACAGACGAGAATGTCGAGAAACAAACCGCGGTTCGGGCGGGTTGCTCTGCTCTCTATGGGTCGATGAGACGGGCTGGCCAAAGAGGTAAGTAAAGGTATACATACCTTGTAAAACCCAGACAATATAGACAACGACGCCGAAATGACGATGCTTTCGAATAGCCCTAGCAATATCCGAACCGTGATCATGGAGCCAAAATTGCGGCACGCGGCCATTAGCTGAGAAGTGCGAGTCAGCGCGACGAACTATGGACGTTTGAAAGAGAGGAGTACTCACCAAAGACAAAACGCCCCAAAAGAACACATTCGTAGCGATATATTTATGCGTCGTAAAGCGCTTCATAAAGTACATCTGCGGAAGCGCCGCAATGATGATGCCGAGGTATATCGAGGAGCTGATCCCTGCGACAAAAACGCGTCAGATTTCGGGATGAAATGCAGCACAGTAGGAACAGGACTTGCAAGAATACTGCTGTCCGACGCTGCATTATCCCATGGTCAGCCAGGAGACTCGCAGATTCGGCTTGCTTACAGGTGAACGTCTTGCAGCATCCCGTAAATCGCACCTTGCCCCACGGAGACTTTATCTAGTGCGCCTATGGTGGTGGATATAGTCTGTCGAGGTATAAGAACATTACAATGGATCGAGAATTACGAAGAGGGAGTCGAGAAATACAAGGAAGAGTCGGGAAATACAAGGAGGAAGGAAATGAAACGAATGAATGAGCGCGAAATATGGACTTCTCACAATCAAGGGAACAAGCAACAAATCAAAGCGGCGGACCATAGCCTTCTCTTCCTTGGACGTCAGAGCCGGGACCTCTCCATGCTCAATCTCGTATTTGGCGAGAAATTCGGCAGCGCGGTCGTACTAAGTAGCATCCATTCAACGTTGAAAATTAAAATAATAGGGATGGGATGGAAAAGTGACGCACTGTTTGCAAAGATTCCGTGGCTTCGTGGACACTGTAGACTTGAGCAGCGGGTTTCTCAGGGACCTCGATATCTTTCTCAGAGAGCTCCACGTCTTTCTCGGCGACTGGGATACCCTTCTCAGAGGAATTGTCCTTGTGCTCCATGGTGGGATGATGGATGCCAAAATATCAAGGAAGCCGTAGAAATAGGATTCTGGAGATCCTAAATTGGCATGCGAATCCTTGCTGTCGTCTCTTATCCGTCCATAGTACCCCGTCTCAGCTGTTCAATCACCCGTCCCAACTGTTCAATCACCCGTCCCAGCTGTTCAATCACCCCGGAGTCCCATCTCTTATCACCCATAAACGCTTGATAAACGCCTTGTCTCCATTCCGAAAGGTTTCCGAAGACCATTCCGAGGCTTCATTGTCCTGCCATTTCGATTCCGTTGATGAGCGACGTTGACAGTCGATTCCGAATGAGACAGAACCGGCCACTAGACGAAAAAAAGAAGAAGAAATCGAGGCTAAAGCCTATAGACCACACATGGAGCCAAATAGCGGATCAGCGGGCCGGAGCCAGTGCAATTCACCGAACACTCACTAGTTTACCGAGCACCCAGGGCATTTTGCTGAGCATGAGACATCGGACGTTGTGCTTGAGACATCGGACACGCTGTGCTTGAGACATGGGACACGTTGTGCTTGAGACATCAGACACTCTGCTTGAGCCTGCGACATTCCGCCTAGCCCTGGAAATCCCTCGGAAACCAAACTTGTTGATAAGACGAAGAAACTTTGCTGGGACGCTTTTCATCGCTCCTGGGATACATACCCGTTCATCGCTACTGGGATAAGTACCCGTTCATCGCTCCTGGGATAAGTACCCGTTCATCTCTCTGATGCCGTCGACACCAAAGGACAGGACTGGAAGGATAACTATTGCTATTGTACGTGGCTCACCAGTGTTCCGCTTTTCTTTTCCTTCCTTTTCGCGATGCGCCTTTCTTCCCTTTTCGTGAACCACTGCGTTCTTCCCTTTTCGCGAACGCCACTGTTGCTTACAACGGTTCTCACCAGGACCGAGGCGGGACATTCACCGACGTCCTTGGGATTGTACCAGGCTGGGACCGCGATATCGTGATAAAATTGCTTTCTGTCGATCCGGATAATTATCGTCAGTACCATCATCATCTTCTCGAACTCTGCTTACAGTAATGTTGTTTATATATGTGCAGTGGACGCACCTACTGAAGGTACTCTTTTCTTTCGTTCCCGTCCCTCTCTTTCCTTTCGTTACCGTCATCTGCAAGTCTCCAAAAGAGCAACTTTTTGCAACGCAAAAGGCCCTTGCGCAAGCACAAAGGAAAATCTCTGACCAACTTACTCACCTTTGTTTTGGCAGGCATACGACGCGTCCTCGAACTCGCGCTCGGAGACCCCATCCCCCGGGGCCAGATCCTCGACACATCCGAGATCGAGGTGATTCGACAGGGGACGACTGTTGCTACAAATGCATTGTTGGAGAGGAAGGGCGTGAAGAGCGCGTTGGTTATTACCAAGGGGTTCAAAGGTAAGTGCGAGCTTCTGGATGCCTTTTCTTGTCTATTCTGCATTTTCTTGTTTACTTATTCTGCCTATTCGCGCTCCCTTTCAACCTCGCTTATTCGCGCTCCCTTTACTTCCTTTCGACAAACTCATTTTCTTGCTATCATCTTGGATCTACAATCACGTTTATTCAAATGCTTTCAACCAAACCCTTCACTCATTAATTATTCGTCTACTCACCCTGGCATTCGATCATTCATCTACTGACCCCATTCGATCATTCATCTCTGCCATTCGATCATTCATCTCTGCCATTCGATCATTCATCTACTGACCCCATTCGACCCCATTGCAGATCTACTCTACATCGGGAACCAAACCCGTCCAGACCTCTTTGCGCTCAATATCCAGAAACCTGGTGTTTTGTTCGAAAAGGTTGTCGAGGTGGATGAGAGGGTCACTATTGCGGATTCGGTCGGCGATGATGCGCGAGATTTGGTAAGCGATGATAGGCGAGGTTCGGCCGGCGATGCACCGAGGCCGTTGAACCTGCCCGAAAATTTCGTTCGTGGCGTCAGCGGCGACGTCGTCCATATATTGAAACACCTCGGTGCGTCAACTTCCTTCTCCTACCTCCAACTCGATTTCTCATGTAAAGCAAAAGACCAAGACGCGGTTTTGGCGGATCTGAAAGGGCTTTGGGAAGACGGGTTTAGGTCTATCGCGATTGTTTTTGCTCATTCGTGCGTTGTCTCTCTTAAAACACTTTCATCTCGACTAATTATTATTTATTCTCGACTATTTATTATTTATTACATCTAGCTATACATTTCCCCACCACGAACATATCGCCCACAACCTCGCACTTCAAGTTGGGTTTACCCATATATCCGTTTCGTCCAGCCTACAAGCTATGGCGAAGATGGTCCCGCGTGGGGCTAGTGCTACCGCCGATGCATATTTGACGCCACATATCAAGGGCTATCTCGACAGCTTTAGGCGGGGTTTCATAGGAAATTTGGAACAGGGAAATACAAGGGTGGAGTTTATGCAGAGTGATGGAGGACTGGTGAATTTTAGGGCGTTTTCGGGATGTGAGTACTCACTACAAGTCCTTTCATATTAATGCCCTTTTGTCCTGACAGTACGATCGATACTTTCTGGCCCTGCTGGTGGCGTCGTGGGATACGCACGCACGTCGTATTATCCTCAAGACCGTATTGGGGTCATTGGATTCGATATGGGAGGGACGAGTACGGATGTTTCGGTGCGCATCTCTTATCCTTCCATCTTTAATACTAACGCCGACATGTATAGCGCTACGCTGGGACTCTTGAACACGTTTTCGAGACTATAACCGCTGGGTAAGCTCTCTCTCACCTCTTTCTTCGTCGCTCACCTCTTACTTGACTATAGAGTACACATCCAAACACCCCAATGCGACATCAGCACCGTCGCTTCCGGCGGTGGATCCATTCTATTCTGGCGAAACGGGCTTTTTGTTGTGGGGCCCGAATCGGCTGGGGCGCATCCTGGACCGGTATGTAGCTGACTTTTTATTGCTCAACTGCTTTGGTAATGATTGTACTGTATAGGCGTGTTATCGCAAAGGCGGACCTTTGACGTATGTTTCCTTTTTTTTCGTCGTGATATCGAACCTTGTTCCATCGTGATGTCGAACCTTGTTCCATCGTGATGTCGAACCTTGTTCCATCGTGATGTCGAACCCTTCTTCATCGTGATATCGAACCCTTCTTCATCGTGATATCGAACCCATCTTCATCGTGATATCGAACCCTTCTTCATCTTGATATCGACTGAATTCGCTGACCATTTTCACAGCATCACAGACGCGAATCTCTTCCTCGGGCGCATCCAGCCAGAATACTTTCCCAAGATCTTCGGTCCATCTGAGGACATGCCGTTGGATGTCGAAATTGTGCAGAGGATGTTTCGCGAGTTGACTGAGGAGATTAATAGGGATATTCGAAGGATTAATGGGGATATTGGAGGGTGCAAGACAGTCGAGGAGGTGGCATCTGGGTACGTCTTGCACTGTTCAAACGAGTTTGTTACTGAACCAAGCCATTAGGTTCCTTGCAGTGGCGAATGAGAGCATGGCGCGTCCCATTCGGTCGTTGAGTGAAGGAAGGGGGTATTCGCTGAAGAATCATGTATGTGATGTTCTAGTCATCAAGTGTACCATTTAACTCTGCTCCAGAACCTTGCCTCCTTTGGCGGTGCTGGAGGCCAACACGCATGCACCCTCGCCCGGATCCTTGGAATCAATCAGGTGATCATACATAAATATTCCTCGATTTTGAGTGCATACGGGATGGCGCTTGCGGATGTTGTTAGTGAGCAGACAATGCCGGCTTCGGAGGTGTGGGATGCGGTCCGTCGCTCTGAAGGCCTCAATGCCAAACTCGACAAACTCATCGCCCGAGCTCGTGATGAGCTCCAGAACCAAGTGGACAAGGATACGGAATTGGTATTTGACAAGTTTCTCTTCATGCGGTATGAGGGGAGTGATACCCAGTTGTTGGTTCCGGAACCGAGAGATGGAGGTGGGCTTCTCTATTTACAACTCTTGATTATTGATTCACCGTATATCGCAGACTACGGCAAATCCTTCCTCGAGATGCATCAAAAGGAGTTTCAGTTTACCCTTCCTCGAAAGGTACGACTTTAACTCATATATTGATGTATCTGACCCCCGCCAGATTCTCGTCGACAATGTCCGAGTTCGGGGTGTTGGTGTTAGTAGAGAAAGTCGGAAGGACGAGGGCGCAAAGTTGTACACCCAGCTCGCTGAAACTACGCCACAACCTATAGATGGTTCTACGGCCACATCTATCGCCCAAGTCTACTTTCAAGACACCGGTCACGTCGCTACCCCGATCTTCCTATTGGACAAACTAAGCCCTGGGAATCGGATTACAGGGCCTGCTATTCTTATTGATGGAGTGGGTGTCAGTTTGAGTTATTTGGCTTTAATTGACATTTCGCAGACCCAAACCCTCCTCATCACTCCTGGCGCCACAGCGACCATCCTTCCCTCGCATGTTATTATCGACGTCGGACTGGGTGAGAAGAGAGAGTTGAGTACCGAGGTCGTTGATCCGATTATGACTTCGGTCTTTGGACATCGCTTTGTGAGTTCCTTTCCTTCTCTTTCACAACCTGGATCTTCCTTTTCCTTCCTTCCTTGACAAGAATCCTTTCCCAGATGGCGATCGCAGAAATGATGGGCCGGACCCTCCAAAAGACCTCCGTATCCCTCCAGATCAAGGAGCGACTCGACTTTAGTTGTGCCATATTCGATGAGGAGGGGTATTTGGTGGCGAATGCGCCGCATGTGCCCGTTCATCTTGGTATTTATCTCTCTCTCTCAAATCTCTTCCGACTTTGAACTCGAATGTCTTCCAACTTTGAACTCGAATGTCTTCCAACTTTGACCAACACTTCTTCCTTGCAGGCGCCATGTCATACTGCGTGCAGTTCCAGCTCAAGTACTGGGAAGGACGGTTGAAGCGCGGGGATGTGCTTGTGTCGAATCATCCGCAGGCTGGGGGGAGTCATTTGCCTGTGCGTACAGGATTTACATGATTTAATAGATTTATATGATTCAGTGGCCTAACACATCGTAATCGCCTAACACATCGTACAGGATATAACAGTCGTCACTCCAGTCTTTGGCGTGCAGGACGAGATTATCTTTTTTGTGGCGTCGAGGGGACATCATGGTGCGTCTCTTCTTTCCTGATGTTTCTTGTCGAGTTGCTCACCAGAACTCGCAGGCGATATCGGGGGTTTAGATGTATGTTTTCCTCCTTCCTCTTTTCATATCTCCTCCTTCCTCATAGAACGATAATATACTGACGAAGAACAGGCCAACTCGATGCCGCCAAACTCCACCGTAAGCTGCTCTCTGCTCTTTAATCAAATATTCTGGTCTCTAATTAAATATCTCGATAACCGGTCCCATCAGGAAATATGGCAAGAGGGCGCGCAGATTATGAGTATGAAGCTTGTTAGTGATGGCAAATTCAATGGTACGTGCCATTCTTTTCCTGGTTCCTCGTACCATTCTTTCCTGGTTCCCTCGTTCGACTACACATCATCTTATCATCTTTTCAGAACCCGAAATCACAAAAATATTCCAACAGGCGGGGGAATACCCGCAGTGCGCGGCGTCGAGACGCATACAGGACAATTTGACGGATCTGCAGGCGCAGGTTGCGGCGAATGCTGTTGGAGGTGGGTGTGACTACGAGTTGGACGAACGTGGCGCTGACACTCATTTCTATAGTATCCTACATCGAAAAGCTGTTTCAAGAATTTGGTGGGGTTGTTGTGAGGGTACCTTGTCTCCATCCTATTTTTTTTTTCAGACTAACATGTTCACTATCGTCCAGGCCTACATGCGCGCCATCCGCGACAATGCCGAGATTGCCGTGCGCAAGCTGTTTAGGGATACTGTGAGGAAGATGGGGAAGAGGAGGTTGTATGCAGTTGATTATATGGATAATGGCGCTGGTGAGTCTCGCGTCCTTTCTCAGCTCTCGATATCTCATTGTGGATTCGTAGCTATCCAGCTTACTATAACACTCGGTACACCTTTCCTTCCTCATTTGCTTGGTACTCTATCTCAGCGTTGATCTGTAGACGAAGAAACCGGATCGGCTGTATTTGATTTTGAGGGTTCGAGTCCTGAGGTGTACGTGTTTCCCTAACTTTCTTCGTGTTTTTGTTTTTGTTTTTGTTTTTGTTTTTCTTCATCACTCATGATCCCCGCAGCCACGCCAACACGAATGCGCCTGAAGCGGTCGTTCGGTCGGCATTGACGTACTGTATGCGGTGTCTTGTTGGGACTGATGTCTGTTCTCTTCACTTCAAGTTTCACGCACTAATCTAATATTCGACGCAGATGCCCCTCAACGCCGGTGTAATGGTCCCCATAACTCTCGTCGTCCCGCCCAACTCCATCGTTAACCCGTCAGAGTGGGCTGCGGTGAGCTCGGGGAATACGGAGGTGGGTTTCCAGTTCTATCTATACTGTACTTATTGCCCATACTATACTTATTGCTTATACTGGACTTATTGCTTATACTATACTTATTGCTTATACTATACTTATTGCCTATACTATACTTATTGCCTATACTATACTTACTTGGATGATACGTGGCTACCGACTTGGTTGATTCTGTCTAATACGCCACACACAGGTCTCGCAGAGAGTGGTGGATGTGGTGTTCAAGGCGTTTGGGGCGGTGGCTGGGTCGCAGGTATTTACTCCTCTTCTCTTTTATCTTTGGTTTTATTTTTTCTCTTCTCCGCTTTTTCACTGCTATCTACTTTCCCTTTTCCTCTCTTCCATCTCCTTTCTCTGTTCTTTCGTCACGATAGACCCACCTGCTGACCCACCCCCCAGGGCTGCATGAACGTCTTCCAGTTCAACTACGGCGAGTATCACTATGGGGAGACGATTTGTGGCGGGAGCGGCGCGGGGCCGGGGTGGGTTGGGACGCATGGCGTGCATGTGCATATGTGAGTCGAGGTCTTTTCGTGGATTCTACGGTCATTTCGTGGATTCTACGGCCATTTCGTGGATTCTACGGAGATTTCGTGGGTTCTATACATAGTCTCGCCCTCTTCTAACCTCCATTTCGTGTCTCTCTTAACCGTCATTTCTTTTGAACGAACATTGAATTTCGACTGACTTTTCGCTGGCACATTTTTGCCTTACTCTTACTCATACTCATAATCTGCTCCTACTCCTACTGATAGTCTTACTCATACTGATAATCCTACTCATGCTGATAATCTGCAGGACCAACACCCGCATCACGGATATCGAGACCATCGAGAAGAGGTTTCCGGTTGTGGTTTGGGAGTTTTCGGTTAGGGAGGGGTCGGGGGGTGGGGTGAGCCTTTCGAGTCTTTTTTGGTTACGTCAAGTTGTTTCGAGTGCTTTTTGGTAAAGTTGCTTTGAGTCGATGGTCCTTTTATATCTCGAGTCCTTTTCCTTTCGAGTCCTTTTCCTTTCGAGTCCTTTTCCCTTCGAGTCACTTGGCTAATCCTTCTTTCTTCTTGAGTTGATCTTTTTTTGTTCCCCACTGGACCTTTCTTTGTTCCCCACTACACCTTTCTTTGTTCCTCACTTCACTTTGTCTTTGTTCCCCACTGCACCTTTCTTTGTTCCTCACTTCACTTCACTTCGTCTTTGTTCCATCCTCCCTTTATCCTCTTTTATCGAGTGCGACCGCTAACACCCAACAGGGCCTCTTCACCGGCGGAAACGGCGTGCATCGCGAATTCGAGTTTTCAAGGCCTGTGGATGCTTTTCTCATTGGGGAGAGGAGGGTTACGGAGCCGTATGGGATGGAGGGAGGTGCGTTGGGTTTTTGTTATGCTTTTTTCTTTGCTTCTGGATTCTTCTTTGACTTTTTTCTTTTGGATTATTCTTCGACTTTTCTTTTGGATTCTTCGTCGACTTTTTTCTTCTGGATTCTTCTTCGACTTTTTTCTTTTGGATTCTTCGACTTTTTCTTTTGGATTCTTCTTCGACTTTTCTTCTGGAATGTTCGAGCTTTGAAATCTCTGAGCGCCAAGGACTGTACTGATTACTTTTGCTAGGCGCTCCAGGCCAGCGCGGGGCGCATTATTGGGTGCGCAAGGCCCCAGATGGGGGGGAGAGGGTTGTTAATGTCGGGGGCAGGGGTGAGTCTTCCCTTTCTTCTTTCACTGGTTTCAGAGATTCCTCGTCCTTCACCAATTTCGGGGTTTTATGGATTCGTGATTCATTTGATCCGAGTTTCATCGATTTCTTTCATTCGATGCAAGTATTTACTGACTGACTGACTGACTACCTCTCAGCGACACTGCATGTCCAGCCCGGAGAGAGGATTGTTATACATACACCTGTGAGTACCTCTTTGCTTTTTATTTCTATTTGCTTCGCTTTGTCGTCTACTTCAAAGACTCGTGTACTTGGAAGACTCAATCCTCACTGTTCCATCATTCAATTCTGCTGGATATTCATCCAGGTACTCTGATTTTTCATGTGCTCACTGCGATCATAGGGCGGTGGCGGATGGGGCGCTCTTCCCGATAAGGATCTGACTTCGATAAAGGAGGAGTTGACTTTAGTTCGAAAGGACAAGCAGTCTACTATGAAACAAGACGATGCAGAGAAACCTGCCGAGAGGCCATTCTGGCGCGCTACAGGCTCTATTGCCAGTTACGCAGCGGCGCAGAATGAAGGGGGTTAAGAAATTTGTCTCATTCGTACCCAATCTATTGGCAATGTGTTTCAATTCTAAAAATGACTACCTAGTACCTGGCTTGAGGTTTGGTCACATCCCCATGTCCCCGATAGTCCTGTCTGATTGCCCATGACACCTGTTCAATTTGTAGCGCATTTTCGAAATCTTGTACTTTGGTGCTTCTCCTTTCCACTAGGTACAGTTTTGGCGAGGTGAATGTTCTGGATCTGGACCATGATGAACCTATCACTGAAGACTGTCCTTTGTGCTCTGCAGGCTGTCCAAAACCTCAATAGCGCCATAATAGTGCTTGTCTCTCTCTCTGCTCTCTGCTTCTTGGCAAGATCTTTTTATTGGTCTTTATACAACTGAGAACTCCTCCTATATCATCCTTTGTTGACCTCTGATCATGTTTGAAGCTCCTGTCTGAACTAAAGACTGATTTTTTGCAATCTGTGACATACTCCTGTTTTTCTGGACTCAGCATCCCATTCAAGATCTCAGGGCCATCCTAGATAATTCCATCAACTTCACATATGCCCTGGCTTCTACACACAAGCACAATCTTATTAGGATCTGATAAGGAGATAAGATCGGTGTGACCATTTGATTTGATGTGGCTGTGCAAAGAAAACATGCACAGCGGCCCGCAGGTCATTTTCATGGCTGGCAATGATGCTTCATCTTTGTGACCATGAAAAAAAAAAATCTTTGCCAGCTGTCAACATTCAATGAGATTTTTTCTCAAATCTTGGCCACCAGGAAGAGACTGGATTTTTGTTGGTGGGAAGATGAACCAGCCAAAGACAACATTTTCATGCCTCAGACATTTCATATCTTCCCAAATGGGAAGATGTTTTGAGAAAAAGGCACAATCACCTGGTGTAGCACACCTTCTTAGGCAACTTTAGATTCTATGTCGATGATATCTGGATTTCTAATCTGCATGTTCTTGAGACCGAGTGAGGACCCAAAGTAGGACTCACAAGCTTGCTATTGTTCTTTTGTGCCCTTGGATGGATGATGGGATCTAGGCTTCTATTGTCTGAGCGAAATAGACTCTGCTATGATATCTCTGTGATCTGCGGAGACAAATCAGGATCTGGATTCTCAATTTTCTGTGGATCATAGGTTTGACAGGTCGAATTGCATCCATGGACACTCTGGAAGCTATATCCTATTTTTCATCCTACACCATGGTGATGGCTCTCAGGATTGTACTTTGTAAGTATCATCAGAGTCTGAATCATCACATCATATCCCCAGCAGCTGCGAGGTTATCATTTTGATTCCCAATCTTCCCATGGCTCCTCAGTTGTTCTTTGATCCATGAACATTATAAATCCAACATATCATCTCAACATGCTCTACAGTTAACCAAGAAGGTGTGCTGAACCAGGTGAATCTTCATCAGCATGGTCATTTGAATTCCTAGCTATTGCCAAAAATGAAAAATGTTCACAAGAAGTGAAAATTCAACATCTTCATGATACCAAAATTATGATCTTAACATCTTCCCAATGGAATAGCAGAGGTCAGAGTAGCCATTTCTGGCCATTTCTGATGTGCTTCTGGGATCACACACAGAAACAGTGCTTTTTTCAGAAATGACCAGAGATGAGAAGCGGCTCTGGAGCTGCTTCTCAACACTTCTTGCAAGTAGGAAAGACATTTAACCCTATTGTAACCCTATTGTGAGACTGTCCCTCCCTTATTTTTGGTCATTTCCCACCTGACTGTTGAAGGCTTGGAGCTATGGTGGCAATATAGTACAATTATAAACTATTTAGAGGAATTGTAACCCACTAATGAGGCAAAAAGCTAGGCATGCCACCAGCCGTGAAAATATCCGCAGATGTGGCTGTGCTGAGTCATCCGCATCCACGGGTGCGGATGCTTGCAGATGCAGAGATGACTTTCAAATAATTTCAACTCTGAGTCTTGATTATATATTGACAAAGTGAACTTGATACAGGTATTCAATGGGTATTACATAGTAATTGTACTGATTAATGTCCACTTCCAATGATAAAACTTCTTCAAATAGCAATAAAAGACTCAAACATTTGCGGATATCTGTGATATGACTGTGGGAACATCCACAGAGCCGGATGCGCCCGGATGCAGAGCTCAGTTTCATAATGATCAATATCCACAGAGCCGGATGCGGATGATCTGTATCTGTGGTATGCCTTGTTCTTTCTATGGGAGAAGTCTTTGGTAAGCTCAGCAGAGAGGCTGGAGACATGGCTAATGGAAAACTTCTCCCGTAGAGAAGTTGGTTACCAGCCTAGCAAAAAGACAGCATACTGCGGCGATCTGTATGGTAGCAACTTGAAAGTAGGCATTACTCAATGTAACAGTGGCCCTGGTAGCAACCGGCCCCTTGTTAGCCATTACAGTTGCTCGAATTAGCAACCGATAGGGAAGAAAAATTTGAAAATAACAGGGCTAGAGCAGTGGTGGACATTTGACTGGTGGACCAGATAGCAACCGGATCTATGTTATGCATTACAGTTGCTACTGTACAGATCACTGCAGTATAGGGCAAAAGGCCAGTGTTATTTATCAGTAAGCCAGTGATGATATAACAGCTCGTTCAACTTACTCTAATACAATTTGTTGGCACCCAGACAGCAGAAGTACTGTCAACCCAGAAGCAACCCCAAGAAGTGACCCCAGAAGTGACATCAGAAATGGGCGGTCAGAGTAGGCATTGTTTCTGGCCTTTTCTGGTCAAACAAAGTGCATCAGAAATGGCCCCAGAAACGAAATCAGAAGTGGCCGGCTACACTAAAGGAGTTGATTAGAACATCATGACTGCGGTAACTATGGAAGCTTCTAGAATCTATATGGTATTCTATTTAACAACCAGGTGGGTCTTTGATACCAAGAGCTCAATAGCAGCCCCTAATTCCTTCCCCTTGACACTGGTATGATTTTGAATTTACTTTCTACCTGCGATAATACAGCATCCTGATTTGTTGAATAGCATTGGCTCCAGCACCATAAAATACATCAGCTGCTCAACATTGTGAAGTTCAGGTTCTCCTTATAAATTCCTCTAGTATATGATTTG
Organism: Mycena floridula; assembly: GCA_029320655.1. Taxonomy (NCBI): domain Eukaryota; kingdom Fungi; phylum Basidiomycota; class Agaricomycetes; order Agaricales; family Mycenaceae; genus Mycena; species Mycena floridula. The sequence continues at coordinate 3,135,161 of JARIHS010000004.1, read as the reverse complement.
TGAACTCTGATTCCATCCTTCAGGCCTTCAGGCTCCAAGCTTCAAACTCATGTCACCTACAAATTTCGATGTGTGTTTTGCCAGAATCCAAGGAGACGAGACACTCTGGCGAACAGGCGGCACGGATATACTTGGACATCCCATAACAAATGTTTCTGATTTGTTTGGCATCAACTACAAAATGTGTGTATCCCAATGTGGGGCTGCACCAGAGGCCTTCTCTTTTCCTGCATTCTCCACGCAGTTCAGCTCCTTCATGTTACCGTTTCTCGCACTGACCGCACAACTCCCGTTTGGAGCGACAAATTCTGCAGACAATTTTTCCACCATTGCGCTGACAATCGGTTCCCCAACTCTCGCCATTTTTTCCTTGATCATCACTGTGCTTAATTCACGCTGGCTGAAACGCCGGTTTGCGCGGATATCATATCCGAACACCAACTACGCAGTCACTGTGCTCATTAACTTGCAGCAATCGCTGCTTCGAGTGGAAACTGAGGATTCAAATGGATGTCCATTGCTGGCGTCACTCATCGTACTTCCCCAGAATGACCAGTGGTGGCGACGTGGAGCCGAAACTCTCATGTTCACACACACCTGGTCGATGGTCAACATCGCCACAGTAATGTGGGCCATCATAGCATATCTTCTGACAGTAACGTCTATGGACCCCAAATCTTTCAAAGTCATTGGTCCAGCTGTAGCTTGCGCATGGCTATGGCTATTGCCTCTTGTGGTTGGATGGTTCCAGACATCGCCGAACTGCGATGAAGCAATGCTCAAGCTGAAAGTCGCAGGATTGAACGAGACAGTATATATTGCTGTTGGAGACAAGGGATCGACAGATCCTCCAAAACTTGTCAGAGAAGGTGCCGGTCGTTTCGCTATCGAGGTCTGGCCACCGCGCAGGAGCAACGAGATCAAACCAGGCAAGTGATTTGTCTTTCCCTTCTTCACAGGATTTTCAGACAATATCTCACAGACTTTGACATGTCCGATGAATCACGAAGCCCACCGTTTTATAATTATTCACGAGTTTTCTCTTGGGCCCGCGCGGCTGAAAAGGTTGCATCAGGTTTTGAAGCAGCCTCTTTTCAGGCCGGCAGACGAGAACCTGTAACTGGGTCAGCAGAATGGACAAATTCCGATCACCGTGGGTCAGATGTTCACTCCGACAACAGAGTTGGAAATGCTGTGGGTATTCGGGAGTATATTGATTTTGGTCAGCAAGCAAGCCGTTGGGGTCCTGAAGTATGGACCAGATTTGGTTATTCAGCTGTTATGGCCTGTATATTCCAGTGGACTAGTGTTGGGTCAGCAGTGTTTGCTGCCTGGATGACTCCTGCTGTCGGCCTTGGGTAAGGAACCTTTAAGGCTGCCCTTTCATTTCTCATGCAAAATTCCTTCAGATGCCACAGTGGATCCTTCATAGTTTACGGTGCCTTGTCAACATTTGCCTTTTTCATGATTCTTGTGGGGGAGGTTCTGCAGCAATTTTATCACCCAACCACCTCTCACCTCCGAGTCCATAAATCAATGGGGTTTTTTGCTCTTGTTTGTCGCCGAATTGGCAAGGTGGGTCATCTTGCTCTATCAATGCAAATTCTAAATGAACATCCGCTGTAGATTACTGCTTGGTCCAACGCCATCATATTCATTGTAGTTGACATCCTGGCCTTTGCCAATGTTCTGGATAACTGCTATTGCGACTCAAGCGTGATGGGACTGGGATCAGATCATGGGTACAACCTCCTCATTTATAACCCATCCATGGACATTCTAAGTTGGTGGGTTGGTGCGGTCATTGTTTCTACCATTTCAGCAATTGTATTCTGGTTCTCAATCTTCACTCTTGGGCGTTAGCTGTTCTAGTAGTAGCTATTGGATATTCCCTCCTACTTAACTTCCATTCAGAACACTACTTGGTTGAAATGATTAGCTTGTGACAATACACATTTGATAACATAAACGCACTTGAAAGTCAGAGGAATTCATCAGTATCGTTGCCTCGGGTGGTGGATCCATTCTATTCTGGCGAAACGGGCTTTTTGTTGTGGGGCCTGAATCGGCTGGGGCGCATCCTGGACCGGTATGTAGCTGACTTTATTGTCGAACTGTTTGGTAATGATTGTACTATATAGGCGTGTTATCGCAAAGGCGGAGGCGGACCTTTGACGTATGTTTCCATTTTTTCGTCTTGATATCGAACCTTCTTCCATCTTGATATCGAGCCTTTCTCCATTGTGATGTCGAACGAGGAAACGGGTATACAAAGACTGGACCAATCTCGCGGTGATTGAGATTTGGCGGCCTCTTGGACAGAGTCAGCACAAGAGGCTCATTTCCAAACACGTATTGCAAAGGTTTTACGGGGTTGTCCTCCCCCGAAGGCAAAGGAGTAGTTAGTTGACGGTCACTGGGACTCCATTTCAATCTCGATAATCATATACATGTCAATGAGTGTAATACTGAACAATGTGTGTTAGGGAATCCGCATCTGTGGCACCGGATGTCCTTCTAGCCATAGGTTCATCCAGCTTTGGGTTTGTACCTCTGTCCAACCAATCTGATCCATCTTGAACTGCGCATAGCTTTTCCAGTCAATGGAAAAGTAGTCGACAATACGCTGCTCCAGCGCATCCTTGGTCATTTCGGGTGGTACACTGCAGATAGTCAGTACACTGATACATGATCCAAGATGAAAGGACTCACTATCGGTCAATCGGGGTATTGACAGCGGTCATTATGGTCTTGAGAGTCTCGTTGAAAGGAGCAACGGTATCGATGGTGTAAACGTACGGTGGACCGAGCATTGCTGCAGCTCCGTGCTGGTGACCACCTCTGGTAGTGTATGCACACCACTGATTCTTCCCGGGATTGGCGGGACACTCGGTGCTGATGTATTTGACAATGAAAGGGACTCTGTAAAGCAATCAATTTCAATCCAGCTGAATTGCTAGAGATTCTGCTAACCCTCGACACCTGAGACACAGTGTCAGCGGCAGGAAACACAAAAAAGAAACAAAGCTCACAATGCGGCATAAGGACTTGGAGAAAGCATTGGTCTTCCGATACCGAGTAGAGCTTTTGATGACCCCTAATTGCGCGTTAGCTTTGCGAATACATATGTAGAGGGAGGACAGACCAGAATGGCATCATATTCTTTTCTCTCCACCTGTCCGACTTGTACGAGATTTGGGGGAACAGGATGTCCCTCTTCTTCCTTGGCCATGCTGATAAACTTCATGTCGCCAACGGATGCAGTCAGATTCTCCCAAAATTCGAGGTCGTAGATGTCCAAGAAATACTCAGATCCTAGAAAGGCAGATTAGTCAACTGACATCTATATTGTAGAGACGTACGTTTCGCGAGGATTATTATCTGATCCTTGCGTTTTGCCAAAGGAACAACTGGGGAGTCTTCGCATCCTGTGTAATGGTAACCTCTATGATACATTGAGCGATTCCTCAGGTATCAGCCGGAGAGGTATAACTCACAGATAAAAGTGCTTTTCGGGCATCTAACAAGGCAGGATTTAGTTATCAATATTGAGAAACAGCACGGCTGAACCTGGTACGGTCTGTGCAGGTATGTAGCGTCGTCTTCATCATAGACTTTGGTACTCACACTAGATTCCATTCATTTCCCAGGGGATTGAATGACCAGGTCTCTTCGGGAGCGGACCAATAGCCGCTTCCGGGCGTGCTACCCCAGAAGCTCACTGCGAAAATCTTCCAGACAGGACTGGAACAATATTAGTACCTTGATATCACGAAGCTGCGTCACTTACATTCCATGGAGATTCTCTGGGCTTTCGAGGCAACCTATTGTATCATTGATGCACCATACTACATGCTGGTCCTCTGCCCAGACATGGGTCACCAGACTCCCCAAGCTCGAATAGGTTTCCATCAATGAGGTGTAAGGCGAGATGATGAAGAAGTAATTCCTCTTTCGAAGCACTTCTATCTGAAGAAGGTTGAGCAGACAATGCAGGGCAGATACATATATGCCTTACCACTGATTCCAACCAGATCACCTCGCCAGAGGTGCCACGGCTGCAAACAGTTAGTCGGGCGACGTGAGATGCATACAGACCACCTACTGGTCAACTGATAATATAAAGTACCAATAGGTAGCCAGTATGACCTGACAAAATCAATTCCAGCTCTCCCACTTGAATCGAGCCCACCTTTGGAGGCTGTAAATCCGAGTCGGTATTATTTTGTTCCAGGTATTTCACCAAGGCATCCATTTGCTCCGTATTAGATTTGTGGTGGAAGTTTTCGAGATTAGTGAGCAGTGGCAAGGCTTTACTGGCTGACCTGGCTTCGGATAACTGCCGAGCTCTCGCAGCGATAGCATCTTCTGAGCTGAGTGGTGTCAGGGCCGGATACAAAGCTTCATTGTTGACCAGCGAGACGTTGAAATAAGCGAACAGAAAGACAGGCTGTTGTACGATTTGTGGACTTGGATTTCTCCCTTCGTTGAAGACGTGGAATAGAGTGAACGTCGTAGGGATAAGGATGGCCAGCAGCGCCAATATGGATCTGGGGCTGTCTGATTGCTTCATGGCTGGGGGCTATTCCGCTGCGGAACAGAAGCATAGATGAGGGAGAGAAGAAGGATGGGAATGTCTGGGTGCGTGAGCCAAAACGGGTTTCCATACTAGTTACATGCGATGCTCGCAGACCCGTTATCCCTGTAATATATCAGACTTATTCAGTGAAGCAAGGATTAAGGCTGTCAACGATTGAACTGAACTTGAGCGTCAACTGTATTTCGTTCAACAGAAGTAGAAATTGGTGTTGACTTGAATGTTTTTACCCCCGCATTTCCTTTTTCGTAATTCCCCCATATAGTAATTCAGTCACATGTTCGGGGGTGCCCGCTTTTGGGCGCTCTGCTGAAATCTCAAGCAAGTCATATATATAGATAAATATGTGAGTTTTACCACTTTATTTCCAGTAACACATTCCCTAAAAAAATAACTACATCTTAGACTCAGCTCTTTTCGAGGGTGCGGAAAGAGCACTGGTAACTGATCTGTCACAGATGTCCGCGGGTCATTTTCACAGCCGTGAAAATGGCCGGCGATGATGCTTTATTCTGGCCGGAAAAAAAAAATCTTTGCCGGTCGTGAACAGCAGGGCGAAAATTGATTTGGCCGACGTTTGCGGTGGGAATCTTCACCCAAATGTTCATGGCCGGCAAACATTTCTCGTTTTTCTGGCCGCCAAGATAAAGCATCATCGCGGGCCATTTTCATGGCCGTGAAAATGACCCGCGATCTGTGTGTGCCGCAGATGAAGAAGCCGGGTCGGCTATCTTTGATTTCGAGGGATCGAGTCTGGAGGTGTACGTGTTTCCTTGATTTTCTTCATTACTTACGCTCCTCGCAGCCACGCCAACATGAATGCACCAGAAGCGGTTGTTCGGTCGGCATTGACGTATTGCATGCGGTATTTTGTTGGGATTGATGTGAGTCGGGTCTTCTTCTCTTCTATTCAGTTCAAGTTTCATGTACTAATATTTGATCCAGATGCACCTCAACGGCGGCGTAATGGTCCCCATAACCCTCGTCGTCCCGCCAAACTCTATCGTCGGAGTGGGTTGCGGTGAGCTCGGGGAATACAGAGGTGTCGCAGAGGGTGGTGGATGTGGTGTTGAAGGCGTTTGGAGCGTATGCTGCTGAAAGTGGGTAAAAATTATTTCCCCCGACACCTCTCCAAAATCTGTTCCCCTGACCAATGATTCTGTTCCCCCCGACTCTCTTCAGGTTCCCCCCCCAATTGACATGAGAGAGACTTGGGCTTTTCAAGGCATATAATGTTATTTCATATGTAGTAGTTGTCCTTGAGATATGTTAGAGCAGTCCAAATTGGTTTGGACCTTGGGAGGGGGGAAAGCTCGCGAAAAATTGTCATGTGATCATCAAAGTCGAGCTGTAAATCATGGTGCACAATGTGTGAAACTTTACCAGAGGTCCTGGCCATTATTTCTAAAGATACTGGTTTACATCCAGATGTCCCTCAATTGCACACTGTCTGATATACTGGCCAGATATCTGTCTAAATTAACATCTTGCATTTCCCAGTCCTTAGCTGAGTCAATTCAAGACTGACCACAGAGGAGGAGCAATTAATGGCAAATTAATGGTCAAATGGGAACTTTCCAAGAGGGGCTCAGTACTGTGCCAATACAGTACTTTGAGACCTGAGCTATCAGTTTCTGAATCAGAAATCAAAATCATTTTAAGCCGAGCTGCCGATGCACGTGGCTTAGATAACCCATCATCCATGTGTACTTGGCCGCGTGTCAGACCTCGGTCAGCGACGAGCGTCGGTCAGTCGGTTGGCCCAATTGGCTAAATTGGGGCAGTGGCCCCTCGCAGACACATGCTTAGAATGTTCTTGTAGGCACAAAATCCTGGGTTGCAGACAATAAACCCACTGCGTTTGTGTTATTCTCAAGGTTTGACTGGGTCCAATGCATACAGTTCACCAGCAGCTAGATTAGGCAACAGGCAGGTAGTTGTTGGGGTCGGGACCTGTGAAAACATCTGCCAATGCGATGAAAAATCAACCAAGTGCACATGGATGATGGGTTATCTAAGCCACGTGCATCGGCAGCTCGGCTTAAAATGATTTTGATTTCTGATTCAGAAACTGATAGCTCAGGTCTCAAAGTACTGTATTGGCACAGTACTGAGCCCCTCTTGGAAAGTTCCCATTTGACCATTAATTTGCCATTAATTGCTCCCCCTCTGTGGTCAGTCTTGAATTGACTCAGCTAAGGACTGGGAAATGCAAGATGTTAATTTAGGCAGATATCTGGCCAGTATATCAGACAGTGTGCAATTGAGGGACATCTGGATGTAAACTAGTATCTTTAGAAATAATGGCCAGGACCTCTGGTAAAGTTTCACACATTGTGCACCATGATTTACAGCTCGACTTTGATGATCACATGACAATTTTTCGCGAGCTTTCCCCCCTCCCAAGGTCCAAACCAATTTGGACTGCTCTAACATATCTCAAGGACAACTACTACATATGAAATAACATTATATGCCTTGAAAAGCCCAGGTCTCTCTCATGTCAATTGGGGGGGGGGGGGGGGGGAACCTGAAGAGAGTCGGGGGGAACAGAATCATTGGTCGGGGGAACAAATTTTGGAGAGGTGTCGGGGGAAATAATTTTTACCCACTTTCAGCAGCATAGGAGCGGCAGCTGGGTCGCAGGTATCTATTCCTCTTCTCTTTTTGCTTTTCTGTTCTCTGCTTTTTCTCTGCTATCTATAATTTCTTTCCTTAACCCTCACCTAATGACCCACTCCATAGGTGCATGAACGTCTTCCAGTTCAACTACAGGGAGTATCACTACGGTGAGACGATTTGTGGAGGGAGTGGCGCGGGGGCTGGGACGCATGGCGTACATGTGCATATGTGAGTGTTTCTTCATGATCATCTACTTATTTGGCTTCTTTTTTCGAGCTTTGAGTTCGACTCTGGATTTAGACTTGGCGACTTGCGCTACGACTTTTGACTGTGACAACTCACTGACCTGATAATCTGCAGGACCAACACCCGCATCACGGATATTGAGACTATTCGGAAGGGGTTTCCGGTTGTGGTTTGCGAGTTTGCGACTAAGGAGGGGTGTGGAGGTGTGGTGAGTCTTTCAAGTTACCTTTTTGTTTTTGTTCTTTTCAAGTCCTTTTTTAAATTTTTATTTCCAGTTCTTTTTTTATTTCGAGTCCTTTTCTTTTCGAGTCCCTTTCCTTTTGAGTCTCTTGGTTCATCCTTTCTTTCTTGACTTCATCTTTTTTGTTCCTCACTTTATCCTCTTTCATTGAAATGAGACCGCTAACACCCAACAGGGCCTCTTCACCGGTGGAAACGGCGTACATCGCGAGTTCGAGCTCTTTTAGCGACACTGCACGTCCAGCCTGAAGAGGGGATTGTTATACATACACCTGTGAGTACTTCTTTGCTTTGTACTTTTATTATGATCTCGGAAGACTCAATTTTCACTGTTCCATCATTCATTTCTGATGGATCTTCATCCAGGTATCCTGATCCACATTTATAGGGCGGTGGTGGATGGGATGCTCTTCTCGACAGGGATCCAATTTCAGTAAAGGAGGAATTGACTTCAGTTCGGAAGGACAAGCACTCTACCATCCACGATGAGGAATCAGGTGATGCAGAGAAGCCTGCCGAGAAACCATTCTGGCGCGCCACAGGCTCTATTGCTAGTTTCGCAGCGGCGCAGAATGAGGGGTTTAAGAAATTTGTCTCATTCGTATCAAATCCATACAGCCTGGAAAATAATAATCCGGATGTAGAATGAAGCTATTATTAATACTCTGTGAACTATAATATACACAAAGGTTGCCCGCCAATGATGCGCCACAAATTCAATCAAATCTGAGCTACCTTCTTGCTGGCGGTGGCGGATAAGCTAATTTCTCGACGGCTTTCCACTCCTCATTCTCATCAAACATCTTCTGGATCGGCTCCAGCAAACTGACGATACCTTCACCGACTCCCGCTTTGAGATCACCAGGATGGATCAACTTGTTGGCAAAATCGTCTTTGATACACTGGAATGATGGGCAATGCACCGGTCCCCCAAACCTGGGATGTCGAGGAATGGTAAAGACAGTGCCGGTGGGCGCGTCCGGACCAACAAAAGGGTTTGCCTGATCTTGACGCTCGATCCTCATCTCGCTGATGGGGATCAAGACCGCTTCCAAAAAGCTGAGCAGCCCATTGTTCTCGACAATGCCCTCTTCACAAAAGACGGCTTTGATCTTTTTACGGACAGTGGCAGGAGGATCGAGGAAATCGATTTTGGAATTGGGGTCAGACGAGGACATTTTGCCGCCAGCGAGACCTGGAACCATGGCATTCATTAAATGCGCACGCTTTTTGTATCCAAGCTTTGGGAGATAGAGCTCTGCAAAGGTGAAGATTTTACGCTACGAGAAAGTCGGTAAGTAACGTTGACTGAAACAATGGAAGGGCGGACCTGGTCGACACCTCCGAACTGCATATCAACCCCGAGATATTCTTCATCGAGGGCTTGCAACCCGGGATAAAGGAGACCACTGAGCAAAGGGCTGGCGACCTGCTTGACGACCTCGGCTCCGGCCTTTTTGGCGTCATGTTCTGAAACCATAGCACAGAGTCTATAGTTGTCCATATTGTATTTAGAAGTTAGCTGGTAGGATGAGCCTCGAACGAATTTGAGTTTTGAGATTGGGATTCCAAGGGAAGTAAATATAGCGTGCAGAAGAAGCTTGTAGTACTTTGTGCGATGTTCTACGAGTTCTAACGGCGCTTTGAGATTGTCGAGGAATGCGTGTATATCTGCGGAACGAATGAAACGGGAAATCGCGCGAGGAACAAGGGATTCAAACCAGCAAGAAGAATAGAGACCTGTCGGGTATGAGCTAGAGAAATATTATCATTGAAGAATGCCGCACGTACCTCGACATCTGCGGTGAGGAAATCGGCAATTTTTGTTAGAGGCGCAAAGTAGCCGATATGAGCTTCACATCGTCAATACATACGGCACCTCAAGAATGAATAAATTGAATACTCACGCCTTCCCGTAGGCGCAGAACCTGTATATCGATGTGAGGAAGAGGAAAAGGCAAAGACAGTTTGTACAGACCGAAGTAGCATTTTGGAGATCTGCCTTGAGCAATGATCGCCTTTATCGTATCTGCTCCAAGTACTTCTTGTAGTCTGCGAGTAATGAGCTCGTATTTCGCGTCTTCTGGGTTCGCCATGACTGCGAGGTCTGACCAAGGTCTGACTCTGATTGATGCAAGGTCTGACTCCAATTGATGACTCGAAATCGATGACAAAGCTTTGATCGCCTGTATCGGGCATTTGCCGAGCACCAGGGATTTTGCTGCCTGCGTCCTCGGCCATTCAGCATGAGATATCAGACATAATTGTCCCTGGAAATCCTATCTTTTTTTTATCCTTAAAAAATTAGAATTGTTGATACTGTAAGGCGAGGGAACTTTGCAGGACACGCATTCATCCCTCCCGATGCTGTCGACCAATAAGTATAACTAACCTAACCGAAGCAAAAGGCAATCAATATTGCTATTGTACGTTGTCGGGCCACTGGTTTCTTACTTCCGCCGTTCTTTGAGTTTCAATTCTCTTTGATCATTCTTCGAGTCTCAAGTCTCTTTGATTCTTCCTTGATCGGGTCTCAAGTTCCTTTGGTCTTTCATCTGACTGTGTCACAGCGACATCCCACATCCAGCCTGGAGAGAGAGGATCATTATAAATATGCCGGTGAGTTTACTTGGTCTTCTTTACTTTGTTTTCTTGGTGTGGTTCATGTCATCTACTTCAAAGACATGCGTCCGACTTTTTTCACTTCAAAGATGCGTGTCATTTTCGTGTACTTTGAAGACTCGAGCCTCATTGTTCTGTTATCCATTTTCATGACCATGAAGGGCTGATTTTTTATATTTGTTTTTCATTGTCATTCCATTATTCATTTTTTATTGCCATCCCGTTATCCATTTTTATGATCATGAAGGGGTTTGAGTGTTATTCATTTTTGCTGGATGTTCATCTTCAGTGACTCCTTCATCTCCTTACTCTGATTCTTCTTACTCTGATTCTCCATCTCCTTACCCTGACTCCTTCATCTACTACTCTGATTCTTCATCTCATTACTCTGATCCTTATCTCCTTACCTTGAAGTCCTGATTTCTTCAGTGTCACATCGATATCGTCGTCAATGGCCTTGGTGTCAGGGAGCCAATTGCTTGCTAGTTGATTTAAGCAGAGACGAAGTTTAAGCAGAGGCAAGGTTTAAACGAGCACAAACTCGAGCCATTCACAAGCAGAATAGCTATCCACTCACCGATGGCAAGTACGAGTCCTCAAGGGCTCGCTGTTCAAGTACAGAGCACCAATTAGCACTAGGCTGTCTTGATGCTTGATCAGTGGACTGGGACATCATCACACAAAAATCCAGACAGAAGTACTTGATACAGAAATGTATCATAACCTCTGCTGAGATTGATACCAGCCAACTAACAGAAACACCAATCGTTCTTGAATCCATGTCATTCATGGTTGTGGTTGACCTTCTGTCCTCTCTGTCCCTGTGAGGTTGGGCTACATTCATTAGCTACCATAACACCCAATGACTGAAGGCTTGGGCGTAGCAGCATATTGACTTGAAGTCCAGTTGGGGTTGTGAAGTATTTCGGTATTATTTCTGTCTAAATTTGTGTGGACACTAAAAAGGAGTTATAGGAGTCAACAATAATGGATATGGAATGAACAGAGCAAAGAGTGCCAATCCCAATAGGCAGAGGGTGACGTGAATAGAGGATGTAGATTGACAATAAAATAGTACAAGCGGGAATCGAACTCGAGACCTGAGAAATATCGGAGAAAACGTGAAGTTTCCCATTTCCTTTTATATTCTGGATCCAGCCAAATCGTACTACCAAAAAACGAGTGAACTGAAAATAGATTTTTAGGACTGGTAAATTTGTGGCACAAGCTCGTTTCAACTCCCCAGCTTAAGCAGCTGATTAAATGGCGGTTCGGTTCAACTGCACAGTACATAGTACATATTGCCGTCGATAGAAAATAAGATTTAAACCGGCTTAAACCAGAGGCCGTAGCTTAAGCTGACCAAACCTTTCTGTGGATTCAGCGTTTGTCTGTTTCGGTCGTAGAACCTTGACATCTAACCGATGTTACAGGATCATTTCCACGATCTCGGTTCCTAATGGCGGAGTTAGCACCTCTCCCACCAGCATTTCCTCCCTGCCAGTACCTACTACCAGAGAGCTCTGGCCTTCTCCTGCAAGGTTTTCTGGAGCATTGGGGGAAAATAGACTGGTCAAGATAGCTTCTTTCTAGCGGCGCTCACGTCCACTCGAAGGCTGTGATACAGCAACATTTTTCAGCCATTATGTCTACCGATTGTACATTGGATGTCGAGCAATATCTTCGCCGTACAGGTGAATTCATCATGAAGGCGGGCTTGCCAATAATTGCTGGTACCATTGGTTGGAGTATGTTTCCTGTTTCTGATATCTGTAATCAGAGCTGATGATTCATCAGCCTTATACCTCTTATCCATGATTCTTGCTGTCTGCGTATTATGGTTCATCACTTTACTTTCGGTGATCATTGAGCTGATTTTTGCATTTCCAGGTGGAAGGGGTTTACCAGAGCACGAACAGTTCTTTTGGTCCTGATAATGTCAATGTTCATTATCGATACTGTGGCGTTTGCCCTCCTTCTGTACCCATTCTTTCACCAAACTCGGGACATCCTTTTGAGGGGCATCTTCCAAGGGGATGGCCTCACGAGAGTTCAACAGCCTTTACCGATGACAGATCTTCTGTACAATATGCTGTCCTTGTTCATGGTAAGTGCGACATTACTGGGTTCCACATAATGCTGACATATCCGTATAGCTGATTCCGGGAGACTGCATTGTGATTTGGCGTGCATATGCAGTTTGGACAAGACCAAAAATCATAGTGGCCATTCCTGCTGCATGCTTGCTAGGATGCATTAGTGAGTTGACGCTTGTCCTGTTCAAAACCTTTCGCTGATGTTGTCTACTAGTTAATCTTCCTTTCCACATTACTTGCAATCTGGAACACAAGGAAGACCTTCTTCATAAATTGAACTTTTCATTGACTCACTGCCGTGCCACCAATGCCAGCGCTTGGATCCTGTCCTTCTGCGCGAATATCTCTGCAACGCTGATGATATTTTACACAGCATGGTCAGTCAACGACTGCTCTCGAGATTTGTGTCTTGATTGATATTTAGGTGTTACCATTTGTCTCAAAAACCTCTGCGAGCGCTTGGTGTTGTTCCACGCTTCACTACTGTCGCTCGAATCATGCAACTCCTTGTTGAATCGGGATTTGTCTATCTGCTGGTTATGGTACATTTATGCTCAGCCACCTATTAAGTCATTGAAATAATCCCAGATTTTCTCCATAACAGTTTCTTTGTACTCGCCAGATTCATACAGTGCTACTCTGGTCGTCACCCAAGTCTTGGGTGCTGTCATGATTCACTGTGTCGTGAGTGAATTCTGTATTCATGTTGTCAAAACACCAATCTCAAGGACCTATCTATATAGGGCTTGGTTCCGACTCTGACTATACTTCTCATCAGCTTATGCGGATCCTTTGATGACTCTACTGTCGAAATATCGCAGCCGATCAGATTCGAGCCTCCCAGGGTCATGGAGTCTTATGCAGAGTCTGGGATAGAGGGCTTGGGTAAAAGGCAGATCAGTCATAACTGATCAGTTACGTTCAGTTACATTATGAACCTAGGGTATAATAGTCTTATTGCACATTTCAAATATGGTAATCAGTTTTTGTGATAGTCACATTGTATTGTCCTCGGGGCTGTCACACTTAGCGTGGTGCGCCTGGCCAAAGCGACATGTTAGTATATAGCAAGTGCTCATTGACTTGTGGAGCAAAGAAGGTGTAAGATCTCCAAGCTTTAGTGTTTGGCTACTGAACCGATGAGGAAATTTCATAGAAAGATCAGTTAGAATAAGTTCAAGGCTCTGGAGTCTGAATGTCCCATCTCAGGATGACAAACAGGAAGAGAAGCGTGTCTCATATTACTGTCGTTGGTGCTCCGCGCACACTCAGACATAGATGCGCCACAAATGCGCCACTCTACTTATTTGATTGCTTTTATGAAACAAGCCTGTTATTGACAATGTGAAGCTGAATAGTTGCTACTACTTAGTACTGCTCCTGAGTGACTCTTGTCCGAGTCGGCGTGACAATGATGGAAGGCGGGATTCGCGCACTCGGATCGCGTGCAGTGTGACAGGCGTCGGCATCTGTCGAGACAACGAGCTTGTTCATATAATGCGACTAAAGTGCGCTAACCTCGTTACACAGCCACCAAGTTCAGTTATTTTTCAGATTGAAGTTCTGAGGGTGTATTAAAAAAAAAAGGTCATTGCATTGCCAATGGGCACCGTTCAATGACTAAGGAGCAGTTGAAATCATTTGAAAGCATCAGGAATTCGCAAGGACTTCTCCTTTTGAGGATGGATTACCTAATTTGATCGGCGACTCAAAGTTGCAGTTCAAGAGCTTTAGGAGTCAGAGGCCAGTATCTTAAGGTTCATCTGTCTCATAGCTCTTGGAAGATTATGATACAGACTTGATCCTACCAAAAAACCACCAGTGCAACTGCTTGGCTTTCTACAGTGAGTATTTGTTTACTTGCAAGCGCAGTGAGGCCACGGACTCTGTTCCCAGACTCATTGAACTCACCTGAGGGGATGTTGGTAGCTTCGAACCATGTATGTATCAAGAGGAGTGTACTAGCACAAATTTTAGTTGGGCCATGTCATTGATTTTATTGATCTACACATGCAGAGTATCCATGCACAGGCGATTGGAATTGAAAACCATGTTTGAAGGTACCTTTGACTCTTGATGCCAACAGCTGCCCTGGAAAAAGAGGGAAGCTTTCTTGCAAGCTATAGAGGCCTGTTCCTGAAGAGAATCATGAAAGCCCAGCTATCTCATTTGTCTCGGGAGTCGTTAGACCACAGCGCCCTATTTGTTCTCTTGAGCAAGCTTCAGGTTTCGCTTGTCCAGTGTGAAGCAATCGATTCACTTTAGACGAAGTTGGGACAATTAACTCTTGCCTTCAAGCTGAAGCAACAAACTTCAGATGATGATATCCTCTCCAAACCTGTGTCCATTCTATACACAGAAGAAATATTGCGTGCATTTGCACCTTATTCTGCCATCCTGGAACAGCTTCTCAATGATCCCGATACAGTTCACGCTGAGAACTGTCCTGTCAAGGTTTGGACCAGATACTCCATATTATTGGTGAACTTGAGGAGGAGACGATGATGAGACCGAGCTTGCGGTATGTTCCATAGCAACAGTTTGTGATTTCTACTCACATGTTTCACAGCACAGTTCTGGATGCCAGCTTGACATGAATAGTGGGCTGACAGCTGAGCAGCGACCATTGCCCTATGGAAGAGACTAGAACCGAGGGAACCGAGGCCAGTCAAAAGGCAATGACAACATTAAAATACATAAAATTGTCTTAGCCTGTATCTGTGCCCAAAAAATAGAGTATGGTAGAGTAGATTAGCATGGCCCCTGCACAAGGATGACACGCTTTCCCGGAGTGGTAGCCTCTTAGAGGCTCAATATTTATTTTGTTTCAAATAACCAGAACACCATCCTCAAACCCTGGTGTACTGAGCCTGATTCTGTTAAGCGCATAGATCATAGATTCCATCTGTTTCCAAGCCTTGGTCTCCACTTGTATTCATTGACAATCACCCAGTGCCACCAATACTAGTCAGTCCCCCACCCTCACACTCAATTCAAAATTGTAGTACCACCCAACTGTAATACTTATCCTCACTGCAATATTCAATCTAGTCTCGCAAACCCTAGGCTGGTAAAAGTGGGTAAATATCATTTTCATCACTTTCATTCAATTTCACATCTCGTGCCCAACTTCTTCCAAATCTCGAAGACAAGTATCACGATCGGACGACCTGGATTTTGATATGAAGAGTTGATGAAAAGGGATGAGATGTTGAAGCCCAATAACAATGGGAGCCCATCGGGCCTCGAAGGTCAAGCCAACTTGGCAAACAGGAAAATACGGGATCTGTTGTGAGCATCACGTGCAAGGTCCCCGACTTTTGATGGCCTGCACCGAAAAGTGTTCTGGTTATTTGAAATAAAATAAATATTGAGCCTCTAAGAGGCTACCACTCCGGGAAAGCGTGTCATCCTTGTGCAGGGGCCATGCTAATCTTCTCTGTATCGTTCCAATGTTTACGTAAGTCACCCCGAAGGGGACATAAGTTGTACTGGCTTGTTCCGTGATCGAGATAACGAGAATCCACAGGTTCTACGGATGGGATCGAGACGAAATATCTGAAAGTTGATATGAAAGCTGGAGATGAACGGTTCCTCAAAGCCAGAATACTTGCAACATCGCACCTTCCAAATCCTCAATGAGTCTCCTCTCGGTTGCCTCCATGAAAGCTCTCACCAGTTGATTCCTAGCAGACAGCCGACAAGTACATGGACATCGGCCAATGGATAACAGTCAAGTACCGATTCCTGAGACAGGCCTAGGCCAACTCAAATTCATGTCCAGCTCGAGGGCAACTCAGGGCATAATGTAACATATAGATACCGAGGAAAAGAAAATTCTGTCATTCCGGCGAAAGGCCCATGGTGATCACTCCAATGTTGGCGGATAAAGTCAGTGTCCGACCTCCATGTCGTTGCAATGGGCTATATTATTTGTGGAAAGTTGCATAAGTACACTAGTGCGACAGCGGCGGACATGTACTGTGGCTTCACTTCCCGTCAAGACGTGTCGCTCTTTCACGTCCAGATCCACCATAAATACCGACCCACTGCTCAATCATACTAAAGAACATTTCAGATGAGAAGTGTCTCGTGAACTAGGAAGATGCTCAGCATTGCGACGTGTTTTCCGAAATGTTCTACTGCAGTGAGTCTTCGTTTTGTTGGCTAGTCTCCCTGCTACGCAAAGGTCAACTCTCCGTCTCCATCTACCAAACCAGCCACAGAAATCGGAAAAGAAAGGAAAGTAATCCATATGCAAAAGAGAACATTTCAACAAACAGTCCCTTCAAACACATCAAGGACTCGACATGGTCCCACGGTATATGGTTCAGTCATTGACAGTTCTGGTGTAGATATGTACAGCTACTGTTTGGTTGCATTCAGTTATCATTCAGTTATCACGCAGATAAATGTCAGATATGATCAGTTACTCGGTCAGTTATGTCTAAGTGACTTCAAGTTCATTTGGCAGAATGTGTTCTGCTGACTTGGGCGATTTCATACCTATGCTGCTCCGTTGAATGAGAACAGTCCGAGCAGGAAGTTGAGCCAAACACTTCCCCAAATCCATGGTCTCAACTCCTCATCTGGAACAAACAAGCATTTCATGCTCAGGAGAAATGTTAGAAAAGTCATAGAAGAAGTTTCCGGAACTATACACTTAGATTACCAAGCTGTGAGAACACCCTCCTGAGTCATCCCAGCTGGAGTCTCAGACCAAAGTGTGACATTACTTAATCCAACACCTCCACTGCCCGTATCAGGTGAGTTCCTCAATGCTAGTTGAATATTGTAACATTCAGGGGGCCGTCTGGTACTTCCTGGCAGAATTGTCTTTGTGGATTTGACTGGTCCAGATCTGATGCCCACGGTGGCTGTGTAAATGCTCAGTTACGTTCAGATATCAACTGTATCTGCTTTTTCTCGCTGCCCTGGGATATACTGTCTTGAAACAAGGTTTTCTCAAAATTTTCATTCTTTTACTTGTCGGGTATGCATATGAGCTATAGAATTATCATTCAAGAATCCCGCACGAATCTCGACATCTGCGGTGAGGAAATTGGCAATTTTTGTTAGAGGCACAAAGTAGCCGATATGGGTTTCATATCGTCAATCCGGCACCTAAAGAATGGTAAATTGAACACTCACACCTTCCAGTAAGCGCATAACCTGGATATTGACGTGAGGAAGAGGAAGAGGCAAAGACAGTTTGTTACAGATCCCAGTAGCATTTTGGAGATCTTCCTTGAACAATGATCGCCTTTATCGTATCTGCTCCAAGGACTTCTTGTAGTCTGCGAGTAATCAGCTCGTATTTCGCATCCTCTGGGTTCGCCATGACTATGAGGTCTGACCAACTTGTCTGACTCTAATTGATGCAAGGTCCGACTCCAATTGATGACTCGAAATCGACAAGCTTTGATCGCTTGTATCGGGCATTTGCCGAGCACCAGGGATTTTGCTGCCTGCGTCCTCGGCCATTCAGCATGAGATACCAGACATAATTGTCCCTGGAAATCCTATCTTTTTTTTATCCTTAAAAAACTAGAATTGTTGATACTGTAAGGGAACTTTGCAGGACACGCATTCATCCCTGCCGGCCATCAGTATTCTGCAGTTTTACTTTTTGTACTTGCTCAAGTAAAAAAAGTACTAAAAAGTACTAAAAAGTACAAAAAGTCAAAAGTCAAAAAGCCAGGTTACCCTTTTTGAAAAGTCACCCTTGAGGAACCCTAATCTAGGGGCCAGTCTTTGTACTTTTTGCCACTTTTTTACTTGTGACAAGTCAAAAAGACAGAAAAGTAGAAAAGCAAAACTGCTTTTTACTGATGCGATGCTGTCGACCAATAAGTATAACTAACCTAACCGAACCAAAAGGCAATCAATATTGCTATTGTGGCCACTGGTTTCTTACTTCCGCCGTTCTTTGAGTTTCAATTCTCTTTGATCATTCTTCGAGTCTCAAGTTCCTTTGGTCTTCCATCTGATTGCGCCACAGCGACATTACACGTCTAGCCTGCAGAGAGGATCATTATACATATGCCTGTGAGTTTACTTGGTCTTCTTTCCTTTGTCTTTGTTCTCTTGGCGTGGTTCGTATCATCTACTTCAAAGATGTGTGCCATTTTCATGTACTTTGAGGACTCAATCTTCATTGTTCCGTCATCCATTTTCGTTGCCATTCCGTTATCACTTTTCATTGTTCCGTTATTCATTTTTGTGACCATGCAGGGTTTCTAAGGGTTCCTACCGTTATTCAATTTTGCTGGATGTTCATCTTCAGTGACTCCTTCATCTCCTTATTCTGATTCTTCATCTTCTTACATTGATCCCCATCTCTTTACTTTGAATTCTTCATCTCCTTACTCTGACTCCTTCATCTTCTTACATTGATCCCCATCTCCTTACTCTGACTCCTTCATCTTCTTACATTGATCCCCATCTCCTTACTCTGACTCCTTCATCTTCTTACATTGATCCCCATCTCCTTACCTTGAATCCTTCATCTCCTTACTCTGATGACGGGGGGCTGTTCCGAGTGAAGATCAGTCTGAGTACTCTTCCGAATGAGGATAAGGGCACTCTTCCGAAGGGGATCAGATCGCCCTTCCGAATGAGGCATCTTGCAACGGCGTAAAGAAACGGCAACTTCCGACACCACAGAGACTCGGAAACCAATGTGTCTCATCCATACCAAATCCATACAGCCTGTAAAATGATAATCCGGATGTAGAATGAAGCTGATATTATTAGAACTCTGGGAACCATAGTGTACACAAAGGTTGCTGCCCAATAATGCGCCACAATTCAAACAAATCTGTGCTGCAGCGAAACATCGTAGTTTCAAAGTTTCTTATCCAAGTATAGGATATGCAATATTAATTGAATTTGTTCAAGCACCAGCTGCGGTGGTGGATAGGCCAATTTCTGGATCACCGAATTTTTTTGTAACGCTGGTCCCGGAGTTGCTACCTCACCGCAGCATTCAATCCATCGTTCGGTCATTCATTTGTTCAGGATCTTCATCTACTATTTTTTTATTCTGTTCGAGATTCTTCACGTACCCCGATCCCCAACGTACCCCAATTCCCAACGTACTCTGATTCTTAACGTGTGACTCTGATTTCAGGATCAGATCGCTCTTCTGGATGAGGCAGCTTGCAACGGCTTAATGAAACGGCAGTTTCTGACATCGCAGACGCGGAAACCATTCTGCACCGCAGGGACTCGGAAACCATTGTGGCGCGCCACAGGGTCTATTGCAGGGATTATAGTTTGACGCTTGTCGCCGCTGCTTAAAAGGGGACATCACGCGGGGATGATGAGGGTCATTACACAGGGACAATGAGGGACATTATACAGGGAAGATGAGGGACACTGCGCAGGGATGAGCAGGGACGTTACACAGGGATGAGAGAGACATTCCACAGGGATGATGAGGGCCGTCAAGGAGGGCAAGATGAACTTTGAGGTTGAATGAACGAGACAGGTTGAATAACGCGGAGATTGAATGAGGACAGGTCGAATGGAACAAGTACGGATATTATTAATGCTGTTAAGCAGTCAGATTAATAAATACAAGGCTGGGCGTGATAATGGGTGATGGTGGCGTCGGGTCCAGCCGACCGGCTCAATTCAAAAGACAATGCAATGGGCATCCCCAGGTAAGCCGAGACAACCACACGAATTGCTGAGATCTCAATATTAGTGACCTGTCTGTTTCTGACGGAATACAGTACCGCACTCTTTCCACCTCTACGCCAAGTTCCCTCTTTCCATTCCAAGTCCTCTCTTTCCGCACCAAATCCCCTTCGTATGGAGTTCTACCTGAACAACCTTTTTTGGAATCATCAATGGACTTGGTATCTTTTCTTGATGGACTCGTATCTTTTCTTATGGACTGGTAGCAGCCTTTCTTTATGGATTGCATATTTTCAGGGACTTGTATTTTTGTTATGGACTCGTACTTGGTTCTCGAATCCACTCCTATCACTTTCTCAAATCCACCCCTCCTATCCTTTCACTGATAGATTCCAAGTTTTCGAATCGACTTCTAAAGGACTTCTTCGGAAATCGACTTCAAAAGGACTTCTCAAAAATCCACTATGAAAGGACTTCTTCGAAAATCGACTCTGAAAGGGGACTTGCTTTTTTCCAAGACGCGTACATCACGTGCCAAAGCCAAGCCAAGCTCCTTTGGGCCTCGTTGCGGTTTATTCAGGGCCTCGTCATTCTGGATCTCTCTCTCGTGCTCTTATTCTGAGAGCCTCTCTTGCGTTTCTATACGTTGCTCTTGCGTCTGTATTTGTCGCTCGCTCGCTGGACCTGCTCGTATCCAGGAAGCCTTCTCTATTCCAGCGTATTCTGAATCTGGGATCCCGACATTCGTATTCGGCGCTTCGTCTCTGTTCAGTCGACATTCCAGCATCAATTCCAGCACCAGTCCCAGCGACGAGAACCAGTCTTCTCGACGCAGACCCAAGCCCAGTTTCGACGCAGCCCCGAATTGTAGCATCGCATAATGCCCGACCTGAAAATCCTGCACCGTGTCATACGGTATCTCTCGGGCCTGGCTCTGGCTTCGTTTTTTACGGAGGTGAGGGCTCTTCCATTTCTCTATTCGCGGTCCTTTCGTTTCTCTATTCGTTCGCTTTTGGTGCTTTTGGTTTCTCCGCTGTTATTTCTATTCCCCGACGACTATCATTTCGATCCCCCACTATTATCTCCATTCCATTATCCTCGACGCTTTTGCATCGACGAGCTCTGCTTCTTCTTGCATCTATGAGACGCTTTACATTCGCGCTCGACCCTGCTGAACCAAGAGAACAAGGCTGACGCCAACCTACAGGTCCGTGTTATTGGAGGGGAGAATGTACCCAAGGAGGGGCCGATTATTGTGTGAGTGCTATTCCCAGTGTCTTCGTCTTTCTCTTGCTCCTCGTTTACTCTTGTATTCCTTTCATCTCTCCTTTCGTCTTCCTCGCCTTTTTCGGCCTTTCCTTGCTCTGCCTCGTCCTTTCATTGTCCTTGTTTCGCTCCGCTTGTTCATCTCTCTCGATTTCTTTTCGCTAGCTCGTTTCACTCGTCTCGCTCCGCTCGTCAGCTAACGCCTCCTCAGCGCCGCGACGCACCACAACATGATGCTGGATCCTGTTATTTTGTGTATGTCTTCTTTCTTTTCTATTCTCTGTTCTCTTCCTTCTGGGGACCTTGGGTTTTGGCTTGGGGTTTTGGGGTCGTTGGGGTCTTTGGGGTTGGAGAGAAGGGGCTGGGACTGGGTTCGGTCTGGTCCGGGCGAAGGTTGGAAGGGAAGACGTGAAGAAGGGAATAACAGAGGCACTGGAAGGATTGAACAAATGGACTGGAAGGCTTGAACAAATGGACAAGAACACAAAAGGACTGACGCATTCCCGCAGCGGTGGCATTTCCATATCATAGGATATTGAATTATTGGAGTAAAGGTGGGTTTTCTGTTACTTCGCTTTGGTTTCGATTTCTATCCTACATATCCCCTTCTCCGTTGGTCAAGTCTCGTGAGGCTCATGGCTTTTCGCGAAACCTTCGTCTGCGTTGGTGAAGCCTCTTTTCCATTCTACGACGCCTCTTTTCCTTTCCTGAACCTTATGTCGCGAAACCCCGTCTCGCGCTTGGTCTGCGAATCCTTCGTTTGCTCTTTTGCTCTCTTTCTTCGCCCTCTCTTCCCCTTCTCTCTTCCTTTTCTCTTCCTCTTCGTCGTGCCTCTTTCTCTCTGTCTCTTTCTTCCCTCTTTCGCCCATTTCGTTCGTTTGCTCACGCTAACCCGCCTTCCCAGCCTCCCTCTTTATCAATCCCGTCGTCTCATACATTCTCTACTCGTCGGGCAACATCCCTGTGGACAGGAAGAGCAAGGATCAGGACAAGTTGTTCAAAGGTGGGTCCAGTTTGGCAGTCATCTCTGACAGTCTTTGTTCTTTACTTCTTGATCCTTCTTCGAATCGCTTCGTATTCTATTCTCGTCCAGTTTCCATCTTGGATCTTTTGCGTATGTTGAACCTCGCTCCGGTCAACTCATGTCTCTTTTCACGTCTTCATCTCGTCTTACTTGCTCTTCTTCTTGTATCTCGTCTCTCGTCTCTCTCGTCTCTCGTCTCTCTCGTCTCTCGTCTCTCGTCTCCCTCGTCTCTCGTCTCTCGTCTCTCGTCTCTCGTCTCTCGTCGCTTCGTCTTCCTCGTCTCTTGTCGCTGACGCTCCCCAGGCACCTTCGAAGCCCTCTCCACCGGGTCCGCTGTCGCTTTGTTCCCCGAAGGCACGAGTTATACCGAACCAAGGATTATGCAGGTTAGCTCCCATATTCCATTTTCCTGTAACTTTACATTCCTATCTACCTTCTACGTCCTGTTTTCGCCAGAGATTTCTTCTATGTTCTGTTTGCGCACCTTCTATGACTTGTTTCCGCAAGATATTGTTATGGAAACAAGGCTCATGCTAACGCTCACCCAGGTCAAAGACGGCGCCGCATGGGCCGCTCTCGCATACACGAAATATGTCCAAGAAAACCCAGGGAAAGGGCTGGAGGATGTGAGGATTATACCGGCGGCGATTGTATATACGAACAAGTCGAAGTATAGGAGTGATGTTGTTATGGAGTGAGTCTCTATTCCTTTCATTTTCTCTCCCATTTCTTTTCTTTGCTCTCTTTGTTGGCTCTGTCGATGACTCGCTGGGTCTCGTGGCTTCGCTCTCTTCGCACTCGTTCGCTTTGCTCATGTCGCTCACGTCGCTCACCAGATTCGGCCCCCCAATAACAATGGACGCCTATCGCGAGCAGTTTTTTTCCGCTGAAGAGGGCGCTGCACGTGCGGCGGTGAAGAAGTTGACGAAGACGATTGAGAAGAAGTTGGTGGAGAGGAGTGTCAATGCTGGGGATTGGTATGTTTTCTTATTTCGCGAGCATTCGAGGCATTAGTGAACTTATTGCATTCGCAGGGACACGTTATATGTCGCTCGTATGGCGCGAGATATACTGTGGGAAGGGGATAGGACGATTAATCTTGACGAGTTTGTGCAGATTTCCCAAACGTGGGTCGTCATTCGTTTTGTGTTTCGTTTGCTCATTTCGCTCGTAGACTGGTGGACCTCTTCTCTACCCCCAACGCGACATCGAACATGACCAGCACCCGTCGGTCCCTTCTCCAATACTACTCTTTGCTCCAATCAACGCATCTAACCAATTCCGTATTATCGACTCTTCCCTTGCCTCGCTCTTTGGACCCCAACACCCCCGCTTCACTTCCATCTCGCTTATACACCTTGGCTGTGTTAATGCGAGATACCGCGACGGCATTAATCCAACTGCCTTTCTTTGTATTCCCGCTGATTGTACATGTCCCGGTGTATTTTATGGGCAAGGTTGGGGGAAGACTTGTCGAGGATGAGGAAGAGACCATGGCGCAGAACAAGTTGGCCTTTGGGGTTTTGGGTCTTTTGGTCGTCTATCCGGCCATGTTTTGGTTTTTGTGGGCTTTTCTTACTCCGTCATCGACATCCTTCGTCAGCGCCATCATCGCCTTTGCGACCGTCTGGATTATCGCAGCATATCACAATCGCATCGTTGGGGGCAATTATGAGCGGATGAAGAGGTTTCTCGCCGCCTGGAGGGTCTTGGTCGGGATTTGGGCGCCGAGGTCGTGGGAAATGAATATGGGCCAGCTGGAAGAGTTTAGGCGCCCGGTTGTGCCGAAGGAGAGCGAGTGGATTGGGACGAAGACGACGACAAAGGGAGATTCATCGAAGGAAGATGTGAAGACATCGGTACTGCTGAAGACACCGGAACTTTCGACAGTTACGGAACCGCCTCCTTCAATATCGCCTCTATCGTCTCCTTCGTCTCCTTCGCCTTCATCGTCGACTCCGTCCCGTCCACCCCTCAAAACCCGAAAATCCAAACGACCGCCTTCTCGACGCATCATGAGACATGTCCTCAGAGCAAGGATCGAGGCTGTCAAAGCTCTAGCGAGTTTCTTCGAAGAGTTGGAGAGGGGGGGACAAGCGAAGAAGGTCGGAGCGAGTGAGCATTTGGGGAGAGCTTTTGGGGGGATGGAGCGAAGAGAGATGATGAATGAGACGACGAATCCAATAAAAGCAGAAGAAGAGATAAAAGCAAAAGCAGAAGGAGATCTCATCGCATGGCGAAGCGCCACCGAAGTCATTTCGTATCTCAGGAAACGAGGGGCAAAGATTCCGACGGTGGCCGGTGGAAATATGAGGCTGGAGGAGGAGTGGGGGGTTAGTAGTGATGCGGAGGGGGAGTCGTAAGCAACGGAGTTATTCGGAGGGTTTATGTAGGAGAGTGACCTTTTTGGAATTTCGGTGGCGCATGGAAGGATACAAGTTCTTTTCTTCTTCGTATTATTGGATACTTTGTTGTTCACTTTCAGTAGCTTTGGGATTCAAGCCGAAGGTGTTACGAGTTGCAATGTGTCTTTCCATTGCTATTGGACATTTCCGGTTGCTATTGGGCATTGATGCCGAGGTCCGAATATAAGACATTCAAAAATCATCAACACGAGCAGAATGCCATGATCGAGAGGGATTCAAACCTTAATTTTTTCCCAATTCCGTGGGTTGCGCCTCAAATCCCAAAAAGGCGCATTCTTCACCCATGTCATCGAACAAGCCCCAGATCCCTCAATCCAACACTGTGCCCCACCGCCAAAGGTTCGCTTCCTTCTGAGTTCCGAACCTGGTTTGATCCTCATCTTTGATGGCGGTCCTAAAAATTGGAATCGCTTCTGCCCACAAAGAGTTGACAAAGAGCCACTCACGTGGACTCGTAATCTGAAGGTCCTGCGCCGTCTGAGGGGTTCTATGATATCACGCTCGGATTCACGGCTTGCCCTCAGGCTCGGTCAAAATTTTTTCTTGATTCAGCTTTTCATTAAACAGAGCCATGTGGATTCAGAGTTTGAAAGACACAACGAAAGCACAGTCAACGAGTACAGTGATTCATATACTAGCTCAAGCTTGAGGGGGGAGTAAGCACTGGAAGCAAGAGATGAGTTTCGGCTGTAATCGCAGGACAAACGAGAACTACTTCGACAATCGCATCAGGCTCTGGCATCTTCACCATGCCAGATTCTCCTCAGCGCTCGCTTCTCTTCATGACCAGGAATTCTGGATGGGTCGTCCAGCTTGTCGAGGTAGAACTTAGCGCATATGATCTGGTTGTCCATGCCTTCCGAGGCTTGAAGTTGGCTTATCGCTTCAACTAACGCATTTCGGGCGCTCTGAATTTCCCCCATCTTCGTGTATGCACGCCCAAGTTCTAACAGGATGTCAGCGGCCAAGGAAGCGGTGCCGCGGACCTTGGCATTCTCAAAGCCTTCAGTCAAAGCCTTGACAGCGTTGGAAAACTCGGACTTTGAAATGTAAATCATCCCAAGAATCCGCCATGAATACCGAGAGAAATAACCTATTTGCTTCCATTCTTTGCATGCGACCAGGGCCCACGTCTCAGCCTCTTCGTAGTTCCCAAGACGATAATAAGCAGTGGCAAGCAGTTTTGCACAGTCTGCTGCCTCAAATGACCCTTCCGGATTCACAGCCCTGACTTTGGTGAGAGCCGTGATAGCTTTGGAGTAATTGCCCTGACGTGAATATGCTCTTCCCAGACGTGAGAGACACCCTGCCATGTCCTCATTGACGACTGACCGGCAAGGGAAAAGGGAATAAAAGAAATTATACTGGCGGATCAACTTGAGAATAATTGGTCGGTCAAGATATGTGAACTCGACCTGGGCCTGTTTGATGAGTGTGACCTCATTGAAGTCGGGGTTGAGCATTGAACAAGTTTGTGCTATCTCGAGCAAGGCGATTGCTGCCATTCTCGACTCCGATGCTCGAATGTATGATTTTCGTGCAAGTTCAAACTGTTTGAGAGCGTGGCGGTGGCTACCCAGAGAGTGAAGAATGACTGCATAGCACTGTAAAACATCTCCCTGCAGTCTGTGATCCAGAATGCCTCCCGCTAGCTTCACTGCATGCTCAATGACCTCGAGACGTGACCTCGTCCAATACTGGTGCCATGCGAGAACACAGAGGGCGTCAACGACATCGGAGTCGGGGTTGATGGTATTGAGCAGGATGGTCTGTAGGTTGATTTCGAGGGCAGATCGAGCCAGCATATGTTTTTTGTAATCAGGATCTCTGACATTGGAGTTGTGATCCTGCAAAAACTTGCAAGCACCTTGAACCATCAATGAAGCAACATCTTTAGGGATGCGAGACGGTTCAAGAATGTATGACCGAATGACGGGAAGAACAAAGTAGGCTTCAGATCGACATTCAACAAGGGATGTATCAAGGAGCGCTTGTAGCGCAGCTGGAAGATTTGACAGTGTTCGAGCCCAGTACTTCTGGAGATGGCTGGAAGTTGTTCCAGATGGAAGCATGGAGATGATGATGATGAGGGTGCCTGCATCCTGGGTCCGTCTCATCAATGGACTCTCTACTGAGAGTCGGATGGAGACATTGACGCTATGGCGAGAATCGGATCCTTGGTCTGGACCAAGCATTGTCGGACCTGCTGTCCGAAAGCTGTTCAGCAACTCTCTGGCTTTCCATTCTGTTGCTTTCCCCAGCTTGGCCATCAGTGTGACAGCCAAAGGCATATAACCCAAGCACTCCAGAAGTTCCGAAAGCTCCGAATCGTCACAGGCTTTGGGGCACATCTCGGTGAAAAGGTGCAGAGAGGCCTCGGGATCCAGTGGTTCTATTCTCTTCTCGATCCATGGAAATCCCTCGCAAGGAGCACTGCTACCTCGCATGGTGACAAAAAGAGCAATATGTGGAATCTGCTCAATGTCGCGAAGGATTTGTTCAACTTGCTCCCTAGCGCCATCGGCGAGCAAAGGTGTTTCGAGATTGTCGAGAAGGAGAACAAGAGGCCCGGAAGAGCAAAGTTCATCCAGGATGTCTTTAAGGGTATTGTGAGTATCGCGCGTGATGTCCAAGGCTGTATAGAGGATGTCAATGAAAAGTGGCACGGAAATAGCCTGGACACAGGCAATAAAGAGCAGATTCCTCAAGTGATAGCACCTTTGAACTTCAGGGTGGTTAAGCACTGTAGTCGCCAATTCTGTCTTTCCCATTCCACCTGGACCCAGAATACAAATTCGGGCTCGCTTTCCTTCACCAGGATCTTGTGTCAAAAGTAAAACAAGCTCCTCTACTTCTGGATCGCGTCCGAGGAAAAGGGTGATGTTGGCTGGAATGTAACCTCGAGCGCTCTGGAACCGTGCACTGTGCAAGTGACCTGTGCTGCTATTAGTTAGGTTCAGAATTCTCAAGAGACTTGCCTGAGGGATGGATGTGAATCGTTGTTTTATTTACATTGTGGGAGAAAGCATCGCCGTGGATGACACCTATAGACGATAGGCATTTTCAAAACGAGACAGGTTGCAGACAGGAGCTCACCAAAGGTAGTCTCTGATGCGCTGATGGTTTGCGACATGAGGTCGAGGAGAGGAGAGCAACTGTTGAAAAGCTGTATTCGTTTCCTCTGTTTGACAGGTGAAATGTTCCAAGCTAAATACGGACGCACTAAAGTTGTCGTCGATCATTGAGATAAGCAGAGCTACGTTTGAACAGGATGGGGATAATGTCGAGCTGAATGTTGGCCGAATGTGGGAATTTGTGCCAAATTTCAGCGAGTATACGAGGAAACGCCAGGCCCTGGGAAACTCCTATAGCCGCCCGGCGGCCAAAACTCCCTCAAATCCCCAATAAATCCGCTCAAATCCCCAAAAAATCGCCGACAGTCGTGACGAAATGTCACAGGATGTCACAGGATGTCACAGAATTTGCGGTCCCACGGGTCCACCTGCGGCAAAAAAAGCTCTCCGTCATCGGCCCCTGAGTGGTCCGCGGCTCCGGATACGGAAAAAATCCAAATCGGGCCTCAAATCCCCAAAATTCCCGCCGGAGAAATGCTCCTCTGACCGTCAAATCCCCAATAATGCGCCGCCAAAATCGCACTTTTTGAGGCCTCAAATCCCCAAAAACCGCCGGGCGGCTATAGGAGTTTCCCAGGGCCTGAAACGCCAGTGAACTTCAAGGCAACTTCAAGGAGTGACATCGAGATTCCAACCAAAATTCTAAGAAGGCTCCAGGCCAGAGAAGGACGTCTAGGCAGAACAGAAGGATCCTAATTTGTCGACCGTAAAGGTCGTATTATTTGTGAGGCCTCTGCATCCAATTGACGCAACACCTGGTTCAAAAATGATCGGATAATTCGAGACAATATCGAGAAAATTACCCACAGGGATCCTCGTTGGAAGATACTATTCGAGATCTGCAGAATTGACAAAACCGGAGTATGGACGCTGAATGAAGCGCGCCTGGTCAGCTGATCTCGAGCTTCTCCCTTCTCTCCGTTGACATTCAACAATAGCTTTTCATATCCATACGCCAAAGCCTCAGCAAATTTGCCAAAGGCACGTATAGTATAAAAAAGTCATTCAGTCCAAGCTAATCTTTGTGCAGGCCTTTCCCTGGCTTTCCAATCCAGCTCGTGATGGCGCAGCCAGGTCGCTCTATTTGTGGAATGGAACTGACCATTGCACTGGCAGGTCAAAGATGGCGCCGCATGGGCCGCTCTCGCATACACGAAATATGTCCAAGAAAACCCAGGGAAAGGACTGGAGGATGTGAGGATTAGATTATACCAGCGGCGATTGTGTATACGAACAAGTCGAAGTATAAGAGCGATGTTGTTATGGAGTGGGTCTCTATTCTTCGTTTCTCTATTCTTTTTCCTGCTTCTTTGGTTTTTCTTTTGTTTGCTGTTGCGTTCAGGACTCGGTCGATGACTCGTTTCGTTCGCTGGACCTCGTCGCTTGCTCTTTTTGTTCACTTCGTCCGCTCGCTCGCTCGCTTCGCTAACGTCGTTCGTCTTAGATTCGGCCCCCCAATAACAATGGACGCCTATCGCGAGCAGTTTTTTTCCGTTGAAGAGGGCGCTGCACGTGCTGCGATGAAGAGACTGACGAAGACGATTGAAAGGAGGTTGGTGGAGAGGAGTGTTAATGCTGGGGATTGGTATGTTTTCTTATTTCGCGAGCATTCGAGGAATACTCATTGTACTCGCAGGGACACATTATACGTCGCCCGAATAGCTCGCGATATACTGTGGGAGGGGGATAGGACAATTAATCTTGACGAGTTTGTGCAGATTTCTCAAACGTGGGTCGTCATTCGTTTGGTGTTTCGTTTGCTCATTTCGCTCGTAGACTGGTGGATCTCTTCTCTACCCCCAACGCGACATCGAACATGACCAGCACCCGTCGGTCCCTTCTCCAATACTACTCTTTGCTCCAATCGACGCATCTGACCAATTCCGTATTATCGACTCTTCCCTTGCCTCGCTCTTTGGACCCCAACACCCCCGCTTCACTTCCATCTCGCTTATACACCTTGGCTGTGTTAATGCGAGATACCGCGACGGCATTAATCCAACTGCCTTTCTTTGTATTCCCGCTGATTGTACATGTCCCGGTGTATTTTATGGGCAAGGTTGGGGGAAGACTTGTCGAGGATGAGGAAGAGACCATGGCGCAGAACAAGTTGGCCTTTGGGGTTTTGGGTCTTTTGGTCGTCTATCCGGCCATGTTTTGGTTTTTGTGGGCTTTTCTTACTCCGTCATCGACATCCTTCGTCAGTGCCATCATCGCCTTTGCGACCGTCTGGGTTATCGCAGCATATCACAATCGCATCGTTGGGGGCAATTATGAGCGGATGAAGAGGTTTCTCGCCGCCTGGAGGGTCTTGGTCGGGATTTGGGCGCCGAGGTCGTGGGAAATGAATATGGGCCAGCTGGAAGAGTTTAGGCGCCCGGTTGTGCCGAAGGAGAGCGAGTGGATTGGGACGAAGACGACGACAAAGGGAGATTCATCGAAGGAAGATGTGAAGACATCGGTACTGCTGAAGACACCGGAACTTTCGACAGTTACGGAACCGCCTCCTTCGATATCGCCTCTATCGTCTCCTTCATCTCTTTCGCCTTCATCTTCGACTCCGTCCCGTCCACCCCTCAAAACCCGAAAATCCAAACGACCGCCTTCTCGACGCATCATGAGACATGTCCTCAGAGCAAGGATCGAGGCTGTCAAAGCTCTAGCGAGTTTCTTCGAAGAGTTGGAGAGGGGGGGACAAGCGAAGAGGGTTGGGGCGAGTGAGCATTTGGGGAGAGCTTTTGGGGGGGTGGAGCGAAGAGAGATGATGAATGAGACGACGAATCCAATAAAAGCAGAAGAAGAGATAAAAGCAAAAGCAGAAGGAGATCTCATCGCATGGCGAAGCGCCACCGAAGTCATTTCGTATCTCAGGAAACGAGGCGCAAAGATTCCGACGGTGGCCGGTGGGAATATGAGGTTGGAGGAGGAGTGGGGGGTTAGTAGTGATGCGGAGGGGGAGTCGTAAGAGTTCTTCAGACAATTTATGCAGGAGCCCTTTCGAGGGGTTCGGGGAGTCAAAGTGGCGCCTTTGTTTCGGTGGCGCACGGAAGGTTTCATAGGAAGGATACGATACGACTGCCTTTTTCTTCTTCCTACTTTTAGTCTTTCATCTGTACATAGTATCTTTGGATTTCGATCGGAAGGTTGTGGGATTTGAATTCTTTTGAAAGATGTTGGGATTTGGATTCTTTTGCAGGACCAAGTCGGGATCCAGGCGAAAGGAATGATGGCGTTGGGGTTGATTCGCAAAGAAAAGGCATTCAATGAGATTCGTCTGATCATTGGTGTCATTCGACCTTGCCAGATAAACCTTTTGGCGAGCTTCATGCACGACTCTCAAACTTGCCCAGAGTCAGATTCTTGGTATAGTCTTAGCCACGCACTATATGTTAAAGTCTTTGACTTCTTAGCAGGTCCTGGACGAAGCTGACAGACTTCTTACGCCGATATCCGCTCCCGAACTTGCACGCTTGCTCGAGGTTGTCCAAGAAGACCGACAGACTTGCCGTTTCACGACCACTCTCACCCAGTCAGTCGAAGCTACTTATAGCTGATGCTCCTCCCCGACCAGGGCCCAGGCAAGCAAAACCATTCATCCATCGAATGACCGACAGATGACTCGTCATTTCATTGTAAGTATACATCAGCAAGATGACAAATAACTTTTTGCGCTTGTAAACACGCAAAAAAGCGCAAAAACACGCAAAAAACACGCAGAAATACGTAAAATACGTAAAAAGCCGAAACACGCCACTTTTTATGTCCAAAATCCTACAAGCGGACCACCGCAGACAATGCAGAAAGTTGGGCTATGGCAAGAATATTGCCCACAGCTTGTCAAGTGGCCTGTAGCTCACTTCCATAGTACTTGACCACCTAGTTTCAGGTGCATTCTGTGAACCAGGTCTGCTCATTGCCACGGTTCGGGGTTATGACAGCCGTGAGAGTGTGACCACGGCGACGACGATCAGGACCCTTTCCGGCATCCCACAGATCCCGATCGGCGTCCAGAGAGCTCTCACGTCCCTGTCGAGACGCTACATGGCATAAACTCAAGCCCAGTGAGAAGTCCGGAATTTAGGGTAGATTGTCTCCGATTAAATCTATTTGCTCCGATTATTTTCGATTATTTCTACCACAACTCAACAAGAATTCATACATGTTGCGCGACATTGGCCTGGCTGGCTGTCATAATTGTGTCATGAAAATGCCTGTTCTTTTTCTTTTTCGTCAAGTCGCCTCTGACTTGCCGGTTGTGACAGGACTTGATCCCATCGCGCAAAAAGTCTCACAGTCGCTTTCTTGCCTTCCACTCCCATCATTCCCTTCGCCCAGGGCCTCGAAGCCTTCTGTGCCGTCCCAGTGCCCCAGGTTCCTTGATTTTCGTCTATTCTGGCTCATTGGCTCATTCTTTTGTGGTTTCCCTGCAGCTTCTCGAGGACCGGTGTAAATTGCTCTCCATTGCTCTCCAGGTTTGCTTCTCTCGCTTTCTCTGGTTTTTCTCGACCTGATATACATTCTCTGCATCCAGGTTCATGAATCTTTATATATACAAGCCATGGATATGTTTCGGACCAATAGCCTGTTGGTAGAGGTGTGCATCGTTGTTTGGTATGCATCTCCTTGCCTTCTTTTTTTGCTACCTTGACGACACCACCTATTTCTAGCCCAAAGGTCCTTGATGCATATAGGATTCACGGTTCCATTTACATGGCGTGTCGCCAGATGGTACGTAGCACTCGACTTTTCGAGTTGCTTTACTTATAATGATTCCTCTAGCGCGATGAGGGAATAGAGCAAAGACTGGGCAGTTCAGGTATGATGCCAGCTCCTTTTCTCATTTCCAATCTAACAATGTCTTACAGCTTCAGCCTCCTCGTTGCCCATCCATACCTTTCTGCGTAAGTCTACTCGTTTATCGTTGCAGTTTTTTGCTCATAATTCTGTTGCAGCGTTCAACCTGTGACCACCATGACCGCCTAAGGACAACAGGGCGACGAGGAAGCACGGCAGGCAATTATGTGGGGCGCCTGGGACTTGGGAGTAGCTGGGATACGAGTACAGTATGGGTACGGTATGGGGTGTATTAGCTAGCATTTTAATAGATTATTGTCGATTATTTCAAAATTAACCTCAGATAACCTTGGATAATCGACAATAATCTCTCCTGAGATGCTATTCGGCCAAACTTCTGTTGGCATCGATTATTTGAATTATAATCTACAGTAATCTGTGATAATCTATCCCAATATCTGGACTTCTCACTGGGACTCAAGTTTCACGCCCTTCAGGAGCTGCATTGTATATCTCGCGCTTTTTACAAGCTGAAATGCGCAAAAAGCTGACAAGTTAATTGCAATTTTGCTGATGTAGCATCTCAAGCTTGTATCTGTATTCAGGATGGTGTTTCCTGTGACGATGACTGACAGACTACAGTATCGCAAAAATATCAAAATTAGATCATATGATCAAGAATCTCTCCCGATGACATTGATACAACATGATACAACAACTGTATTAGATCGGACTTTCATACCATGTGATTAAGCATTCTTCGTCCTGAACTACGACATACTTAGTCCCGTTCCTTGCTCTCAGCCAATCTGAGCTCTTACTGTTCAACAGACTAAGCTCCACAGTTAAACGAAGGTCACTGCTGACTGCCGCCGCTTTCAACGACAGTAGAGTTGGGCGTGCGAGCTGGGGCAAAACAGCTCCTCGACCACGTGACTGACCAGTGGTGCTCGGTTCCCACATTTGTTTTTTTTGTCTTTTCACCACCTTTCAGGACCTTGGCCGTCATCCACGCAGCTTGCCACTTCCTTCTCTCGTCTTATTGACGCTCATCTGCAATCTTTGCAACTTGTCATGGAGGGACTCGACTGGGACTCGATGTTGCAATTCGCGTCGGAGCAGGTGGAGACTGGAACGTTTTCTCCTATACAGCAAATTCCGACACCACCTGCGAGTTATATCTAAGTTGACGGCATAAACTGACCAAAAAGTTTTCAGTTCTCCAACTCTGCGACACCTCCGACCAGCAATGAGCCGATTGAGGAAGAAAGCATTGTTGTCTCTGTTTCAACCACCTTCCATCTTACAGCGCAATTAATGCAGCCTGGATCGAAGCAATTTCCTCCCCAAGACTTGGCCCTCTTGTCCAGCGATTTCGTCTTTTTCTATGTCCATTCCAGCCGATTGCTCGCCGCGTCAGACAACCATTTCATGTCTTTGCTCAGCGATGTAGGGAACAGCTGTATTATATTTGTTCCAGGTTCGTCATGAAGCGCGTCGATTAGGCTGTTGTTTACCTCCCTCATAGAGTCATCTCCAGTTCTGAACATTATTCTTCATGCCATATATGACCTCTCATGCGCCTCTTATTCTCCGACTTTCAAAAACCTCGGTAAGACCCTCGTTGTTCATGGTCCCTTTATCTCAATCGAATCAGCTGCTGCTGTCAACCACCTACCGATTTATGGAGTGCATCCAATAGATCAGATACTCCCAACAAGCGAGCTCTACTTGTCTCTTATGGCACATGCCCCTCTTTTCCCCTTGGCTCTTTACTCTCTGGCCTCATGTTTCGACCTTAACGACCTGGCTATTTCCACATCGCCGCATCTTCTTTCATATCAGCTTTCCAGTCTGACAGACGACCAGGCCGAAGGCATTGCCCCAAGTTATCTCAGACGTCTCTTCTTTCTACACATGGGAAGGTGTGACGCTCTAAAGCGGGCGCTCCGTAAGTACCTCAAGTTCTTTCTTTACTCAATTCCTCAAGTAAATCTACAGTTGTTCCTCCTCAACCTCATATACCGACCTTGAACTGTGATCTTACAGGACAACGGAAAGTCAACAGAGCTTGGATCATGGCTGCTGCTTACCTTGCCTGGGAAGCCAGACCTGGTGAGTGATTTCAAGTTTCATTTGACGCGACCGATAGTCATGTGCCCTCAGATCTTTCCTCAAATCTGCTTAATTCGACCTTGATTCCGCTTGCGGATCGCATTGATTGCGAATTATGCGAAAAAGCCTTACGGGTTCGAATCCACGATCTTGGTGTTGAATGGTCGCTTGTCAAAGTAAGCCCTTTGCTGCAGTAATTTTCAGTTAGCTCACCGACTATCAGACGACCATTTAAGCAATCCCTGACTCCAATCCATGCATTTTATTTGTTGTCGCACTGTAAGTACTTGCTTCCTGCGCTCGAAGTCCCCATCATTCACGTATCTGGACTCAGCGCTTTGT
Organism: Mycena floridula; assembly: GCA_029320655.1. NCBI lineage: Eukaryota > Fungi > Basidiomycota > Agaricomycetes > Agaricales > Mycenaceae > Mycena > Mycena floridula. Next base: position 3,099,993 of record JARIHS010000004.1, on the reverse strand, counting down.
ATCTATACCTGACGGACTGTACCGGTTATCATTCATGTTCACTGTGACTGTACTACTAGCTCTTCCCACTTTGGCACTATTCGAGACACATGCGTTCTATCCGAATTATTCCTTTCTATCACTTGCTGTATAGACTTATCATATATCAAACGGGCTCAAAATCCAATAGTACAGGAATTCCCAAGAATAGAAAGAGTTATCCCGATTCCAAAGAAAATCCTCCCTTGACACTTGATAGTACATATATAATTAACTAGAGAACCTCATCGATTTTGTTGCAGAGTGGATCCATGATTGGATCGGCGGTGTTGACAAACGCACCTGCCAAGATGCGACCATGATGTTCAGAAAGGTTGATCTCCAGCTGCGATCTGATTTACACACATGAGCTTCATTGATGACCTGGTATGAAGGAACTCACAGTATATCGAGTTCACCTGCGGTCCATGAAGGAATCTGGATGTATGACACCTTGGAAACGCTTTTGAACCACCGATGGCCAGTGTGGTATTCCTCGTGTGCCGGAGACACTGCAAGAATGGGGAAGAAAGGGCTTATCTCAAAGGTTAACTGTGAGGGCGGCGGAAGTGCAGGATCGACACCCTGGTCAATGAACGACATGATCTTCATTTCGGCGCTGAATGGGGGTAAGACGAGTTGTTGGCAATCGCCGAGATTGGAGAGGAACTCAGGCGAGGCGGCGAAGACGCCGTGTTGGCAGAAAAAGTAACCGACGTCGTGGTAGTACAGGAGCGCTTGTTGACCTTTTTTTATTGTCTCCAATGTCCCGTAGAGTAATTGAAGGCAAGGGTCTGTCGAAAAGGTCAGAAAATGTTGTGAACAGAAATTCGACATACCCTCTTGCCCTACAAGTATCACCACTGTTGTACCTCGTTGAGTGGATACATGCCTCAAATGCAGCTCCTCGAGTGAAGCCTGAATATGAGAATATTCAGGCCGGACTAGCATTCTTCCGTTGGTTTTCTCGAGATAGGGTAGCGATTGAATGTCGAAGTTATAGACTTGATAGGTTTCGCTGCCTAAGGCCAAGGAATCTACGTGAGGGACCATATCCGGTTTGTTCCAGTAAGTTTGGTATAACTGAGATAAAGGGTGGTGCGGTGGAAGTTTGTTTTGGTACAATTGGTCTTTGAGCTGAGCCACATCTGACGACGTCCAAAATTCAAACTCGGATTCGAAAGTGGGTAGCGAGTAGGCAAAAAAGTCAAACTCGATTATCGAGAGAGACCTGGTCGCTACGCGTTGAAGGAAAAAGTGGAAATCGGTCCCTGGAGACAATAAAATGTCAGTGAGAAATGAAAATCGGGAGAATAAAAGATGCTGACCATTTGCGAGGAGGAAGTGGTTACTCGTTGTAATGTCCAGCATGCGAACGGCCAAGTCAGGGTCAATGCGTAGCCCAGAGTCAGGGATTCGGGACCTGACAAGGTCCATCATTTCGACAACAGATGCCGCTACAATTACGGTCAACGGGGAAGGAAAAGGCACTGAATACTTAGATTACTCTACTTTTAAACAGATGTTGGAATGTGAAATCGTCAGGATTTCGCCTGTATGTGTACAGGACCTGGTGTACTGTGGCGGCTGAGGAGGTCATGGTCGATTGTTGGTCGATTGCAACTGTCGTGGTCACGCATTGGTCTGTTGTCTGCCCCTATCTCTCCGAGTTCTACATTGGGACCGTTCAGTGACTGTGTCATAAAAAGATAGCAGGTACACAAGCAGCTTGAAGTAAGCAAGTCGAACTACTGGGTTGAAGTTGAAGCCTCGGTTGAAGCAGGAACAAAGATAATCCGCTCGGCCGAACTCACTTTTCGGGCTTCCCGCGCCGAGACACTTTCCATTATCCGATCACGAAAATATTTTACGTTATCGGATTTCGACTTCGACTGCCACCTGGTCGACTTTGGTCTTATTGCTACTGCCTACATGGACGAGCGACGAATCTACGCGTCCCAGAGGCCAGAAATCAATTTCCCGAACAACACTGCTACGCGGTAAACATCTGCGACGAAACCAGGTTCATTTTTACCTGGCTCGACTGCGACATAGCTTGAGGGCTATTGGGACACCATCGACCTGCTAAAAACCGGTATTGACGACGAGCCTGTTAAAAAGCGGCATTGACGAGGTGTGCCTTATCATTTTTTGCTGTTTCGCCGTTGGATGTGACGAGTAGCAGAACGAGCCAAGGCTTCAAGCGAACGCAGAAGGTTCAAAACATACGCAATAGAAGAAGGTTCGTGTTCCATTCTACATATTCTGTTCGCCTCTGTCGTCTCTCAAATCGCTGCGGTATTGACATTGCCATTCGGTAGATGGCTTCATCTTCGCCACCAAAAGATCCCTCGATAACCCTCATCCCCATCCTGGGCCAGCCTACGATACATATCGGGCATTCCTTGCTGGGGTCTCCCACCAAATCTCCAGCTTCTTCTGGCCCTTCTGATACCTCGGTCGAGACCTCAGTCGAATCCAAAGTCGAATCCGAAAACACCTCCTGCATAGCAACAAAAACCCTGGCCCTCGCCCCAAGCGACACCTACATCCTCATCGCCGACGAAAGGGTCTGGGGGATTTGGGAGGAGAAGGTGGGGAGGGCGTTTAAGGGGCTGGGGTCAGAGTTGAGAGAGCTGTCTCGGCTTCACCTATAGATTCCTCGACGGCTCAAGCTGGTTCTACGACGGCTGATGCGACGAGAGCGAGAGACGGAGAGAAAGAAGCGAAAGAAGATAATGCAAAACACACTGGAGAGAAAGACCATGGAAAAGGGACAGAGAAAGCCCGCCTAATCCCGCTCCTCCATCCCCCCGGCGAGCCCTCGAAATCACGGGTGCAAAAAGCGAGGTGCGTCGTATGTCTTTCTTTGGATTTGGATTTTGCTGTCTTTGTTGTCTTTCTTTTCTGTTTTTTCGTCTTTACTTCTTAGGGCATATTCGTTCGCCTCTCTTCGTGACTTCGTTCGATTCGCTTCGATCCATTGTCTGGTCTCACTCACTCTCTTCGTGCTCATTCGGTCATTCGCTCCCATTCCCTCGATGGCTCACTTCGCTCGCCAGACTCGAAGACCTAATGTTCCTCCACGGCTGCACCCGCTTGACCGTCATCCTGGCCTTAGGCGGCGGCGTGACGGGCGACTTGGCGGTATTTGTGGCGGCGACGTTTATGCGGGCTGTTAGGTGGGTGACGGTTTCGTTGTCTATAGTGTTTTCTTTTTCTTTTCTCTTCGGTTTGTTCTTCAGTTCAAGACATAGCGATGTCTTTATTCTTCATTGCTTTCGTTTTTTGTATTCGCTCGCTAATCCCGTCGCAGATACATTCAAATCCCAACGACGCTGCTCTCCATGGTCGACAGCGCCATTAGGGGAAAGACGGCGATTGATATTGAGATTTGGGTTCCGGAGAAGGGGGTGCATGTTGGTGAGCTCTTTGTCTTGTTTCTCGTCCAAGGCAAAGCTCGTGACGCTCGTTTTGCTTGCTCTCCCGTCCAACGAGAATCTCACTGACGCTCGCTCGCTCCCTCTAGGAAAGAACCTTGTCGGCGCGTTCTGGCAGCCGACGTTCGTGTTCGTCGATACGGCCATTTTGGGGACCCTGCCGAGAAGGGAGTGGGCGAATGGGTTGGCGGAGGTTGTTAAGGTGAGATTTGGAGCTTTATTGTTTCTTTTTCATTTCGAGAACATTGGCGAGGTGGAAAGAGACGATTGGTGGGGTGTAGAGAGAAGAGAAGACGAGACGAGACGAAGCTTCGCTTTTCTGGTTTTGGAAGGATGAGTGCTGAATATCCTTCGCAGACAGCAGCGATATGGGACCCGGAGGCGTTTGAGACGCTCGAGAGGTTGGAGGATGCGGTGCTTCCTTCTTCCACTCAAACATCTTCTTCCAACTCGGCTTCTTCCACGAAAGCAGCAGAAGGCTCGGACCCGACATCCCTAGTCCTGCCCCTCGTCATCTCGTCCATCAGGGTCAAGGCGCATATTGTGACGATTGATCCGACTGAGAAGGTGAGCCGTTTTCTCGTTTTATTCGTTTCTTCTCTTTGTTCCTGGTTTCTTCTCTTGCGTGGGTGCGAAATTTTCCTGCTCGTAAGACTTCTTCTTTGGATCAAGACCTCTTTGCCCGCCCTCTTCGAACGAACCTAGGAAAACTCCGAATCTAGAAAAACTAACCGATCCCCCGGGGCCCAAGGAATCTGGTCAATTTTGGACATACGATTGGGCATGCTGTGGAGGGGTTTTGGCGCCTGGTGTCTTCTAGCTAGGGTTTGTGGTTTGGTTTTGAGTCGTTTTCGACTTTTCGTGGATTCGACTTGTTTTGGTCGGTTTGAAACTCGATCTGGGTCTTTTGTCGTTCGTTTCGCGTCTTGGCTTCTTGTTCATTTTTCATTGTGCATTCTGCATTGTGTGTTATATTATCTTCTCTTGGCCTATCTTTCCATCCTCTTTTACTTCTCTTCTCCGATCTCTAACCAAGTTCGTCTACCAGAGCTAAACGATGGACTCATATTCGGCGCTCTGTGTCTGTCCAGTCAGCGCCAGTAAACCAGTCCTACACGAGAACCAATTACAACAGCTGACGCCAGAGAACCTCGCTCAATGCCCGACCTGAAAATCCTGCACGGTGCACGGTGTCCTACGATTCCTCTCAGGCCTCACTCTGGGTTCTTTTTTTTTTTTACGGAGGTGAGGGGATCTCTGTGCTTTTATTCGCCTTTTTTGCTGCGCGCCCTGTTATATTCGATGCTGCGCTATTATATTCGACGACACCTGTGTGCCCTTTTGCTTCTTCTTTCCTTCTTCTGCTCGACAATACGCTAACGTCTGTTGAACCTCATCTCTATCGAGCCAGATATTCTTTGAATCAAGCCTAAATTTCAAGCAAGCAATCCTGGCTTCAAGCAAGGATGAAGTATTTGCCAGAAGGTCGGTCCATCACCACGTTGACTGGTACCTAGCGGACGTCCGTTTTATCCCAATTTAGATCTGTGAGGCGCGTAAGGTGTCGGACAGGCCTGTTAGGCTATTTATCTGCCTACAATGAATTGACCTGTCATTTAGTCATTCCTCAGGTGAATAAAACTACCAATGAACAGGAAACATATTTCTATTTGGTCTAATGTTTAGGCAATAATCCTAGCAGATTTTGGAACTTGATGAGCTCTTTACAAGTTTCAACCCCGAGGCATGCATGACCGCACTGAGAAGTATGCAAGTCAATAATATATGGAACTCCCTCTCCATCAATGACGATATTCTTCAGTCGCTCAAGGTCATTGTGGAGAATTCCGGCTTCGTGGAGAGAGACCGCCTTTTTGAGGAGTGTCGTTCTTCTACATGACGAGAATCAGCAAAACTTGGTGTCAGGAGAGAAAGACAGAGGACATACTGCAATTCTGTGAGCTCTTCGACGCTATCTGGAGGCGTACCACCATCGTCGAGAATCAGCATGACGCCGCCGTCATCATCTTTCCACAGCCCATAATAGTGGGGTGTAATCTGGAGCTTAGGATCAGAATGTGTCACCAAATACTCATAGACAGCAGCTTCAGCACGAAGGTGGTTGGATTTAGGCGCTTCCTCGACGCCGTGAGACCGGACTGTCATCTTGACGACGACAGGAAGATATAGATCTGCCCCTTCAAGAATCATCTCGCCGCCCCAGACAATTCCTACCGTCTCTTCCGCGATCTTTTGTTCCAAAATGATACCGACATTCTCGACAAGATAACGACCATTCGGTTGGAGAACAGGGTGCCCGGGGGTTTCATCGAGTCCAGAATTGGTATCTGAGACATCATTGTCGACAGATTGTTCTTCAACGAGCGAAGAACTTTCGAGTACAACGTCAAGCGATCGTTGAGCGACAGGAGTACCGCTGGGGTGATTACCGAGTTTTGAATCGGGGATATTAGAAGCTGATGAGACGCTTGAAGACGGTGTCGAAGGGTCGGATCCACTGAAACCGCTTCGGGTCTCGGAATCCTCTGAGGATGATGTGGCAGTTGTAATGGAATCCGAGTCATCAAGGTCTAGAGGACGAAGCTCAAGCTGCTGCTGTAGCATCAGACCTCGCAAGTCTTCAATTGAAGATACACTGAGCGACCTGCTTGATTCCACGTTGGATTCGGCTGCTGGGATAGAGCCGTACTGAACTCTAAAATCAGGACCCGGGGAGATAAGGGTCAACTCGCTGAACCCATCGGATTGCAGCCAAGAATCAGGGACATAGAAGGCAAGGTGGATGTCCTGGAAGAAATCCCGTTTAGTTATATTTTGGACAAGAGCAAGTCACGGAAAATTACCTTTGGTAGAACGTCGTACTCAGCATCAGCAAATTTCATGGCTCTACCATTCTTCCCCTGAAACTGCGTCACAGTGCGCGAACTTGAATTTCCCCCTCGACCTTGTTTCGAACCGGAACCAGCACCGCCACCAGGAGGACCGTCTCTACGACTCGTACCGCCAGCGCCATCTGGATCACGATCAGGCCTCTTGTGTAGCATGTCCTTCCCTTTCGCCTCGTCTCCTTTCTTCTTTTGCTTCTTCCTCTTCTCTTCAGCCTGTTTCTTCTCTTCTTCTCGAGTTTGCCTTGCGGCTTCTAGAGCTTTCTCCCTTGCCTCTTGATTCTTCCTCCTCTTTTCTCGAGCCTGCTGCCTGGCTTCTTGCACCCTCTTCTTCGCTTCTTCGAGGTTCGCAGCCACAATCGCAGCCTTTCGCAGAGCCGGGGTGACAACTTTCGGCTTGAATATGTCGATTCCCCAAGGAATTCCGGCTTCGTCATGTTTCCTCAGGCGTGAGACACCGTCATAGTAGGCTTTGATGATCGTGCCGACGGTGCAGAGGATGGATTCAGGGTCTGTCGACTTGATCAACGGCGAAATGATGCCGGTACCGCCAACTTTTCCGCCGCCGCGCTCGCGGGAGACCACATATGAAAGGTTATGCGAGCTGACTGTGCTAAATGTAACGTTATGTCGATTCATTTGCGCCCAGTCCTGTTGAATACCAATATTTAGACAAAATCAACAAAGAGATAGATATCAAAATCATACCTGGACTTGGATATTTCTTGCATGAAACATCCAATGTGCCATCTCATCGATTGTAAGACTGCTCCCAGCCAATTCTTTGCGACAATTCTTCCACACCTTCTCCAGAAGCGCACGCAATGTGAGCTTGTCCTGGTGATTGCTGATAGTATCGGGCGATTTGGGCATAGCTGTTTTCTGATCCGTCGACCGGGAGCCATGGAGCTTGGACGCTGTGGAGATTTGGGCATCAAACACAGGGATGTAGAGCACTGTGCGTTGAATTTTTGCTTTTATAGTATCGACAGCATTGTCAAGTTCTGCGAGGGACAACAATGGTTCATCGCCTGAGGGAGTAGGCTCAAACGGGTTCTGACGGCCCTTGAGATTGCGCGCCTTATGAGCGTCAGCAAACTTGATACAGTCGGTGCAATTGAGGGCAGGCCAGGGAAATTTGTCGGCCAAAATCAGGAAAAGAATAGCGAGATATGCTCGGGGGTTGGCTGCGCGAAGATTTTTCAATTCATAGATTACCAGCGCACGGAGCTCGGCGATTCGGAGATGTAAATTCTGAATCACGTCGATGAGTCGTGGTGCCCCAGGCCGAACTTTAGCGTCCTGCGCTTCGATGTCCTTGAGTTTCCGGAAGCCGAATATGGCGTCTGTCTTGGTTTCAGCTTCCGTGCTCTCGGCAGAGACAAAGAGAGACGCTCGTTGGTTGATTTGTTCGATCGTAAGATCAAACAGAGCGATGGTGGCGCAGGAGGCTATGACGGACCGATGGAGATAATTATGTGTGTCCAGGATCCCGTTTTCATTCGTCACCGAATCCAATGCAAGCCTGTCCAGGGAATCTTTCCAAATGGTCTCTAGCAGAGTAAGCTGACCTTCCCGCAATCCTTTCAACAGCTCCAGGCGGTTGGCGAAGCTCTCGATGGCCAGATCCGCAAGCTTTAGCAGCATCTGTGAGCCGCCGTACTGCATTTGTCGAAGCTGAGCAGCCAGGGCTAGGTGCCGGTCGTAGGTGGATGGCAATCGTGTTGAATCAGAAGAAGTGTGGTCATCAGCCTCTGCGATGAAGTCGACGCCCTGTGTGATTATCTCGAAATATCTGGATTCCAGGAGGATTTTCCAAGTTTCTTCTGAGACTTCGAAAGGTCGAGAAAAGGTAGAAGAAAAGGTCATGATTGCTGGGAGAACCAGGGAGAGAAGCCAAGGAGCTTTTATATTTTTTTTCTTATTGTTCTCGCTTTACCATGAGTTCGCGAATTGTGGAACAACATGAGGGAGGATCCGTTCGTGACCGTGACCAGATGTCACCGTAGTCTCACGTGAAACCTTACGTGTGACGTCAAGTTCAACCTGAGCGTGCCGACGATGTTGCCCGAAGAGCTCCTGGTCAGCGTTGTCGAATATCTCGATGCTTTCCGCGTCTTCATTCCCAAAAAGCCACAAGCCTTGCACCGTAGTATGCCAACTCATTATACTCCCGCGTCTCGAGAGCTCGCAGCTTTCTCTCTTGTCAACCAACAATTTCGTCGGATTTGTGTTCCGTTTCTGTTCGCCTATGTGGAATGTAGAGGCTCTGAAAAGCTGGAGAAACTCAATGAGCAGTGTGGCGACATTCCGACTGTTGTCAACTCTGTCCGGTTAGCCATTTTCCACCGCTGATCCAACCCAATGTTCTAACCGTCTTTCTCGTTTCAGGACCCTTCACCTAACCGGAATGTCTCAATCTTCAGAAGTTTGCGCAATTATCGGACATCTTCTCCCTTCTTTCAGCTCGCTCCAGTGGCTGGACCTGGAAAAGATTCATTTCGACGCAGCCTTGCTTGAAAACATTCATACCCACCCCACTTTGACAGCTGCAATAGTTTTTCGCCAGCCAAGTCATCTTTCTTCATCTCCACTATCAAAGATTATTCAGCGGACAAAAACTGTGGGCAGGCAAGGAGATTTTCCAGGATTGGAATCAATGCTGAATCGCGGTATGCAGCTGCAGAAGCTGACGATAACCGGAAACATGTCAGAGACTGTTATAGGACAACTGCGTATTCCTCATCTTCGCAAGCTCGAAATTTCGGGGAGCTATGCCAAGCTCCATTCTTGGCTCCTTGAATTCGTGAATAATCATCCGGATCTGTCCAAAATTACATTCAAGGACAACCACGCTGTAGTTGAACAAAATCTACGGCGGAGACATCTCTCTATACCATTTCTCACCCCCTTCTTCGAAGCAGTCATAGAGAACAAGCTAGACGATGTATTCTTGCGCAAATTCACCATCGCGCGCCAGCCAGCACAGTCTGGTCCAGAATTCAAAGGATGGGACGTCAAGGGTCTAGCTATACTCGTTGACCAGTCATTGCCTGATGTAGTCCGCATTGCCAGCACTCTCTTTCCTCAAGTCACAAAGTTGACCCTTGACGTCGACAACATGGACACCTTTCACATTGTACTACTCGTTGTTTGAAACCTTTTTCTTGTGCTCACAATCTTATCCAGGATGATTTTATCACTCTCATCAGGCTGTTCCGACACCTTACAACCCTCATCATTCCGGGCTTTTTCGGGTACATCGACTTTGGGGGCAAGACGCCTTGGCGCTCGCGGGGTAAAAAATCTAAGTCTGCAAGACCTAGTGCGACTTTGGAAGTGGCGATGCGATGGTATATCCTTCGGCTCGCGGACAAGGTTCCATCTCTGGAAGCCATTTATGTCAAGGAATTGGGTAAAGACGATCCTCAGCAATTTTGGGAGTGGGAATTCGAGGGGTGGTATTTGCCTCGGCGAAAGCTTTTGGTTGACGGCGGCGGAACCGAGCTGGTTGGCTCGGCACGGCTTGAGCTCCCGTGAAGACATCAGGGATCTATCATGTCCGTGGACGAACCTCGCACTTTCGGCGAACGAAAAGGGAAAGATTTCGATTTATTTAACTTATTTTTATCACTGTTTTTTAAACTTTATGCTTTATGCTTTCGTGTTTTTTATTGTGTCGATCTGCATGCCTTCTTTGCTTATTATTCATACACTGTTTCGCTGCTAATTCTCGTAGAGCAAGAGATCATCGCATGGCGAAATGCAACCGAAGTCATTTCATATCTCAGGAACGAACTGTGGCCGGTGGGAATATGAGGATCCGATGCTTACCTTGGAAAGATCATGCAACTGACATACTCTTGGTTGTTTATACCATCAACGCCGGCCCTTGCGCGCAGGCCGGTTTTTTTTCTCCAAGAGGAGGCGTTGGGTTCTCGTTTAACACAACCATCAGGATGATTTTGAATTTGACCTGAGAACCTTGTGCAGCACCTCAAGTGAGTACTTGGTACATCTTGATCCTTTGTATTGCTGGTGCTTCCGATAATTCTGCTCACTGGACTTTTCAATCTAGACAAGGGGGTATTCACTCTCGGTGGCGTCCCTTGGGTTGGGCAGAGCTCTTACATTCTGACGGGGAACTATGCCTCGCTGTAAGCACTCAGCCAGATCCAGCAGTGAGTCTTTGGCTAATATGAATGCTTGTCTTTGGCGGTTGTTGATCGTGAACTTGTCTAGGGTCGGAGATATCTTTAATACTTGTGTGTGATATTGTCTGCCACTCAAGGACCTTGAAGTTTGATCAGTGGACTATCTAAACCCATCCAGATCGTGCCCCGTTTAATACACATCTCAAATCGGTATATTACAAATTCCTATGATAATCCTTGAGATGTACGCACTGGATGATTCCGCAGACTGAGACATATAAGTATCTTCACCCATGCTTATGGTGCTTGAGACTCCAGACGTTGATGAGTGGATGGAGATAATCTCAATACTCAAGGACTGGATGAATCGGAATCATAGTTTTTTCATTGGAATTTGCATTGGAATTTGTATGCTAGAATGTTAGACAGCCGAGTCTTTTACGCGAGCCACTTATTTGCGCCACAATTGCGGGCACTTGTTTGGGGTTAGAGCCGTGTTAAGGTTACAGGGTCGCTGATCAATATTATTAGTAGGTAAGTACTTATAAAGGACTAGATACGTAGTGAATATTCAACTGATTAGAGAACCTCGTCGACTTTGATGCAAAGTCGATCCATAATTGGATCGGCGGTGTTGGCAAATGCACCTGTCAAGACGCGATCATGGGTTGGCTCCAGCTGAAATCTGATTCACAGCATGAGTTCCTTCGTAAATGACCTGGTATGAAGAAACTCACAGTATATCGAGTTCACCTGCGGTCCATGAAGGAATCTGGATGTATGACACCTTGGAAACGCTTTTGAACCACCGATGGCCAGTGTGGTATTCCTCGCATGCCGGAGACACTGCAAGAATGGGGAAGAAAGGGCCCTTCTCAAAGGTTAAATGTGAGGGCGGCGGAAGTGCAGGATCGACACCCTGGTCAATGAACGACATGATCTTCATTTCGGCGCTGAATGGGGGTAAGACGAGTTGTTGGCAATCGCCGAGATGGCTGAGGAATTCAGGGGAGGCGGCGAAGACGCCGTGTTGGCAGAAAAAGTAACCGACGTCGTGGTAGTACAGGAGCGCTTGTTGACCTTTCTTTATCGTCTCTAATGTCCCGTAGAGTAATTGGAGGGAAGGGTCTGTCGAAACAGTCAGAAAATGTTGTGAACAGAAATTCGACATACCCTCTTGCCCTACAAGTATCACCACTGTTGTACCTCGTTGAGTGGATACATGCTCCAAGTGCAGCTCCTCGAGTGAGGTTTGGACAGGAGAATATTGGGGCCGGACTAGCATTCTTCCGTTGGTTTTCTCGAGATATGGCAGCGATTGAATGTCGAAGTTGTAGATCTGATAGTCTTCGCTACCTGAGGCCAAGGAATCTATGTGAGGAACCATGTTCCGTTTGTTCCAGTAGGTTTGGTGGAACTCCGATAGAGGGTGGTGCGGCGGAAGTTTGTTTTGGTACAATTGGTCTTTGAGCTGAGCCACATCTGACGACGTCCAAAATTCAAACTCGGATTCGAAAGTGGGTGGCGAGTAGGCAAAAAAGTCAAATTCGATTATCGAGAGGGACCTGGTCGCTACGCGTTGAAGGAAGAATCGAAAGTGGGTAGCTGGAGACAATGTCAGAGAGAAAATCGGGAGAATAAAAGATGCTGACCATTTGCGAGGAGGAAGTGGTTACTCGTTGTAACGTCCAGCATGCGAACGGCCAAGTCAGGGTCAATGCGTAGCCCAGAGTCAGGGATTCGGGACCTGACAAGGTCCATCATCTCGACAACGGATGCCGCTACAATTACGGTCAACGGGGAAGGAAAAGGCACTGAATAGATTACTCTACTTTTGAACAGATTTTGGAATGTGAAATCATAAGGATTTCGCCTGTAGGTGTACCGGACCTGGTGCATTGAGAGGGTCATGGTCGGTTGCAAGTGCTGTGGTCACGCAGTGATCTGCCCCTATCTTTGCCCTATCTCTCCGAGTTCTACATTAGGACCGTTCAGTGGCGAACTGTGCCGTAAAAAGATAGCAGGTACACAAGCCGCTTGAAGTAAGCAGGTCGAACTACTGGGTTGAATTACGAGCTGTGTAGTTGATCAAGACAGTGCCCGCCATAAGGGTTTAAGGGTTTAAGGGTTTAAGGGTTAAGGGTTTCATAAGGTCTATACATAGGGCCTATGTCGATCCGGGAAAATCATAAGCCCTACATAAGGCCTTATGAGCTGAGTCACGTGTATTTTCGCATGCCATTTGTGTACGTAATCTCACATAATTTTTCTCGTTCCACCATCACATGACTTTCCTTTTAATGACAACAAACCCGCTGGCCGAATTCTATTTCCGCGGTGAGGATAAATATAACTCAAGCCAGTGGGAAATGTTTTGCAAGGGCAGCTGCCATAGCTGGTGCACGTCTGACCAAATGGAAAGATACACCACTCAAGGCACTTTTCAAAGATACAAGAAAAGCTCCGGTACGCCACTTTGTTCCGGCAGACAGTGAAATTGAGGCAGAGCTTATGGAGGCGTTGGCAAATGAAGTGGAAGATGGCATTCCGGATGATGGTGCGATTGAAGTTGACTCGGATGAGGAATTTGTCGCTTAAAATACTCAATGTGTATTACATTGGACTTAGTGGAATTTTTTTGGCATAAGGCCTTAAGTTATCCCTTAAAATAAAGCCTTAAACCCTATATAGGCCCTATGAAATTTTGGATCTCGACATAAGGCCTTATGGGCGGGCACTGGATCAAGACCGTCTGTCCGAAGTTGAAACAGGAACAAAGATAATCCGCTCGGCCGAACTCACTTTTCGGGCCACCCGCGCCGAGACACTCTTCCATTAGTCCGAACACGAAAATACAATATTTTACGCTATCAGATTGTGACCCGACTTTGACTGCACCTGGTCGACTTTTGTCCTATTGCTACTGCCTACGCGACGAATCTACGCGTCCCAGAGGCCAGAATTTGGTTTGCCGTACAACACTGCTACGTCGTGAAACATCTGCGACGAATCCAGGTTCAGCTTTACTTGGCTCGACTGCGACATAGCTCGAGGGCTATTCGGACACCATCGACCTTGGTTCTTCATCGTCTCATATCGACGGGACATTGCCTCTTTGCATCGCAAGGACAATCGCAAGGACATCGAGCATCGTTTCATCTCAGCCTACCGCATTGCACCAAAAGCCCTTGATTCAAGGATCACCAGCAAGACATACAGAGCCTTGACGGACGGGATTTCCTAATAGACGTGATATAAAAAGCGTCATAAAAGGCGTTCATAAGGGCTATACAAACAGACAAAACATCGCCTGCCAAAACCCAGCATTGACGAGCCTGTTAAAAAGCGACATTGACGAGGTGTGTCGCGTTATGTTTGCTGTTTCGCGTTGGATTGACGAATAGCAGAACGAACCAAAGCTTGTTCGCAAGACAAAGAGCAAGCGAAATCCAAAAGCTTCCATTCAAAAAACATACACGATAGAATAAGGTTCATGTTCTCTACTCTCTTCTCTATTCTATTCTACTCTCTTTCTTCGTCTCTCAAATCGATACGGTATTGACATTGCCACTGAACAGATGGCTTCATCTTTACCACCAAAAGATCCCTCGATAGCCCTCATCCCGATCCTGGGCCAGCCTACGATACATATCGGGCATTCTCTGCTGGGCTCCGCGTCTTCCTCTCCTGCTTCCATCGAACAAACCAAGTTGAGAGTCTGTCACTAGCGCTCCAGAGTCCAGACGCCTCCTACATAGCAACAAAAACCCTCGCCCTCGCTCCAAGCGACACCTACATCCTCATCGCTGACCAAAGGGTCTGGGGGATTTGGGGAAAAGGTGAGGAGGGCGTTTGAGAGGGTTGGGTCAGGTTGAGAAGGGGATTTCGGCGAAACCTACAGATTCCTCCAGGGGAGCTGTTTCTACGACGTTGAATGCGACAACGGGAGCGAAAGACACGAGTGGAGCTGCGAAAGGAGACGAGGAGAAAGAGAAAGAAGATAAAGAAGCAAAGGCGAGACTGATGCCGCTCCTCCATCCCCCAGGCGAACCCTCGAAATCGAGGGTGCAGAAAGCGAGGTGCGTTGTATGGATTTTTGGATTTGGGTGGTTGCTGACTTGGTTGTCTTTTCTGTTCTGTTCTCTTGTGCTTGGTCGTTTCTCTCGTCTCATTCACTCGCTTCGGTCCATTCCCTCTCTTCTTGCTATACTCGCTCGCTCGCTCTGCTGGTCCCATCGTTATGATGGCTCACCCACTCGCTTCGGTCCCTTCTCTATAATGGCTCACTTCGTTCACCAGACTCGAAGACCTAATGTTCCTCCACGGCTGCACCCGCTCGACCGTCATCCTGGCACTAGGCGGCGGCATGACGGACGATTTGGCGGGTTTTGTGGCAGCCACGTTTATGCGGGGTGTTAGGTGAGTGAGGAATCTGCATTTTATCGAGTTTGGATTTCGAGGACTTGCTTTTCCTTTTCTTTTTTCATCGGGTTTCCTTGTTCGCGTCTCTTTCTATTCGCTGTGAAATCTGCATTGCTCTGCTCTGCGCTTTCTCCGTCGTTTTGCTCTTCCTTCTTGTTTTGATGTAGGTTTGCCTCTTGCCCCGTCAGAGAGGCTGGTTACGAGCCTAGCCCTACGCGTAACTGCTCATGCGGAAGACATACCACCTTGACCGACTCGATGGCTCAAGGACTTATTGTCGTGACCAACACAATACCACCTTACAGCCCAACTTATACCCAACTTACAGTCTTGTACCCAACTTTCATCTTATACCCGAGATTCGCAGTTGAACCTTTTCTACCAACTTAAAGATTTCCTTGCGCAGATTCAAACTACATCCTTTGTACCTACCGTAATTAGGTATACAGAGCTTAATATACACATATAACATATCATAATCAGAGCATGGAACCAATGCGAAAGAAAGTGCATTTCCCAACCTTGGCCATAGCTACATTACCCCGTCTTGGCTCCCCTTCCCACCTTCGACAGTGCAGGACGCGAGATCTGGAGCTGCGTGAATTTCGCCGGATCAAATCGCCCATCAAGACTAAGAAGTTGTAATCGCGGTGCCACCGAAGGATCTCCAATGATTGCGTCCATGAATTTGTCGGCTTGAGCTTGGGAGCAGCTCAATCTGAATGAAGTGAGAGACGGCATCTCGCGGAGGAGCTCAATGCAGTCATAGTCGTCTGAGAAATCGTGTAATTCGAGTGAGAGTTGGTCCAAAGAACAGCCAGAGCGATGAAGCAAGGCTTGCAGTGGAGTAGTTGATTCGTAGACCGCGATCTCGAGTTCGCGTAATGCTGGAAGTGTCAATTGACGAAGGAGATGACACTCGTCGCTGGGGTGGTCGCTTTCAAAATCCTGAATACCCCTCAAGACTAGTTTTCGGAGAAAAGGTAGTCGAACTGGGACATGTGCTACGTGAAGCAGCTGCAGTTATGTCGTTTTCATGACTCTTGCATATGATATCAAGGATTTCCAGGTTGGGCAAAAGGAGTATTATCTGGACGATTTCGTGACAAGGGTAGCTGCCGAAAGAGCCGGTATGGTACTTGGTGATCTGCGAGAATGGGAGGTTGTATCTGCTCAAGAACCGGGGTTCTGCCCGCCAGATCCGTCAGCATGGGAGCGAACTTGGCGAAATCGGGTTCGCCACGGGACTGAGAGTGTATATGCAAAATCGGCAGTGATGAGAGTGAACCTGCTAAAGACGACAAAAAAGCATCAAAGGGACTCGAATGTTTTGCAACGATGAGCAATGCTTTCCAGCGTGGGGCAGTTGGAAGGAGCATTTGCAGAACCGGATGTGGTTGGACGTTGGCGATGCTTTCGCTATTAATGAAAGATACCGTCAACTGGCGGGAAGCTGATCTCTGCAATTGAATCTCCAGCCTGGTTAGTGGTCGCTGGAACAGTGTAGGCCAGTCAACAAGGTCGCCTTCTTCTTCATCGCCCTTATTGTCAATCGTCATGACTGATACGAACAGTAGACCACAGCTGCGGCAACGAGACAGCGACAGATCTCCAATAGCTCGAAACAAGCGAAAAAACCCAATTCATGGATCTCGGATCCAACGAGCTCGCAAGATAGAATTTTCCCACTTCCTCGTTGATGAAAGTGAGAAAGATTTCAGAGAGAATCTCGGTTGGGATACGACGGATAGGATGAATCACAGATTTGTATCTTTGCAGATCTTTGTCTTTGGCTGCTCGCTCCTCCTCGAGGAGCTCTAGATCCTTTCGTACAGCAGCAATACGATCATCGAGCTCTCGGAGAGATTGGAGATGTTCAGCAATGGCTTCACTGATGTGTAATTTCTGGATATGGGATGGTCATTTGTTCGAAGTGAGAAGATCGTGTGCCTGCCACCGTATCAGCAGCAAAGGCCGCATTTGAGGTCTGGGAGAAACCGGATTGCCGCATTATACTGTATCTAGATAAATATGGGAGCTTGAAATGTAAAACGACATACTCGGGGGCTCCAGGAGGGTTTCTAGTAGAGAAACAGATTGAGGTCGCCCTTGGCCTAGACTTTTGGCTCTGTATTTCGTGAATCGGGTATTCAGTT
This sequence comes from Mycena floridula, assembly GCA_029320655.1. Classification (NCBI taxonomy): domain Eukaryota; kingdom Fungi; phylum Basidiomycota; class Agaricomycetes; order Agaricales; family Mycenaceae; genus Mycena; species Mycena floridula. Next base: position 3,082,897 of record JARIHS010000004.1, on the reverse strand, counting down.
GAATTAGGAGGTTGGCTTGCTTAACCAAGGTATATGAAGAGACCCTCCTGTGAGACTGAACGTCGAATCGAGTGTCAGGAGTGCAAAGCTGCCAGGAGTTTATTGTTTTGGACGAGGAATGTTTTCTGATCCAAGCTGAGGCGGGGTAACAATGAGCGTAGCTGTTGTCGACAACGAAAACAATGTCGAATTACTTATTTTCTGGGTTTCGTCGAGCGGGCTGTGGGGTGGAGTAGCGGAGAAAAGAAAACGCGCTGTGACAGAATCACACCGAGCCAACGTCACGCTTGTTTGAGCTTGGTTTGAGCCACCATTCAGAAAAAACTGAAGACGAGTACAGGTATTTTCTTCGAAATCAAATCCGGCGATGTTATTGACCTCCTGATAGGATTTTATGCCCACGGGATTGAGGCATTGACTGTCATTGAGGTCTCAGCTTCACCTGAGGCCTGAACAGGCTGAACTATTCATTGCAAAAAACCGACTTTTCCTCGTTCACTTGCAATAATCTTGCTCGGAACTAGCGATCTCGTCTTCTTCAGCTAAACTATATCGAATCCTTCTCCATTATTCTCTCCCAAAACCTCTCATGGACAGACGAGTAGACCTGTAGCACGAGAAAGGATTGGTCACTGCTGCATGAGTATTCTCCCACAGCCACCCGTCGAAACATACAAGGCGTTGGGATGCTTTGGACGGAGACGTATCGGGTATTTGGCCTCCCCAACCGCACAAGTCCGGAAAATAGGCAAGTCATCTCCCTCGGCTGCTCAGCCTTGTTTGTTAAACGTGAACCAACACCAACTTTTTCAGCTCTCATCGTGAACATTGAGAAGCCCTCGAATCGCGTGTCTCAGCCAAAGAAAGATGCCCAAAAAGACGAGAGAAGAGAGAAATCGTAAACGTCGAAGGTCTGTCGTATCTCATGCCTGCATATCTCGGTACTGACCTGACATTACCAAGATGAATTTCTCTACTATCGACACGAACTTGCGCCTCTCGTCGTCGTCGGAGGCTCTCGAGACTCTGGCGAATGTTCGTGACTTGTCGTCACCGACTTGAACCGGAGCCAGGAAAATTCCAGCAGGCTAGCGCTGTTGACCGGCTTTTCAGCTCTCGAGCGCACGTCCGACGTATAGAGGGCATGCTGGAAGAAAAATGCTTTTGAAGCTGGTTTGGGAGTGCCGGATTTACAGAGGCGACTTTTATGGTGGGTCATTATTTCATGCCTGGTGCCATTCCTCTCTCCTCTGGTTCTCTTGGTTTCGCTTTTCAATGTGTCTTGCGCGTCTGATTGCTTCAGAGATCAACCCACTGTCCTTGACCGAACCATGCTCATTGTTCTCGACAGATACATGCAAACTTCAGAGCATTGTGCCAACAAAGCAACCACGAATATACTTATTGGACTTCGAGGAACGTTGATTTGACGCTGCAAAGCCGAGGGCTCGTATTCGAAACTGCCTTGCAATTTGAGGATCAGGAGGACGAGAATGAGAGAAAGAAGCATGGCTTTATTATCCAAGGTGTGTCACTTTTTTTCGTTTCTTCCGTAGATCGACTGACCACTTTGCAGTGTACCGGCATTACGGTTTGAACTACGAAAGTCTGTTCTCGACCTGGCTCTGCTTGAGCCTCAGAGAACAGGGATCTTCCAGAATTCATCCCCCGAGGTCCTTTGACCTAGACAATCCCTGAAGAGCTTCAAAGTCTGCGCTCCACTGCATCATGACTACTTCCGGATTGCAGGGTGTAAAATGGAAGCTTTGTCACGACCAAGCGGCGCTTCTGGGACTCCATTGACCGTAGAGCAGCATTGGAGTTTGCTCGAGTCGGCGTCCGAACCCGCCAGCTTCGGAGGTCTCAGCAATCCCAATGACATTCTCTAACTCCACAGCGGAAGCCGCTTGAGAGACTCGCAAGGTATATAAACCTCTTCAACTCTTCATAGTAAATCATTCCATTGAACTGCTCTCACAGATAACTAACATGAAGACTTCCTTCACCGCTATCATTTCCATCGTCCCATTCCTGCTTGCAGGCCAGGTCGCTGCTATCTGTCCAGGCTTCAACTTTGGTATTGGCAATGCCATGGATCTTGGCGGAGGGATCAAACGATGTCAGTCTTGCCATTCTCGCTGCCTCATGTCGACTTACACCAGGTTTCAGGGGACGTTTACGACGACAGCTGCAAGGTTGTCGATGGCTTGACCACGAACGAGAATCCCTGTGACCAAGGAACTTTTTCTTGCAGCCCTCCTCCCATCCATTTCACTGGATACAAGAGCACCTTTACTGGTCTCAAGTCAGTGCTACGCCTCCTTAGCCCCTCGTCTTGCTAATATTCTCAGGTATGCCTGCCGTGCTGATCCCAACTCGGGCAAATGTGGAGGTGATACAATCTCTGTCTGCGTGAGTTACCTTGCAGTATTTGACTCTCGTGTCATCCTCATGTTTCTTCAAATAGTGCCGCAACGATGGCAATTAGTTGCTTGCGGTAGAATCAAACGACTTGCACAGATAACCTATCCACTTATCCGAAATCTCCTTTTCTTCTTTTCTCCATTTTAACCCATCGTCGTATGATCACTGGAGGATGCAATTCACCTGTATTTTGTCCCTGCATAATCCATATACTTTTTTTCATCCACACACATCTGTTTTCAGAACTAGACGTGAAGAGGTCGCTGGCACGAAGGCAAGAAGATGGTGGCATGAGCTGTAACTCAACAATCTTTCCGCTATCTTCTCATTCCATCCAATCTTGAATCGAGTACCAGCGAAAAGTTTACCCCGGCGAATTTGCCAGTCACGCCTTTCGGCAAAGCTTGCCTCCTGCACTCTCGCTCCCAAGCTGAAATTAACAATCACAGCCATTCATTGGCCATTCGCTCATTCTCTGATATCATTCTCAATCTTGCGTCTTTGAAGAATCAATACGACAATATCTGTTCGCCGCGGCAGCGATTCTCCTCCTTATCCCTTGGAATCACTGAGATTGCTCAATATCGTCAGACTAACCTTGGTCGCCAAGTTCTGTATTTTTGGCCCCGAGAACACAAAGCGGCAATGACAACGGATTCACGTTGTTTCTGAGGGCTCGCGTTCGGAAGGTCGTACATTGGTCGGCTTAGAAGATGATGGAATCGACCTATGTCCATACCACCACGGTGAAGGGAAACAAGTTCGGTAGGCAGGACATCTTTCTTTTGACGACACCGTACCCTGACAAATGAACAGAGAATATCCTCGGAAATGTGCTTTCCAACAATATGATGATAAACTACATTTATCCTCCTGGTAAGTCCCTTCTTTCTAGGCTTTACTCGACACTCATTTTAGTAGATAGCCTCAATACCCGCTCTCCTCGCTATCGTGGCTACATGCCTGCAACGACCGACCTTTTTTTCGGACGTGACCTTGAGATAGAGGCCATTGTTCAAGCCCTTATAAAGGAGCCAGCATCGTCAGCTTCCAAACGAGTTCGATTCGCTCTCTTTGGTGCTGGTGGGATGGGAAAGACGGCGATGACGCTCAAGCTGATGAGACATCCTGCCATCCTGCATTGCTACTCGATCGAAAATTCCGTCTGGGTATCTTGTGGGGAAACCACCTCAGCGGCGGTCCTTCTCGATGTCATTCACTCCGCTCTGGGAATCGACAGAGATACCCATAATACCATTCACGGCATTCTCGCCGAAACGCGACTGCTCCGGTCCTCTCCTTCTCCTTCTCGACAATTTCGAAACTCCATGGAATGCACCAGGAGCCAGAGCAGCTGTAGCGCATATTTTTCTCGACATTGCCCAGTTTTCTCATGTCGCGCTCTTCATCAGGATGAGAGCAGCCGCACCTCCTTGCGAAGAAATCACCTGGGAAGAAAAGCGACTGCTACTACTCGACCCAGATTCTTCTTATCACCTTTATACCTCCTTCCTTCCTTCGCTCGCTTCTTCCTTGGACCCACTTCACTCGCTAACCCCCTCTTTAGATACATACAAATCCCCACGACGCTGCTCTTCATGGTCGACAGCGCCATTGGGGGGAAGACGGCGATTGATATTGAGATTCGGGTCCCGGGGAAGGGGGGTACATGTTGGTGAGCTCTTCTCTCTTATCTGTTCTCTCTTTCCGTTTCTTCTGACCTTGTCTCCTTGTCTCCTCGCTCCTTCCTTGTCCTTTCTCTCTCCCGTCTCACGAGAATCTCGTCTAACGCGAATCTCGCTGCCGCTACATCGCTTCTCTCTTACGAAAAAAGAATGAAACTTCTTTTCACTAACCCATCCCCTAGGAAAAAACCTCGTCGGCGCATTCTGGCAGCCGACCCTCATATTCGTCGATACGGCCTTTTAGGGGACCCTGCCGAGGAGGGAGTGGGCAAATGGGTTGGCGGAGGTTGTTTAGGTGAGGTTAGGTCCATTCCTTTTTCATTCTCTTCTAGGCGAGCCTTGGTTCTGCTTCATTTCGAGACGAGCCTTGGTTTTTATGCAAGAGAGACGAATGCTGATGAACTTTCGCAGACAGCAGCGATATGGGACCCGGAGGCGTTTGAGACGCTCGAGAGGTTAGGGGATGAGGTTTCGTTCTCTTCCACTTCGGGATCTGCTTCGACTTGGACTGTGTCGAAATCGGACCCGACATCCCTAGTCCATTGGGGTCAAGGCGCATATTGTGACGATTGATCCACTCGTTTTCTGGTCTGCTTTTCCGCTCTGCTCTCGTATGAACACTGCTTTTCCTCGGATCGTTTTTCTCCTTCGCTCATTCAAACTCTGCTTCCAGTTTACTCTGCTTCTCGTCCACTCTTTCTTTCTTTCACTCGCTTACTCTCCCACAGCGCTCGTTCACGGCGAATACGTATCGGTGTGGATGATACTGGAGGTAGACTTGGCGAGGCAGTTGGGGTATTTGGGACAGGTGGGTTGGTTGATTACTCTGTTATCTCTCTTCCTTCACGTTTTCTTTGTTCTGCTTGTTTATCTTCTTCTTCGTTGGACTTTTGGCGAGGAGACTTTGTTCAGCGATTCCTTCGAGGCTTTCGTTTAGACCTTCTAGTCGCCCATGCCACGAATGTCGCTGACGCTTCCTCCTCTAGGTCGCCATCGCACGCCTCGGACGGGTGCTGAAAGGGCTCGGGTTGCCTGTTACAGTTGCGGAGGCGATGAAGACTTGGGAGGGGTGGATGAGAGGTGGGTTTCGCTTCTTTTTCGATGATCGAATGGGGTTTGTCCTTTGGTTTTGACTTTTCTCGGTCTTTTTGTGGTTTCGACTTGTTCGAATGAGACGACGACGGCGAATGGAATAAAAACAGAAGAAAAGAAAAAAAAACAAGATCTCATCGCATGGCGAATCGCGGTCCGCCACAGAAGTCATTTCAGGAAACGAGGGGCAACGATTCCGACTGTGCCCGGTGGTGGGAATATGAGGTTGGAGGAGGAGTGAGGGGTTGGGAGTGATGTGAAGGGGAGTCGTAGGCGAGCTTTATATCGGTAAGGGCGCCGAGTCGGGTCTTTGAAGGAGAATGAGTTTGAAGGAGTTTGAGTGACGCATGGAAGGATTCATAGAAAGGATACCGTATAACTCTCTTCCCTTCTTTGTAGTTGACTTTGTTTTTTCACTTTTAGTATCTTTGGGATTCAAGCGGAAGGTATCAAATGGGAGTCAACCAGGTTTAGCCGTGCTTTCATTTGTGGGATGGCGTTGGCAATCAATTGGAAGACAGTGGTAATTAATCCAATAGGAATGAGCTTCAAACCGGAGGGAGGAAGAATCAGAGGAGCATTTGATTCACGTCACCATCGTGACCAAAATTCAACTTGCTGTCGACGATGTTGCCCGAAGAGCTCCTAATCAGCATTGTCGAATATCTCGATGGTTTCCGCGTCTTCATTCCTAAAAAGCCACGAGCCTTGCACCATAGCATACCATCTCATTATACTCCCACGTCTCGAGAGCTCACAGCTTTCTCTCTTGTCAACCAACAATTTCGTCGGATTTGTGTTCCGTTTCTGTTCTCCTATGTGGAATGTAGAGGCTCTGAAAAGCTGGAGAAACTCAATGAGCAGTGTGGCGACATTCCGACTGTTGTCAACTCTGTCCGGTTAGCCATTTTCCACCGCTGATCCAACCCAATGTTCTGACCATCTTTCTCGTTTCAGCATCCTTCACCTAACCGAAATGTCCCATTCTTCAGAAGTTTGCGCAATTATCGGACATCTTCTCCCTTCTTTCAGCTCGCTCCAGTGGCTGGACCTGGAAGGGATTGATTTCGACGCAGCCTTGCTGGAAAGCATTCATACCCACCCCACTTTGACAGCTGCAATAGTTCTTCTCCTGCCAAGTCGTCTTCCTTCATCTCCACTATCAAAGATTATTCAGCGGACAAAAACTGTGGGCAGACAAGGAGATTTTCCGGAATTGGAATGGACGCTGAATCGCGGTATGCAGCTGCACAAGCTGAGGATAACCGGAAACATGTCAGAGACTGTTATAGGACAACTGCGCATTCCTCATCTTCGCAAGCTCGAGATTTCGGGGAGCTATGTCCAGCTCCATTCTTGGCTCCTTGGATTCGTCAACAACCATCCGAATCTGTCCAAAATCACATTCAAGGACGACCACGTTGTAGCCGAACAAAAGCTACGGCAGAGACATCGCTCTATACCATTTCTCGCTCCCTTTTTCGAAGCGGCCATAGAGAGCAAGCTAGACGATGTCTTCTTGCGCAAATTCACCATCATCCGTCAGCCAGGGCAGTCTGGTCCAGAATTCAAAGGATGGGACGTCAAGGCTCTAGCTATACTCGTTGACCAGTCATTGCCCGATATAGTCCGCATTGCCAGCACCCTCTTTCCTCAAGTCACAAAGTTGACCCTTGATGTCGACAACATGGGGACCTTACTGCACATCGTACTACTCGTTGTTTGAACCCTTTTTATTGTGCTCATATTCTTATCCAGGATGATTTTATCGCTCTCATCAGGTTGTTCCGACACCTTAGAACCCTCAGCATTCCGGGGTTTTTCGGGTACATCGACTTTGGGGGCAAGACGCCATGGCGATCGCCATCACGGGGTAAAAAACGTAGGTCTCCAAGACAGACTAAAGTTAGTGCGACTGTGGAAGCGGCGATGCGATGGTATATCCTTCGGCTCGCGGACAGAATTCCATCCCTGGAAGCCATTCATGTCAAGGAATCGGGCAAAGACGATCCTAAGCAATTTTGGGAGTGGGAATTCGAGGGGTGGTATTTGCCTCGGCGAAAGCTTTTGGTTGACGGCGGTGGAATTGAGCTGGTTAACTCGCCACGGCTTGAGCTCCCGTGAAGATGTTGGAGCTCGCGGGAAGACTTCTGGGATCTGTCATGTCTCCGTGGACGAACCTCGCACTTTCGGCGGACGGAAAGGGAAAATTTTGATTTTATCACTCTTTTCTGAACTTGATGCAGTTTCATGTATTTCATTGTACTTCGTCACTCATTATTCATACACCGTTTTCGCTGCTAATTCTCATAGAGCAAGAGATCATCGCAATACAACCCAAGTCATTCCGTATTGAATGGGGCGCAAAGATTCCGACTGTGGCCGGTGCTAAGGTCTGAATATAAGATATTTAAACAGCAGGGATCGAACCCTGGCTTTTCGCCTCAAATCCCAAAAAGGCCATTGCCACGTGCATTCCCCACTCATGTCGTCGAACAAGCGACAGCATCCCCAAGATCCCTCAAATCAAACACTGGAGCCACCGGCAAAGGTCCATTTTCTTCTCAGTTCTATTTTTCTTTTATTCCAATAAACCTTGTTTGACCGTCAACCAGATCAGTTGAACTCGTGGCTCACCATCGATTAGTCAAACTGGTGACTCCTCCGGTGAGGCCAAGAATGAAGTACCATTTACGTAGTCTGTATCTAACGCTCAACAGTTTCACAGGAGATGCGAGAGATGATGAAGCGGTTACAAGTCCCATTTATGGGCTCGTTGATGGAGCGAACCATCAAAGAGCCCAATGGGGAATATCGCGTGACCTATTTCCCATTGGCACGGCAATGGCCGAGGACACATTTCTTGGTTGTTTCCAGCACCCAGCAATGTTGGCGAGCTCCGAAGGTGCGAGTTAAAACACTGGGTGCCTTGAAAACATTGTGGACTTGTAATTGCCACTAGATGGCTCGACCCCACTGGTAATGCGAGGGATAGTGGAATCATTCAAAGTGAATCGTAGTGTTCTTGCCAATCTCAGGCAGTAACTTCTCTGCTCTGTGTAATCCTTCTTCAACCTCTGAAGCACGCCGTACCGATGAGATTTCGATTGTTGAATATGTGACCCCAGTTGAATTGCACTGACTCGCCACGTGGGACGTATTGGCAAATCGTATGTCTTGTGAGAAACTTGGTGTAGTGAGTGTTGTTTCGAGATTTGTCTTTTCCAATGCCACGAGGAGTATTATGAGTATCGGATATATCGCCTGAAAACTCCATTTGAGTCTTTGGATCATTGGACAAATAAGTTCCTACCGTTATCTCAGGTACGATGGAAGTTATAATATTATATGCAAAAGTTGTGTCGTCGAGGTCATTTGTGCCGAGGAAGACATTCATTGCCTCCATATCAAATGAGAACAGGGAATATGTGAATCAACAATGACGCACCCAGATCAAACAATAAATAATCCCAGACTCGGTGAGAAACATCAGAATCTTCTCGAGTTTGGTCCTTTTGTTGTCTGCAAGATTCAGATTTGACTTGATCTGTCTTCGGTATTGCCTGAAGAAAAGATTAGGTAAGGATCTCATATGTTCTATACCTACCAAGCCTTGTAAGTTATGAGCGATGTTGAAACGATGTTTGTGAGAAGTAAAGGCAGTGTTAATAGCAATGTACGTGGCCCAAGTGGGATGAAACGGTCATCCCCGAGGAAAAATCGTGTTGAAAAGGCAAAGTCGATCGATGCGCCGACTGAAAATCAGTTAACCACAGCGCTCGCACATGGAGAGCCTGACGGCTCACCGAGACTCCCTATCCAACACAGACTAAGAAGAACATGGACCTGCCGCTTGTTAGACCACAGGGCCCAGGCTCGACAATTGCGTCGCTTATCAAGTACTGCAAGAAATTAGTCATGAGTCCGTGAGCTGAAGCATGGAGCTCACATTGATTCGTATCAAACAATCGGTCGCAATTGCGAGATTTGTGAGAATGATAGGGATATTTTTGGCGGCGTCTAGGCCCAATTCTGGTAATTGAACTAGGGTGCTGGCTAGACTCTGAATGACAGCCGCTGTCGCGCAGAGGAACATTATTATTGTCATGGAGATCAGGACTCTTCTTGCAGCTGAGCGCGGTTTTCGAGTACTTGAATGATATTATGAGTTGAACATGAGGGAGTATTGCATGCCTACCATAAGGCATAAAGTGCAACAGCAGTCATGGCTGTGTAGATTCCTAAGATGAATGGATGAACTGAGATGTTCTAACAATGCAGGAAGCATACCATGGACGAGGAACTGAACAGCTGCATTGACGAGAAGGACGTTGAGGCCATCAATGTCGGACGCTGCAAGCGGCCCACTTGATTGTGTTGGATCAGTATTAGACATAGTAGAGAAAGTGTAGAGTTGAGATTGTCTCGGGAAAGTCGAGGATTCTTCAACTCAAATCAGCGTGACATATTTATACGAGGGTGAAGAAAGACCATCAAAACAGAATTGACCCCGGTCCACCAGGGCTGTGGTTTGATCATCCAAGGCACGATGATGGAGAAGGCACTATTCTCAGACTCAACAGATAGTCGTCAACTACCTGAATGTGTGGGAGATCGGTCAGGAAAATGAATAATGATTCACGTAGACTAGGGGATGGTGGCAGAATAATTGAGTGGCTTGATCTCCAGTGGATTGGACTAGGTAAGCTCCGATTTTGCAGAGCATCACTGTGGCAATCCAATCAAAATCCTCGAACAAGGAAGGAAGTTGTTCCGGAGGCAGAGCTGCCAAAATTGACCGTGGATACGAGTTGAGACGGGCTCTGAGATCTGGACAGAAGGCTGCCAGAACTTCTGGGACTCAGAGGGCATCACAGCTCAATTCTCACCATCCTGTCGTCCATGGCGGATCCAGGTTTGTGGACAATTCCATGCTCATGTTTTCATCTCACTGGTCTTCTACATACTGTAATATCTCTTGGTTCAAACATTTGTAGTTTCTTATCAAGTACTGTCTATGCTCCAAATCTATCGGCTCCATCTTCGGCCAAGCTGGCATGTGATGTGAGATTGCACGTGAAGGTGAATGCCTGCTACTAAACTTGTTTAGTACGGGTTTGCAAAGCTTCAAACTCACTTTTTCACTGTGATCCAACCCTGACCGGGTTTGATCGGGTCTGACTAAGTGTGACTAGGTAAGTAGTGTTTCTAACATGGACAGACAAGAACGTGACCCGGTGGCAGTGATCTACTCAAGGGTCGTGTTTGGCTCGTCAACTGCTGCAAACGCCGACAACTGTCGCCGGACCTCCGCTTTCTGTTAGTCAATGTTTGAAAACAAGTGAGGCATCGACCAAAGGTCGAGGCCGAGCAGCTCAGGGATGACTGTAGATCTTGTTGTTTCTGTCATTATGTATTTTGTTATTCATGTTGACTTGTCTTTCAATGCCTGAGGAAATCCTAGATATGTGCTTCTCAGAGCTCCGCAAAGCCTCAGTAGTGGGCCCTGCCACTCGCTGGCCTTACAGCTTATTTTGAATCATCGCTTGCCTGCTACTACCATGATGTTTGCCGTGCTCACTTTTTCCTGGCTGGTCCTTACCAGTCAGTGCTAATGCCAGTTCTGATTGCTATGCGAGGCTGTTTAACTCACATCTATTGTCCAGGTAGGTGACATGTCTAGATGTAACAGTAAAGGTGTATGTACTCTCAGTGGTGATGTTTGTTGGTCTACTGACTTAGCCTCAACATCAGGCTCTCTGGAAGAACAAGATAAATCTCGACAGAGAGCCTGATACAGCTGACTTTAAAAATGGCTGTGATGAAATTTGATCGGGTTTGTTTATGAAATACTCCCAATTTGGCTTTACACTGGATTTGGAACGTCCCCGGGAATTACTCTGCGGCACCATTGCTCAACATTTGACTGGTCTATAGTATTCTGTGGGCTTCTGTCTTGTGGTGAGTATTCACCAGAATGAAAATTCTGCCAAACAAGACACCTGCTAATCTCAAAATTAACCTAGTGGCCAATTCAGATGTCTCTGAGAATAGCATGCATTGCGGAAAGGTCCCAAAAAGCGAGAAAGATTGTTCAGGTCACTTGTCTTAAGGGTCCTCAGTATAATAGGAGGAGTATTCGTTTGTGCAAGTTGGGGATTAAGGGTAAGTCTTTTAGTTCTTTCTTTCTCTTTTTTCGACTGACTTTGAACTTGCTCCCTGGCACATCTGTTCCAATCAAGCATAAAGCCAAATATGGTGTATTTCATAATATATCCAGCTAAAACCGATCAAAATTCATTACAGCCAATTTTAAACTCAGATTTACAGGTCCCTCTGACAAGGATTCCGACAAGTCAGAGCGACCTGTCCCAGGTCTACTACTGACTTTGGTAATGTGGTTTCCCATGGGACTGTTGACTTGACAAACCACTCTCTCCTCACCTGTATATCTGGTTGATTATGTAGTGAAGTTTTATGAAGGTTTTGACTCTTAGTAAAAGTGTATTGGCCATTCATACACATATTTTGAACATTCACCAAAGCATAATAGATATTGAAGCTTCTGTGAACATTTATGACAGATTATAGAGGAGTTTATTGTTCATTGGTTCTTCAGTGGACCTGCTCTGAAGGTTCAGAACATAGTTGACTAGAGATGAAGTTCCACTGGCCTTTTAGTGAACCAATTCCGAAGATTCAGAACTGAGTATCTAGCAAAAGAAAGTCTGCTGTTTTTTCAGTGGACCTTCTTGAAAGTTCAGAACACTACAGTCAACAGACAATGAAGATTCCTTGATCTTTCACTGAAACCACTCTTCTGAGTGCTAAACTATGTTTGACCTTGAACTGGCAACTCATCTGCATCAAGTCTGTGATAGAGTGTCGCACAATTACAAATATGGATAACCCACACTCGTAACCTGTGGGTTTTAACTCCAAAAATGACCAACTTGTACCCATCAAATACCTGCATAGAAAGTACTTATACCTGTGAACAGACTACTCACAAGTCATGGATAGACTCATGAGTAATCCCATTGTACAAGTACTTGTGGATAACCGGTGGATAACCCATGATTACTTGTATAACTAATCAATTGTACTCAAGACATTGATCAACTACATCAACATCATCTTCAATGGTTTCCTTGTCCTTCACTCGCTCACTATTGGGTGCTTGTGCATCCTTTTCTTAGTTGACAAAACATTATGCTGCACTTGATATGTAGACTGTCCAGAAATTGATACAAGTACTCACAGGGATCCATAGGAAACAGGTATTTGTGCCCGTAGGTCTGGAAAACCCACAAGTTTTTGATGGATTGAACCTATGATTACCCATAGATTGAGGTAATTGTGTGACACTCTAGTCTGTGAAACCCATATTTCTACTCATTGGCTATTTGTGGGAACAAGTGCTCGCACTCATGAATGAGAAAACTCATGAGTATATTTGTCAATACTCACAAGTGGTAAGCAATTGTGCGATGCTTTACCTGTTTTCTACTTTAAATCTAAGGCAGATACCAATTTGAAACTCAGTGACTGAGTAAGGGTGTAAGGGTGCTGAAATCTGATAAAACAAGACCATATTATTTCTTTTGGACAATCACATGTGGGGCAAAAAATCCAAATCAGATTAAATTGAAATATCTCTTCATTGTTCAAGAACATCTGAGTCACGTGCCTCAGACCGGTTCAGTTCACGATTCAGTTTAGCTTGTTTGTGACACCGGGAGCCTCCCAAAGTAGTGTTGCCGCGAGTCAAGTTGGAGTTAGCTCCGAGTCGCCGAATTTGGTACCTCAGTCGAGGCGAGCCGGAGCTGGCTCGCGAGCTCATTTCCTAATTTGGATGTCTACTGTATTCCAACTCTGCTGTTTTTACTAGCAAAGACATTCTTCACATTCAGAATCACTGCACTTGACACAGAGAGCTTTCAATCTGGTCCTTCAATCCGGTCCACAACATTGTGATCAGCTCAGTTTTCATTTGTGCAATAGAATAAAGCCTCCTCAAGTATACAAGCTTCAATTCAGCAATACCAACTGACTGCATGATCTTGCTGCTAATAAATCACTGTGTTTGAGTCATACTATATGTTAACATGACATTTCCCTTAATTGTATGACCTATTCTGCCAGAAATGCAGCAGAAATGCAGTAGAGAATTGCCAACATGTACATTCTGAAAAGAGGAGTGCCATCACGAGCTAGCTCAAGGTGAGCCAGCTGAGTTCAACTTGACTCGGAGTTACCTCCACCTCGCAGCCACACTATCCCAAAGTTGTGATATTTCCGACTCTGCCTGATTGCCGAGGTTCGGCCAACTGGCAGCAGACAACACTTTCTTTTCTATACTGTATTGTCCTGCAGTGTTTTCTCTCTATCCAGGTCCAGTTAATTGTGTGAATATATTTACTAAATTCACAAACTTTACCATGCTGTTCTTGCGGTGTTCTGATTGGAGAACATCATGCAGGGACCACACTGGCTCATGTCCACATCTCAAAGCAGAAATAGCATTTTGAACCCAAAGTATCCTCCAGTAACACTTTGTCCTCATGAATTGTTGTCAAACTTGCCTCCAAAAGTCTTGCAGTGCTGCAGTGCTGCGACAGTGCGACTGAGTGCTCGCTTACCGGCTGGCAACCGGCTGACGGCCTATCAACGGCATCCACGCGGCTTGCTGTGGAAGTCGGAAATATCACAGCTTTGGGGGGCTCACGTTATCTGAACCGTAACAGGGACCAGGCGTGACCAGGCGTTATATTGGCTACTTGATCATCAGCAAATATATAAACCTGGGAGCCAGGAATCTGATGGAGAGGCGGTCCCCGGGGTCTCACATGTCCAAAAGTGGTAACACGTACTCGGCTAGCTGCTTAGAATAGCGAGGCAATACAGTTGGACAGGCACGTTGTTTGCGCACCATGTGTTGTTTTCTACCATGAACTCTCATACCTCTCTGTTGGAATCACTGGCAAAAATCATCTCTTATACAACCAAACTGGATCCCAGCATGGTCCGAGTGGTTTTCTTTGGCAGCTTAACCTCTCTGCAAACAATCATTCGGTTAATGGGCGCTCAGCTCTCTGATGACAATGTGTTGCGAGCGCTGACCATGAAACTGTGTAACACAGCACTGAATCTCAACATGGAGCATCTGGAATGGCCTTTTGCTGCAGAAGATGAGCAGGAGATTGCCATAGCCATTATCCATATTGAATCTCTTTTGAACTTGGACCAGCCACCAGCCAGGTGTGTAATATCAGTGTATATCATGTTTGTAATATATGCTTATATGTTTTGCAGTGTACCAGTTATGACTAAAGATGTGATTGAAGGTAAGCCCCATATTTTCCTGTCTCTCAGCTCTCTGGCTCAAGTCTTCCAATAGCTGGACTACACCGTGCCAGGTCAATGACTTCTGCACATGGATCATCCATGCAGATCAATGCTCAGAATATACAAGCTGGTATGCTGTCTCAGTCTCTGCAGTTTAGAACTAATTATATTTCAGGCACTGTGGCTGGATCAATTCTTTCTCACAACACTGTCAACTTGGCTGATCCTGATGTACGCAGAAAAGTGGACAATGTTCTGGAGCATGTCAGAGGTAAATACCTAATCATCTTTTTACTTATTGGCAGAAACTAACTCATGGCTGACTCAATCTAAAGATGCTGAAACAGGCAAGCTTTCTCTTATCTGAGTTGAAAATGATACTCAAAGTACTTCAGCCAAGAAACGTGAAGAATTTCTGAACTGGATTTCAAAACTTGACTTTCAGGCCACCCAAAATGAAACATTCACAAAACATACTGCTGGAACTGGTGACTGGTTCCTCAAGCAACAAGACTTTGTTGATTGGAAGGATGGAAAAATAAAATTTCTATGGTGTCCTGGAATTCGTAAGTTGAGTCTCATCCTCAAACCTCACCAATTAATAACATATACTTCCAGCTGGTGCTGGGAAGACAATCCTCTGGCAAGTCTAGACCATTTCAATATTTTTCAAGCTAATTATTTGGTAGCTCTATCATTGTTGAGCATTTACACAGTGCAATTTTGCAGCCTAAAATTGCTGTAATTTGCATCTACTGTGACTACAAGCGACAAGAGGAACAGACTCCTACACAGCTCCTAGGAAGTGTTCTGAAGCAGCTTGTTCAACAGCATTCATCTATATCTGATCATCTTGTAACCCTACACAAGATGGGTGTTCATCCTAGCATTGCTGAGCTCTTTGCTGCATTGCAGACTGAAGTATTGCTATACTCTCAGGTCTACATAGTGGTAGATGCATTGGATGAGTGTTCTGAGAGTAATCAAGCTCGAGAACTATTCTTCTCAAGTCATTCCCAAGGACTTTGGTCACTTCCAGACCATGTTCATCTATTGATCACCTCTAGAGATATCCCCTCGATATCTCAGGAACTTGGCAGTACACCAAGAATTTCTATTGAAGCACATAATGAGGATCTGGAGACATACATTAGAGGCCGAATCACTACTGACTACAAGCTGAAGCGACTTGTAAAGGATGACATAACACTGGTAGCAGAGATCATCAAACAGGTCATCCTAAAAGCAGCTGGAATGTAAGTCTGATCTAACTGGACATGATAATGATCTAATTACTATTCAAGGTTCTTGCAAGCTTGCCTACATCTGGATGCTCTAGCTAGCCAGCTTAACCGCAAAGGCCTTCACATAGCATTAGCCTTGCTTCCCAAAGGGATAATGGACTCATATGATGATGCCATGGCCCGTATCAGGTCTCAAGGAGAAGCTGAATATGAACTTGCTTGTCAGATCTTCTACTGGTTGGCCTATGCACAAAGACCACTTGCTATAGAAGAGCTGCAGCATGCTATTGCTGTTTCTCATGATATGACTGAAATGGATTTTGATGCCATAGTGGATGTGGATGTGTTGACTGGTATCTGTGCTGGTTTGATTGTTTTTCAAAAGAAGAGAAACTACTCTTATCAAATTGTTCAAATTGTTCAACTTGTTCGTAAGTGCTCACATTTTACATTGCTAATAGTCTGCTTATTCACTTTTTTAGATTATACAACACAGGAATATTTTCAACTCAGGCAAAAAAAATTGTTTCCTGATATACACTCCTCAATGGCCATCACATGCCTCACATACTTGTCATTTGATTGTTTCAACTCAACAACTTACACTGATGGAGACACTTTGAAACATCCACTATATGGATATGCTGCTAAGTACTGGGGAATCCATGCAAAAGCAAATGAAGCAGCAATAATGCAACACATTTTCAAGTTTCTTGGAAAGCAGAACAATGTTGCTCATGCAGCTAATCAAAGTCACTGGCCTACAACAAAAACAGAACATATTCTTGCTTGGCTTGGTTTATATCAAACACTGCAACTATTGCTGTCACAAGATCCTACACATACAACATCCATTGACACAAAGAGCTACACATTACTTTTATATGCTGCTCAGGAGGGTCACATTGACATTGTCAGGCTTCTTCTGGAGAATAATGCAGATCCTGATGCCTGTGACAAAAACCAGCGCACACCACTGTCCTATGCTGCTCAGTGGGATCACATTGACATTGTCAGGCTTCTTCTGGAGAACAATGCAGATCCCAATATCTGCAACAAAGACCAGCACACACCACTGTCCTATGCAGCTCGGCAGGGTTACATTGTCATTGTTGAGCTTCTTCTGGAGAAAAATGCAGATCCTAATGCTTGCAACAAAGATCAGCGTACACCACTGTCTTACGCAGCTCAGTGGGGTCGCATTGACATTGTTGGGCTCCTTCTGGAGAAAAATGTAGATCTTAATGCTTGTGATAAAGACCAGCGTGCACCATTGTCTTATGCAGCTGAAGGGGGTCACATTGGCATTGTCAGGCTTCTTCTGGAGAAAAATGCAGATCCTAATGCTTGTGACAAAGACCAGCACACACCACTGTCTTATGCAGCTCATGAAGGTCACAGTGACATTGTCCAGATTCTTCTGGAAAGAAATGCATATCCTAATGTCTTGGACAACAACCAGCACACACAATTGTCTTATGCAGCTAAACGGGGTCACATTGATGTTGTCAAGCTTCTTCTGGAAGAAAATGCAGATCCTAATATCTGTGACAAAGACCAGCGCACACCACTGTCTTATGCAGCTTATGAGGGTCACAGTGACATTGTCAAGCTTCTTCTGGAGAAAAAGGCAGATCCTGATGTCTGGGACAGCAACCAGCACACACCACTGTCTTATGCTGCTCAGTGGGGTCCTTATGCAGCTAAACAGGGTCGCATTGACAGTGTCAAGCTTCTTCTTGACAAAAATGCAGATCCTAATATCTGTGACAAAGACCAGCGCACACCACTGTCTTATGCAGCTGAACAGGGTAACATTGACATTGTCCAGCTTCTTCTGGAGAAAAATGGAGATCCTAATATCTGCAACAAAGTCCAGCGCACACCACTGTCTTATGCAGCTCAGTGGGGTCGCATTGGCATTATCAAGCTTCTTCTGAAGAAAAATGCAGATCCTGATGCCTGTGACAAAGATCAGCGCACACCACTGTCTTATGCAGCTCATGAGGGTCACAGTGACACTGTCAAGCTTCTTCTGGAGACAAATGCAGATCCTAATGTCTGTGACAACAACCAGTACACACCACTGTCTTATGCTACTCAGTGGGGTCACAGTGACACTGTCAATCTTCTTCTGGAGAAAAATGCAGATCCTGATGCCTGCAACAAAGACCAGCGCACATTACTATCTTATGCAGCTCAAGGAGGTCACATTGACATTGTCAATCTTCTTCTGGAGAAAAATGCAGATCCTAATGCTTGTGACAAAGACCAGCACACACCACTATCTTATGCAGCTCAGGAGGGTCACAGTGACATTGTCCAGATTCTTCTGGAGAAAAATGCAAATCCTGATGTCTGTGACAAAGACCAGCACACACCACTCTCATATGCTGCTGAACATGGTCACATTGAGATGGTTCAACAATTGCTCAACTATTCTGACCCTACATCTATCGAGAGAGCACTATCTTTAGTTCTTGCAATTGACCCAAAACAAAAACCATATTCTTGCAGGAATCCTGAGAACTATCCAGAGATACTTAAACTTCTTCAACAGCACTCTATAGTTGACTGACCTAATATTAGTTTGAGCTCTCCCAAACCAACTTTCATATTTGAATTGATTATGTTTTACTACCCTTGAATCAAAATACAACTTGAACATCTTTAAATTGCTGAAATTTGTGTGTTTGAATGTTAGCCTGCTTGATTCACTCCAGTCAACCATACTAAGGTATCTAAGAGACTGCCAATAGTGTAAGATTAATCAGTCTTATAGAAATACCATCAGTGAATGTTCAATTTAAATTATTCATGAACATTTTCTATACCATACAGAATGTTCCCAAACCTTTCTAGAATAATCCTAGAATATCTATAATGAAGTTGTGTGAGCATTCTACCATCATTCTGTCACAGGGTATCAGGGTCCTGACCTATGCTTGATGGATGATCAGAAAACATTCATCAAATGAAAACTGAACAAACTCTCAATATTCTCAGACAAAAATCAAGATCTGGAAATGTGCATAGTCATTCAGATAATTTTATTACTTTGTCTGTCAATGTTCAATGAAACCTCAGTCTCCTGAACTTCTTGTATATTTTCATTTGCTATTCTCAAAATCCTTCATTGAACTCCTGGGCTGTTTTAGCAAGGTTCTATACAAGTTTGATGTGATTTTGAATGGTCAAACAGTTGAAATCTACATGAACCACATCAAATGAAAGTTTTATTAAGGTTTTGCTCTTAGTAAAAGTGTATTGGCCATTCTATACACATATTTTGAACATTCACCAAAGCATAATAGATATTGAAGCTTCTGTGAGCATTTATGACAGATTATAGAGGAGTTTATTGTTCATTGGTTCTTCAGCGGACCTACTCTGAAGGTTCAAAACATAGTTGACTAGTATGCTGCTGAAACTGCTGAAATATTATTTCTGCCACTTACATTCAATTTCACTCTCATGCCTGATTCAACTTTCTGATTCCGCACCTAATTCAACTTTTGGATCTCGCAAAAATAATATTTCAGCAGTTTCAGCAGCATATTTCCCTTCCAGGTCAAGAAGTAAGATTAAAAAATGAGCACTGTTTCGTCTGCCACAAAAGCCAAAAAATGTGGGCCTCAGAGCACATTGCACTAGTAGGGCTTGAACCTGCAGTAGCCTACAACCTAATCAACTCAAATTAGCACTTATGAGTTGAGCTGTAACAGCTTGTGAAATGAGGGCTTGGTATCCTTATTGACCAGCCTGATTTCACTGACAAGAGCTCTACACCTCTTTAATCATAAGTCATTCCAGAGATAACAATCAGAGATATCAGTCTGAGACCCATGGCAGTGCGGAGGCTCAGTCACTGTTTCCCAGGAGAAGAAAAAATATCGCAGCTCATTGTATTCCATTAGCAGGACTCGAACCTGCAGCAGCCCGCACCTGAAGCACCTTGAAGTAGCACTTATCAGTTGAGCTTTAACAGCTTGTCCAGCAAGGGCTCAATATCCGTTACTGACTGCCAATCATTGCTTGCACTCCTCAAGTTGTTGCCTGAAGCTCCTTCCAAGGCAACAAATATGCATTCAGTGTTGATCAAGCTCTATGTCTCCGAGTCTTTTTGATGCCAGGTCAAGAAATAAGTGGCAACTCTGAATTCCAGAGATACGAGCACAGCAGTGCCAAAGGAAACGATGAAGCAATTTTGTCTGCCAAACAAAAAAGTCCTCTCTGCCGAATTTTTATTCCATCAGCAGGACTCGAACCCACAGTAGCCCGCAACTGAAGCAACTTCAGCCAGCATTTATCACTTGAGCTATAACAGCATATCGAGTAGTCTTGACATTCTTACTGACCTTTTGTCACTTGAAGCTGTCTCAAAGTCACACATCCGCTGTTCAAAGTAACCAGTCCACATTCAACTTTAAGTAACCACTACACCTCTTTTTGTCAGGTCAAGAAATAAGTCATTGAGATGCGATGTACGGCAGTGCAAAAAGAAACGGGAAGCATTCTTTGGTCTGCCAAACAAAAGCATTACGTTTCACGCCGTATTCCATCAGCAGGACTCGAACCTGCGGTAGCCCGCAACTGTATGTAGCACCCTCAAGTGATGGTTATGAGTTGAACTATAACAGCTTGTCATCGGTCAAGCAAAGGCTCGATATCTGACCTCAAGTTGTTGCTTGAAGCTCTCTCAAGTCAAACATCCACCGTCTGAGGCCATGAATATGCATTTAACTTTGGACAATCAAGCTCTACACCTCCGAGTCTTTTTGATGCCAGGTCAAGAAATAAATCATTCTGGATATACAAGCACAGAAGTGCCAAAGGCAATGAGGAGGCACTTTCATCTGTGAAACAAAAGATTCATGTGTCCCCCTCATTCCATTAGCAGGACTCGAACCTGCAGCAGCCCGCAACCGATGCGACTCAAAGTACTGCCTATCGATTAAGCTATAACACCATGCAAAGTGAGGGCTCGGTATCCTTATTACTGACCGCCAATCGTCGCTTTCACCGACAACCTCAAGTCATCACTTGAGTTGAAGCTCTTCCAACATCAATCCAAGTCGAATATGCATTCCACTTCAAAATATGTCTGTTAGTCACAGCATGTCACTAGCAGGACTTGAACCTGCAGTAGCCTGCAACTGTATGTAGTGCCCTCAAGCGACAGCTATGAGTTGAGCTTTAATAGGTTGTCGAGCAAAGGTTCGATATTGTTACTGACCATCAATCATCGCTTTCACTTCTCGAATCATCGCTTGCAGCTCTTCCAAGTCGAACATCTGCTGTCCAAGGCAATCAACAAGCAATCAACTTGAAGCAGTCAAGCGCTACGCCTCTGAGTCTTTTTGATTCCAGGTCATGATCAAGAAATAAGTGGCAACTCTGAATTCCAGAGATACAAGCACAGTAGTGCCAAAGGCAACAAGGATGCAATACATAAAAAAACTTTTTTTCCCTAACGCCTCATTCAATCAGCAGGAATCGAACCTGCGGCATCCTGCAACTGTATCTAATGCCCTCAAGCGAAATTTATGAGTTGAGCTTTAACAGCATGTCAAGCAAAGGTTTAATACTGTTACTGACCGCCAATCGTCGCTTCACCGATACCCTCGAGTCGGAGTCACTTGAAGCTCTTTCAAAGTCAAACATTCACCGTCTAAGGCCACAAATATGCAATCAACTTTGAATGATCAAGCTCTACACCTCCAAGTCTTTTCAATTCCAGGTCAAGAAAAAAGTAGCAAATCTGAGTTCCAGAGATATCAGCACGGTAGTGCGAAAGCAAATGAGAAGGCTCGGGCACTGTTTTGTCTGCCACAAAAGCCCCAAAAAATCAACCTTGGTCAATGATGAATTGCATTAGCAGGAATTGAACCCGCGGTAGCCCACAACCGAAGCAGCTTGAGGCAACGCTGATCAGATGAGCTGTAACAGCTTGCGAAATGAGGACTCGGTATCCTTATTGACCAGCCATCACCTTCATGATTGATAACCTTGGACTCGTCACTTGAAGCTCTTCCAAATCAAACACCTGCCGAAGATACATTCAACTTGAAGCAATCAAGCTCCACACCTCTGAGTCTTTTTGATGCCAGGTCAAGAAATAAATCATTCCAAAGATACGAGGGCAGCGGTGCCAAAGCAAACAAGAAGGCACTTTTGTCGGCCGAACAAAACGATTACTGGCAGCCTTATCCCACTATCCCGTTAGCAGGACTCGAACCTACGGCAGCCCGCTATGCTGCTGAAAGTGGGGAAATATTATTCCCCCGGACCCTAGTCAATTTTGTTCCCCCCCGGACTAATGACTTGGTTCCCCCGGGCAAATGATTGAGTTCCCCCGGGCAAATGATGAGTTCCCCCGGGCAAATGATGAGCTCCCCCGGGCAAATGATTGTGTTCTCCAGGAGCTGGAACTCAATCTATTCAGTCCAGATAGCCACTAGTATATATACTACTTTCAGCTTTTGTGATAAGGTCCAGTCTTTTCTTGATTGCCTGGGGGTAAAACTGCTGGAAATAGCCACGTGATAACAAGCCCATGGCACAGATT
The DNA here is from genome assembly GCA_029320655.1 of Mycena floridula. Classification (NCBI taxonomy): domain Eukaryota; kingdom Fungi; phylum Basidiomycota; class Agaricomycetes; order Agaricales; family Mycenaceae; genus Mycena; species Mycena floridula. The sequence continues at coordinate 3,060,536 of JARIHS010000004.1, read as the reverse complement.
GTCGCGCACAATGTGTGCAGAGGGGAATGAAGCTCCAAGAACCATTCAAAACAATCTAAGAGGGTACCTCAACAAGCTTCAATGGAATATTGGCAAAGAGATATCTGAGAATTGTGTCCAGACAACAATGTTTAGATTTCCCAAGCTGGCATGCATATCAAAGCTTGCTTGCACATCTTTACCCAAATATGGATCAATTAAAGGGTTTTACTGTAAAGGAATCATAGTCAGTCACATACAAGTAGGATTTGTCAGTTGCCACATGCATTTCTCAAGTCCCGACGATATGCAGGAGGCGTACGAAGTATCATGTGCTAAGTGGTCCAGACTCCAGACTGTTGACTAGGGTTGGATCAGGTGGCCATGAAATGTATGTGTCACGGTGTAAACCACATCACGAGACTGACACGATCCGTGGGACATCCATCGCATGACTGATCACTTACCCGTGGCCGATTTCCAAATTGGGGAAGGTTATGTCTTCAATGTTAAAATGCATGTGGCATGCAACTGACAAAGCCTACTTGTATGTGACTGACTATGATTCCTTTACAGTAAAACCCTTTAGTTGATCCATATTTGGGTAAAGATGTGCAAGCAAGCTTTGATATGCATGCCAGCTTGGGAAATCTAAACATTGTTGTCTGGACACAATTCTCAGATATCTCTTTGCCAATATTCCATTGAAGCTTGTTGAGGTACCCTCTTAGATTGTTTTGAATGGTTCTTGGAGCTTCATTCCCCTCTGCACACATTGTGCACGACAATCTGTGCCATGGGCTTGTTATCACGTGGCTATTTCTAGCAGTTTTACCCCCGGGCAATAAAGAAAAGACTAGACCTTATCACAAAAGCTGAAAGTAGTATATATACTAGTGGCTATCTGGACTGAATAGATTGAGTTCCAGCTCCTGGAGAACACAATCATTTGCCCGGGGGAACCAAGTCATTAGTCCGGGGGGGAACAAAATTGACTAGGGTCCGGGGGAATAATATTTCCCCACTTTCAGCAGCATAGCCCGCAAACAAAGCGCCTTGAAGCAACACTTATGAGTTGAGCTATAACAGCTTGTGATATGAGTGCTCGGTATCCTTACTGACTAGCCTGCTTTCACTGGCAAAGGCTCCATGCCTTTTCAACCATAAGTCTGATCATTCCCGAAAAGAAATCACTGTAAGATCCACGGTAGTGCGGGGGGCTCAGCCACTGTTTCCAAAGAAGAAAAATAACATCGTCCCGCGAACTCATTCTATCAGCAGGACTCGAACCTGCGGCAGGCCACAACTGAAGCGCATTCAATCAGCGCTTATCCGCAGAGCTATAACAGCATTCCAGTCATAGGCTCGATATTCTTACTGACCCTTTGTCGCTTGAAGCTGTCTCAAAGTCACACATCCACCATTCAAAGTAACCAATTCACAATCAACTATAAGGAAAGCACTTTCATCTGCCAAACAAAAAAGTTGGTCTCATCACGACGTTATTCCATCAGCAAGCCTCGAACCTGCGGCAGCCCGCAACTGAAGCACCTTGAAGGCGGTGCTTATCAGTTGAGCTATAACAGCATAGCGAGTGAAAGCTCGATCTGCTTACTGACCCTTTGTCACTTGAAGCTGTCTCAAAGTCACACATCCGCCATTCAAACTAACCAATCCACATTCAACTTCAAGCAATCAAAAAACTAAAAAACATGAGACCTCTTTTTGTCAGGTCAGGTCAGGTCAAGGAACGAGTCTATCCAGAGATTATATGATCACGGAAATGAGGAGGCACTATCTTGTCCGTCCAAAAATGTTCATCGATGCTAGAAATATGATGCCACTGGCCAGACTCGAACCTGGGTAGCCCGCAAACGAAGCGCCTTAAAGGAGCGCTGATCAGTTGAGCTATAACAGCTCGTAAAGGTGAGGGCTCGGAGACTTTACCAACGGCCATCGTCGCTTTCACCAACAACCTCGAGTTGTCGCATGAGTCGAAGCACTTCCAACTTCAATCCAAGTACGAATATGCATTCAACTTGAAATGATCAACCTTTACCGGAAACGAGGAGGCGCTTTTCGTCCGCGGAAAAAAATTATCGCTAGAGTCCCTTAAATGTCACTAGCAGGACTCGAGCCTGCGGCAGCCCGCAACCGAAGGAAGTGCAACCAACGCTTATCAGTTGAGCTATGACAGCATACCAAGCGAGGGCTTGATAACCTTGCTGACGACCCTCTACCGATAAACACTCCAAGTCAACCAATCGCGTCCAAAGTCATTTCACATCGCCTTCCAAGATCAATTCATATTCAACCTCTACGCGTTCATTTTTCATACAAGTAATCATCAATCGTCTCTTGATTCTCTCTTCACTTCGTATTCAGATATGACGTACGGCAGTGCCAAAGGGAATGAGGCTGAGACACTTTTGTTTGGCAAACAAAAAGAACACATGTCACTCACACTTAATTCCACCAGCAGGACTCGAACCTGCAACAGCCCGCAACCGAAGCGAGCCAAAGCAGCACTTATCAGTCGAGCTATAACAGCTTGTAGAGAAAAGGCTTAGTATCCTTATCGACCACCCATTGCTTTCATGATCAATAACCCCGGACTCGTTGCTTGAAGCTCTTCCAAGTCAAACATCTGCCGAACATACATTCAACTTGAAATGATCAAGCTCTATATCTCCGAGTCTTTTCGAATCTAGGTCAATAAATAGGTCATTCTGGATATACGAGCATGGCAGTGCACAAGGAAATGAGGGGGCACTTTGATCTGCCAAATAAAAAAGTTCTTAGGGTCAGATAATCAATTCCATCAGCAGGAGTCGAACGTTCGGCAGCCCGCAACCGAAGCAACCTGAAGCGACGGTTATGAGTTGAGCTTTAACAGCTCGTCAAGCAAAAGCTCGATATTCTTACTAACCCCTTGTGGCTTTCAGTTTCATGAGTCGTGGCTTCAAGTCAAACGTTCCCCGTCCAAGGAATCCAATTCACATTCAACTTGATCATTTTTCGTACAGGTGTCTCTCTTTCTCTCTTCATTCACTACATTCTCATTCAATACTCGCATCCATTTGCTACGCTCATTCAAAAACTCCTTCGTTTCACAGTTGACTCAAAAGCTCGCCCTAACCGCCTCCCCAACGGCGCTCGGAAACCTCCTCCCGGTCCACATCTCGCTCTGCACGATGCCCTGCTCGACGAGGGCGTCGATGCCTTGTACGAGGGTCCAGTTGGCTGGTGAAGGATTAGTTCATTCGGTGAGATGAGATGATAGAAGAGATATTCGAGAAGAAACCAAAAACCCACCTCCATTCAACTTGTTCGAAACCTCCAACGTATGCTCCACAGTCCCCGCTGGCCCCGTCTTGATCTCTCCAGTTTTATTCTGTCCAATCAAAGAAGACTTCTGTCCAATCAAAGAAGACTGAAGAGAATCGGGTATACCAGAATCAGCTCTCTCCCGATTAACCCTGCCCCCCAGCTCCAACAACCTCGTCACCCTCGGCTTATACGCCATATCCAGCACCACCGCCGGGCCGGCCGTGTATGCGAATACCGACGGCGGGAGGGGGAGCGGGGGTCTGCTTCCGGATTTGGCGGCATCGGGTCGAGATACATTTGCGACGTCGGCCGAAGAATGATCGCCAGCGATAACCTGCACGTCGCCTGGTACGGTCCCGATGATGACATTCACGATAATCTCTTTCTCGTCAGCGCCTTTATTCCCAGCGCCTTTTGTCGTACTCAGACTCTCACTGCCATTCCCAAAGCCACCCAACCTCTCCAAAACGGTCACATCAAGATGCTTGAACCCCTCAGACTCGGCGATGCGCCGGGCGTTGGAGGGGGTGGCATTATATATGTATAACGGGATTTTGGCTGGTGAGCGATAGGACAGAGTGAGTAAGTGAAACGACATAAAATGAAGAGAGCGAAACGAGAAAGAGAAAGAGAAGAAAAAGACCAGACAAAAGTGGAGAGAGGCGACAGACAATATGGAACAGACACCACTAGCACCAACAGCTACAAGGGAAACATTTCGACGAAACCAAAACTCACCCTTCCCAAAAGCCCAAACCGCAGCTCTCGCAGTTCCCCCAGCGCCTATCACCAGGACACCTCGGATTTCGGAGAGAGCCTGCAGCGCAGCATCGAGAGCATCGAGAGCGAAACGAGCGTCGATGCAATGAAGCGAGACGAGCCAAGCAATACCAACGTTGAGAGAAATCAAAGAAACAAAAAGCCGATCCAATCAGCAAAAAAAAGTCCCCATTCCCAAGAATCACCCCACTCACAATATACTTCGTAACCGCATTAAAGATGCCCTGCACGTCCGTATTCGTCGCATACAGGATGCGTCTCGGATTCTCGGTGCCATTATTGTCTGTGATTGATTCGTTAGTTATCATAGAACGATTAAGAAAGAATAAAACTGACCCAAAGCATCGACCCTCCAAACCGGGAAAACCGTATTAACAGCGCCGACCCTCCTCGCGCCCTCTTCGACAACATCCACATATTGCATAATATCAATCTTGTGCGGGATCGTGACGGAGGAGCCGCCGAACGTCGGGGAGGTGAGAAGCGAAGCGATTGAGCTCGACGAGTCGTTCGCCGTCGAGGAAAGAGATGGAGTGTCATACAAACTGTAATTCCATCCCGACTTTGAATTCGCCCCCTCCCCAAATCCCAAAACCCCAAAAACCCCATTATGCAATCTCGGACTCATAGAATGGCTGATCCCGCTTCCTAGGAGGTAAAAGTCCAACTTTGGTGAGATACCATGCGACTTTGGTGAGATACCATTCGAACCCAAGAGACGCAAAGACCTCGTATGTGCCGAAATCGGTAGCAGCGAGGGTATCGGTGCGAGACCCAGGTTGGCCAACGATGAACCCAAAGTAAACTGGGAAAGACCAGCATGTCCCACAGGCGTGAAAACCCGATTCAGAACCATGGAAAGCCCGGGCCCGAGGTTGTATGCGATCAAGGGCCTGCCTATTAAGAGATTCATTCATCAGCACTAATCCATCTCCAAAACGTAAAAAAAAAAACCGAAATGGGCTATTTTTGCTTTGAACGCCTCACAGGCCAAATCCTGTTCGATCCCGGATTCCAAGCCGACAATCTTGACAATATCCCCCAATTCTGCGGCCTTTTCATATCTCACAACCAAGTGTTGGGAACTCCAATCGTTGGTAGTGAGAGTGATGATAAGAAAAGTTCCGGGGAGGAGGTTGAGTGAAGCTCGGAGAGACGATCTCGTCGTCAGAGGAGGATGATAAGCCGGTATAGACCCGACTCTGGACGCAGCAATCGACTCTACTGGTCTCTCTGTCTCTTGCTCGTTATCTTCCCCTTGATTATCTTCCCCAATCTCAACCCACTCAACCCCACACCTCCCCGCCACCTTGGCACTTTCTCTATCCTGGGCGACAAATATGATCGGGACGGGACATGCGCGTCGGAGGGCGGCAATCTGGGCAGAAGCGCTGTTACCTATTATGGAATTAGAACGCATCGGGATGATTTGATTGAGACGAACCAGAAGATAACAGACTCCCCCAAACCCTTACAGCATCAACCCCCTCAACCAGCTCTTCTATTCTCTCCGATATTTGTATGAGGTCCTGTAAAGGAAGATCCAGGACGTAGGAGCGGGCGATAAGAGAGGCGGTGGAAAGGTATCTGGCGCCTGGTGAAAAAGGTTAATGAGGTCAAGAGAGAAACCAACGATTCACTCACCCCCAAACTCCACCTCCACCTTATCCACAAACTCCAACGTTCTCCTGGGCGTATCGGTCTGCGCCGCAATGACGCTGAAGAATCGTTGAACAGCATCTTTGGTTTGTACAGGGTCGCCTGGGGGGTCGTTAGCGCAAAGAAAGAAGAACAGAAAACAACTCACCCCCCGTCCAATTCCAAAACTCGCAATTGGAACACTCTTCAAACCACGGCTTTCTCCTCTCATACACCTTTGTGATCGGCTCGCCGTATGCCGGACGGCCGGCGGTGGGCAGCGTGTCGGCGTCGGCGTCGGCGGTCTTGGTTGTTGTCGCATCCGTTTCCGCCGCCGGCTTGGTCAAATACCCCACCACCTCCCGAATCTCCCTATTCACATGGACAACTCTCCCCCCCTGGGCCATATACTCCTTAAGCAGAGCCCGGGCGGCCGGATGCTCTACGATGCCGCCGCCGAGTGAAATGATATGCGAGTACCGCGATTCCGAATTTCCTATGAATCCCCCCAAAATCTTCGTCTCCTCCTCCCTAAACCTTTCCCAACCCCACTGTGCCACAAACTCTCTCGGAGTAGTAGAGAGAGTCTGTGTAAAGTGAAAATCGGCGTCGATAAATTTAAAGGAATCATCCGACGTCGAAGCAGCCAACGACCCGATATGCGTCTTTCCAGATCCTCGCATGCCGATGATCAGGATCGATGTTGGGCCGGATTCGGCGTCGGCGTTGGATTCAGACTTTGAATCAGATTGATGCGCCTTGCCGAATTGGGCATCGAGGGCTGCAACGTCGACGCCGCGAACCGGGATGCCGATCTGAAGTGAGGTGGTTAGCGATGAGACGAAGAAACAGCGGATAGAGACGAAAGATGTAAAGCTGAGAACAGAGAAAAAGGAGCAAGGTCAAGATTGACGAAAAGTATGGAGAATGAACAGCGGAAAACCACGAACAAGAACCAAATTACTCACCTTGCCACTCAAATCGTCCCACCACCCCGGCCAAGTCTTCTCTACACACCGTCTCTCCTCGATGACGACATTAGGAATGATACAAGCCAAAACCGCAAAAGCCATCGCGACACGGTGGTCGTCGTAGCAATGTACGCGAAGGGGGGCGGGATCTGTGCGACTGTCAGCGACATGTATTATCGGAGCAAAGACCAGGCCAAGATCGAACAAACAAACTCACAGTTCCCTGTCCCATATCTCTCCCCCACATACTTCCTAATTGCCTCCACCCCCCGTCCCTCGACGATGATCCCCCCCGGCTTCTCAATGGTCTCGACGCCGAATTTGGAGAGTTGGACGGACATGGCATTGATTCTGGATTGGCAGCTTCAGTGCAAGAAAGAAATCAAATAGTCGACTCACCTATCACATTCCTTAACCCTCTGATTAGCAATCCCCGTAATCTCTGTCTTCCCATCAGCCACCGCAGCCAAGACACAAGCAGTCAAAAAGGCATCAGTGAGGTGTTCCATGTCGATGGTGCCGAGGGCTTTTAGGGTTCGAGCGCCGACGGCTTCCGGTGTCCGAGATGCCGGCCTAACCCTAACCCCATCAACCCCCCACTCGACATCGACCCCCATCTTCGCAATGACGTCTCGCGCAAAAAGGGCGTCGCCTTGCATGCTGCCTTTGCTGCTTGAACCAATAGTAATCCCCGGAATATAACACCCCTTGTCCATAATCGCCGCAATCGCCAGCGGATACGTCGCAGACGATGCATCGGGCTCGACGGTGTAAACCGCCGGGTTGGTGTATGGCGTCAGGGGAATAGTGTAGATTGAACCTGGAAGAGATAAATAAAACCAAATAAAGAGATATATTATTCACCTTGTTCCCTCACAACACACCCAAACTTACTCATCATCTTCACCGTCATATCCACATAACTCTTACTAATCACTCCCTCTCCTTCACTCAAATCCAAACGAACCTCTCGCTCGGCATATGGAGCGCACATCAAAATCGCCGAAACATACTGCGACGATATCGTTGCATCAAGCTTGATAGTCCCGCCTCGAAGCGTAGAAGAAGAGATGAGGAGAGGCAGACATCCAGTTTCGGTGGATGATTTGATTTCTGTGAATCACAAAGTAAAACAGTCCTAGATCAAAATAGCCAAGGAACGACATACCTTCCCTCTGCGGATCCAAATAAGCCACCTCGACCCCATTCCCCCTCAGCGCTTCCACCAGTGGCCCAATCGGCCTCTGCTTCATTCGCGCATTACCAGTCAGGACCTACAAGGTATAAGCTTCAATCAGCAAAAAACGCTTTTTCATACGCACCGTATCCCCCTCCGCCAACGACGACAAGGCAGTGAGGAAGCGCGCAGCGGTACCAGCGTTACCTAGGTATATCGGTTTGGGGACTTTGTCTTTAAAAAAGTAAATTCGACGATAACAAGTGAGATTGAGGAATAATCACCTCCCAAAACCGGCGAAACCAATCTCCCACCACCCTTGACCACCAACGTCTCGCCCCCATCCTCCCATTCGAACGACGCGGCGCCAAAGTCGCGCAGAGCGCCTGAGAGAGAGAAACAAGTTGTGTTAGCGCAAGTCGGGTCCAAATACGAAACAAGCAAGATTCGACCTTGAGAACAAACAAACAAAGCTCTCTTGTCGAAAAAAAGCTCTCTCGTCGGAACAAAGCTTTCTCGTCGGAACAAAGCTCTCTCGTCGAAACAAAGCTCTCATCTCGAAACCAATCTCTCCAAAAAACCCCAGTCGACCAACCCTCGAAACAAATAAAGTCTCCAATCGTCACTCACCAATCATAACCGCCGTATCGTCGCTATGCAGCAAATTCTTCAACCTGCACGTCCCATTGCCCAGCGCCGCGAGCACCAGGGCCCGGTTGGAGATCGATTTGGACCCAGGGGGTGTTATGGTGAAACTGGGCGCGACCTCTTCACCGAGAGGCCCAAGGTTAGATCCTTCGAGAGACCCAAGGCTAGATCCTCTCTCGAAAGACGATCCAACAGTAACCCCATCGCTCAAAACCGTCTCCAACTCTGCATCACTCACCCCCGTCGCCTTCATCTCCAGCGTCTTGCCGATTTCGGTCAGCAGTACCACTTTTTTCAGAGCCCCCACGTTTTTCTTATCGAGCGACATGAGAGAGAGCAACGTTTTGGGGGAGAGGTTGGGGGTTGGGACGGGGGTTGGTTGGGCTGGGGGTTGGGTTAGTTGGAGACGAGGAGGTAAAGAGATTGGAGAAGTCAAGGTAAAAAAGATTCGAGAAGAAACGAGGACAAGGAAGAGAAGGAGATAAGAATGAATGAACGCGATAACCATATGAAATGACGCAGACAACTCGAGAGCGATTCCCCAAGATCAACAGAGAGTCAAGTGAAAAGAAAATCGAAGAAACAACGATAAAGCGAAACGAAACCATAAAGTGAAACCCACCTTTCACCCACCCCTCCCAAATCTTCACCGCCTCCCCAACCGTAACAGGCAGCCCCAGCCCTTTTAGTACCCGTCCGAGGCGCGCGATGGTGACCTGGAGGAGGGGGTTAGCGATTCAAAGGTCAGGGAAAAGCGTCGAAGGAGAGCAAAGTAGAGCGTCAAAGGCCAAACCAATTCGAATGAATCGCTTTCATCTCCCAGTCTCCTCGCAACAAGTCGTAGACCGAATGAAGAGAAACAATAAAGCAATCAACCAACCCACCTGTCCCAAATGCCCCAACTGCCTCGCCAACTCTGCCTCCAGTATCATCCCCACCGACACGCATTCGCCGTGTAGGAGCGCTGTGGACGAATAAGCAATGGGCCACGAATAAGCAATGGACGACGAATAAGCAGTGGCCAACAGAGTTCGAACAGAAACCGAACGAGAGCAAAGCAGGAAAGTAGAAAGAAAGGAAGACTGACCAGGCGCCAAAAGCCCCTCCACAGCATGCCCGATCGTATGTCCGAAATTCACCAGATTCCTTAGGCCCTGGGGATTGGTTAGTCAGTCTTTGTAAATCTTTCATCTTCAAAGAGAAGCAGGCTCACCTTCTCAGTCGGATCAATCGTCACAATATGCGCCTTGACCCCGATGGACGAGATGACGAGGGGCAGGACTAGGGATGTCGGGTCCGATTTTGACACAGATCCAGAAGAAGAACAAGGTAAAACCGCATCCCCCAGCCTCTCGAGCGTCTCAAACGCCTCCGGGTCCCATATCGCCGCTGTCTGCAAAGTGTATTCAGTATTCCTCTCTCATAAACCGTATCCCTCTCTCATAAACCGTATTCCTCTCTCATAAACCGTATTCCTCTCTCATAAACAGTATCCCTCTCGCATAAACAGTATCCCTCTCTCATAAAACCAATCGTCGGAAGCAGAAAGAAACAAAACCTCCACAAAAGGAATAAATCTCACCTTGACAACCTCCGCCAACCCATTCGCCCACTCCCTCCTCGGCAATGTCCCCAAAAAGGCGGTATCGACGAATACGAGCGTCGGCTGCCAGAATGCGCCGACGAGGTTTTTTCCTGGGGGAACGAGGGTTAGCGGAATCGTTCTTGTTCGTGCAAGGAGAGACAAGTACAAGGAGAGAGACAAGTACAAGGAGAGAGACAAGTACAACGAGAGAGACAAGTACAACGAGAGAGACAAGTACAACGAGAGAGACAAGGAGAAGATGATAGAAAAAGAAACGGAAACGGAAAGCGAGAAAAGAAAAGAAGATAAGACAAGACAAGACAAAAGAGCTCACCGACATGCACCCCCTTGCCCGGTACCCGAATCTCAATATCGATCGCCGTCTTTCCCCCAATGGCGCTGTCGACCATGGAAAGCAGCGTCGTGGGGATTTGGATGTATCTGCGACGGAGGGACGTCAGTACCAAAAACGATCAAGGAAGGAAGAACCAAAAACGATGGAAGGAAGGAATAACCAAAAGAAGATGGAAGAGCAAAACGACGAAGAAAGTGCATAGCAGAGCAATGAACCATAAGCAGAGCAGTACAGATTCCACAGCGAATAGAAAGAGACGTGAACAAAGAAACCCGATGAAACAAGGAAAGAAACCCGATGAAAAAGGAAAGAAACCCGATGAAAAAGGAAAGAAACCCGACGAAAAAAGAAAAGAATAAAAAAGTCCTCGAAATCCAAACTCGATAAAAAGCACATTCGTCACTCACCTAACACCCCGCATAAACGTCGCCGCCACAAATCCCGCCAAATCGCCCGTCACGCCGCCGCCCAAGGCCAGGATGACGGTCGAGCGGGTGCAGCCGTGGAGGAACATTAGGTCTTCGAGTCTGGCGAGCAAAGTGAGCCATTGTAGCGAATCGACCGAGTGACGAGGAGAGCGAATCGACCAAAGTGACGAAGAGAGCGAATCGACCGAGCAGAAAAGAAACAAAAAGATAATAAGAGCCCAAGTCAGCAACCATCCAAATCTAAAAATCCATACAACACACCTGGCTTTCTGCACCCTCGATTTCGAGGGTTCGCCAGGGGGATGGAGAAGCGGGATCAGTCTCGCTTTTGCTTCTTTCTCTTCCTTCTCTTTTCCTTCGTCTCCTTTCTCTTTCTCTTCGTCTCCTTTCGCAGCTCCAGTCGTGTCCTTCGCTCCCGTCGTCGCATTCGTCGTAGAACCAGCTCCCCTCGAGGAATCTGTAGGTTTCGCCGAAATCCCCTTCTGAACCCTGACCCCAACCCCTTCAAACGCCCTCCCCAGCCTTTCCCCCCAAATCCCCCAGACCCTTTCGTCGGCGATGAGGATGTAGGTGTCGCTCGGGGCGAGGGCGAGAGTTTTGGTGGCTATGTAGGACGTGTCTGGTCCTTTGCTTTGTTCGGATGAAGGCGATTCGACCGAGGATGAAGGAGAGCCCAGCAGAGATTGCCCGATATGTATCGTAGGCTGGCCCAAGATCGGGATGAGGGTTATCGAGGGATCTTTTGGTGGTGAAGATAAAGCCATCTACAGAGTTGCGGTGTCAACGATTTGAGAGACGAGGAGGGACGGGGATTTGAGAGACGACACAGGCGCAGAGAAGAGAAGAGAGAAAGCGAATAGAAAACGGAGAGGACACGAACCTTGTTCTATCGCGTATGTTTTCCTGAATGGAAGCTTTTGGGTTGCACTTGCTCTTTGTCTTGTGAAAAAGCTGTGGTTCGTCGTTAATCCAACGCAAAACAGCAAACATAAGGAGACACACCGGTGGTTTTTAACAGGCTCGTCGTCAATGCCGGGTTTTGGCAGGCGATGTTTTCTATAACGCCTTTTTGTAGCCCTTTGAACGCCTTTTATAACGCCTTTTATATCTCGTTTATTAGGAAATCCCGTCCGTCGAGCTTGGAGATGATCCTTGAATCGAGGAGATTTCGTTGCTTTTGGTGCAATGCGGTGGGCTGAGATGAGATGATGCTCGATGTCCCGTCGATACGAGACGGTGATGACCAAGGTCGATGCCCTCGAGCTATGTCGCAGTCGAGCCAACTAAAACTGAACCTGGATTCGTTGCAGACGTTTCACCACGTTGCAGTGTCGTGCGGCAAACCGATTTCTGACCTCTGGGACGCGTAGATTCGTCGCTCGTCCACGTAGGCAGTAGCAATAAGACCAAAGTCGACCAGGTGGCAGTCAAAGTCGAGTCACAATCTGAGATGTTCGTGATCGGATAATTGGAAAGTGTCTCGGCGCGGGAAGCCCGAAAAGTGAGTTCGGCCGAGCGGATTATCTTTGTTCCAGCTTCAACCTCGGGCCGCTTTCAATCCAGTACTTAGTTCGACTTACTTCAAGCGGCTTTTGTACCTACTATCTTTTTACAGTACAGTTCGCCACCGAACAGTACAACGGAGGGATAGAGGCAGACCAATGCGTGACCACAGCACTTGCAATTGACCATGACCTCCTCGGCGTCATCTGTTCAAAAGTAGAGTAAGTAAATCTATTCAGTGCCTTTTCTATCCCGTTAACCGTAATTGTAGCGGCATCTGTTGTCGAGATGATGGACCTTGTCAGGTCCACTCGGAACTAACCCATTGACCCGGAATGAGCGTGGCGAATAGGTGACAGTAAGTAACGAGAGAGAAAGAGAAGGAAATTTGTACGAAAAATGAAAGCGTAGAGCTTGAAGTTGGATGCGAATTGGGTACCTTGGACATATGTTTGACTTGAAGTGACGACTCGTGAAACTAAAAGCGACAAGGGGTCAGTAAGAATATCGAGGCTTTGCCTGATATGCTGTTACAGCTCAACTGATATGCGCTGCTTCCAAGCGCTTCGGTTGCGGGCTGCCGCGGGTTCGAATCCTGCTAATCGAATATTGGGTGCAGCCGATTCTTTTATTTGGCAGGAGAAAGTGCCTCCTCGTTCCCTTTGGCACTGCCATGCGTCATATCTTGATGACATGTTTCTTGACCTGGAATCGAAAGACGCGGAGAGGTAGAGCTTGATCGTTTCAAGTTGAATGTATGTTCATCAGGTGTCTGACTTGGAAGAGCTTCAAGCAACGAGTCCAAGGTTATCAATCATGAAAGCAATGGCTGGTCAATAAGGATACTAAGCCTTTACTCTACAAGCTGTTATAGCTCGACTGATAAGTGCTGCTTTGACGCGCTTCGATTGTGGCCTGTCGCCGGTTCGAGTCCTGCTGGTGGAGTATGTTGTCCATAGAGTTCTGAGCTTTTTTGGCAGGTGAAATTTGAATCTTATGAATCTTGTTCTGATTTCTATCTCTGGAATGATTCTCTGCCTATTTCTTGACTAGATGAAAAGAGGCATAGAGCTGAGTCGAGGTTCATAGACGGGGCGGGCCAGTAAGGGTATCAGGCCTTCACTTTCATGCTGCTATAGCTCAGCTGAGAAGCGCTCCTTTAATTTGCTTCAGTTGCGGGCTACCGCAGGTTCGAGTCCTGCTAGTGATATGAGCCAGGGAAATGTTTTCGGACGCACGAGACAGTGCCTCCTCATTTCCACGATCATGTAATCTCTGGAAAGACTCGTTTCTTGACCTGGCGTAGAGCTTGATCGTTTGAAGTTGATTGCATGTGGGTGGCCTTGGACGGTGGATGTTTGACTTTGAAGGAGCTTCAAGTGACTCTGACTTGAGGGTTTCGGGGAAAGCGACAAGGGGTCAGTAACAATATTGAGACTACACTCCATATACTGTTACAACTAATCGGTGTTGCTTGGTCTAGTTCGGTTGTGGGCTGCCGCAGGTTCGAGTCCTGCTAATGGAATAAGGCTGCAAGGTAAAAATTTTGTTTGGCAGACAAAAGTGCCTCCTTGTTTCCTTCTGCACTACCGTACTCTTATATCTGTGACAAAAAGACTCAGAGGGATAGAACTTGATTGTTTGAAGTTGAATGCATATTCATTTCTTTAGACAGTGGATGTTTGACTTAGAAAGAGTTTCGAGCAATGACTTACATAAGGACTGAAAGCAACGATTGGCGGTCTGTAATGATATTGAGCCCTAGCTTCACAAGCTGTTGAAGCTGTTGCTTCAAGTTGCTTCAGTTGCGGGCTACTGCGGGTTCGAGTCCCGCTAATGGCAATTGGAGGTTTGTAATTTTTTCTTTTGTTCTCGTTGGAAGCAGTGACCAAGCCTCCGTTTTTGGGCTTTTGTGGTAGAGGAAACAGTGCCTGAGCCTTCTCATTTGCTTTCGCACTACTGTGCTTGTATCTCTGGAATGACGAAAAGACTTGGAGGCATAGAGCTTGATTGCTTCAAGTTGAATGTACTTATGGCAGATGTTTGACTCGAAAGAGCTTCAAGCGATGATGAGATTGTCGGTGAAAGCACCGACGATGGATAAATAACAATATTGAGACGCTGCTTTGTATGCTGTCAAACTCAAGAACTACTTAATAAGCGCTACTTCAAGTTGCTTTGGTTGCGGTACCGCAGGTTTGAGTCCTGCTAGCGGAATGAATTTCTGTGCAAATTTCATCTTTTTCTTTGGAAAGATTGAGCCTCCGCACTGCCGTGGATCTCAGAGTAATCTCTCTGGTTCTTATCTCTGGAATGACTTATGATCAAAGAGGTGTGGAGCTCTTGTTAGTGAAAGCAGGCTGGTCAATAAGAATACTGAGCTTTCATTTCACAAGCTGTTACAGCCCAACTCATAAGTGCCACTTCAAGTTGCTTGGGTTGTGGACTGCAGCCTGCCGCAGGTTCGACCCGAGCTAATGCAATGCATCATCGACAAGTTTGATTTTTTGAGGGCTTTTGTGGCAGACGAAACAGTGCCCGAGCCTTCTCATTTGCTTTCGCACTGCTGTACGTCATGTAATCACTGGAATTCAGACCTAGTATTGTGTCTTGATTTCAGAATTACTATTATGTCTCTGAAAATAAGACTCGGTACTTATTAGAATGAATCTTGTCCCTCGAAGGCAAGCAACCTGGTTAAAAGAAGAATGGTTAAGATAATATTGCTAGGGCAAAAGGGTAAGGTACACATAATACAGCTCTAAATACAAGAAACCATGTGAAATAACCTCAGGTAAATGTCATAATGAAATGCAGGCTCGAGCTCGCCCCAAAACCAGGTACAAACAAATGTTTGTTCTGACAGTACTATCGTATCTCTGCAATTCAGACTTATTAGGCTATTTCTTGACCTGACGGAAAAGGCAAGGAAAAGGGCATAGACCTTGATCACTTACTGTGATCAATTGAAGTTGAATGTCATTTGATGACACAGATACACAGGCTTCAACATTTGAATTGGAATGAGCTTCAAGTGACAACTCATGATTATGAGTGAAAGCGAGGAAGGCTGCTCAGTAAGTACATCGAGCCTTCCCTTTATGTGCTGTTATAGCGCATAGTTCTAAGCTGCGTCAATTGCGGGCTAGGTTCGAGTCCTGTTGGCAACATCGAGATTATTGATGTCCCTTTTGGATGGATGAAAGCTATCTGGTACTTATCTGCTTTTTGGGCGGACAAAAGCAGCGAATTCCTGACTAGACCAAGGACCAATGAATCAGATGAAGCTTAGATCTGGACACAATGGGGTTCATCAGCAGATATCCTGACCTTCAGTGAGGGAAGAAGGAATCAGACTGCTGCTGACATCCAGTTGGGCATAGAGAAGCAGCAAGGTTTGTGCACTTGAAACAAACATGTAAACTCCTCAGATAGCGATGTTGGAGTCGGAGACTGAACATTCTAGCCCGATTCTAGCCTTCTATCTTGAATATTTTGTGATAGAGTTGACAAGCAGAATTAACTCTGAATTGGTGAAGGGCTACATAGAGTAGTAGCAACAGATTATGATATTATATCTAGAGCTGAATACTGATGAAGTTGGGACATACTGGTTTCCATCATCCTACAATGTCCTCGTTGTGCCAAGTGGCATGGAGAGCCTTCTTCTCAGTGAAGTTAGGAAGCCGTGATGGGTTGACAATCTTCTCAACAAAAAACCTAGCACACACAATCTCGTTATCTTTGCCCTTTAGTGCTTGATAATAGCTGAGAGTCTCTACCAAGACACTCTGGGCGGCCTGGACCTCACCTTTCTTCATGTATGCTCGACCCAATTCCAGTAGGATGCCGGCGATTGAGTGAACAACATGGCGGTCCTTGGCAACCTCTAGCCCCTCAATCAAAGTCTGGATAGCCTGATCATAGTTGAGCATCGAGATGTATGTCTTTCCAAGAACCAAAAGGGGAAAATCAGTGTAACCCCCCAACTGGCGCCATCTTTTGATTGCCACCAACCCCAACTTCTCTGCCCGTTCATAGTTTCCAAGATGTTGATAAGTTTGAGCCAGGGTCTGAGCCCAATAGGCCCCCTCAAATGACTCCTCTGGACACATATTCCCAGCCTGGATAAGAGGTTTGATAGCTTTGGAGTATTTCCTTTGATGTGAATATGCATTTCCCAAGTCCATGAGGCACCGTGCAATGTCTCTATTTACTACTGACTTGTTGGCAGGGAATAGCGGGTGAAGGAATTGACATTGTCGGATTAATTTGAGAATAAGAGGTTTATCAATGTATGTTAATTCAAGCTGTGCTTGTTTGATGAGTGGTAATTCATTGAAATGAGCATCAATCCTTGTGGAGATGCGTGCAATCCTGAGCAATATGTATGCAGCATTGTTGGTGTCTGATGCCTGAATGAATGATTTGCGTGAAAGCCTGAGCTGTTTGAGAGCATCAGAGTTGCCCAGAGTGTGAAGGATTGTGGCATAACAGCTTAGGACCTGTCCTTGTAGCCTATGATCCACAATCTTTTCTGCAAGACTTACTGCATGTTGGATGACCTCAAGACGTGGCCTGGTTCGATACTGGTGCCATGCGAGGGTGAGAAGGGCCTGAATAATGCCAGGCTCAGACTCAGTGGTGCTGAGAAGAATGGTCTGCAGGTTGACTTCAATAGCAGATCGAGCCAACATATGTTCTTGGAAAGAAGCTTCTTTGATACTAGAGTTGTGTTCCTCCAAGAACTTGCATGCACCCTGCACCATCAACATAGCAACATCTTTCGGGATGTGAGAGGGTTCAAGAATATAAGACCGAATGACAGGAAGCACAAAGTATGCTTCAGACCGACATTCAAGAAGTGATGTGTCAAGAAGTGCTTGAAGTGCAGCCGGAAGATTGGAAAGTGACAGAGCCCAATACTTCCGGAGATTGCTGGAAGTTGTGCCAGACGGAAGCATAGAGATGATGGCGAGCAGCGTTGTTGCATCTTGGGTGCGTCTAATCAACGGACTCTCTACTGAAAGTCGGATGGAGACACTTATGCTATGACGGGAGTCGGTTCCATCACTGGGACCAAGGATTGTCAAACCTCCCATCTGAAAACTATCCAGCAACTCTTGAGCCTTCCATCCTGTTGCTTTCCCTAGCTTGGCCATCAGAATTACAGCCAAAGGCATGTAACCCAACACTTCAAGCAGTTCTGTGAGCTTGGACTCTTCTGTTGCTTTGGGGCAGATCTGAGTGAAGAGCTGGTGGGAAGCCTCAGAATCAAGAGGGCTGATCTTCTTCTCAATCCAAGGCAAGTCCTCACATGGAGCACTGCTGCCTCGCATGGTGACAAAGAGAGCAACGTGAGGGATCTGCTCAATGTCACGAAGAATCTGTTCCACTTCTGCTGTAGCATCATTGGCATACAAAGCTGTTTCTAAGTTATCAAGTACAAGAATGAGAGGGCCGGACGAGCGTAGTTCATCCAGGATGTCATTCAAGGTGTGATGTGTGTCCCGTTTGATATTCAATGACATGTAGAGTGTGTCAAGCAGAAGTGCTGCAGAAGGAGCTTGGATGCATGCCACAAAGAGAAGATTCTTCAAGTGGTAGCACCTTTGGATTTCGGGATGGTTCACAACTTTCATCGCCAACTCTGTCTTTCCCATTCCGCCTGGGCCAAGAATGCAGATGCGGGCTCGCTTTCCATCACTGGCGACCTGGGTCAGAAGAAGAACCAGCTCCTCCACCTCGGAATCACGGCCAAGGAACAAAGTGATGCTGGCTGGAATGTAACCTCGACCGCGAGGGGGAGAGGACGGTCCTGTCACGAATATTAGCAGGAATCAGAATATATATGAACAGAGACACACCAGTGGCAGGCAATATGTTGAATGTGTTGTGCGACATAATATCTCCGTCAATATTTCCTGGCTCATATTTCAATATTTCCAAGTTGGACAAGACAGCAGAAGTTACTAAAGCTGGCATTTTTTAACAGGATCTGAGCCGTTGCTTGGGCCATCAGAGACTCAGAGTAGAGGAGAGATAATGGGCGAAGATGGTTGAGGACAAGAAGCACTGTCTATAGTTTCTTTTGCCCATGGTTCTGTCGTACACGATGGTTTTTCCCATGTTACAGCCTTTCAGGACCCGGTGACCAGCTTGACCAGGCGTGATCAATTTAACCGGTTATTTACCAAGGCCCCAAAAAGGGTAAATTTCTTGTCCACATCAGCCTATCCTTCTTGGCTGTGGGCATGTTAATTCCCATGAACCTACCATCAATCCTGCAGAGGGTACATAAAATGATTTCAGCCTGTCTTTCTGTTGGACAGTGGCTAGTCAAATGACAGCTCGAGCAGAGGGAAAAAGTGGAGTTTATTGATAATTGAGCAAATGCTAGGGATATGGTAGATGAGGGATGCAAAGGCTAGAGTGAAACTACAGATCGGACAGGTATAAATAGCATGTCTAAAACAGGAACAACGGCTGAGGACCGGACCATAGAAGGTTTAACGGTCGATCAGCTGGGTTCCCACGGCCGAAAGGCTCGGAAATTTCAGGGTATGGTTTCTAGCTCTCCTCACCTCTGTACTAACCATGGTGGCCAGAGCATGCTGCCAGAGGCGGAGAAGTTCCGAAAGGCTACAGCTGCACTGAGACAGCTCAAGTACGCTGCAAAACGGTCTCAAACTCGTAATATAGCATTACATCTACCATGTTCAAATGTCTGACGATGCCTTAGAACCATTTTTCACACATCGTCCTTGCTTTGCTGCTGACTCAGATAGTGAAGATGATCTTCAATCCCAGAATGAGGATGATCATCCACTGCCTTCTCAGATCAAGGAAAGCACAGGCATTGTCATTGATCTTCCGAGTACTACCAGTGTCCCACCTTCTCAGATTCGCTATGATTCTGTGCCACTGATAAATGTGGCATCTTCTAGGTATGTCATACTTGTAACATTCAACTTCTGATCTGAGTCAGTTACTTATTTGATGGCCAGTACTGCTACAGTCAATCAGAATATGGTTAGCGACTCTGAGAGTGCTGATGACAATTCAAGACAAATTAAATACTCCCGGACTGAGTGTCGACGGCTTGAACCAGCCAAGCGGAAGTGTGCTACACTTCGAAAATGTCGATGTCGTAAATCATCTTCTTGAGACTTGCTGTGGGTCCAGGAACCTTAATCTTTGCACTGTGGAATGCACCAATCCATGTAAGCAGTGTGGAAAGGCAACAGGGTGCAAAGGCATCAACAGAAAGCCATGGAACTGCTCTTGGAAGGAAGTACTTAGGACAAATTAACTTGAATTTGCTTTACTGTCCTAGAAAATGTCACAATAATAGTTCGAATTTCATATCCTTTCCTTCTTCTCTTTCTTTTCTCCTTTTTTTGGGCTGCGATACCCAGGTGCAACCACTGGAAAACCTTACTGAGTCACCACTTTTGGAATATTTTTGTGCTTTTGGCCATTTTTGGCTAAAAATGGCTACTTTGCTCATCCAATTCTGAGCTCATTTCTCTGTGGATTTCTATAAACCAAGTTGTTCCTGGCTCAGAATTTGACATAGATTTTGAATATATTATCAGAATTATTATGTAATCACTTCCCACAGTCTGAAATTTTGACATCCAAAGGAGACATGCTGCTGGGACAATTACTTTATATGATAATATAAAACTGTCATAGAAGGTTGGGTGAAATGTCATTGATCATATCTTTAACTTATACCTAGTCATTCTGATGTGTTCCTGTGAAGTTGCAAGGCAAATAGCGACATTCCATCCATTTTGAGCAGCATTGTATTTCTTGACCTGGCATCAAAAAACCTTGGAGGCATAGAGCTTGATTGCTCAAAGTTGAATGCATGTTCATTGCCTTGCATAGCAGATGTTTGACTTTGAAAGAGCTTCAAGTGATGACTCGAGGTTGTCGGTGAAGGCACCAACAATGGATAAATCACAATATTGAGCCACTACCTCGTATACTGTTATAGCCGATTGATGTGCGTTGATCCAAGTCACTTTGATTGTGGGCTGCCACAGGTTCGAGTCCTGCCAGCGGAGTGAATTCCGCGGCAAATTTAATCTTTTTCTTTGGAAAGATTGATCCTCCGCACTGCTGTAGATCTTGGAGTAATCTCTCTGGTTCTTATCTGTGGAATGACTTATGAGTAAGGAGGCGTAGAGCCCTCGTCAGTGGAAGCAGGCTGGTCAGTACGGCAAGCCGTTATAGCTTCACTGATAAGCATCACTTCAAGTCACTTTAGTTGCGGGCTGCCACAGGTTCGAGTCCTGCTAGTGATATGAGCCAGAGAACTGTTTTTGGATGAACAAAAGAGTGCCTCCTCATTTCCGTGATCATATAATCTCTAGAAAGACTCATTTCTTGACCTAACAAAAAGTGTTGTGTAAAGTTGAATGTGAATTGGTTAGTTTGGACACTGGATGTGTGACTTTGAGACAGCTTCAAGTAACAAAGGGTCAGTAAGAATATTGAGCCTTCACTTGCCATGCTGTTATAGCTCAACTGATAAGCACCACTGTGCTTGTAGCTCTGGAATTCAGATTTGCTACTCATTTCTTGACCTGGCATCAAAAGGACTGGGAAGCATAGAGCTTGATTATCCAAAGGTGAATGAATATTTGTTGCCTATGCTGCTGAAAGTGGGGAAATATCATTCCCTGGACCCTAATCAATTTTTGTTCCCTAGAGTCTACTAATGAAGTCAGTTCCCCATGGACAAAGCATTGAGTTCCCCTGGACCCTAGTCAACTTTTGTTCCCCCGGGCACTAATGAAGTTGATTCCCCCCCGGACAAAGCATTGACAAGTCCTGCCAATGCAATGTAAATGTTCATGTTCCTTTTTGTTTGGCAGACAAAAGTGCCCCTTCATTTCCTTGTGCTCTGCCATGCATCATATCTCAATGACTTGTTTCTTGACCTGACAAAAAGAGGTGTAGTGATTACTTAAAGTTGAATATGATTTGGTTACTTTGAATGGCGGATGTGTAACTTTGAGACAGCTTCAAGCAACAAAGGGTGACAAATGGTCAGTAATAAGAATATAGACTACACCATTTATGCTGTCTCAACCGATAAATGCTAGCTTAAGTTGCTTCGGTTGCGGGCTGCCGCAGGTTCGAGTCCTGTGTGACATGTATTCTATGTGTAATGTTGCTTTTGGACAGATGAGAGAGTGCCTCCTTTGTTTTTGGTTGATGAAAAAGTGCCTCCTCATTTCCGCAATCAGATAATCTCTGGAAAGAAGCATAGAGCTTGATTGTTCAAAGTTGATTGCATATTCATTGCTTTAGACAGTGGATATTTGACTTGGAAAGAGTTTCAAGCAACGATCGGCGGTCAGTTACGAGTCCCCATTTATGGGGCTCGTTTGTTGGATATGAGCGGATTTCAGGAGGGCATCATCAGGGAGCCCGAAGGGGATATCAAACACGTCATCATTGACGCACGGCGGTTTTCGGGTTTCAGGTTTCGGGTTTCGGCCGAAATGAAATGTGATGTGCACGTGCTGTCGATTGAATTCTAGAGCACGGGGAAAAACTCCCACGTCATTAACACGGAGACACGGAGTTATTTACCGTATATATCCGGTCAAGAACTCAGACTTGAAAATTTCCTGGTCAAGTACTCAAAGTAGTAACTGAAGAGACGTCACTGTTCAGTATCATCGCTCATAGGTGGCTGCGAAAAGTAGCTCTCTGAGTGCAGCCAATACGGCCGAATTCCGGCACTTTCGGCAGCCGAGGCCTGGCCCCCGATAGTAAACTTTTTTGAAAGGGTTGGTCAAGGGAGATGATTAAGAGGAGGTGGACAGGTTGTATGTTTGAATGAAGAAATACTAGCTTGTAAGTAAGAGCAAGAGGGAGAAAATGCAGTAAACACTTGCTATGGGCAGAAAAAATGTGCCATGTGCATCCGTGAGACCGTCAAGAACTGTGTTATTAACAAGCTGTCAAGAACTCTCGGAGAACCTGCCGGTTAATATCCCGTCTAGAACCTGCCAAAACAGTTCTTCCCCGAGCTCTATTGAATTCACTTCATTGTTTCAAAGCTTTGCCAGCTCTGCTCTCTACACAGGTCTGCCTGACTCTGATTCATTTCAGAGGTATGTATTATTTTTTTGCTTTCTTCATGCTTGGCTTCCTTTGCGCTGCTTTCTTGCAGACTTTTTCTTTCCATTGCCCCACTCAAACCCCGTTTCCTGTTGCTTCAGTGCAGCGAACAGCTTCTTCACCGTTTTTGACTGCCATTGATTTCTCGAGCTGATCTCTTCCTTTGCCTTGGACCGTTTTAACCTTGTTATTCCTCCTTCTTTGACTTGCTCAGCCTTGCACTTGTTTTCACCTTTTCCTTGGGCCGAATTGAACTGGGAATTCAATGTTTGGATCAAATATTGACTATTGCTACTCCTTTACTTCTTTGGTCTTTCGGGCATCGTTCGTCCCATTTTGCAGTTGGCGGATTGAGCTCCGCCATTTTTCCAATCCTATTCTTTCTGATGCCGTCTCCCTGTGATGCTGCTCGGGCGCTGGAGCTGTCTCTTCATCAGACATTTGACAAGACTCTCTTTTGCATCCATTGCATCCACATATCCTTTTTTTTAAATGTTTCTCCAGTTTCTGAAGTTGCGCTACAAGTGATTTGTGTTCTTGAACTTACTCCGAGTTTCTGTCTTGCTTTGTCAGGTTTTAATGTCTCCCTGTACAGCCCTTCAACCTATCTACTAGTAGTGTTGCCGCGGCTAGGCTCAAAAGCCGCTCGGAGCCGTAGCCGAGCCGACGTTTGAGCCAGCCGTAGCCGAATTTCGGCTACGGCTACATCGGCTACAGCTCAACGGCTTATCAGCTATGGTAAACCAAGCTGATGATGATTTCTCCAATTATTGTCGTATGGCCCATATAGAGTGCCCTGGGAGTGCTCAAACAAAGCACTGGCGACAGTTTCTTCAACTGTGGGAATCATCACGTGATAAGACACGCGGCAGAGCGCTAAGCCGCCCGATCAAGCTGATTTTGGTCACTATTGGCCGATTTTTTCTTCAAACTAGTAGATCCAATGTCAATATACAACTCTACAATGCTAGGTAGAGTCCTTGGTGGAGCTGAGCTAGGCCAGGACAGCTATTAATTGTTGAAATTTAGAAGAACCTGTTACTGAGCTTGCACAGTCTTTCAGAGTGTTCTATTCAGCAAAACAGGATAAAACACAACATTTCTGAAAAATAAAGTCAGCTCTAGTGGCTTGTAGCTGCGAGCCAACCATTGGCTCGGCTTAGCTAGCCGAAGCCATGGCTAATATCGGCTTCGGCTCCATCGGCTTCGGCTTAGCCAGCCGCGGCAACACTATCTACTAGTTTAGACTCTCATGTATTATATAGAATCTACTGTATCTTGGTTAGTAATCTAGTGGTGAAATAATATTTTTTGTATATCTATGTCTGTGGGATGAACAAGTAAAGGTGTACTCCTGGTGATGTTTGTTGGTCTACTGGCTTAGGTAACAAAAAATTAGTGGAATATTTCTTTTAGTGTATTTCAAGTATGATGGAGTACTCAATAATGTAAGATTCATGTTATTTCATTGCCAGTGAAAAAAGGGGGACTCGTATCTGCCACAGGGAACCTGTTGGCCTCTATCCCACTGGTAACGATATTGAGCCCTTGCTTCGTAAGCGGTTACGCGCAATTCATAACCGTCGCTTCAAGTTGCTTCAGTTGCAGGCTACTGCGGGTTCGAGTCCTGTTGATGGAATATGATTGTAGGACGATCTCATCTGCTTTTTTCTCTCTCTTTGGAAACATTGGCCGAGCCTCCGCATTGCCGTGGATCTTAGACTGATATATATCTCTGGAATGACCTATGATTGAAGAGGCATAGAGCTCTTGTCAGTGAAAACAGGCTGGTCAATGAGGATACCGAGCCATCAAATCACCAGCTGTTAAAGCTCAACTGATAAGTGCTCCTTCAAGTTCCTTCAGTTGTGGGCTTCCGCAGGTTCGATCCCCGCTGATGACATAGACGTTTATATTTTTTTCTTTCGTAGACCAAAACAGTGCTCACTCCTGTGCAGCATATCGCTGGAAGCCTTGATAATCCTTGACCTGTTTCCTCACTAGAATTCATACCCAGACATCTGCAGCAGTTTCACATATGTATAAGTACACGATGATTCTGATCCGTCGAGTTTCTTTCTCTTCTGGATTCGCCAATCTTCATATTCTTCCTTCGAGTCCCGAGCTACTTCTTCCTGATGTTCTAGAATCACAATCTCCCATGGATATCCAACGCAGGTCTCCCATAGGTCGGCTATGACAATGGGCGTCAGTCGACAACATCGACGAAAGAAACACTACATACCAAAGCATCGGGCTTATTCTCCAAAACCTTCTCGATCCTCTCCAAAATCTCTGGCGTCAACTTGGGAATGACCTCTAAAGCCTTGAGATTCTCGACGACCTACAATAAAGGTCAGTGATCATGAAGCCATTTTTCAGACACCGTCGGGATCATCATGAAGTTGCTGTATCGACGCGGCGACATCAGTACGACTTTTGCCGACGACATTGATCGCGGCTTTGCCGACGTGACGACAAACGACATACCTGCTCAGGCTTCGTAGCACCCAGAATCACAGTCCCCGTATTCGGATTCTTGGCCACCCATGCAAGTGCAAGACATGCCATCGATGTTCCCAGCTCTGTGAAAGGCGAATCAGACCATGTAAGATCAAAAGGAAGGAAGGAAGGAAGGAAGGAAGGAAAGAAGACGATATATCAAAACCAAGGTCATCGCGCTCACCTTCAGCGATCTTTGTCATCTCCTTCACCTTCCGAATCTTCTCCAATCCCACGGGCGATTTCAACTCTGTAATCATGTTTTTGAGAAATTCAGAGTTTTGGTCGAGGCGGGAGCCGGAGGGGATGCCGTCGTTGTACTGGACGAGGGTCAGCGAAAACAAAGGTGAAGGAGGGCAGGAGAGAAAGGTGTACGCGAAGGATTAGCGAATAAAGAAAGGTGAAAATGAAGGGAAAGGACGTAAGAGAGAAGTGAGACAACGGACGTTCAGAGAGACAAAGGCGAACGTTCAGAGAGGAAGACGCACTTTCCCAGTCAAAAGCCCCGATGCAAGAGAAGACCAGGTGGTGGTAGAGATCCCATGGTTCTTGTAAAGTGGGCTGGCGGTGGAAAAGGTCAATCGATGGAAGAGAAAGTGACGGAGAAGGAAAGGACAACTCACGCATATTCCTTCTCCGCACGCTCACGATGGAACATGCTGTCGCGATAAGTCAGTTACTTAGTCATGAACCTGGCAGATAGAGAGAGAGAGACGACGCACTGATGCTGACATTGCTCAGCAATGGGCGGAATGAGATTCAGACGGGTGGCGACGTCTGCGGGAAAGGTCGGTGAGGAGAGCGACAACAAGATTAGACGAAAGAGAAATGAAGCAGAGAATTGAAGCAAATCAAAGACGTAGAAGAGAAGGAAAGGATCAAAAACCTAATCAGAGTAAAAAGAGAAGAAAACGGTAACATACGATAAGCCTCCTCAATCTGCACCGCACTCCATTCCGATGTCGCCCAGTACAGCGCCCAACCCTGATCAATGACAAAGTTGAAGGCGCGGACGACCTCTTCCATGGGGACTGATGAAGTGTGAGTAAAGTTGAATTATTTAGGCGTGGATTGGAAACGAAGCCAAACCACGACATACCATTAACATCTGCACGATGAGCAAACAGTACATCGACATAGTCGAGCTGGAGACGCGCAAGAGCCTCTTTGGTGCCTTCGATGATGCTGTATAGCGTTTGAGCCCAAATTTCAATCGAATGATCGTAGCGAGTGCTCACTGTTTCCTTGAAAGCCCTCCATCATTAGGTCCTCTCCGAACTCCCCAAAAGAGCTTGGTGGTGATGATGAGGTCGGTGCGACGCAGACCGAGCTCTTTGATGACGCGGCCCCTGGAGATAGATAGGTTAGCGAGATAAGCGAATAGAGAGGTGGTACAAGGCCAACTAACATTTCCTCCTCAGCCTTGCCGCTACTATACGCCTCTGTAGTAATACATCATCATTCACTGTCAGGAAGAGGGACGCGGAGAGACGAACCAGCAGTATCAAACATGTTTATGCCATTCTCGAACGCGGTTTTGATGATTTCCTGGAGGCGAAGGTCTCAGCATGATCGTCGTTTCTTCGAATAGAAGCTGACCTTGACAGGATCACCTAGAGATAACATCAGTGGTTGATGAGACTAGATGGATTGGATTCACGCACCAGTGACTGGGCCTCCGTACGTGAGCCCTGTGGAGCAGTTAGAAAGAGAAATCGACCACAGATGAAAAGAGAGGAAATCAGAGAGAGACTGGGCACTGAACACGAAAATAAAAAAGACTGGAATAGAATGACTGACAGCTGCCAAGGGAGAAGACTGGCACACGGAGCCCACTGGGACCCAGGCGTCGGTATAGCATGTTCTTGGGGTCGAATTCAAGCTTGACGACATTGTCGACTTTGGTTTCAGACATGGTGGTGGTGGCACGGGAAGGTCTGATACCTGAACTGGTGAACGAAATATCAGACGGCTGCAAGAGAGACTAACTGGAAGGATTCTCGAGTTTAGTTTCGGGATTTTCAGACGTGGTGGAATGAAAGAAGAGAAGGTGGTAGTCTCCTAAAACATCCGCTAGTATTTATAAGTAGCGAGACAGGCTTCGTCATGGTTTACAATTACATCGATAAGCACGTCTCAGGTGGCACTCGGCTATCGCGTTTCCCACCTTTTGCTCACGGCCAATCGAGTCGGTCGTCACGGTCCGAAAAAAGCTCCTCTGTCACAAGGCGAAAGCACAGAATTCCTTTTTGTAGTGGGATTCCTTGCCTTTCGTTGGATTCAAAAGTCCTGATGTAGCGGGCCGCTTTGAATGCGTCTTCGCTTCCAAATTTTCGAGCATTTTGGAGTTGTGCTGGAGAGACGAAGGCGGGAGAGAGAGAGAGGTCATTACTGGAGAGACCAGAGCAGGACAAGAACAGTCCAGTGGTAGTACGTCGGTGGTTGAGCTGCAACTATGAGGACGTCGCGTGATCCTTCAGCAAGCTCGGCTTCTAGTTCATCTGGGTCTTCTTCTTCCCCCTCATCTGCCTCTCCTCCGTCCCCATTTTCTGGACTCTTTTCAGGTCCCTTGACTCAGACGGTTGAAGCGACTGTTCTTGAGGGCTCTTGAGGCTGAGAATTTTGTAGTGAGTGAACCTTTCGACTTTCGTGCTCGTTGTTATGTTAGGCCTTTCAGCTCTTTTTCCTCGACGGCTTGGAAAATTCCAATTCAGCCTTGGGACCATTTTCTTCTGTTCCATTTTTGCTCACTACTAAATGGATTAGCTCAGGATATCGTGGTCTTATCTCACTGGAAGTCAAAGAGCTGGTCCGAGGTTCGCCTTCCATTTACGCAGACGGCCGCCGATTCCACATCAGGTTACCAATATCTTCCTCATGGCATTGCTGTGCCTCCAGGCCTTGCATAATGATATAAAACATGATGGTGTTCTTCCATCTCGTGTCAAGCAGGTCTTCACCCACCCACCATCAAGCAGGTCTTCGCTCATCAACCATCTATTATTCCTTTCACCAACTGTTATATTTTTCTTCGACCATGCGATTGACCTCCGTTGCATCTTTTCTGTCATGCGCTCTTGCTGTGGCATCACTTCCAACTCTGGAGAGTCGCGGCGCTTCGTGAGTTTCAGCGTCACATTTGCGTCTCAGGCTCATGGTATTCCAGTCAATGCCGTATAGGTACGGACCATGGAGCCCCGATGGCAGCATGTAAAAAAGATGAATGCAGCAAACACACCAAATGCGAGTTCGATTCCACCATCAATTTGTGTAAATTCAGCAAAGACGTCGTAACAGTCCGTAATGAGCTTAAAAAATCCAGCCAAGACTCTCCTTGTTATAACTGCAAATGTGTCACAAATGGCCGTCGGGGGCTTACCGAAGAAGAAAAAAAGGCAAAGACAGAAAAAACCGCAGCCAACACGGCGCGCAGGGTTGAGAAGGCGAAACAGGACAGAAAGGAAGCCAAGGAGGCGAGGGAAAAGCAGCGGAAAGCCACGGAAGCGAATTATCCAGAGCTTGCGCGGGCAAACGGCAAGAAACCGAAATATAAGAGTCCGTACACGAAGGCAGACCAGAAGCGGACCGCCGATGAGAGGCTGGCGGCGAAAAAGATCGAGTCGGACAAGAGGCGGAAAGAGGAGAGGGATGCGAGGGATGCGAGACAGCCAGTGCGAGTCGAAAGGAAAACCTTGCAGCCAATCATGCCAAAACCGGAATCATCCAGGGCCACCGGTTTCAGATCTACTGCAGAAGAGTCTGGTGGTTCGTCGAGAGCCTAGTTATCATCTCCATTACTGGACCTCCCTTATCCTCCAATAATACTTACATGGAATTCCAAATCTCTTGGCTACCTTCCCGTGCTGGAAAATTTACGCTGTCACATCAGTGACCAAGCGCGTTTCAAGAACAAGAACCACCATCCTAAACGACGGTTTATCGCCATCATGTCGTCCAGCAGTGCATCCTCGCCACCGTCTAATTTTTTCTCAGATGCACCAGCGAGTACAGCACCCTCTACTCCTCC
Source organism: Mycena floridula (assembly GCA_029320655.1). NCBI lineage: Eukaryota > Fungi > Basidiomycota > Agaricomycetes > Agaricales > Mycenaceae > Mycena > Mycena floridula. Next base: position 3,031,467 of record JARIHS010000004.1, on the reverse strand, counting down.
AAGTCTCCCGGCGGAATCGGAAGATGATGCCAAAATGCTCGACGGTGCCAACGAAGCAGAGGTGAGTAATTCGGTTGCAGGCCCAGGACCATTCTCAAAATCTGCTCCAGTTTCTCATTTCTGCCGAGGTATATTCCAACTCTTATCAACATTTTATTGTTTCTGACGCGCCACCAGGGTACCGACGCACGATACAAGCAGCTCAGCTATGTCCTGGAAAAATCATCCATGTTCTCCAATATCCTCAAGGAGCGAATGGAGGCAGATAGAGCCAGACAACAGGCTGAATTCCAGCGTCGGGAGGAGGAGAAAGCTGCAAAGGCTGCGAAGAAGAAATCCGTCCGTCCGAGACTGAAGAGAAAAGGGAAGAAACGGGTGCGCGATGAAGACAGCGAGGAAGAACAAGATGTCCCTTCAAAGCGCCGGAAAGGCGACGACGGCGAGCCAGTTGAGGACGCCGCAGTCGAGGAACCGCCAATTTTTACCCAGCCAGCCCTCATTACCGGCGCGAAACTGAAAAACTATCAGCTTGAAGGGCTTCAGTGGCTTGTGTCGCTTCACCAGAATGGTATATCGGGAATATTAGGTACGCTCATTTATTGTTCATTATCGAGATGGTTACTCATGTCTGTTTTTAGCGGACGAAATGGGTTTGGGCAAGGTCGGGATATACCTCTCAGTCGCTTAGTTTTGCGCTCATGGTGTCTACAGACCCTTCAAACCATCGCGTTCAGCGCCTATCTGCGAGAGGAGCGGTTTTCCATGCCCTTCATGGTCGTCTGCCCGCTCAGCGTCCTACATAACTGGGTTTCAGAGTATGAAAAGTTTGCGCCAGACGTGAGTCGCTCTTCTATCGATTCAAGATCTCATTGAATTAACGTTGCGTCAGATTCCTGTCTGCATGTATCACGGTACACGGGATGAACGTGCTGAACTTCGACGGACTGTCATGGCACTTCCTATAATCAAGAAGAAGGCACCTGTCAAGAAAGCGAAACCCAAAGCAAAACCTCAGCGTGGAGCCCGTAGAAGTGGGCGTCAAAGTCGGAAGAAGGCGGAATCCGAAGAGGAACCGGAGGAAGAAGAGGACGAGGGTGAGACCGACCTCGACGCTGCTTTGGCATTTCCTGTGGTCATCACGACATACGAGATGATCATGAAGGACCGGGCACAACTCGCTCACTACAACTGGGGCTACATTGTCGTGGACGAAGGACATCGACTGAAGAATTTGAATTGCCAATTGATGAAGGAGATCAAGAAGTATTCCTCTGCTGGTCGGATGATCTTGACGGGAACACCGTTACAGGTGCGTCTCTTTTCTTCCTCTTCGTCTTCCGCTGCTGATAAAGGTTTCACAGAACAACCTTTCTGAGCTCTGGGCGCTCATGAGCTTTGTTTTGCCAGACTTGTTCAGCGACGTCGATTCGTTTGACGAATGGTGCGTATTGGACGTTGGCCTGGGTGAAATTCTTCGCTAACAGTTTGATATAGGTTCAACCTACCGGCCATGCAGCAACATCTTGGTTCAGATTGCTCCACTCAGGTCGTTGACGCTCTTCATGCCATTTTGAAACCATTCCTGCTCCGTCGAATGAAAACAGACGTTGAAACTAGTCTCCCGCCGAAGAAAGAGTATGTCCTCTACGCACCTCTCAGTGAGCAGCAGCGCGAAGCGTATACTCAAGTGGTCAATGGCACATTGCGATCCTATCTCATTGGTGGGGCGCCAGTTGAACCGACCGAACCTGTGGCTGTCACCGACGGACCTCGGAAGCTCAGAAGCGAAGGCCGAACTACAGGTCGGAAGAGCTATGCTGTGGACGGAGACGATGATGAATATTTTGACATGCTTGAGCGAGATGAACTCGACGAGCGTGGTGTGAAGCAGGCAGAGGATAGTGTTAACCTTGCCCGGTTGAGCGAAGCGCACAAGCACAAGGCGACCAGTATGTCCTTTTCATGCTTCATTTAGCCTGTTGACGCTAACTCGCCGCCAGTCAAGAAAGTGAACAACATGAAGCTTCAAAACACTTTGGTTCAACTGCGTAAAGTCTGCTCTCATCCTTTCTTGTTCGAATGGCCTTTGGATCCCGATACCCGTCAACCTATCCTCAACGAGCAAATCGTGGACGTCAGCGGAAAGATGATGGTTTTGGACCGCCTGTTGACAGAACTCTTCAAGCGGAAACACAAGGTCTTGCTGTTCAGCCAGTTCACCACCATGCTCGACATCATCGAGGTGACGAATCTTCTTCTCTGTCTCTCTCTTAGATCTCACAACATCGTAGGACTGGGCTTGCGAATTGAAGGGATGGAAAATCTGTCGTATAGATGGTCAGACCGCACCCCTCGAACGTCGCGAGCAGATGAACAAGTTTCAGAATGGTGGTGATGCCGTCGACGCCCCTTGTCTATTCCTGCTTAGTACTCGTGCTGGCGGATTAGGTATCAATCTCGTCGCAGCAGACACTGTTATCTTCTTTGACCAAGACTGGGTAAGTGACCTTGCTGGTCGACTTCTTACCATGACTGATACCTTGACCAGAACCCTCAAATGGACGCCCAAGCACAAGATCGAGCTCACCGTATCGGGCAAACCAAACCAGTTCTCATCTTCAGGCTGGTTAGTGCCCATACGATAGAAACTAAGATCATGCAGCGTGCTACGGAAAAGCGGCAATTGGAAGCTCTGGTCATTGCAAAAGGTATGGCATTTCTGAACCAGGTCGTACAATTGTTAATGATTCAATATCAGGCAAGTTTAAAACGCCTGCTGCAGCTGCGGTTCAGCGGGGTCGCGCTGAGACTATGGCCGAAATGGCTGCTTCATTACTGAAACTCGAGGGAGAGAAGATCGAGGTAGTCCCGAATACTACCGCGGGCAAAGCTAATGTCTTGAGCGATGCAGACTTGGATATGCTGCTTGATCGTAGACCTGAAGTATTTGCCGATAGAGGTCAAGGCTGGACTTCAGCCGATGACGCGCCTACGGTCGAAGCTGCTGCTGGCAAAAAGGCAGCTTTCGCTGTTTACCAAGCCCCTTCTAATGAGGGCAACGACGTTCTGGCCAAGATGTTAGACCAAGATGTAGAGTAGATTTATGGTTCATTTATCGGGTTGTAGACTATTATTTTAATTGGTTTTCTTGCTCTCTTGACTGTCTTGTCTGACTTGACAACGATGACTCGAGGCTCGGGTCCGAAAGACTCGGAGGCACGCGACGACACGCGTCGGGTCACAGTGACCGTGACACTAAGTACTTTGCTCCTTTACCATCATCAGCTCAATAATAAATGCTCGACACCGTTGTCCAGTACACGGAGTCGGTCAGAACTCGGTCAAAGGTTGGAGATGACTATTTTAGACCTAGTCTGAACATTCCAGCCCTTCTTGATCTGCTACACTCGACTGTAGTTGACGATGACAACGACGACGACGACAATAGCCCGGTGAAAAATAAAGGGAAAAAGCGGCAACTTCCATCGAAATTTGATACAGATCAGCGTCCTGCGAAACGAGTCAAGAACTCGGTCCGGAATGATGGGGAAGACGCAGATGTTTCCAAATATCCAACTCTTCATTCAATCTCGCATTTCGCCAAGCCAGGTGCTGAATCGATTCACGTTTTTCGTCACACTTTTGACATTCAGTATACACGCCTCGAAATATCGGACGATGATGCCCCAGCACCCGATGAAGACAGGCTTCACCAGACTTTACAGGATCTTTCATCGCCAGAGCCTGTCCCAATTGATTTAGGTCCCATTAGTCTTTGCCAGTATTCAGATCGTCTTGTGGCAGCCATTGACAATGTATCCGACGCCCAGAGGTGGCTGCTTCGCCTCCCAGTGTTCAAGGACAACAATGCGGACCTCGATATAGAGGATTACGATTTCCAACCTCGCGCTCAAAACGTCCTGACCGCAGCCCTCTATCTTGTAGAGAGGAATCGGGCGATGGTTAGAGCCAAGCTTAGATTGGTCATTCTACCACCGGGCGCATATAATGTCGACATGGAGCTCCCTTTTCACCTACAGGTCACCTTCGACATCCATATCTTGACCCCCGAGATATTCGAGTACCCGTCGACGTACCTCACGAAACGACAAGCCAAGGAGATATATGATTGTCAACTACGTCTGTTCCAATTTCTATATCCCTCTATACAGAGCACAGTCACTCCAGGGACCACAGTCAACATCCCATTCTTCCTTTCTATCCTCGGCCCGGCACTACCTCTGTCATCCAGCGAAGTCGATGATGCTATGCAGCCTGAGAAGCTTCTTCCCAATCTTCTTCCTTTCCAGAAACGAAGCGTTGGATGGCTTCTTCAGCGCGAGGGTAAAACCATATCATCGCACGGCCAAGTCATCCCCAATCCAGTCGCTTCCGAACTCACGTTTTGGGATCCAATCAATGTTGGAGACCGGACTTTGTATCTTCATCGTGTAACTGGAGAGATATCGGGGTCATTCACACCAAAGCCACCTGTCCTTGGCGGTGTCTTGGCCGAAGAGCCGGGGCTCGGGAAAACGATTGAAACCATATCACTCATTCTTCTGAACCCAGCTTCTGCTGACAGAAATCCGACGGTCAAGCGATGGGATCCGGAAGCTCAGTTGGAGGTCAGCGCAATAAAGGTGAGCGCAATCACAATGTCAATATTCAGAGCTGATATGTTTTCCAGTCGACCTTGATCGTGACGCCTCCAGCTCTCGCTTCCCAATGGGTCGATGAGATAGCGACTCATGCTCCGTCTCTCAAAGTTTTGGTCTACGACGGGTGGTCCAAACTCAAGATACCGATCAACGCAAAGCAGGTGGAAGAGGAGAGACAGAGGCGCATCAGATTAGACAAGAAGGCGCAGAAGGCGTCCTCGAAAGCGAGAGGACAGGCCGTCAAGAAAGAGAACAGTCAGGATAAAGAGAATATGGACAGACATCGACCCGACGAAGAAATATTGGACTGGTGCAACTATGTCAACCAGTTCGATGTCGTCATCACGACTTATGCGACACTTCGAACCGATTTGGACGTCGCTCGTGCTGCACCTGTTCGTCCGAGACGTGAAGATGTTGTCTATTCGAACGTCGAAAGGCCTCGGAGCCCGCTGGTCATGGTCGAATGGCATCGTTTGGTGATGGACGAAGTGCAAATGGTCGGAGGTGGAAAAACAGAGTCAGTTCTATCATCTCATTTTCCATATATACGTTTTGACATTTCCGCGCAGGGACATGGTTTCTCTTGTTCCCAGACTGAGCTCCTTTGCGGTCTCGGGTACCCCAGCTCGCACACAAGTCTCTGATTTAATCCATGTTCTGAAGTAAGCGCTTTCCATCTTCTGTCGAATGAGTCTCACCTACTTCTGAGGTTTCTCCGGGTTACTTCACATTCTGATTGTTGGCTCCGCCTCATGAAGCCAGGTTTTGCGCCCCAATTTGCAAAACTCTTTCAACACTATTCTTTGAGGTGGGTTGTTTCGAGCTGTCTATAGGTTTTGTCTCACCTCTCATTCAGAACAATGAAATCCGCTGTCAAAGCTGAGCTCACTATCCCGCACCAGACGCGATATCTTGTCGGCATTGACATGGGTCGGGTTGAGCGTCACGTAAGCAGCTGCATCTCAGACCGAACCGCCTGTTGACTGTTTCGCACAGGTCTATGATCAATCCTTGGAAGCATGTAAGTAAATGCATGTTAGCTGGAGCCACCTATTGACTGTTCTGCATACAGGTCTCTTGGAACTGGGTCTCGATGCTCGAGGTATCGCTGCCTCGGAAGGTTGGGACGTCGACGGTGTTATACTACGAAGCTCCATTCGGCGGCTCCGAGGCATCTGTACCCATCCTCAGGTCGGACAGCTGGCAGAAAGGAAAAACGATAAGCTCAACAAGCCAGGAACATTGAAATCCATTGAAGAAGTCCTTCAGGTATGCATCCTTCAATGGCCTGTGACTAGATTGAAACCATCTCCAGATGATGCGAGACCAGAATTGGCGTAACTTGATGGACGATTGGAAGTCCAAAGTGAGTTGCTTTGTCGATTCCACCATTCAGTTTCTCAGCATCATAACAGGTTCAAGGTCTGATTCAACTCTCTCAAGCTCAGGCCATGAATGCGACAGATAAACACCGATACCAACATTCCTTGAATACCCTTGTTACGGCTGAGAAAGAAGCGATGGCACTCATCCAGGAAGTCGAGGCCGAAATTGCAGAACATCGAGCCAAGGGAGAGATTCTGAAGAAGGAAGCAGCCGCTCTTCGTAACAAACGACAGGACGTCATTCAAATCGATGACGAAATCGACCCTTTGGACAAGGGGAAGCAGCGAGCAGTCAGCCCTTCGGAGTCTGTCTCTGAGCCAGACTTGGATGATGAAGACACCGATTCGGAATATGGAGGTCTTCCCAAAACGCCCGCAGGAGACGAACATCGACACAAGGGCAATGGTCTCCAGCTTCGTTTGCGTGAATGTCGCATCGTAGTTCACAGAATCAAGTTTTTGCAAGGTGACATGTACCACACGCTTGGTGCATCCCATTCGCCTCAGGAAGACGCTGCGTATGCTGGTGCAGAAGCAATTCGAAAAATCCTTCTCAAGAGTATGTGTTTTCCGTTGATTCCTTGAAGCATATGGTACTGACCCAGTGTTTTAGCTACTGAAGAATCCGCCATCCATGGTATGAATCAACTCACCTTAGATGCTACGACGGGCGGTGGCAGTGTCACTCAGGATACCCTCAAGATTCCGGACCAGCTCTTAGGAAAACCGGGACTCCGATCTGCAGACGAAGTATTCCTCCCTTCGATTGCTATCATCGCAGGATTAACCGTCCATGTAGTTCGACCAATTCCACGAAATCGTCGAAGATGTCCTCAACGAACAAACACTGCTATTATGGCAATGGAGAACCAAAATATTCCAGCTTCTCACTCAAAAGCTAGTCAACGATGGCAGCGACAATGTTGATGGCGAAGAATACCAACGTACGCTCGAGAACCAAGGGGAGGCCGAGTCCTATTTGCAAGCGTATCAGGCCCTGCTTGCAGATCGTCGAGAAGCCTTGTCCAGTGAAAGAACTACACTCGCTCTACACGATACAAGGTGGAGTACTACACTTTATTTCGATGACGGTCTAACTTGCCACCAGGGAGAAGAAACTCCGACACACGAAAGCTGCAATAAAGGCTGCAGCAAATGATGATATGCCGGCAGCGAACCTCGACCTGCAACCAGAAGATGAGGTCTTGCGAAAGGAGTTGGCCAGTGAGCGTAAAGAGCTTCTCAAAACTCTCGATGGAAAAGCTGTGAAGACCGTCAGTGCGACTGGACTACTTACCAGTTCTCTTCTGACTTTTCACACAGATTTTGATCAACCTGACCAATATAGCGAACAGAATCGTCAGCGACAGAGACCCAGAAAAGATCATAGTCAAAGGTGCCCTCACTCAACTTCGCAACCTCATCAAGACACAGAGTCAGTTCTTTCATGGTTTCGCTGGCTTGGGCTAACTACATGTTCACTTAGCGGAGGCCTTGAACAAACTTGACCTTGATTTAGCGCTGTTCCGCAAAGCTTTCAACCAGAGAATTCTTTACTTCCGTCAACTTCAGGAGATTTCTGACTCGGTGACCGAACTCGAATTGGAGAGATCGGTCGAAGAGACTATCGTTGCGAGTCAAGTGGAGCAGGCTGAATTGGACGGCAAGATGAACACGAATCGCGCCCGCCAACGTTACCTTGACCATATCGCCAAGAACAAGGACGAGGTCATTGACGAACTTGAAGAAGACTGTATTCTTTGTAGATGCGAATTTCTGAGAGGATTCATCACGCAGTGGTATGTGACATCGTCGCTCGTCCATCTCATTCTAATGATTTGTACAGCGCTCATGTCTTCTGCGAAGGATGTATGAAAGCTTGGCTTCAGAGGAAAGATGGTAAGGGATGTCCGGTCTGTCGGTAAGTTTTAGCAGCATGATGGTCATTCTACTTTTTACGAGGTCGTATTTGCAGTGTTCCGATCGACATCGACAATCTCCAACGTTTTGCCGTGGCAGATCGCTCTGCTGCTCCAGCTCCAGGGTCAGATAAACCTGTCAACAATGAGCTGCCTCCCAAGTCAAAGCGAATGATTGAATACAACATGATTGGTTTGTACCGGACTGGACATCTTTGTACTTGGCTAATGGTGTTACAGATCCAGCCGTTTTCAAGAAGATTCAAACTGTCGAAGCTTTTGGAGATTATGGGACGAAGATTCAGACACTCGTTCGACACCTTTTGTACCTACAGGAGATCGAACCAGGTGCAAAGAGCATTGTCTTTTCTGCTTGGGCCGATTCGCTGCACAGTGAGTTTGATTGACGCTCCTAAAGCTTTACTTACTGTTATCTTTCAGTCATGCAAAGGGCACTTCACGAGAATGGAATCGGGTTTCTACGAATCGATGCTGGAGCTGGCGCCAAAAGCGCTGTGAAGAGGTTCAAGGTCGATCCCGATAAAACGGTTTTGCTGCTCCATGGGTTCGTTTTGTTTTTCATCCTGCGGCTTCACCATTGATCACATGTCTGTAGCGAGCGGGAGAATGCTGGGCTTAACATTACTTGTGCTTCACGGGTCTTTCTCCTAGAGAGTGTTGTGCATCATGGGTTTGAAATCCAAGCCATTGCACGAATTGATAGAATGGGGCAAACTAGGCCGACGGAAGGTGGGTGATGCACTTACTTGTATCGATCTTTTTGCTGACAATTTCTCAGTTTATTGTTACTATGCGGAAGGCGAGATTCGTGCTATCAACTCTGGAAAAGCTTCACTAAAAGAAATGTCTAGATACCGTTGAGAAGAACATTCTAGATCTTGCTGCTCGACGCGGCCTTTCCCTGTACACCAAGGAGAACTCTGCCGGGACTTTGAACGTTTCTTCATTCGCAGCCGAGACTGAGAAGACTGTTGTTGAAGCTGCGACGAAGAAGAAGGACCAGAAGGGCGATTTCATTACCAAGTGAGTTTCGTCAGGGCTTACAGAAGCGTTTACTCAATGTTTCGCAGGATTGATGATATGCTTGCGGTTTTATTCCCCCACATGTACGAGGAAATAGAGTATCTGGTTCCCGACGAATCAGAAGATATTGTGATGGGAGAGCCGGACACGGTTGCTACTAGAGTCCCAGCGCCGCGAGTAAATGCTGTAGCTGGGCCGTCTCGCTCTCGATAATGATGTATATTACCCAGGCCTGTAATCCCGAAGACTGCCAGATCACGTATCGCTTTTTTGGTTTGCCAAACTTGGAAGTCCGTGGGTGTCAGCTGCAAATTCTCTTTCTTCCACAGCTCCATGTCGCCTTCCCAGATTTCAACACTGGTTGAACAGCAAATGGCATATAAATCTCCCTTTGTGATGTTTTTGGAACAAGACCTCTTGTTGGGAGGACAACGTTTTTCCGGTGCGGCCTTGTTCTCTAAACAGGTTACCTTGTCTTGTTTTACTCAAAAGCCCTTGTTACAGCTACGACTTTGTTTAAACAATTCTTGTCCTGATGCCTTTCGCAATCTCATCCAAGCAGCTCCCTCTGGGACACTGGATCCATGACCTCTGGCACGGTCTCAAAGTCTCCCTATATCGACAAACTACCCTATATCCGCCACAAAGGACCCTCCATGAGCCCTCACGGTCAATTCCACGCAGGAATGGGCGCAGAAAAGCCTTGAATCAACAAGAGTGGTCGATATCCTATGCCACAGTCCTGCGACTACCCCGACTCGATGTCGGCTCGAATAGCGTCAAAGCCGTAGCTGTCCTCGTTCTCGAGCAGTTGCTGCATATCTTCGGTTTCATTGCAACCATGGCATTTCGCTTTCGGTTCATACGAGGCTCGAGATACCCGAATGACACTGTGGTGTCCCATCCGAGTGCCACCAGACCAGAACATGTTACCCTCATCGTCGACCACGCTTGCGATAAATGCGACATGGAGTATCGGTTCTCATTGGTGAATACGGTCATGTCTTGGGCAGACGAGAGAGCAGATATTTATGGGTTCGATGGGAGAGGGACATTGGAGAGCTTGATATTGCAGCTAGTCTCCCAGGGAGCACAAGCCAACATCGATTTTCATTCCAATGAGACACCATATATCGTCAATTTCCATTCCAAACCAGCCCATCCTCATCGACATCGCCCAAATGCCATCCCAACACCGATTCTCCGCGAATTCAGGCTAACACAAAGGGCTAACTCCCTTAGTCTAGCCGCCATCGACCCCATTGCCTTTTCTTCGCTTCCATGGCGCGACTTGATGAAAATCAGTCTAGTCGACGTCGTCATCTCTCTTGACGATTGTATCGAGATTCTTCGTCGGTGCCCCCAACTCAGGGATTTGACAGTTTCCACCATCTCCAATACACGTTCCATCATGCTTCCAGAAACTGTTATTCTCCATCAGTTCGTCCACCCCACTGCTCCCCAGCTCCTTCGCACAGTTGGTGACCGACTCGAGCTTCCCCAGCTCGAAGAGTTGTCTCTCACTTCTAAAATCTCTTTGGCGCCGCTGATCCGGATATTCAAACTTCCGAGGTTGAGGAATATGCTCCTCGACGTTTCAGGTTCTCCGGCAAACTTGAAGGAATGGTCGCCCAAAAACTACGTTTGGGGTGGCATGGAACTTTTGCGGGACTTCACGCTACGTTGTCCTCAGCTCTCGATAGACGAGCAAGATACTGTAATTGTAGAGGCTACCATCAAGCGCTAACCAACTAGTAATCAAATGTAGTGTACTTTATAGAAGATATAATCTTTTCACGTCGTCTCTCCTGTCCACTCAGACTTTGAATACCAACGATTGGCTTGGTTCCAAATGCCATTCGCGGTACTGAAACGGAATGTAGTGAATCGAGAAGGGTCATAGGTGATCCGAGATGCGAACATCCTGCGGACGGTATCGAGGGCACTGGGGTCTTGGAGTTTGATTTCTAAATGCTCTACGTCGGGACACTGATATCGGGGTCCAGAATCCAAAAACTCCACATGGCTGAGCGCTTTTAAAGTCTTCTCGAGGGTCGCCGAATTGTCCCTGTAAATTCTCCCAGTGATCCACAAAACAAGTTTGGTCAACTCTGCTAGACGAGGCGAGCGGACAAGGTCGGCTAAGCTGTCATCGACATCTGTTGGGGAGCAAGAGCCGGTCTGTTGCATGTCTTTCTCGTGTGTAATGATGAGGGATTTAAGAGAACAAAACGATCTGTCTAGCAAGCCAGACAAGGCTGTCGTGAGCGGAGGAATTTCGCTACGGCAGTGCATCTCGAGACCTTGGAGCGAAGGGACTGTGAGGGCGTTCAAAATGCTGGATAAGTTGGATTGTTCATCAGTAGAATGTCCACGTAGTTCTATGATGAAGAAGGCTTCGAGATTGGGGAGGAATATGGAACATGATGAAGTTGGAGGTGTCGGGCCCAGCATAACGGAGAATCTTCTGATGCTCTGCACGGAGGGAACATAAGAAAGCAATTCCAAGCAATCTCGAACATTCCCAGCAAAGTCGTCGATGTGACTGATATGGCCAAAGGGTTGATGTCCTGTAAACTTTCCCGCAAAGGTGCCAGACCACTGAATGGTGTATGAATGGATAGTGTCGCTCTGCTGATCGTTGCTTTCGTCCATCATGATGAAAGATGCCGCTTCAGGTAGCAATGAAGGTAGTCCTTTGTTGACATGGAGCGGCTGGCAGCGATGCAAGTGGGGAAGTAAAGCCAACAGAACTAAATTCTTGTGCTCCTCCCATTCCACAGACTTGCCGATATGAATTTTCAGAGTTACATCTCCTGATCTCTGAGCCCAGAGCTTAACCATGGGAACATGCCATGGAAGCGGGTCGCGAATGTCAATGGTTGACCAAAGTGTAGGCATCGAAAGCGCTACCGCTCTCCAAAGAAAGCAGACACTGGTAATGTCGCACAACGTCAGTCTGCCGTCGTTGTCATTATCGCATTCAGCGAAGATGGAACCCAAGAGTTCGACGGGAAGTCGGGAAATCGGACTTGCGTCCTGGGCATGCTTTGGACGACGAGAAAATCTGCGCCATAACTCAGTCAATTCAATGAGAAAGGTGGCCTTTATTGCAAGTCAGACGAGTCAATCAAGTAAGAAGGATAAAGACACACCGCAGATGCGACAGCTGCAATTCGCATAATTTTTACGAGGAACCGGTCCTTAGTGCAAAGTGGGATCTCGTTCGAGACCGACGGTCTTTTATCAGTCCAACTCCAATTGTCTTGGAGAACAATTGACCGAGTTGGCAGAGTTACATATATGATAGCGACAAGACAATAAGACCATGGCGGCGTAAGTCATGATGCGTGTGAATAGGGTATCTAATAAGTGATATAGACTGTATCTCCAGAGTCTTGTAGAACCTATGTTCAAGGACATTGAAACAGATAAATATATGCAATGAAACGAATCGTGTAAAGGAAAGTGTCTGTAGATGCAACAAAAAAGAAGAAAAGGGAAAACCATCACTCTTCCTCGCCCTCATCTTCCTCCTGGATAGGTTGTCTAAATGCAGGTCCTGACCGACCTGGAGGAAGTTGTCGTCGGCTCGCACGATTATCCGACCCTTCGTATTCTGCCTGTACTGGAGATGCACGACCAGCAGGAACAGCCTTTGTTCGACTGGAACTGCTAGCATTCTGACTAGCAGGACCCTTTGTCCTCTTGCTGCTCGAACGGTGTCCCCGTGGCGCTGGTGACAAGGTCACAGTCGACTCGGTATGATACGTTTTCGCGGTAGATATTGGCAGCGGATTCTGTCCCAGGCCTACTGCATAAGGGATATCATCATCTTCATCCACCCAATCACTCTCATCTCCAGTGCTGATTCGTCCAGAAAAGACATCCCGAAGCGATACGGGCTCGATAGCAGGAGATATCACGAGGACTTCGACAGGAAGATGGGTCGTCCGCGTTTGCCAGCCCGGTGGTTCCAATCCCCAGGATTTTTTCCAGCTGGATCTACCAAGAGAGGTTCCATGACCATGTCCAGGACTCGAAAACGGACCTTGCCTTTTCTGTGCGACAAACGTCGCGCTCTGTCCCCGTCTCGGCGTCGTATCCTCCCTTCTCGAAGACTTATATGGTGACATTGCACGACCTTCGTTTTCCGAGTGCTCGATATAGGATGTCGGTCGAGATGATACCGGAGAATGAACAGAGGATGTGGCGGAATTGGAGCGATGATGTGGCGGACGTCCATGTTGTCGAACAACCCGAGTAGAAGACCCAGAACCTCCTCGTCTGTGGTATTTTTGCATCGGAGACGAGGTTCGGAAATGCGCTGATCCCGTCGAGCTGGCTGATGGAGATTTGCGATGCCGCTGCATAGAAAAGCTTCTTATTGAAGATGGCCTTGAAGAGTGTTCTCCTCTTTCCGAGTTGGGAGTATGGCTACCCATGGACCTTCGCGGCTGGACAGGTGGCGAGTCTAGAACCACCATTTGGACCGAGGCGACAGATGATCTCCTCGAATTGACACTGCTAGAGCGACGAGAAGACACTGAAGCTCTGTGCGCCCGACGACCGGTTGTTCGTTTGTTATAACCGCTATTTCCACCACTAGTTCGGCGTGTTACAGAGCTGGAGCTGTACGCTGGAGATGGCATGGATCTATTATAGGATCGGTTGGGAGAAGATCCAGCGGCAGCAGTCTCCTTTCGCTTCCCTTTCCTATCCTCATTGAACCATAACCGGAATGCAGTCAATAAATTGGCACGGTTCCGATGACTTCCCGCTTTTCCGCTGCTAGAAGTGCCGAAATTGGGATTAGAAAGGGATGTTGGAAGACCTCCAGGGGAATTAGTAGGTGTCGGAGCACTGGCGCCTGCAGTATAGTTTCCAAGCGACTCTTTGGATTCTGCCATCACCCAAGGAGAACCGATAATATGCGGTTGTGAATGATGCAGATCAGGCGGAGGTGTCGTCGGACTTCTAGACTTTCCTGGCGGCGGAGATTTTGTCAATCTAGAGGAGATATTGGAAGGCCGAGGATCATCTGCATGTACGCTCTTCCTCTCTATATCTTTCGACTTTTCTCTTTCATGCTGCTCTCTAAACTCTGACGACTTCTTGCGAACCAGTCCAGCAGCTTCCAGCGCTGTCGTCGCTCGTTGCATGATGCTGACGCTTCCTGATCTATTCTTTCGACTTTTTGTCGAATCGCGATCCTTCCCAGGTGTCGACGGGTGAGATCTCGAAGCAGTGTCCAATAAGGAAGAGGAGGGTGTCAACATGGGGGAACGAGATGGAGAAGCTGCTCTCGGCGGAGTAGTTGACGGCCTTACAGCCGCAACTGGAGTTGGAGGAACAATCCCCAATTGAGGCGGTCTCCCGAGAGTCAGGGGCACTGGATCTGTCTGGATAGCGACAGCACAGTGCTTTCTCCGCTTTCCATCTTCAGGCTTCTCTCTCTGGAAAGGCATGTCGTACGCAGGCGATAAAACAGCACTCTGCAAATCGACCCCTTCCTCCAGTACTTTCTTCTCCGCCTTTTTCATCAACATCCACCAGAGAGCACCAGCAGCATCACATGCATCGTTCATTACCGAATAAACGATTTGCCCAAGGTCCAGTCCGAGGGTACTGAGCGAATTCAGGAGGTAGCGCTCTGTCGGTGTCGAAAAGATGATGGGAGCAGGTGTGCTCAATAACGAAGCAAAATCAATGTCCTTCTCGTTTGGAGACGGCATCGGGGTTTTGTCGACAATTGGAGACGATGGATCAGACAAGGTCGAAGATACAGAGCGACGTTTCGTGCGAGCTGGAGTTCGTACTGTATGCATTGGAGGCGCTCTGGAACTGGACGAGCTCAGGCGTCGAGGAGCTGAAGGGGTCTCGAGGATTGCATCGTCTCCTTCCTCTTCCAAGACAGTTTCTGGATGCCGTTTGGTACGAGAACCAAGGGACTCCATATCAATGAAGAGCTTACGAATAGTAGCTTCACTGGGATTTGGGTGAATAGTGGGCTGGGGTTTGTCGTCGATGAATGGGTCTTCAGATGATTCAGCTGGGGTTGTCGGTGTAGAGGTATCGAACTCTGATGAAGCTGAACGGAAACTAGATTCCGAGGTGCTAGAATGAGATACAGATGACTCTGGTGATATCATCGGTGGAGGTGGTACAGGTGGTTCTGGTGAAGGTGTTCGTTCAAATACAGCTGTAGAAGGCTGTTCGGGCGTTTCAGTGTCATAATGGTGTGACCGAGAAGTGAACCAGGGATGGGCGAGTATTTGTGAGATGGTTAGACGTTTGGAAGCATCTTTTTGAAGAATGCTTTTTATCAGATCGCGGGATTCTGAGAGAAATGTTAGAGTGAGACGAGGAAGAGTGTGACGACATACCCGTAGAGAGCCAGTCTGGATCTTCGAATTCGCCGACTATGATCTTGTCACGCATTACGCCCTCGTCGTCATCGTCAAAAGGCAGCATTCCGGTGAGAAGGCAGTAGAGAATGACGCCCAGAGACCAAACATCGACTTCTTCAGTGCAGAATGAGCAAAATATTGGCTTCGAGACGAGGCAAAGGCGTACCTGGACCAGTATATTTGTGCCCTTGCAACATCTCTGGTGATGCATATCCAGTCGTCCCACAAAAGGTCTCCATCAAGCTTCCTCTTTCGAATTCTCTAGTGAAGCCAAAGTCGCCGAGCTTGACTCTGCATCTCTCGTCAAGAAGTACGTTCTCGAGCTTGAGATCACGGTGGACGATGCCCTTTTCGTGAAGGTATGCGACTGCAAGACAGAGCTGACCAAAGACAAGCTTTGTTTCCGATTCTGTGAGCCTGCCCTTTTCGACGAGATAATCGAAGAGTTCTCCACCAGAACAGAGCTCCGTGACTATCCAGATGGAAGATTCCGTTGCAATGACTTCGAACATTTGAGTTATATGAGGGTGATGAAGCTGACGGTGATGGTGTATTTCACGGGTCAAAGACGCCGACATTGCCTTTGGAATCTGCTTGATGGCGACTTTGGTGGATGTGAGACGATGGGTGCCCATTCTGACCTTGCCATAGGCACCTATAGAACTTTATCAGAGGGTGAATGATGCTGTAGAGGCTACTCACCTTCACCGATGACCTTGCCTAACGTGTAGTTGCCAATAACTCTGACTTTGGTGGACGAGAGTTCTTTCCCGAGTTCATTGTAAGCATTAGCGAGCTGGGCCTTCTGATTTTGGGATATTGAGCCCGAGTGTTTATGGCCAGACATGAGAGATTAAGGGTAAGGAGAGACGGCGGCGCAAAGGGCCTTGGAATGGGTAAATGAATACAATCAACGAATATCGGGGCAAGAAGCCGTGGGAATATCGCTGTACCTCTTCTTCTCTCAATTATGTCGATGCAAATATTTGGGGAGCAGGTATTTATTTTTCATCCATACATGGATTCATTGAATGACCATATCACTACAGGCGACAGAAGAAAAGGCGGAAAATGCGCGTCTTTCTTCCTTTATCGGTGCTCTTGCCCTCGGGGACCTCGTAAAATCGACACTGGGACCCAAGGGCATGAACAAAATCCTCCAATCCGCCTCTACTGGTGAAATAAATGTCACCAACGACGGCGCGACCATTCTCAAGGCAATCCAGCTCGACAACGCGGCAGCGAAAATCCTTGTCAACATCTCAAAAGTCCAGGACGACGAGATCGGCGATGGAACCACCAGCGTCTGCGTCCTAGCAGCAGAACTGCTTAGAGAAGCAGAAAAATTGATCGCACAAAAGATCCATCCACAAACTATTCTGGAGGGTTATCGGATCGCCAGCGCAGCTGCTTTGAAGGCCCTAGAAGCCTCTGCAGTCAACAACTTGTCAGTCAACGTCTCTTCCTTTTATCGTTCATATTAACCTCCATCAGCTCGGATCCAAAAGCTTTCCGCCAAGATTTGTTCAACATTGCTCGAACGACATTATCATCGAAAGTTTTGGCACAGGATAAGGAATACTTTGCGAATCTGGCCGTCGATGCCGTGCTAAGGCTGAAGGTACGTGGAGCATTGGTCTCAACCTGTTCGCCGCTGACAACAATACAGGGCTCCACCGATTTGGAGCACATCCAAATCATCAAAAAAGCTGGAGGCAAGCTCACCGACTCGTATCTCGACGAAGGTTTCATCCTCGACAAAACCATTGCCTCAAATTCCCCAAAACGAATGGAGAAATGCAAAATTCTCATCGCGAACACCTGCACGTCCGTCACTCCTCGTCCCGTATCGCATTCTCACATCTTTTTACAGCCATGGACACTGACAAGATTAAAATCTTCGGTGCACGCGTCAAGGTCGATGGTACTGGCAAGCTTGCAGAGCTTGAGCGGGCGGAGAAGGCAAGTTTCTCCTGCATCTTTCCGAGCATTGACTAACCTTGCTTACTCAGGAAAAAATGAAAGCCAAAGTCGAGGCAATCGCTGCGCACGGCATCACCTGCTTTGTCAACCGACAACTCATTTACAACTATCCCGAATCCTTGCTGGCCGAAAAGGGTATAATGGTGATCGAGCATGCAGATTTCGAGGGTGTTGAACGACTGTCCTTGGTCACTGGTGGTGAGATTGCCAGCACGTTTGACAGACCGGATCTCGTCAAGCTGGGTCAGTGTGAGCTGATAGAAGAGGTCATGATTGGAGAGGACAAGGTGAGCTCACTACAAACCTCAACGCAAAAAAAGCTGACCTGGAATCTTCAGCTCATCAAATTCTCCGGCGTCGCAGCCGGTGAAGCGTGTACAGTCGTCCTTCGTGGATCAACAAACCAAATGGTGGACGAAGCCGAACGCTCTCTACATGATGCTCTCTCTGTTTTGTCCCAGACCGTGAAAGAGACGCGAACAGTGCTAGGTGGCGGCTGTTCAGAGATGCTCATGAGCTGTGCCGTCGACGAGGCAGCAAAGAAAGCAGTCGGAAAAAAGTCGATGGCAGCAGAGGCATTTGGTCGAGCCCTCAGACAAATTCCCACTATCCTCGCTGATAATGCTGGTTACGATTCGAGCGATCTCGTGGCGCGGTTGCGGACGGCCCATTATGACGGGAAATCTGACGCCGGTCTTGGTGAGTGGACCACTTCTGCTACATATCTCAAAACTAATCTTTTTCGTGATAGATATGAATGCAGGGACCATTGGCTCGATGAGGGAGTTGGGCATTACGGAGAGCTACAAACTGAAGCGAGCAGTCGTGAATAGCGCCAGCGAAGCTGCAGAGATGATCGTTCGGTATGTCGCCGTGGACTCTAATTTTCTCGTCTGACCATTGCTTCAGTGTCGATAACATCCTGAGAGCAGCACCTAGAAGACGAGAAGCTGTATAAATGGTATATTTTGTAAATAGAAAACCCATAATTGACGATCTAGACATCAAAAGCCCTTGTACATTGTTCTCAGACTGCTATTGCCTATTCAACTTGACCAGCTCCTCCTAATATCTAATATGTGCGGATTTCAGGGTCCTCAAGTAATACAGTAGTTTCTTCAGGCTGACTCCGAGCCTGGCAAGTTTCAGGTTTTGAAGTGTATCATCGTCACGTGCAGAAATCGTTGAACTTGAAACATCACTCAACTACCAAGTCGTTGATTTGACAATGTCGAAGCCCAGGCTCCAATATTGCCTCGCTTTCACCTGCTTCATTTGACGGCCGCCAATTGCTGCGCTGTGAATGCATCTCAAGTGTGCAGCGAACAGCCTCAAATGGATGTCTTCAGCATGCCCTATCATCAGCGACAGGGAGCTGGATGGTTATCGAATGGCCGAGATGAGTCGTTTGATGAAAATGAGCCTGATCTCAGTGTGCTGAACGTGGCTTTGTTGCTGCATGACGTGAAGAAATGCGCTGCTTCTGCCTCGATGTAACCGCCAGGCAAGACAGATAATAACTTCGACACACTGTTTTCACCAATCCTTCATTCCCTCCAACATCGGCTTATCATCTTCTTACTTTTCAATTCCTTTTCCTTTCAATGAGCGTGCCACGGAATTTCCGATCCCGTATGGGCGGCGTAATGCGAAGGACGTCCTCAGTCTTGAGCATCACACGACCAAGTCCACCTCACTCAGATTCAGGCTCTATAAAAGGTGATACGCCCTCTCGCAAGCAATCCGACGCTTCCTCTATCAAGCAGACAGACGCTTCTTCTATCGTCGAAGCTGAAAACCCACCCACCCTCGCCCCCGTTGAACCGGTCCGTTCACCTGGATTACCGTCACCCATAGCTGAATCACCAGCACGGGAAGCAGCCGCTTCTGTTGACGATCTCTTTCCACCAAAAGTTCCAGTGCAATCACCACTATCTCAAGAAGTTGTTCCAGTCGAGAGTCCACCTGCTGTCGAAC
The DNA here is from genome assembly GCA_029320655.1 of Mycena floridula. NCBI lineage: Eukaryota > Fungi > Basidiomycota > Agaricomycetes > Agaricales > Mycenaceae > Mycena > Mycena floridula. The sequence goes on along the minus strand of JARIHS010000004.1, from coordinate 3,012,085 downwards.
CAGTAGTTGTTCCCGCTGAAGATCAGGCTTCTTCTCAACCAGCGGTTGCTCCTGCTGATGAAAAACCTCCCATGGAACCAACAGTTGCTCCTGTTGAGGAACCAACTTCCACTGCACCAGCAATCGTCGATGAGTCGGCTTCTACTCAGCCAGCAATCGTCGACGAGTCGGCTTCTACTCAGCCAGCAATCGTTCCCATTGAGGAGCCAGCTCTCACACAGTCTCCCTCCCAAGAATCTGCAACTCCAAGCGCCCCCATCATGATGCCTACTTCCGAGTCAGTAGGTCCTGGCGCCTTCACAGATGAGCCAGAGGAGATGAGCATTCACCATGAAGCAGAGTCTGTTGAGCAGACGGCTTCCAAGCCTGATGTCGCGGTCGAAGCACCGCTACCAATCGCGTCAGAGGCTCCTTCCAACGGTGATTATTTCGCTATCCCCCCGAGTCTCTCGAGCACTGGCGCTTTCGACGACCCTTGGGCTCTAGAGCCGCTCAAAATGCCAGCTGCTGTCGATGAGGAAGCACCTCGTGCTATCGTCGAAGCTACTCCGGATGTCATCCCAGCTCCAGAGATCGTCGTGGTGAACCCAGTAGTTCAAGTAATGACAGAGCCTCAAGCACAGGTATCTGAACCGACTCAGCAAATATCTGCACCGGAGCCGCAGATTCCTGAACCCTTCCATTTCCAGCAGGAAAGAAGCGCCCCTCCAATTGAGGGCCATGTAGGGTATGTTTTTTCTTTGCTTTACAAGTTGAGCTTCATTCATTCTGGGTCTAGAATGCCTTCTGAGGATCCTTTTGCGGATCCAGTCCCTTCGATTCTGGTCACCAATGACGCCCATGGACCGTCTTACAATCAAGGATACCACGAACATGTATCTCATATGATGCCTTCACCGTCTTTGAGGCCTTCCAGGTGCGATCGTCTGTTGATTTAGCTCGGTAAATACTCATATATCCAGGTCGATTCCTTCAATTAATGGAAGTCATATGTACCACGAGGTCGAGTACGTGTTTCTTGTTCTCTTTTCTGCACTCCTCTAAGTTATACTCTAGTGAAACCCGACCCCTGTTATCCCGTCCTCTAACTCCCATCCTGACTTCATATCTGCATTCACCTGCGAACCCTCGATCGTCCGTACGTTTTCCTTCACCGATTCATTCTTCCCATGAAGTCCCTCGACTTCATGACCTTGGCTGGATTGAATATGTGCTACCGGATACAACGCTCTATTATGTTCATCCAACGCTGCGTGTTACGACCGATGTCGATCTTCGTCATACAAAAAAGCTGGATGCTGTCACAGCTTATCTCGACCGACACAAGGAGCGAGGCTCTTCAGGAAAAGAGCTGTGGCTGAGGGATTGTAAAAACAAGAAGGCCAGTTTCAATCCTATCAGATGCTGGGTCGACCACAAGAAAAGAGCCATCGTTTTGGATACTATCTGGGAAGGGACAGGGCATCATGGTCCTCGGAAAGGCAAACATGTTGAAGAAGATGGTGCGTTTTTTCGGTATTCCGTTTGGCAGCATTTTGAGCTCTCATTTAGCTTTGGATGCGGAATATCGGTACTGGGCTTTTATGGAAGCTTATCCAGCACACCACTCTCTCCCTGTTAGTGCACGTTCAGAAGCTATGGACATTTTGGCCTGGGCTGGCACAGGTATATCGGTCCTTTTCTTTGTCAGACCTATCTAACAGAACCCAAGATCGCCTTTTGCCTTCACAGCAGGTCTGGTCCTCACCCTTCACCCAGGACGAATACCACGAACTTATGGAACTGTTGCGCTCTTTTGGAGGTGCGGATTTTGGATCCCGAAAGTCTTTTCTGACTCTGGCATCAGATAACCAATCTGGTTCTGGTCTTCAACCGGTCATTCAGACTCGGATAATCGCAAGAATACTTTTACGAGCTAGTGCGTATACTTACTGGTTACATCTTAATCTCGTCTCATTCTCTTCCAGCTCAATGGCGTCAAGTTCAATTCCGTCCAGAAAGGCCCTTGCCAGCAGACGCTCACCCAGGTCACCATCGGCCCCATCGTCGCCCAGTCAGACGTGTCCTGGTCGACTTTGTTATATCCTGCTTCTGTCTCGGAATTCCTTATATTTTCTTCAACCGATACAATCAAAGTCGCCTCGACCAAGAAAGCGGGTTGCGAAATGCTGCTCCAATCCTGGTGATTGGTGCTTCTACATGTCTCATGGTGAGTTTAGTTTCTTGCCTGGTTCGAGAGCTCGCGGCTCATGGCGGTGGAAGGCGGCCATTGTTTTGAGCGCATCGGTGACTTTCCTTTCATTGCCAGGCATGGACAATATCGCGAGAGTTGTCGGATTTGTTGCGATTCTATTTGCATCCTTCTCCATGGCGTCGACACTTGTGGCGATTCTACGCTACAAGGCGGATTTGGAGAGAGTTGTAGGGGATAGAATGAGTGGTGAAGGCTTAATGTTCTTGACGGTAAGCCTGACTTGCTTTCTTCGATGAACCTTTGGCTGACGAACGGATACAGCAGCGCAGCATCATCATGTCGCTACCTCTGGTGTTTCTGGCATATTCTATTATCGCCTTCGTCGCAGGAATCACTTTGTATTCTTTTCGAGGAGTGATGCTGACGGACCCGAAAATGATTGAACATCATTTCAAGGATTATACGCGGTGGACGGTTCTGGGTGTCCTTGGAGGTCTTACCGGACTCATGGCTACTACACTTTTACTACTCAGACGTTGAACAACACACGACCGATTTATACTATTAGCAATCATGCAGCATCCTATTATCAACATATGCCTATGATATGCCTGTTTATTCATTCTCTTCGTCCACGGATATGGTACATTTGGGACCAAGACGAAAGGACCCAAGAAAAATATCTTGCAGGAGGCATAACCTGTCTAAACCGAGGTCAGCAGTGTGTCAAGTCTCACTGACGGCCACATACCTTGTTCATAGTACACTGCTGCTTGTGCCTCGCTCAAAGAAAACAGCTCCAGCATCAGTGAGACGATATTGGATTGCACAACTTCGTGTTACAGGCTTTACCGAGCTGTCCACCGCATTTGGTCCAGGATGGAGAGCGACCTGCAGATAATCATTCAAAGGATCTTCAACATGAGAACGTCACTGACCTCTCCACTAACGGTCCCACTGCGTCCACTGGCCAAAGGGCGGACATCAACATGATACGTGCAGATCTGCAAGAGTTGCCTGAAGAGATCATCTGGATCGCCTGAGGTTACAATGTGATGGCGTAGAATCAATGTCGCATTCATCTGCGGTCGAATCGTCACTCTCTGGTCCAAGACTAGGGAAAGAAAGCACACCTTAGAGCAAAGTGCTCGGATTGCGCGACAGAACCTGGTAACGTCCAAGGCAGAGTATCCAATCCATTCCAGTGTCGCTACGTCGTCCAGGATCACCGTTGTATCGCTATCCAATATGGACGTCAAAAGTTGGAACGTATTGCTGAACGGCGCGCCGACAACATTGACGAATCGCAACGATCCAGCAGTAATTCGCTGACCGAGATTGAGGTTCTGAGTGTATTCAGAAAGATATTCCACATTGTACTAAAAGAGACCGACCGATTTTGCAGCAATGGCTTGCCACTTTGTTAGACCTTCCGCGACACTCAAAATGATGCATTTAGAAGTCCGAGACTTTTTAAAATGGGAAGCAACGGTTTCGTGAAGGAAGAAATCGGCAGGTGAGGAGATTTCGTCTGTCACCAGGACACATATTGCCTGGGGAAGCTCAAATGGCGAAAACATGGTGATTGGGAGTGTGTGAATCTGAATTTCCGGTTTGGGATTGCCGCGCATGCGCCACCGACGGACCGACGGCGCGTCGGGAGTTGGATGACACACTCAAAATGACAGCTCGGCCAACCCTCTGATCAGCACTCTCAGCTCATCCTCATTCCTTGCACCAACCTGCTCCATTTCTTCCCAGCCAATAATTCCTCCACCACGCCAAATTCCGGGAATCAGACCAGGAATCCAAGGACACTGGCTCAGTAATAAGGCGGTCACCCTTGAATTTCCGCTTGATATCGACTCCACTTGCTGAACCGCAACAACTCTCATAGCGGAAGCAAGGCACCTTGCCTTATCTAGATTTCCCATTCATTCATTCCCCGGCGGCCAAGATCAATTTTGAAGTCGCGATATATCAGCAAATATCAGGTGCGGGTTGGACAAAACCACCATCATGACCATGGATGAAGTCCCCCGAGCGGCTCATTTTACAGTCTCGGTTGCCTCCAGCAGAACCTCGTCTCCTTTTCCTTCACGTTCATCATCTCCTGCGCCCAAAATTAGCGGTAAGTCTTGTCCATCGCGAGTAATGGTATCGAGAGCTGACTGTTCTCAGGGACCAATGGTTCAGTCTATCTAACGAAAGCATCCACGGATGGATTTCTCAAACCAACCTCGGACCCCAAACGACGCGGTGCAGATGTCTATGATACCCTCTTGCCTTGGTGGCGAGCTTCGGTCAGGAGATCGCTCGTTAAAAACTTGAGTTGGGAAAGTCGAGTCATTGCAAGGATGCAGGCGAGTATCTTCACCTTTAAGCCAGCAGTAAATGACCTATTCCTTCTAGGATCGTATAAGGACCCCGGCCCTCGACGCATATTTTGTGTATACTTCGTCTTTGGGCACCCATACTTTCTTCATGATTTTTCTGCCTGCAATCTTCTTCTTTGGATGGCATGAATTCGGACACGGGTGCGTTTACTATGCAATTGGTCTCTTCCAAGCTTATATCGTTTTAGGCTCGTGATGGTCCTTGCCTTGGGTGTCTACTTTTCGTCTTATCTCAAAGACCTATATTGCTCTCCGCGACCTTTCGCGCCGCCCGTCACTCGTCTGACCATAGGAACCCATCATCTAGAATATGGTTTCCCTTCGACACATTCCACAAGCTGTATGTCCATGGCAGCATACATCTGGGGTCACGTCTATTCACTCCGATACCCCGAAAATGGCTTCGAAAGCGAAATGTCCCATACTACATTCGTCCTAGCCAGCATAGGCCTTGGCTGGTATGCCTTCTCCATCGTATTTGGCCGACTTTATGCTGCCATGCATTCCTTCTCCGACTGTGCCATGGGCGTCCTGTTGGGAGGCGGGCTCTGGTGGGCCTACGGCAGTTTTGCTGGCATCCCAGTATATGAAGGGAAATTCATGTTGCTCAAGGGATTAGAGCTTGGAAGGATACTCGACGATTGGGTCGCGACACCGGTCCTTTCTCGTCCCTTGATCCTTATCTCCGTCGTCTTACTGTTGATTAACCAACATCCGGTACCAGTGGACGATTGTCCCTGTTTCGAGGATGCGATTGCTTTCAATGGTGTCGCCCTTGGTACTTTATTGGGGCATTGGGGACATGCCATGCAATCAGCCTATCATCCATCCAGCTCCTCAATCGACACTTTGATGCCTGGGTCGCCTTATACCTTCGATGTTTCATTGGGATGGATACCGGTAGAGAGAGGCTGGAAGGATATTATGATATGGTCAGCTTTTGCGCTGCTCAAAATGGTCTTTGGGATTTTGGTTATATTCGCTTGGCGTCTGGCTGCGAAATCGCTCTCGCATCTCGTCCTACCCCCGACCTACAGATTTTTCGCTCGAGCCATCCAGCTACCAAATCGTCGATTTTACACTCCTGCGACGGATTACAAGAATGTCCCTTCAGAGTTCAATACCGATGGATTGGGCGCATTGAGAGCTGTACCCAGTGTAATCGACCTTCCTGGCACAGGCGGCGTCGGTGAAGAAGTTGGGGGTATTGGAAGCGGAACAAAAAGCTTTGACGGTGGTTTGAAGCTGCGCAAAAGCCTGCATTCGAAACCGCCTTCTGAAGCGAGTGCTGACGAGAAGGATGGAGATCCAGAAAGGGTCGTACGACATTATGATGCAGATGGTATGTTTCTGGCCTTTTTCATTACGCTTTGTCTGAGATATTTGCAGTGTTAACGAAATTGATCGTGTACGCTGGTATTGCGGCTCTAGCGACAGAGGGTTTGCCGACCTTTTTCGACGCCGTGGGTTGGGGTGTTAAAAGTTGGCCCAGGCCGTCATGATGAGCAATTTGTATTCGTGGTTCTATCTGCCTAATTTATGGAGAATGCAATTACTTGCACTATCGTACTATATCGCAATATTGACGTTCACCGAAACAATGCCGGCGAGTCCAACTGTCGTGAAAAAAGGGTTTTTCAGTCACGCAATCGTCACACCTCCGTATGCGTGACGACAAACTGAACCTTGTCATTGGTTTATTCACCGAGCCGCCAGTCAAATGAGACATCTCGTCATTTCAATCCTTCTCATGGATTCCAGCATCCTTGTTGACATTTTTAGCTTAACAAACGCGCCACAGGCTAGCATTATTGAAGACAGGCATCGCTAGCCTTCGCCAGCCACTTCATTCTGCTATGTACCGATGTAATGGGAAATATGGTCCCCATACAACAAGGCAATCCGACTCTGAGGTCATCGACGAAACCCTTCGGTCACTTGCTCTGTGGTCGCTCCGAATGGAAATTGCTTTTTCTTTCGGAAGCTGGCTTCAACAGTTGAGAACGGTTGTTCAGCACAGATATCATACAGCAGTGAAATCGGATTCCCGAACCAGCTCCGCCCCGTTCGAGATAACGGGTGCAATTAATGGCGAACAATAATTGGCAGACTCGAATCCGATCTCGTCCGAGTCGAAGCGGGGATTCGCTTTTCTCTCGCCCATTTGTTACCGTTCGTAATGAGCGTAGCAGCAATACCCTCTACGTTGGTTAAACTTTCGTTGGACTTGCTCTTATACCCGCTGACGACACTTTTCAGACTACTAATCCGCATTCTTTCGGCCAAGGAAGTCACGAAGCTGTGAGAAGAAATACGAGTGGACAGATAACGTCCGTGGAAATCCACTAGACCAATGTCACCGGTTACTCTCTTCATCACCCGGCTGATTATAACACTATAAAGAAGCGACCTTCTTTCACGTCTAGTCCTCCATCTCTTCCTTCATGGCATCTCCTTGGAAAGTTGGAGTTGATGTTGGTGGGACATTCACAGATGCTGTACTGGTGAACGTCGAGACTGGGACAATTTACCGTGCAAAGGTCAATCTACGTTGTGTTGCTATTCGGACGCGATCTAACGAGACCCAGACTCTGAGCACACCGCAAGACCAGTCGGTCGGCGTTTTGAGTGCAATCGAACAGCTTCGGTATGTCTTCTCTCTCTCTCGGAGTGACCCTAATAAGTTTTGGTCAGGTCCCAAGCGCCTGAAGGCGCTGATATCCAATTCTCCTTTTTGAATCATGGAACCACCATAGCAACCAATGCAATTTTAGAGGGTAAGGGTGCCCGTGTCGCCTTGCTGGTGACAGATGGATACAAGAGTATTCTGCAAGTGCGAAGAAGTCAAGTGCCTGGAGGTTTAGCTGGATGGTATGTACTAACTTGACTTTGCAACACGCTTATATCTTCTTCCCTAGGATAGTCTGGCCCAAGCCTGAACCTTTAGCTCCCCTTGAGCTTACGATAGAGGTCCCAGGTCGTATCTCAACGACGGGCGAGATAATTCGGGAGTTCGATGAGGCTCCCTTTCGGTCTCGACTTTCAGTTCTCAAACGACTCCCCGAATCCGAACGTCCCGAATCCATCACCATTTCCTTAATCAACTCGTTTGCAAACCCAGCTCACGAACTTGCTGTAGCAGCTGTCGTCGCGTCCGAGTTTCCAAATCTCTCGGTTTCCCTTAGCAGTCAAGTCCTTCCAGAGATGATGGAATACGAACGAACCGTGACCACTGTCGCGAACTCGTATGTCAAGCCGGTTGCCAGCCTTTATTTGGAGAATTTACAGGCCAAACTGGGAGCCACGGTGCTTAAAGTATTGAGAAGCGATGGAGGACTGGCGTCTGTGGATGTTGCGAAAGAGCATTGTGTCAATTTGCTCTACTCGGTAAGCCATCTTCTCAGTGTTTTCAAGTCGATCTAAAGTTTCCAAAAGGGTCCTGCTGGAGGTATCGCCGGTGTCGTGGCCCGTGTCGCATCAAAGACCAAGTTCAAGAATCTTCTGACATTCGACATGGGAGGCACTAGTACGGACGTGACTTTGATAAAGAATGGTATTCCAGAACTACGCCGCGAATCGACCATCGGGGATTTGACTGTTCGTGCTCCCTCTATTGACGTGCGAACCGTCGGCGCGGGAGGGGGATCTATTGCTTCTGTCGCACCTCTTACCAAAGGTAAGTCGCCGCTGCAAACAAAGTACCCCTTCTAAATCGTTTTTAGCTCTTCGCGTTGGACCTGAATCAGCTGGAGCGCTTCCAGGCCCGGCTTGCTACTCTAAAGGCGGAGAGAGACCAACCGTGACTGATGCTTGCGCTGTGCTTGGATACTTGCCCCTGGCCTTGCTTGGAGGTAGCTTCAAGCTTGACATCGAAGCAGCTTGCACCGCAATCAACAAACATATCGCTGAGCCTATGGGTCTCAGTCTTGAAGAAGCTGCAGAAGGAATTATCAAAATCGCCGCTGAAAGGTTTGTATTTGTCTAAACTACACAGATTTCCTCATTTCTGATCGAATCTAGAATGTACGGGTCCTTGCGAAGCGTCTCGGTGGAAAAGGGTCAAGATCCTCGAGAGTTCAGGTTGGCATCGTTTCGTTTACCTTGATTTGTCACTGATGTCGTTGTGCAGTTTGGTTGCGTTTGGTGGCGCGGGAGGTCTCTTCGTTTGCGAACTAGCATCCTTGTGTGGTAGTTACCCTGCCATAGTTCCCCCTGCTCCAGGAGGTAAGTCGTCTTTTTTCAAGTGTGACCTGCAGTGCTCAAAATCTACTTTTAGTCCTGTGCGCTTTGGGCGACGTTTGTACTTCTCTGCGTCACGAGGTCTCCGAAACTGTTCTGCAAAAGCTTGATTCCATCGATCTCAGCGTCTTCGTAAACCAATGCGAGGATCTGGCTAAACAGGCCACATCTGTTTTGACACGGCAAGGAGTCCCTTCCTCTCTGCAGAAGACTCACTGGGAGGCAGATTGTCGATACCATGGGCAAGCGCTTAGTATCCCGGTCTCTTTTGAACCCGATGCTACGGATGTCGGCTTCTTTACTACATTGACCAGCCGGTATGTCATTTATCATCGTATTCTGCGAATATCTAATCATCCTTTGGTAGCTTCAATTCAGCACATCTGCAACTTTTCACCTTCTCCCTGGATGCCGTTATTGAAATCGTCAATTTGCGAGCTGTTTGTATCGAGAACGTGGAGCCACTGGCATGCCCCGAATTGTCTATAGGAACAACAGAACCTTCACCTGACTCTGTTCAAGCGCGTACATCAATCGTGAGTTCATTCTACTCGATGTGAAAGACGTATTATTGACTGGAATGTCAGTTTTACGGAAACCAGCGCTATGAGAATGTTTGCATCTACAACCGCGGCCTTCTGCGTTATGGAGACAAGATTGACGGCCCGTGCATCGTCTCGGAGGTGAGTTGTATGCATTGTTCGAAGTTGCAATTCAAAGCAATACATAGGCCGATAGCAATACTTTCATCAACCCCGCCCATCGCCTTGAAATTGACGCAATAGGCGTGAGCTCGTTTTCATCTGCGATGGCTCTCATTCTAACCCAGTCCAGAACATCCTTGTCTGGCCTGTGGATGACAGCTCCAAGACCGTTGACGCCGAAAAGACGACAGATGCTATTGTTGTTCAGCTTATCGAAGGCATGTTGAAAAACTCACCGTCTCACCCGGCTAACTTTTTTCAGCTGCATTACAAAACACTCGCTACGAGATGGACGGCCTGATTCAAAGAGTAGCCATGTCTCCAGCTATGCGAGAGCAGTTGGACTACTTCCCTATGATTGCTGATTCTTTTGGTCGTATGGCAAGTGCTCCCTCTGCCCGCTAATGGTTATTATCTGACGGAAGACGGTCTTCTAGGTCTGCGGTCAATTTGGCTCGTTTATCCCAGGTTTTTTAAAATCCTGGGAGGACACCATTGAAGACGGCGACGTGTTTCTGACGAACGACCCGTATAGTGTCAGCAATGCCATTTCGCACTTGAATGACTTTTTGGTCGTCACCCCAATCTTCTATGGTCCCGAAGGTAGTCGAAAGATCGTCGCTTGGTGCGCTAATTTGGGCCATTTTACGGATATTGGATCCTGTGTCCCTGGTAGCATGCCGCATTGCGCTACGAGCATCTACGAAGATGGCATTCAAATCCCTTTGTGCAAGCTGTACAGCAAAGGAATCGCGAATGATGCTGTTTTCCGGGTTTGTCAATACGCTTACGTGATTCATGGTTTCATTAATCTTCCCTCCAGATTGTCGAGCGCAACTCGCGAAAAGAAGATTTTGCGAGATCTGACTTGCATGCTTTGGTTGCGGCGACACGAATCGCGGGACAGCGAGTCATTGAGATGTGCGATCGTTTCGGTGTCGATGCTTATGAAGCCTCGTTGGAAGCCCTACTCGCTCGCAATTTCAGTGCAGTTCAGAGCCTTATCAAAACCAATATGAAAACGGAACCAATCTACTTTGAGGATTTCATCGACGACGATGGCTTCGGATGCGGTCCTTGGAAGATTGCCTGGTGAGCTTTGGCTCTTTTCGCTAAATGTTGACCGACTCATATCCAGAGCAGCACAATGTACAAACGACCAGATGAGAAACACGGAGAAGTGGTTGTCTTCGATTTCAATGGAACAGATCCTCAGTCTGAACGATCCATCAACTTTGCGTTGTCTCACGAAATGTTGAAGGTATGTGCTACTTTTGATTCTAGTATCCTACTTACAAGTCCGTAGATGTTCGTGATAATATACCTTGTTACCGTGAATGATCCTGGCACAGTTGTCAACGACGGCGCCTTCGACCTTATTGACATTATCCTTCCCCCTGGAACTATTCTCTCCCCGATACGACCTGCTGCTCTCTCATGTCGCACTCCACTTCTATCGAGATTGTTCGACATTATCGGAGCTCTGTTCGGCATGATGCAGCCGGAGTTCATGAATGCTGCTGGATTCTCAGATTCTCCGCACTTTTTCTACTCGGGTTGGACCGACGAAGGGGAATGGTTTGAGCTATACCAGGTCTGTTCAATCCTCTACCTTTCGTCTGAAGCTGATACTGATTCCGTCTGCAGATCGGTTTCGGAGGCATGCTGATACCTCGAGCTCGCCGAATCTTGCACTGACTTCTTTCTAGGAATTCCAGCTCGTCCCTGGGGTGACGGTCCCGACGGTCACTCATTGTGGCCCAGCATGAGAGCTGTTCCAAACGAGTTTTTGGAGAGCTATCTGCCAATGCGAGTGGATCGATATGAGGTGATTCTACTTGACCGTTTCCGGAGACTAGTGACTGATTGATATACTTCAGACCGTAGTAGACTCTGGCGGTGCTGGGCTTTATAGAGGTGGAAACGCTATGCGCATCGATTATGTCTTTTTGGAGCCTGGGAACATTTCCATTCATGACGACCGATGGCTCACTAAACCCTGGGGTGTTCACGGCGGTGGGACTGGTCAGCGCTCATCAAAGGTATTGGTGAAATACTCTGTTGATGCCGAATGTCCTCCTCGAGTTATCATCAAGTCAAAGGAAGATTTTGTAGCCGTAGAAGCGGGCGATGTCTTGGAATGGATGACCTGGGGCGGTACGAGATATTTCATATGCCTCGGATTAAACTAATCATTCTTGACAGGCGGTGGATGGGGAAGTCCTCTGAGACGAGACCCTGCGCTCGTGGCCAAGGAATACCGTCGAGGACTCGTGAAAGACACCTCTCGCTACGGTGTTGTTCTCAGCGATAATGACGACGTCGATATTTCTGCAACCGAACGACTGCGAGCCTCGATGGAAGGCCTGCAGTCATCGCTTGATGCTCAACTATTCAACCGCGGTGGTACCATACGGGAATTACTAGAACGATGTGAGGAAGAGACAGGTCACCCTAGACCGAGCCTGCCATCTCAAAGGAAACTTCGGGGGCCTGCGGCGAAGCTAGAGCATATTCAGAAGTTACATTCCTCTCGGCAAGATGAGGACAAGGCCATGTTTGATATTTGATCTACGCTGTATTCGAATTTTGCAAAGGTTATCTAGACTCAGAGCTGCGCCTTATGTCTCGTGACTTGATCCGGAGTACTGACTTTTTTTGCTATATGCAATCATGTCCACCATCGATCCCACTATCGACAAGGTACAGTATGCTTCAATCCCCATAATACTGATGACTAGCCAATTTTCGACAGAACTTTGAGCACTGGGAAGCCGAGGCTGATCCTCTTCCAGATGCACTTAGCCTGCATCTGCTTCGAAAATGTCGATATTGGATACTTCAGCTATGATCCACCCAGAGGATTCACTGCAGAAGAAATCATGCAGTTTCGTGGAGCAGAAACATGTCTGACGCTGGAAAAGATAAAGGAATTGATCCAAGCCAGAGATGAAGCAGGAACCTCGGGTGTGACAGGCGATGCTCGATGGAAATAGGATGTGTACATAGCATTTTCGACTGATCCAATCCGAATGGGCAAAGTTTATGATGGTATCCCGAGCGCTGTTGTACGAGTTTGATGCGGATGTGAGCGGTTGATCATGATCAGAGTCCTCATAAAATCACCAAGACCGGATGTATACCCTTGAGAGTTGGAATTGAATTGAAGGATGTCCTGGGTCCCGGACATAGTCAGTCAGAGCCAATGCAAGTAATATCCCTCCTGAGGTGACAGTCTCCGGCTTGGAGACCATTTGAATGCTTTCAGATGATCACCGCTCCTGCACTTCGAGTTTTCTGTCAATTTAAAAACACTGCATCGACTGGTTTCAATGAACAAATCGGAGAGAAACTCCTACCGTCCCGTTGAATGTCATAACTGCCAGACCTGAACAGACCATTATTCAGTATCAGCGCTCTTTGAAAAGGGTTCCTGCAGGAGTCGAAATCTCATCAAGACGATGGCCACGGAAATCGGCCTTGAAAGCGGTCCAGATATGGTATAAAAACAGGATGAAGAACCCTTTCGTTCCTCAGAACGTTTGATACGCTTCTCATCTTGTAATCGCCGGTCAATTAACGTCCTATCCTACTCTGAACATCGTCGCTATGACGGGCTATTCTATCATCTCCTTTGTTATTCTCGTATCAACAGCTCTATGCTATGGCCGACCTATCGAATGATTCGATAGCATAGAGACTCTCGTCGCACGCCGTGGCGCATGTAACGGTGAGCAATGCGCAAGAGATATAGCAGTGAGTGGTTCCCAGTTTTGGCCGTTCAACCAGTCAGTAATGATATCTCAAGAGCGACGTCGGAATCATACTTGAGTCCCGAGCCAGTCCTTCGGCGTGAGTTGGATGTTTGCCCGTTCGGTTACCTTCTGATGGTATAATACCTGCGTATAGTAATGCTAAGTCAGCGATAGATTTCACAGTCTGGCGGAAAACGATGCTGCAATCAATGTGAAACCACTATGTTTCTATAGCGGGTTCACATCGGTCACAAACTCGAAGCTCAAGCCCCCGACAACAATCCAAGTTACCGCACATGGTAAACTGGCTACTTTCATGACGATTAATGGATGCAACAGTATCGACAACATTGTTTCACTGACAGACCAATCTTCAGCGGCAAAAAAGTGGACGAGTGAACCAGATTGGCTCGAGGTATCAAGGGCTTTAGCGAAGCATGTGCAGGGCACCGTCTACGTGCTATTGGGACAGACTGTCCCAGCAGGTAGTGTGTGACTCCAGGCAGAAAAGGCAGCACTTGTAGCCGCTGCTGTAGTTACCAAGATTGAAATCTGGGAGATAAATGCGGCAGGAAAATTTGTGGTCAAGCCCAATCTCAAGGGATAGATAATAATGGCAGGAAAGCAGTTGACTACGGAGTAGCTTAACTTCTGCCTAACATATCATTCTTATATGTATTTATACACTCATGATAATGTCAACTCACGCTTGTAAGACGATCAACACAGTCTAACTTGAAATCGTTCATCAGTGCAGGTCAGAGGTTCCCTCTAGACTCAGAGCTCACCTGTCTGAGTTAGAACTTGTTCCGATGCAGACGACAGTCTTTGTGTCTTTGTGACAGGAGTGACGGCGGCAGAACACATCCAGCTCCCACTGAAACGGGAAGGTGCATATGTCCGGTAACTGGGTTAACCATACACACGACAACCAGTGGGCCAATTTTGCGGGTTTGAGAGCCAAGAATTCCCATTTTGTCGGCCCCGAATTGCGGGTCTGAGCCAGGATTCCGGAAAATGTCGGCCGGTCCAAGAGACAGCCTCTTGGGCAAGGGGGTGCCGGTTAGGCCCAGCTGCACCCGGGGTCGGTTAGCAAAATTCGACCTGGACCTACCTACTTAGTCAGCCTTATTTGTAAGCATTTCCAGCACGTGAATTGACGCGTCCCAGCCGCGCTAGAGTAACTACGCTCCGCTAGATAAATTTTGAACTTGACATACTTAAGAATGAACTAATAATCTTAATCCTTCCTGGACCTTTTGCGAGCTTTGATGATCTCTTTACATGCTGCACAAACCCACCTCACCACATCCCAATCATCCTTAGGGTTCACCAGGGGTAGAGGTAAAGGTCTGGAAGGCCCTACCTCTACCCCTACCTCCCAAACCTCTACCTTTGCAGAGGTATACCTCTACCCTACCTCTAGATTTGAGAGGTCTAAGGAGGTACAAGTTCCCACACTACAAAACCCCAATTACATCTGTATTTTGCAAGTATTGATTATATCAATACCTTCAAATTATATTGTAATACAGTTTTATGGCTATCTCAACCTATTTAGTCAATGTAGAAGGTTAATTATATGACTAAGCTATTCTTGTACCTATATCCCCTGTAAATATCATCTTGAGAGTGTCATATTATGGCCTGTTTCACTAGCTAAAACTAGGTATCAGATTAGCTGTAAGGTATCATGCCTATAAGTGAGGTGTTTCATGATAAATATCAATGAAAAGAACTCAGTATCTAGTCTCTGCCATACCTCTGTACCTCCAGGGGTAGGGTAGAGGTTTCACAAAGGTCTGGAAGGGCTGGCCTCTACCTCTACCTCTTGTACCCCCACTATGATACCTCCAGAGGTATACCTCTACCCCTGGTTAATCTTAATCATCCTCTTCGGGGGGTCAACAAATGAGCGATGTAAAACTGGGAACCTTCAAGTTGGTATCAGCCGAGAGTCTAGTCAAGGTACAGATCACCCACCCATACCATCTCACATCCAGCATATGATGCTGTCAGCTTTTTGGAGGTCAAGGAACGTCGGGGTATGAATTTTATAGTATAAAGACACAAATTAAGTTGAAAGAAGCCCAGAAAATACCATTTTGGGTCATGTCCGGTTAAAATTTTCCAGCCTGACGGCTGGACCTACCTAGGCCCGGTCTCGGAATGCCGGTCCGGCACCCCCTTGCTCTTGGGAACAAGTTTGCAACAAGTTTGGAACAAGTCGTCGCCCAAGTGAAGACCCTTCCGTGGCTAAGTAGCTATAACGGAGGCACGGTGCCTTGCGCTCTGTGAGTTTGAATCCAGGCATTGAAAAGACACTGACAGCCATTTTTACAGAAATCAGGCATTTTTGGGGGGTGTCGCAAGCGTGACGATCTGTGACACCCCGGCCCAAAAAAGGGCCGAGTTCCCAGGGGAGTGTCCCAGGGCCTGATTCTGCCTTCCAGTCTCCAGCTGAGGATTTCTTGCAGGAGGTCGCAGATTTCCTCTTCAAACAGATTCATCACTTGACTTTTCTTCAGTCAACATGATCAATGTTGTGCACAGAGATGAACCTGTTGCCCGCATCCCCCTGGCAGAGGGACGGCTGGGCTGCGGTAAGCCTTTAGCTCTTATAGTTTTCGTTATTATTATTATGTATGGAATTGCTGTTCATGTTGACTTGTCTTTCAATGACTGGAGAAATTATACTTGTCGGAGCTCGGCGAAGCCTCGGTAGCGGCCCTGCCGCTCGCCGGCCTTGCAGCTTATAACGCGGATGCTCCCGCAATCAAAGCCATGTCTACCATCAATCCCACTATCGTCAAGGTATGCTTCAATCCTTATAATGCTGACGACGAGTCAATCTTCGACAGAACTTTGAGCACTGGGAAGCCGAGGCTGATCCTCCTCCAGATGTAGCCGGCGTCTGCTTTAAAAATGCCGATATTGGATACTTCAGCTATGATCCACCTAGAGGATTCACTGCAGAGGAAATCATGCAGTTTCGTGGGGTAGAAACATGTCTGATGCTGGAAAAGACAAGGGAATTGATCCAAGCCAGAGATGAAGCAGGAACCTTGAATTTGACAGGCGATGCTCGGTGGATAGCAAAAGTGAGCTGATCTCATTCTTGACTATTAAACCAACAATTTATGACCTTTCAAGAGTTTCATCGGCGTCATCTTCGAGTCCCGAACGTGCCGCTCACTGTCACCGTGAGTTAGTAAAAGCTTATCCATTCGTTTGTCTTCTGACTTTGTTATCTAGTACCGCTAAGGCAGTTATAGATTATATCAATCTTCCAGCAAACAAATCTGTATTCATCAAACTATGCTTCTACAGCGGTTTCACAATGGTCACTACTCCGACATCAAAAACAGCGACGAAGATTACCGCTTACAGCAAAATAGCGGCGTTCACGGCATGTCATGGATGCAACAACATCGACGACGTGGTGTCATTGGCAGGTCAATCTGATGCGACTAACTGCTGGTCGACACTGGATTGGGTTGAAGTATCAAGGGCATTAGCAAAGCATGCGCAGGGAACCGCCTATGTGCTTCTTGGCCAGTCAGTCTTGGCGACTAGCATGTGGTCGACGACAGAGAAACCGGCACTTATAGCTAATGCTGCAGTGAAAAAGATTAAACTATGGGAGATAGATACGACAGAAAAATTTGTGGCCAAGTCCAATATCAAGGGATAATAATAGCTGGAAGGGCTGTAAATTATTGCTGTTTTCGTAATAGTTGGCGGGGTCTGCCATTTTGGGACTTTTTGGCGGAACAACCCAAGTTAGGGGCCTGGTCCCACGTCGGGAGGCTTCCTGGACTCAATTCTCAATAGAACTTTGTGAATTTTGGATGAGAGGCGTCACATTATATCAAAGAACGAGTTGCATTCCTCTCGACAAGATGAGGACAAGGCCATGTTTGATATTTGATCTATGCTGTACTTATTTGAATTTTGTAGACTCAGGCTCAGAGCAGCGCCTTGTGTCTCGTGACTTGAGGCGGAGGCAGTGTTTCACTTTGCTACATAAAGCGGACGTTCATCTAGCCATTGTCCAACATCTGCCCCTGCGATAAAAGACATGTCCACCATTGATCCCACTATCGACAAGGTATGATTCAATCCTTACAAATACCGATGACTACTTGACTTTCGACAGAATTTTGAGCACTGGGAGGTCGAGGCTGATCCTCCTCCAGATGTGGCCGCCGTCTGCTTTAAAAATGCCGATCTTGGATACTTCAGCTATAATCCACCCAGAGGATTCACTGCAGAGGAAATCATGCAGTTTCGTGGGGCAGAAACATGTCTGACGCTGGAAAAGACAAAGGAATTGATCCAAGCCAGAGATGAATTGGGAACCTTGGATTTGACAGGTGATGCTCGGTGGAAATAGGATGCATAGCATGTTTGACTTGATCCAATCCAAAAGGAATAAGTCTATGATGGTATCCTGAGCGCCCTTGTTAAGTTTGATGCGGAGTGAGCCTTGATCACGATCCGAGTACCCATAAAGTCACCGAGACCCTCTGAGACCGAGTATGTAGACTCTGGAGAGCCGGAATTGAAACAAAGGAAGACCTGGGTCCTGGTCTTCGTCAGCCATGGTCCGAGTGTATAATATTCCAGGCTCACTCAAGGCTCACTATCATATGCTTCTATGGCGGTTTCACAATGGTCACCACCACTCCGACATCAAAAGCGACGACGAAGATTACCACATACAGCGACAGCATTGACCACATTGTTTCACTGACAGGTCAATCTCCTGCGGCAAAAAGTGGACGAGTGAACCGGATTGGCTCGAGGTATCAAGGACATTAGCAAAGCACGTGCAGGGCACCGTCTACGTGCTATTGGGGCAGACTCGGAGAAGGAGGCACTTGTAGCTAATGCTGCAGTTACTAAAATTGAAATCAGAGCTTCCTGTCGCGTCTAAGCTCAATCTCAAGGGCTAAATAATAATAGCTAGGGAGGCGGTTGAATGCGGAGTAGCTCAATTTCTGCCTAACATATCGTTATTATATCTATTTATACACTCATAATAATAATGTTAACTCACTTGAAAGAGTCTAACTTACAATCATTGAGCAGTGTAGATCGGAAGTTGCGAAGTTTATCACGTCTGGCCATCTGCCCCAGGCAGTCACTCAGCCCTGACGCGAAAGCTACACGGCGGAGGAAGGAAGCAAATTAACAGTAAGAAAATCATGCGGTTTCGTGCAGAAATATGTCTGTCGGCGGAAAGGATCCAATAGAAACTCTCAGGTGACGGTGGGATTAGTATCGTACTCCATTCTATTCAATCCAAATTCAATCCGAAGGAGAAAACATCGGATATATGAGATGGCCGCTCACGTCCATGTGGCGCTGTCGTGACGAGTCTGATGCGAATGCGACCGCTTGATCAGTGATCATATATGGATCGCACTCCTCATCATTTGAACGTTTTCAGATGGGCAACTACCTGAAACTGCCAGACCCAAGTAGGTGCCAAGTACGGGTGTTCTTCACAGGAATTCCCCTCCAAGCCCGCAAGTCAACATTTTCTCAAGACATTGCATCGGTAGTTCCTCAGGTGATGGTATAAAAGCGGGATGATGACTCTGGTGTGTCTCAGAGCGTTTGATACGCCCAAAAACTTCTAATCGCTGGTCGATTACCTTCCCGTACTGTTGCTCAAACCTCATCACTATGAAGGGCTATTCTATCATATCCTTTGTCATTCTCGTTTCATCAGCTCTATGCTATGGCCGACCCATAGAAATGTTCAGCGACATAGAGACCCTTACTGCGCGTGGTGTATGTAACGGCGAGCAATGCACAAGAGATATAGCAGTGAGCTGATCTCATTCTTGACCATTGAACTAATAGGTTATGACCTCTCAAGAGCGACATCGGCGTAATCCTCGAGTCCCGAGCAGGCCCTTCGGCGTGAGTTGAATGTTTGTCCATTCACTTGTCCTCTAACTTTGTTATCCAGTACCGCCAAGGCAGTTATAGCTTTCATCAATCTTCCAGCAAACAAAGCTGCATTCACCAAACCACTATGCTTCTATAGCGGTTTCACAATGGTCACCACCCCGAAATCAAAAACGGCCACAAAGATTACCGCTTACAGCAAAATAGGGGCGTTCATGGCAAGTCATGGATGCAACAACATTGACAACTTGGTGTCATTGGCGGGTCAATCTGCGGCGACTAAGAGCTGGTCGAATGAACCGGATTGGCTTGAGGTATCAAGAGCGTTAGCAAAGCATGCGTAGGGAACTGCCTATGTGCTTCTTGGGCAGTCAGTCTTGGCGACTAGCGTGTGGTCCAAGGCAGAGAAGCCGGCACTCACAGCTAATGCTGCTGTGAAAAAGGTTGAAATATTCGAGATAGATGCGACAGGAAAATTTGTGGCCAAGGCTAATCTCAAGGGATAACAATTTCTAGGAGGGCCGTTAACTACTCAGTAGCTTAACTTCACCGTAGCATAATATCTCTATGTTCACCTTCAACTACTCCTATCACAAGCGGAACTTGCCGGCTTCAACAGAATTCACAACTCCGACGAATGTTCCCACGTTTATCCCTTCACGAAGCGTTGAGACGCCAAAGCAGTGCTACAGTATCTACTGCAGCTGCTTGGAGACTTGTTGAATTCTGTCCGGCTGGCTAGCTGACCTTGAAAATCGACTCGCTTCGTTGGCATGTTCATCCTGTCGATTCTGAAGGTCGGTTCGGTCTGCCTCTAAAGGTTTATTCCCGACTAAACTAACGTCAGGATACTATTCCAGTGCATCCTTCGAATTTTGGATTACCACCAGAGCAGGCCCTCATAGCAGAGCTCAACAAGAAATATGCCAACCGGGTATTGCACGATGTAGGCCTCTGCATTTGCGTCTTCGATCTCGTAGAGGCTGGAGAAGGCAAGGTGCGATATGGCGACGGGTTCCTGTGGTATAAAGGTCAGCAAATTAGCCTTCTTAACACATTTCAATATTGAATTTTGCTTCCAGTTATATTTCGAATGGTCGTGTTCAGACCATTCAGCTCAGAAGTCATTCTAGCGAAAGTCAAATCGTCAGACGAGGACTGCATTCGTGGTAGGCCGTCTGCCAAAAATGTCGCGTTTCGGTTACTCAATTATAGAAGTAACCCTGGGATTTTTCGACGACATATACATTCCAGCTGTCTATCTTCCACAACCATCTGCATTGTAAGCTTCCTTTCTTCCTCATGCGCCTTCTATCTAAACTGGAATCACAGTGACTCGACCGAACGCGCCCATTTCTGGGTACCCGAGGCGGAAGAACCGTCGAACGAAAGCCTACTAGCTACACCAGCGGGCTCACGGATGTACATCGACGCAGGCGAAACTTTGCGTATTCGGGTCGAGGCAGATGAATTCTACGACGACGAGCCTGGACCGCCTCAGATTGTCGAAGGCATTGTACAGCCGCGCGAGAAGCGACGTGCACCTTACACGGTTTTGGTATGTTTCTATCAGTCAGCCTTTGGTCTTGATCTCATTCAAGCTGCAGTGTTCCATAGCGGAACAGGGATTGGGACCTCTACCGTGGTGGAATTCGACTGATCAAGGGGAAGACCAAGGAGAAGAAGAAGAAGCGATGGACGAGGGCTGAAGGAAGATTGTATCAATGGAATGGAGCGGGAAAGCTTCGATAATCTTCGATGTCGACGGAGACGGAGGCTCGACGAGAGTCTTCAGCGCCGCAGACCGATATCTTGGCAAGGCTTTTGCAACAGCATTCTTGTTCACTCGATATGATTTCTCGGATCTCATGATTCGCGTGTAATCATCAAGGTTATATCTGTACTGAAGCTACAACGTGGTGCCTTCGGATCTGGCAGCTGGGAAAGACTCGCAGAATGATTCTATTGTCTCATAGTGACATCTTCAGGTCGTATGAAAGAAAGAAAATTTGTCCTATTGCGCAAAGCTTGTAACAATGAAAATTAACGGCTGAGCCGCTGAAGTCTGGGATTATTTTTACTCGGTGCTGTCTGCACGCGTTGTTTTGGTTTGTTCAACCTCGGTTGTTGAGCCAAACCTTGTTCCTCTCTGCCACTAGAGTTCATACTTATCTTGTCGCTGCTCCTGCAAGCTCTCGACAATGTTCGGCGGACGGTACCGCCTGGAAGAGGAAATAGCAAATGGCGGCTGTGGTTCGTTGTTCGCTGTGCTGGGTGGCAGACGACCTGATCATTTTTTGCTGCAGGAACCGTATATATGGGCACTCACCACATCGCTGGAAAGCCTGTAGCAATCAAAATTGAGCCTGCATATCCTCCAGCACCATCCCAATCCAACACACGAAGCCGCATGCAAAAATCTAAATCCAACCCCAATCTCAGACACGGTCGAAATCCCGAAAAACAGCCTTATCTTGGACCTTCGCCATTAACCCTTGAATCCCAGATATACAAGCGTCTCATGGGCGGCCCTGGAGTCCCCTGGATAATGTATTCGGGCAAACAGGGTGACTACAATGTCATGGTCATCGACCTCCTTGGTCCTTCATTAGAGGACCTTTTTAAGATGTGCAACAGATGTTTCTCTCTGAAAACAGTGCTCCTCTTGACAGACCAGCTGGTGAGTAGCCACTCGACCTGGCGCCCAATTATTTTCTAACCGGTGTCATGAAGCTCACCAGAATCCAATATATTCATGCACATTCTCTCGTCCACCGTGATATAAAGCCTGCAAATTTTGTCATGGGCACTGGCAAATCAGCCCACCTCGTCAACATCATCGACTTTGGACTGGCGAAAAAATGGAGGGATACTCGGACGTCAGGGCATATTCCTTATAAACAGGACGAATTCCATGGTGTTGGAACGAGTTTATTTGCTGCAATACCTACTCATGAGGGCGTCGGTGCGTTTTATTTATGTCTCCTCTTTCTCTGTCACTGCCTGAAACTATTCTACCCTTCAGAATCATCACGACGCGATGATATCCAATCTCTAGCGTACATGCTCATATACTTTCTCCGAGGTACACTCCCTTGGAAGAAACTACGAGCACCGACACATCCGCCGCCTGGAACCCCCGGTGAATACGGTTATTCTTGTTCCCAGTGAAACCGATTCTGATCTTATTTATCACAGAATTTCCTCCCTACAACCCGATCAGCCATACCTGGGACCTTATAAGAGTCGCCAAGATCAAGGCAGAGCCTACAATCACCGAGGGCCTCCCTCCAGAGTTTGATGTTCTATACCGGTATACTGTCTCCTAGCTTCTCTCGATTCAGACATGCTCACTGTTACTCCTCGCTCCAGATATGCTCGTGATCTAGGGTTCGACGACCTTCCAGACTACGAAGGAATTCGACAATTATTCCGGGGCCTGGCTACTCGTTCGGGCATCGAATATGACGGTGTCTTCGATTGGACTGTCCCGCCTCCCTCATCCATTCCCAAGAATAACTCGACGCCAGATCTTCTTGCTGGCCGTGGCAGCGAGGTCACGACTGGAGGCAGAAATTGTGAAGCCTGCCAAATGAAAAAGCGGCATGCTCATGAGGAAAAGAAGGGGGCGATCAAGAGGAGACGTTAGTTTGGGGAATGGAGGCGTAAGATTGTGGTTTCGAGACCACCGTGACAATGATCGTCATGACCACGTCGGAGGTTCACTCGTTGAGCTCTGGCCCAATCGAAGGCTGGTGCTGGGAAAGAATGTATATACCTCGACCCCATTTGTAAGTCATAGTATCACTTATATATTATCACAACCGCCCACGAGAGAGTGATGAACAACTCGATTTAGAATCCATGAATATAGGGTAAGTACAGGAGGAAGAGATGAATAAAAAAGAGTCCCAGCGACAATTCTGCTGCGCCTACGCCACCTGGGTATCTAATCTCCGTCAGGACAGTGGAACCGCATTAATAGAATGGTTTGCATAGATACAACACAATCGCACAAGGGCCAGCAGAAACATGAGCAGGTTGCTCTCAGTGCTTTGTCGCCTTCACAATGGAGACAACGATGATGATGACGATGACCGCAATGGCGGCACCAATGATAAGGCGCATCTAGAAGCAATGAGCAGAAATCCGGCGTCGAGAGCCACGACGTACCTTCATGTCTTTCCACCTAAAGTCGAGGAATACTGTTAATGGAAGATATACGCTGACTGCGGAGACATGACGTACCACATATTCTGTTAAAGCAGGAGAATAAGCACACAAAAAGGTCGAGAGAGAGCATAGAACGCACTTTTCTGACCCGGTTGGCACCGCGGCGGAATCCCTGAGCAGATACCGCCAAGTTGTCTGAAGGGAATAATTTATTGGTGTCTCATAATTGCGCCCAAGGCAAGCGGTCGGCTTACCAGTCTTGTCTTGTAAAGAGTCTAGTCTCTCTCCTCGCTCCGCTACTTTGGTGATATTCTCTCTCATGATTCCTACAGTGTCGTCAATTTGCGCCTGAATGGCAGCAGTCTTTGCATTTCCGCCTGTGCTGGGTCCAGATCCAGAAGGGTTGGATGATGATCCACCCCGAGGCAAATAAGGGTCGTAAGGCTCAGACCTGGAGAAGAAAACATGAATTTTATGCCAAATGATATTGGCGTGTGGAGGTGACGAACATTATGAAGACGTGTGATTCTGAAGGGAATAATAGTCAGCTGGTTGTAATATACAGCTAGCAGCAGCAAACTGGAGAAATCAAAGGCTTACCGTGTCAAACGAGGACGAGCTTTGCACTGAAGGTCGTTGGCAAGAGGCAAGGCGGTGAATCGTGACAGTGTCACGGTTCGTGACTATTCAGTTACGAAATCGCTTCTGCTACTGCTACCACATTATTGTCGATATGAAGCCTCCAGGATGAACCCTTATAATATCGCTCATTGCCTATGAGACGACCAATTCAGCTCGTTTGACACCAGGACGATCGGCCTCTTTTTTGCATTTTCTGGGACCTTGGCAACAGATTCTCGCTCACAGTAACAGCATGTCCCACCATGATTACAACCATCCAACCTCTGCAATCCCCAGTTATCAAACGCACTACTCGTGAGCACCATTTTGTAGACATTTTCCACCTTCTCACTGGCTCAAAAGTTGCCTTGGTCCCAAAAACCAAGGATTCATCTCACTTCCTAGACGCAGAGCTCACGAAATTACACGAAGAGCTGGATACCTTCGTCTCAACCGTGGATACCTTCATCGAAGCATTTAACCGACAGTTCGAGTCTATGCAATCGCATATCGAGTTTTTGGAAAGTACAGTTTCAAAGCAGGAAAGCAAGGTGCGCTTTCTTCTATATAATTTGTCTGCCCAATAGCTGACGTCTAGCAGGGACTAGAAACTGTAAAGGAATGAGGCTGTATTAGTATACCCGAATTTACACTGGACATACAACTTTCATGGACAGAACTGTTCTGCCGTACATTCAAATGTCGGCTGCTGTACAGTGTAGCTCTTCAGTCAACGACGTCCTATGACAGTGCTATGACGGTGTCTCGGGAATCACAGCCGTGCCTAACGTCTAGCGCAATATTGGCGTAAACCACACCATGTGATACCAGGCTTGATAGATCTCCCAATTTCATTCCCAGTCAGCCGGCAAATCATCACAAAGTACCCGAGAAAAATAAAAGGGAAGCAAAAAGCAAAATCGAAGAAGAAAATGGCACCCATCCAAAACGCTCAACTCATTTTCAACGAGATCCCGACTGGTGAGATGCTTTCTTGTCGACATCGTGCATCTAACAGCTTGTGCCAGGATATCCTGAACCGGGCAAGACGACGGTCTATGACACGTCCAAGACCATCGATCTCGACATCGTCCCAGAGGGCGGTGTCATCCTGAAAATCCTTTATCTCAGTGCCGATCCATATATGCGCGGACGAATGCGCGATGCGAGCATCCCGAGTTATATGCCAGCGTTTACATTGGGACAACCGTATATTCTTTCTTCAATTCTAAGCATCATATTTGCTCATTTATTCGATTTCAGGATCACTGCTGCAGGTGTGGCTCGCGTCGTCGCTTCAACAGCACCCGCTTTCCCTGTTGGCTCTTATGTCAGTGGAGGACTTGATTATGCCGAATACCAAGCCGTGGAGAAGGACACATACGCAATGAATTCCTTGGTTCTACTGGAGAATAAAGAGAAGCTGCCGTGGTCTAACTATCTGGGCATCTTGGGTGTACCTGGTGCGTTGGACGAATCTATGCGCTGATGATCTCTCATGTCTCCATAGGAATGACCGCTGTCTTGGCTTGGAAAGAGTTCGCGAAAACAAAAAAGGTGAGGATCAGCGCGACTTTTGCCGACTGCAACTGACTGCAATAACAGGGCGAAACAGCTTTCGTGACCACAGGTGCTGGTGCAGTGGGATCTCTCGTCATCCAACTAGCGAAACGCGACGGAATGAAGGTGATCGCGTCTGCGGGTACTGACGAGAAAGTCGCCTATATGAAAGAACTGGGAGCCGATGTAGCCTTCAACTACAAGACAGAATCGACCGAAGACATTCTGGCCAAGGAGGGCCCAATCGACGTCTTTTGGGATAACGTGGGTGGTTCAACGCTGGATGCGGCGTTGGCGAATGCGGCACAGAATGCGAGGTTCATTGAATGCGGCATGATCGCTGGATACAATAACAAAGATCCTCAACCGTTCAAAGTTCGTCGTCGTCTACTCGCTCTTGCTCTTACAAACTGACACGCGTCCCACAGAACCTCATGCAGATTGTCTCAAAATGTATTGTGATGTCTGGCTTCCTCCTTCGTGCCCTTCTCCCAAAATACCCCGGTGTCTTCATGAAAGAAATCCCGCCTCTTGTCGCGAGCGGGGAATTGAAACATAGAGAGGATATCTTGGACGGTCTCTCGAACGCGGGTCAAGCGCTTAAAGATGTGCAGACAGGGAAGAACAATGGCAAAAGTGTAATTCGTGTAGCGAAGGATTAGTGAAAATGAAATCATATTGCATACAGCTCAAAGTCATGTCACATGCTCATAGACGGTTTCTCAACGCCGATGAAGGCGTCAACTGTCTGCTTCCACCTTCCAGTATGGACCAAGTTCCGGAAGATGTTTGGCGATGTATCGCTGAAGAAATTCCTATTCACCAACTGATGGATCTCTATGAGGTCAATCATTTCTTCTTCGAGCTGGCGTTCAACCTGCGCTACGGAGAACTGAAGTTCTCCAAGCTGGATAAGCCTACAAGCAATCTTTTGGGTCGTCTGCAGTGAGTTCTTCTCACAATATTCTGCCACAACCATTCATCTTTCCCCAGAGATCCCGAAATCTCGAGGCGCGCCCGCAAGCTCCGCGTAGCCTCCGAGTTCCTCGAGGAAATATTTCAGCGACCCTTGCTCCTGCGACAATTCTCTGATCTGCTCGGTTCCTTGGTTGACCTGAAGGAATACGATATTGTTTGGAACACGCTAGATAGCGAAACCAACGGCTTTAGTTTTCCCCTCTACAGGCCAGATAGTAGATCCCTGGCAGAAATTCTAATCAAACCTCTGCAAGTCTGGCACGCCGGGAGGTCCTTGAAGCTTCAATGCTCCTTGGACGAATTCGCGCCACTTTTGCCTTCCTGTCTGCCGCTGGAATATCTGGAAAAAGCCGAGATCCGATTCCTCACTGTTGCTGATTCCCAACAATTCGACTTTTTTGCTGCATTCATCAACACTTCCCACCGTTCACTTCGCTCACTCGACATCTCCACCTTTGACCGAAACTACATGCCCTTTTTCGACAAGCTCGGAGACTTCAGTTCCCTAGCTTCCGTTTCAATCAACATGCCAATCCTTACAGCCAGAGAAGAATGGAAAGACCCTTATGGACTCGGCGCATTTCTCGATCGACATGGTGAAGTGATCCAGTCTCTCACATTGAAAGGAAATACCCCGATATACTCCGATTTCGATATGCTCGAGCATGGAGGCTGGATATATCGATCCTTCTCCAAGGTCACCCTTCCACACTTGCATTCCTTCACTATCGATCCGACAGATCTGCCTCTGGACACCGTCTTGCTCTGTCTTAAAAGCTTTTCCCCGACACTGACTTCACTAGAGGTTTCTGGTCGGTATATGGATTTCGAAGATATCGAGAGCATGTTGGAATGCATGGGTCCCCAGCTGAAAAGGCTGACTATCGGGACAATCACGCTCAGTCCACAACTTGTAGACCTGCTTGCCCAGCGTCTTCCTCGGCTGGAGTCGTTAAAGCTCATAATGAAGCATGTTGTGCCTGACCGACATCAACAAGCGCTGCCGCACTTCCGTCCCCCAGGAGGCTTGCGCAGAGCTTTCACTTCCGTCTATCAGGATCCTGCACAAATAGTAAGATCCTTTGCAATTTCCATTGGTTTTGATTCATTGATTCATTAGGACGCTTTCGTTACAGAAATGAGGAAACGGGTATACAAAGACTGGACCAATGTCGCGGTGATTGAGATTTGGCGGCCTCTTGGACAGAGTCAGCACAAGAGGCTCGATTTCCAAACACGCATTGCAAAGGTTTTACGGGGTTGTCTTTCCTCGAAGGCAAAGGAGTAGTTAGTTGACGGACACCAGGACTCCATTTCAATCTCGATAATCATATACATGTCAATGAGTGTAATACTGAACAATGTATGTTAGGGAATCCGCATCTGTGGCACCGGATGTCCTGCTAGCCATAGGTTCATCCAGCTTTGGGTTTGTACCTCTGTCCAACCAATCTGATCCATCTTGAACTGCGCATAGCTTTTCCAGTCAATGGAAAAGTAGTCGACAATACGCTGCTCCAGCGCATCCTTGGTCATTTCGGGTGGTACACTGCAGATAGTCAGTCAGTGCACTGATACATGATCCAAGATGAAATGACTCACTATCGGTCAATCGGAGTATTGACAGCGGTCATTATGGTCTTGACGGTCTCGTTGAAAGGAGCAACGGTATCGATGGTGTAAACGTATGGTGGACCAAGCATTGCTGCAGCTCCGTGCTGGTGACCACCTCCGCTAGTGAATGCACACCACTGATTCTTCCCGGGATTGGCGGGACACTCGGTGCTGTTGTATTTCACAACGAAAGGGACTCTGTAAAGCAATCAATTTTATTCCGAATGAATTGCTAGAGATTCTACTGACCCTCGACACCTAAGACATGATGTCAGCGGCAGCAAACACAGAAAAAACAAGCTCACAATGCGGCATAAGGACTTGGAGAAAGCACTGGTCTTCCGATGCCGAGTAGAGCTTTTGATGACCCCTAATTGCGCGTTAGCTCTGCGAATACCCCATGTAGAGGAAGGACAGACCAGAATGGCGTCATATTCTTTTCTCTCTACCTGCCCGACATGTACGAGATTTGGGGGAACAGGATGTCCCTCTTCTTCCTTGGCCATGCTGATAAACTTCATGTCGCCAACGGATGCAGTCAGATTCTGCCAAAAGTCGAGGTCGTAGACTTCCAGGAAATACTGGGATTCTAGAAAGGCATATTAGTCAACTGACATCTATATTGCAGGGACGTACGTTTCGCGAGGATTAGTATCTGATCCTTGCGTTTTGCAAAAGGAACAACCGGCGAGTCTTCGCACCCTGTGTAATGGTAACCTCTATGATACATTGAGCAATTCCTCAGGTATCAGCGGAGAGGTATAACTCACAGATAAAAGTGCTTCTCGGGCATCTAACAAGGCAAGACTCAGTCTATCAATATTAAGAAACAGCACTGCCGAACCTGGTACGGTCTGTGAGGTATATAGCGTCGTCTTCATTATAAACTTCGGTACTCACACTAAATTCCATTCATTTCCCAGAGGATTGAATGACCAGGTCTCTTCGGGAGCGAACCAATAGCCGTTTCCGGGCATGCTGCCCCAGAAGCTCGTCGCGAAAATCTTCCAGACAGGACTGTAAAACATTAGTACCTTAATATCGTGAAGCTCGTCCACTCACATTCCATGGGGATTCTCTGAGCTTTCGAGGCAAGCTATTGTATCATTGATGCACCAGACCACGTCCCGGTCCTCTGCCCAGACATGGGTCACCAGGCTCCCTAAGCTCGAATAGGTTTCGATCAATGAGGTGTAAGGTGAGATGATGAAGAAGTAATTTTTCTTTCGAAGCACTTCTATCTGAAGAAGGTTGAGCGGACGATGCAGGGCAGAATTAGATATGCCTTGCCACTGATTCCAACCAGATCACCTCGCCAGAAGTGTTACAGCTGCAAACAGTTAGTCGGGCGACGCGAGATGCATATAGACCACTTACTGGTCAACTGAACAAATAAAATACCAATAGGTAGCTAATATAACCTGACAATATCAATTCCAGCTCTCCCAGTTGAATCGAGCGCTCACCTTTGGAGACTGTAAATCCGAGTCGGTATTATTTTGTTCCAGGTATTTCACTAAGGCATCCAGTTGCTCCGTATTAGATTTGTGGTGGAAGTATTCGAGATTAGTGAGCAGTGGCAAGGCTTTACTGGCCGACCTGGCTTCGGATAACTGCAGAGCTCTTGTAACGATAGCATCTTCCGAGCCGAGTGGTGTCAGGCCCGGATACAAAGCTTCATTGTTGACCACCAGATCAGGGAACAGAAAGATAGGCTGTTCTTGTACGATCTGTGGACTTGCATTTCTCCCTTCGTTGAAGACGTGGAATAGAGTGAACGTCGTAGGAATAAGAATGGCCAGCAGCACCGATATGGTGCGTAATCTGGGGCT
The DNA here is from genome assembly GCA_029320655.1 of Mycena floridula. Classification (NCBI taxonomy): domain Eukaryota; kingdom Fungi; phylum Basidiomycota; class Agaricomycetes; order Agaricales; family Mycenaceae; genus Mycena; species Mycena floridula. The sequence goes on along the minus strand of JARIHS010000004.1, from coordinate 2,982,097 downwards.
GTTTAATTGCTTCATGGCTGGGGCCCTATTCCGCTGAGGAACAGAAGCATGGAGAAGGGAGAGAAGAGGGATGGGAATGTCTGGGCGCGTGAAATGTTGTCAATTTTTTTTTCCTTGACAGCCAGCTGGAATAATCCATTAAGGAAGTACAGCCGAAACGGTTCCATGCGATGCTCGCAGACCCGTTATCCCCGTAATATCAGACCTATTCAGTGAAGCAAGAATCAAGGTTGTCAACGATTGAATTGAACTTAAGCGTCACTGTATTCCGTTCAACAGAAGTAGAAGTTGGTGAAAATTTCCACACGATCTTTAGGCGCTGTTTCGGCGTGTGATAACATATAGGGATCTACGGAACCGTAACTATTATTGTCAGACCTCTTTTGTCAGCACTTGTTCCGACACGTGATGGTTGTACTTGCTGCCCAATTTCTATCGCGCTCTGTACACCATTCCAAGGGCTGAAAAGCTCATGGAATGAGGTCCAATACTATGTAATACAGAATCTCAAGTCATGAAGAGAAACAGCAAGAAATGAATGAACGTGAAGGATTTCTTTTTCTGCCGGAGTTATTGGATTTGCAGCGCAGAATTTGTCCTTGTTTGTTGGAGACTTTTGCGCTTTAGTGGAGAATTGCTTCGCTACGCTCGCAAAAAATAATTCTGACAATAGTGCAGATTGCGAGGACTGCTGACAGAAATGAATGTATGTATATTTTATCGGTTCGAGTCAAGTCCCGTACATTCTGGGTCATGAATGACTTTTCAGCCTAGTCCGGTTACCGACCCTCTATGAGTGAACCTCGATAGAGGGTCCGGCATCATGGCTGATGCCGATGGCTGGGAGTTGCAAGGGAGTTGGAGAGTTGGCTGTATGCATTAGCGTAGGCTCGTGACCAGCCGCTATTTTTAGTCGCAAGCTCTTCAGAGGTATGGTCACGCTTCAGAATGGTAAAAATAGAGCACCACCGTATGTACAAAACAGGGACCGCCCTCCGTCACATAGCAAATAAATAATGGTTTGGGTGCTACCACAACCTTTTCCGTGTCCTTCGACAACCTTGTGGCTGGCTCATACAACTATCAGCGTTATAACTTTCTTTCCACAACCACGCGTCTCCTCTGATTTTTGCCATTTCGTTTGGCATGGCAATATTGCAACTCTGGCTTCTGAATCGTCGTAGGTTGTCGGTGAGCCATGACGGTCGATCAGGTCGTTGGTCACCGCTTGCTTCTGCAATGGCAGGACTACAACAGTCACCTCAGAATGCTGCAATGTTGCTGAGATAGCTTCCCAACCGCGAATGTTCTGCCGAGGCCCTTTCAGCAGCAATGGCTCAAGGACAACCTAGCACTGTGTCTCATTCACCCGGACCTTTCGCTCTCCATGGCTTGGGACCAGCCCATAATACAGCGTCATGGTACGCGTGCGACACTGACTTTTCAAAGACCTCGGCACCCTTGCGACCATTCGGGCTAAGACGGTACTTCAACAACGTTGCCGCTCTAAATACTTCATGCTGCTCAGACACCTTCACAGATACATCGGCATTTTGACAGCCCATCTGGACGATAATGGTGTCTTCACAACCGTCACTCTCTCAGCGGTCTATGCTGCTGAAAGACCTTTTCAGAGACCTCGGCGCTCTTGCGACCATCTGGGCCAAGATGGTATTTCAACAGCCTTGGCTCTGTGAGTGCTTTATGCTGCTGAAACACCTTCACAGAGACGTTGGGCTTCAGACACCCTCTCGGGGCGACAATGGCAACCCCACAACATTCACTGTCCCACCAGTCTATGTGGCCGGATGACCCTTACAGCGAGATCGGAATTTTGACACCCATCCGGACGACAATGGCATCTTTACAACGACCGCTCGCTCACTCCTTGATGTTGCTGAAGGACCTTCACAGCGACATGGGCATCTCGAGATGCCAAGCAGGCAACAAAGGTATTTCCACAACCTTGGCGCTGTGATTGCTCCTTGTTGCTGAGGGACCTTTCCAGAGACATCGGTGCTTTTGCAATCATTCGGGCCAGGATGGTATTTCCACAACTTTGCATGCACGACCGCCTCATGTTGCTGAAAGACCCTCACAGCGACATTGGCATTCTGACACGCCATCCGGACGACAACGATGTCCTTACAACAGTCACTCTCTCACCGGCCTATGTTGCTGAAAGACCTTTGCAGCGACATGGGCATTTCAGGATGCCAACCAGGCAGCAAAGGTATTTCCGCAACCTTGCCTCTATGACCGCCTCATGTTGCTGAACGACCTTCACAGATACAGCGGCATTTTGACAGCCCATCTTGACGACAATGGTGTCTTTACAACAGTCACTCTCTCACCGGTCTATGTTGCTGAAAGACCTTTGCAGCGACATGGGCATTTCAGGACGCCAACCAGGCAGCAAAGGTATTTCCGCAACCTTGCCTCTATGACCGCCTCATGTTGCTGAACGACCTTCACAGATACAGCGGCATTTTGACAGCCCATCTTGACGACAATGGTGTCTTTACAACAGTCACTCTCTCACCGGTCTATGTTGCTGAAAGACCTTTGCAGCGACATGGGCATTTCAGGACGCCAACCAGGCAGCAAAGGTATTTCCGCAACCTTGCCTCTATGACTGCCTCATGTTGCTGAACGACCTTCACAGATACACCGGCATTTTGACAGCTCATCTTGACGACAATGGTGTCTTCACAACAGTCACTCTCTCACCGGTCTATGTTGCTGAAAGACCTTTGCAGCGACATGGGCATTTCAGGACGCCAACCAGGCAGCAAAGGTATTTCCGCAACCTTGCCTCTATGACCGCCTCATGTTGCTGAACGACCTTCACAGATACACCGGCATTTTGACAGCTCATCTTGACGACAATGGTGTCTTCACAACAGTCACTCTCTCACCGGTCTATGTTGCTGAAAGACCTTTGCAGCGACATGGGCATTTCAGGACGCCAACCAGGCAGCAAAGGTATTTCCGCAAACCTTGCCTCTATGACCGCCTCATGTTGCTGAAAGACCTTTTCAAAGACCTCGGCGCTCCTGCGACCATTCGGGCGAAGATGGTATCCAAACAACCTTGCCTCTGTAAGTGCTTCATGCTGCTCAAAGACCTTTACAGATACATTGGCATATTGACATGCCATCTGGACGATAATGGTGTCTTTACAACGACCGCTCGCTAACTCCTTGATGTTGCGGAAAGACCTTCACAGCGACATGGGCAGCTGGAGAGGCCTAACAGGCAACAATGGTATTTCCACAACCTTGGCCCTGTGATCACTCCTTGTTGCTGAGAGACCTTGCCAGAGACCTCGGCGCTTTTGCAACCATTCTGCCCAAGACAGTATTTCTGCAACTTTGCCTCTACCACCGCTTCATGTTGCTGAAAGGCATTCACACCGAGATCGGCATTTCGACACCCCATCTGGACGGCAATGGTATACCACAACATTCACTCTTTCACCAGTCTATGTTGCTCAAAGAGCTTCACAGCGAGATCGGCATTTGGACACCCCATCCGCACGACAATGGCACATCCACAACTTTGGCCTTGTACTCGCTCCTTGTTGCTGAAAGACCATTGCAGAGACCTCGGCACTTCAGGGACCAACCAGGCGAGAAAGGCAAGTTTGCAGCCTTCAATTCACAAAGGCCCCATGTCGCTGAAACACCTATCCAGAGACATTTGCCTTTCGGGACACCATTCACGCGACCATGGCATTCTCACAGCCCTGAATGGCCATGGTGCCATGTTGCTGAAGCATCCTTGCAGAGAGATCGGCAATTCAACACCCCCTCATGCCGATGGCTTCACTACAGCATTGGCCAGTGCAGCAACAACAAAAAACGCCAGGAAAAAAGTCACACGACGCCGCCGCCTACCGTCGCCTCCAGCCAGAAGTCCAACCTCTTCGATGTTCTCACACGACAGCGTAAGCCTTTCGCCGCCTCTGCAGCAATAAAAAGCTCACAAATCGTGCAGATGCCCACGAAGATGATATTTTTCGATGCCAACAGAATTCGGTACTCCCTCACAGGAGTGCTGGAGCGACAAGAAGACGAGGTTCTACCCATGCTCAAAAGGCCCTCCGAGCAGTCCAGAGCATGGGTAGAGACAATTCATCAGCTTCTCTCTCCCGACTTCCCATTCGATGACCCCGCTCATTTGCCCACTGTGCAAATCCAATTCGAGCCGGGCACGAAGGTCAGCAATCCTCATTCTAACAGCGTCTTCAACGAAGCAAACCATTTATTCAGGACTACATCGGATACGCCATGAAAATCGACTTTGTCTCCTGCTCCTACTGCGGGTACAGCAACATTCTCACCATCAAACCCACTGTAGTTAGTCTCTATGAGCGACTGGTGCCATCTTGGGAGTCCTACAGTCAGAGGCTCCGCAGTGACCTCGAACGAGAGCGTATTCACACCCTCTCCGGCTGTGACTCTGTGTGACAGCCCAAATTGGTCATTGAAATCAGCTGATGCAGCTGACTAATGTAATTCCTCTTGTCCTTCGAGCAGCACAATCGACAAAGTCTTTGAATCAAAATGCCGCGAACCCACACTGAAACCGCTGACAACGTTGAAATTGTAAGTCTAGAAATCGACCAGTTCCACAGCACAGGAGAGGAGAGCAGATGAGCAACTGACGACTGAGCCGCTGACGACAACGACGAGACAACGACAACAACAACAACAATGACGATGAATCGCTCGACAAGCAGCCATGACAAAGCCACTGACGTCGACCAACCTTTTCTCGACAGTTTGGATCCAAAACTTTCGCCAACGCTGTTCACCCTCATTCTCAAGACGACTACGAGGAAAAAGTGGTAAGCATATATCCAAAGAGCATGGGCATGCACTGAACAATTTCCAAAGGGAATGGTTGTTGACACACTGAAAAAGCACCTCGACGTCGCTCAAACCCTTGGAAACCAAAGAGATAAATTTGACAAGGCCATGAAAGACGTAAGCTCCACCGCCTCTCTCTCATCTCGTCTCACCGCCAAACTTGACAGATCCAAGCCAGCCTGAAGGCCCATCTCGACAGCCGAAAAAACAACAATGGTCACACCTGGACAGACATTAGGGAGTTCACCGAGAACAAGTTCGAAGAGCTCAGAAAGATGCACAGGGCAGGAGGCACCGATGGTTCGATTGTAAGCCCATTCCCACATTCAATGCTCTCGCTCACTTCTCATCGCAGTCACTCAAAAGAAAGTCCCAGGCACAGCCCATTGGACAGCAGCGCAAAAAAATGTCCAGCGCTAGCACATCCTCCAAGGCCAGGCCAGCTGCTCCTCGTCGCTCCCAAGCCGCCCCAAGAATTCAATTCGTGGTACGCCGACCATTGCAGTGGCTCATTTGCGCTTTCTCACATCATTTTCACAGCGCCGACTCCCCAAAACCTTGACTGAATTACTCAATGAAGCTTCGGGACCCGGCACCAGCCTTTGGCAGTTCGAGCAAGAGCTCGAAGACAAATACGGCTTCGACAGCGAAGCCACACTCGCATGTATGCAGAAAAAGTCGCACCCAGACCTCATCGACACCTTCAATTACTTCCAACTAATCAGCGACGAATACAAGCTTGCCAATGCTTCTGAGCTGACCTTCCTCGTTGACGCCATGCTGACCCTAAATATGTTTCCTGTTGATTGAAAATGTACAATACATATCGGACACTACCTATCTCGCCTTCCCATAAGTATGCTAATTGTTCACAATGTACAAGTAAAGTAGCTGTTCACAATGTACCAGCAAAGTAGCTTCTCTGCAATCGTAGTCGTGTGAACGTCATCACCCTGAAATTTGCAGACCATGTCAACTCGTCGGTGGCGTTTTGCGGTCTCGACCTCGACAGCGAAGAAAAAAGAATCTTTATATTTTCTACGCTACACGCAGAGGCAAGCCAGAGAACATCTTCACCGTGCAAGTGATCAGAGCCTGGAATGTGTCTAGTCCTCGTCGTCGGAGTCATCAGCGTCGCCATTCATTCTTCTTTCTCTAGCCTTGGCATGGAGCAACAGCAGCTTCTGCTTGGACTTCTCCGCGTTGACCTTGACCTCCTCCTGCCTCTCGGCCATATCTTTATAATCCCTGGCCATGACCTTCTTTTTTTCTTTCAACACCGCAATTTGCTGGTCGAGGACTGCGCTCCTGACTTCCAGCGACTTCAACGTCTTTGAATTCTGAGGACAGGCGAAGATATCCTCCCAATTCTTGACGCCCAACGCGTCATAAAAGACTTGGACAAAGAACAAGCGCTGGCGAGGGTCAAGAATCATCCCTCTCATGGACTCGACGCTCTCCAGGCGCTCTCTGCTGTCGATATCGACTGTTTCATAGACGACCTCTGTCTCCTTGAAGAGAATCAAGGCAGTCACAGCCTCTCGCTCTGAACAGCCACAATGGATCTTTCCGTCAACCGGCGGCCTCAATGGCCCAGACATCTTTCGCTCGTCTTTCACAGGCCATCCATGGGCTTCGTAGTCGCTGTATGTCGCCTTGACCTTCACGCCATTTCTCCCTCCGCAGGCCATATACCGGTGGAAAGGACAAGAGGACCGATTCTTCGACGAGCTCATCAAATGAACCGACAATTTGATACTGTGGCGACTCCATTTTCGCCCAAAACTGGAAACATGGACGAACAATGACCTGAGATCGGCCGGAATAGGTGTGTTGGATTCACTGGCCCATTCCGAGATGGCGGCGTCCAACAAGTCTGAAAAAAAAAGGTCAGTCTGCAGCTTTGCAGTACAAATCCAAGCACACCGGATTTCTCTTCCTTCAGCTCATCAGACAAGGCCTCGAATTTCGCTGCAACAGCATCCATGGCACGGGCGCCTTCACCGCTGCCCTTCGAATCGCCATTGTCCCCTTCAGGTTCATCTTCATCATCCAGTGGCTGATACTCCTCATCATCCATACTGACATCGCCATCCCCATCGACATGCTGTTTCGCCTTTTTTGAACGTCGCTTAGGGACCTTTGAACTGGCCTTGGCGCCTTTGGAAGAAGCTCGACCTTCCCCTCTAACTGGAGCTCTGCCTCAACCGGCACCTCGTCCAGCTCTAGCGCCTCGTTTGGCACCAGCGCCAGCCGCAGTCTGCCTCTCAGCCTCTCGCTCAGCCAACTCCTTCGCAAGGTCCGTTTTGTCCTTGTCAGTGACAAGGTTCATATCCTGCAGTTCTGCACAGTCCAGGTCAAAGTCTCGCCCAACATTCAACAAAAAGAAAACTCACCTTTTTTAAGGCGCTTCTGGGCCTCATTATTGCCATGGTTGTCCACTGAAATGCCCCAACTCAGCAATTGCAATGACAAAATCAGAAATAACACACTAGGACGCTTATTTTTCCCTTTCACGTCGCCAGCACCAATCTTTCCGTCGACGTCGGCCAGACCTAGAAGGTCAAAAAATCAGTCCATGCCTTTCCACCAACAAATCCACTCACGCTCGTCGTCATCGGAGACCTCGATAAACTTTGGACCTCCAGATCCACTATCATAGTTGATTGGTGACTCCTTTCGTCGCTTAGCCCGCCTTTCCCTCTCCAGAGCGACGAGTTTCGCCTGCTCTTCAGCGGCAATTCTCGCTCTCTCTTCACTGGCAAGTTTCTCCTTTTCCAGGGTGACGAGTTTCGCCTGCTCTTCTGCAGCGAATCGGGCCCTCTCTTGATTGGCCAAGCGCTCCTTTTCCAGAGCGACGAGTTTCGCCTGCTCTTCAGCAGTGATTCTCGCTTTCTCTTCATTGGCCAGCCTTTCCCTTTCCAGAGCGACGACTTTCACCTGCTCTTCAGCAGCGATTCTCGCTTTCTCTTGATTGCCCAGCCTTTCCTTTTCCAGAGCGACGACTTTCACCTGCTCCTCAGCAGCGAATCTCGCTTGCTCCGCTGCAGCAAGCCTTGCCTCAAGCTTCTTGGCTTCCTCCTGCTCAGCGGCAAGTCGCAAGGCGACATCAGCCTTTTCTTTCTCGAGCACATCGTCTTCCTCGTCACCAGGAATTGCGCTCAGTGGTGAAGACGGAGGGGCATCTTCTCCCTTTGTCTTCTTGCTGGCCTTGGTCTTCGCTGGCAAATTTCGTCAATGAGCTCCACATGAAAAGCAGACTCTCGAGTTGCCCACCTGCAGATTTCTTCACTGGAGCTTTCTTGGCCTCGGCATCTACACAAGTTCAGTTCATCGACCATTCCTTCAACAAAGACACTGACCTGTTTCAAAAGCTTTCACAGCCATGTTGAACTCCTCGAGCTGGTCGGCAGCCCGGCAAATCTCCCTCTCCGCGTCTAAAGCGGCCTCCGCTGCGATGACCTTCTCAGCTTCTCTCGCCTCAGTCTCAGGTTTACGAGTTCGAGATTTCTTGAGCCTGGCCTCTGCAATTCTTTGCATCAGCTTCTCCACCCTCTGTTCCACTGTCTGTGACGAGGCTCGAGTTGGCATTGCTAGAGGATTTCTTGTGGGTCTGTCGAACCAGTGAGGGTTGAAAAAGACCCAGAGTGGGACTTCTGTTGTCAATTTTTTTTTTTTTTTTTTCGATCGGTGGTCTGAAACACCATGACCGTCGCGACCGCATGGCCATCGATATCGGCTATCTTCCTCAAAGGCTTCATACCTTCCTCTGCTCAGTCTTTGGAAGCAGCGAGTGGGCGCTCACTTCAACCCTATTCACCTCCAACACCGGTCTGATATCTCTCAGGGACTGACACTTTCTGTCAACACACGCAGATCGCTTTCTCGTCACCCATCGCATGTGATATCAATCCACATCTTTCTCTATTTCCATCCCTTTACCTCGAACTAGCTACAACAATCTAGTATTTATTGTTTAAATTAACCCAGCTGATTTCACTCCTCTCGATGTCTCCACAGAACCCAAATAAATTCAGACATGTCTTTCCAAACCCCACGGCGCTGCATACGTTTTCGAAAGTCGTTCAAGTCTTCTGATGTATCGAGGGTAAACGCCACAACTTGACGCAGATCGTCGGTCCAATTGTGCGCATCCATATAATGCGATAGCAATGTACCGACTTCTACTATGTAAGAGCCTTGTGACGGCTCTGGATCCACATTGACGAGCGGAATTCCGGCATTAACGCGTCGAGGAGGCAAAGGTCGCCGCTCTGGGTTCAGAATCAGTGCCGTCAAGATCCAGCATTCTTTTGGACGCACCTTCAGGCGTCGAGGTCAATGCCGACGGCGTTACACTGACATAGATGACTCGTTCTGGAGGAATCACCTCCTCGTCAAGCTGCCAAACATCCTGCAAGTGGATGTCCTGTGACGCCAGCAGCAAAGGACTGCTGGCCATGACCATCGGCTCAAGCTCGGGCTCGAGATTGAGGTCGCTACCTTGATGTACGAGACTAGTGGCGACGTGAAGCTCACTTGCCCAGAGGCACAAAACAGCGTCACTGAACGACCTATTAACTTTAACCAAACGCGGTCCTCTGGTTTTCTGAAGGATTTCTGCCGCCAAGGATCTGAAACTAGGTCATTTAAATCCACTGCAAATAGCTGGTCGCCTCTCACCTGGTGACATAGATGCCCTGTCGCGAACCTTTGATGATAGTATAGAATCGAGAGCAATGAGTCTGCATGAGACTGCAGACAATGAGGAAGCCCTTGTCCCCTGCGATTCCATCCACCAATGCAGAATAATTTGGCTTGAGACGAAAGGCGTCCGCTATTGGTTGCAGCAAGGTATGTATCTGTCTCGCCACCAAGGCTGTTGAACACTCCACAGCCATCGGAAAAGGCATAGGATCTTTTGGGTCAACCCATGGCCTTCATTATGATCAGCATTTGTCGCTTCAGAACAGGTAAAGCAGCTCACATTGTCGTATGGCACCCTGTTTCTTTTTTTGCCCATCCGACGTGAATGCCTGGGAAAGCCACCAGCACATATTTCGCGGACGGCGGGTCGGACATGGGTTTGGAAGAAAGGAAACGCGGAGACAGAATCACAGACTGTACATGTGGTCCGCCAATTTCCTGCCAAGGCTGAAACGCTAGATTGACTAGATTGACCAACAGAAGTTCACGGAAAACAATATAAAAGGGGTGGTTTCCATTCTCAGCAGTACATCATCAACAGCTAAAGAATAGCACCTGGTGGAAAGGGTGCTCTGACGCCACCCAGGAAATCTGCACGAGTGCGACAGTGGCGAGGTGAGTTAAGGCGCACAGCAGATCATGGGAGACTAGGTGCCGCTGGCGAAGTTGCAGCTGGGCGTTTAGACTTCTGAAGCTGGATTGCGGCTGGGGAAGAGACTGGTACAAGCGAAACCTTCGGAACAGGAATCTCCTCAAGATGATATCGATGGCCCTTGCGACGCTTGACCTCAGTCGCTTCTGAATCCAGATTGCTGCAAGGCAGATAAGCACAGAGAGAGAGCAATGAGGAAGGGGGACTGACGCCGTTCGTCGCTGAGCGGCCTGCTCTCTCAACTTCTCTCTATTGCGACTACGATACACCTCTTCGTCTTCCCTTGCAATAGCTCGAATCTCAGTCCTTTCTTCCAACGATAATTTTTTGCGTGCAGTGCGGAGGCTGAAAAAGTTCAATGACCTTTGGTGGCGCAACAATATTGAATCCATACCGAGCCATGCTTTCTCTGGAGGCCTGGCGGCGAGATTCACGATGACTTAATCCTGAGTGAGCGTCCTATTGACTGGCGGGGCTTTGAAATTATACGCAGCCTCATAGCTTTGCCTTGAAACTTTACGCTTGGCTTGCTGGCTTTTCGTGCCAGCACAGCGTCGATCTTGTCTTCTGACAACTGGAGCGGGGTCCTAAGACATGGTCAGTGCATGAGAAGCAAGAAGATGATGAAAAGCCAGACCGAATCGTCAGAATTAGACTTTCTGGCCATTCGGCGAATTTTCTAGTATCGTGAATTATAGCGTGAAGTCCAGGTCCTAGTGCAACGTTGAGACTGATTGCTGAAGCAGGTTAGGGTTCAGTTTTCAACCTGACCTGGTGGAGCAGGACGGCGCCTGACAAGGGGTCAAATTTGTCGAGGAAGTGGATTCAGTCAACCTCTGTATGTAAGGTGATGGTGCACCTGTGCTTAGGCACCCAGTTAATGTCCGCTTGAGGTTGTTAATCCAATTTCCCAACCAGTGTAGCATCGCACCGCGCTGAAATCTTCTGTAATGCAACATGACGGGCAACCTGAGACAACAGCAGTCTTTTTGTCGCGGTTCGAGTCTCAGGACACTGTTGACGCCATTGGACGTTGCGCCCAGTTAACGTCCACTACAGTGTTAACGTCCGCAAAGTGATTGAAAACAAGCATTTCGTTTCCAGTTTTCATACTGTCAAGGTATTACATTTCAATGTATTTATCTATTGTAGGCAACAATCCGAGACCCATTTTCCAACGTGTCTTGTTTTCCTCCTGGTTCAAAGCATACAATGTTGGGTCGTTCGCCTCCAGCTCATCCTGAGTCTGACATCCATTGTCCACATATCGAAAGATGGGACCGGCGCTGTACTGAGTCAAGGAGACCCGTTGGTCCCCTTCCGCTACTGGGACATTGGAATGCGTCAGGCAAGCGGAAGGTATCCAACAGGTGGTCCCATGATGAAATTCGACGATCAGCCTGAGCTCTTCGAAGACGAGGTGGCCGCCCTTTTTGTGATTGAATTTTCCTAGAGCAGTGACGGCGCACATTCCGAATGCAAGGTTGTTGGGGTCTCGGTGACGAAAACAGCAGACTCGACCGCCAAAGTTGACTGTGCATGAAGCATAAATGCTCCTGGGCCAGTTCGGCTTGAGTTCCGGATGGTGTTCGAACAAAATAGAGGTGTACTGCTGATAATATTCATAGAGGTCAGGGAACCAAAGTTGAAAGGAGGCTGACAGTTGTTGAGCGCACAATTGCAAGGAAATGGAGAATGCGCTCACCAGACTGATGTATTGCCAGCCGTTGGATATCATGGTCTGTCAACAAAGCCTCTATAATCTCTTCATCTACGGTTCGCTGTCCTAGGCGGTAAGGAGCTTTGGGTCCGCCGCCGTGATTTATCCCAAAATTGAGAGCAGGGAAATCGCCCCGACGATGTTCGCACTGCCGCGCAAGAAAAGGATGCGAACGCCCCAAGTCCATAATTTTGTCGAAGGCCCTGGTCGCAGCTCCGAGGTAATCGTCGCCAGTGGGCGCTGCCTCAAAGACCATAACGACAGTATTGGTCTTATCGACGAAAACGAGGTCGCGGCTTGGAGAAGAGTTAGCAAAAAGAGAAAAGCTGGAGGTTGCTATGCACTCGCCGTCCCATTCCACAAGCCGGTACTTCCCACCTTCCAGAAGCTCAGCCAGCGGCCTTTCTCATGCAGCTTCAGCTTGCGCTCTCTTCTTCTCAGCCGCTTTCCGTGGTGGTTCATTCGGGCCTGTGTAACCGCTGCGAACATGGTTTACAGACTTGAGGTCGACATCGTCAAGATGATGAAAGTCTGCACTGTGAATGAAGGCCTCGATGGTGGTGGCTCGAGCATTGTGACGCGTCTTTTTAGCCCGAGACCGCGCCCATCTCCTGTTCTGGCTGGTATTGGGCGTTTCATCGGTGGAAGGAGAATTGAGGAGGCAGGTGGGTGACTTTCCAACAAGGTTCTCAATGCAGACAGTGTCGAAGTCATCTAGAAACAGGACTGGCTGCTCATTTTCGGTGGTCACAGCTCATTCGATAAGCTGGGGAAGGTCAAAGTCGTCTGAAGCTCTCCAGAGAGCACCAGGGGGTTTCTGAACACATTAAGTACAAAATATAGGTATGCAGACACCAATAGAGTACTCACCGATGATTCGACATCGGCCGTTTTTCCAGGACCATCAGTTTTTCCAGCCATAGTGGATTTTGGGGGCACGGGTCTTCAAGGAGCGGGCACACAAGCAGATCCTAGTCGAATCAACGCTGCTATCGCCCTGGCTCCATATAAATATGCGACCGTGAAATAGAGCTAACGAGAGGCTGAGGTAAAAAAAAGGTGACAGTGACATGGTGTGACCTCAGAGAATTTCCATATAGGCGGCCAGAAAGAGAAAAATTTAATTATTGAATGACCCATACTACAAATTGCGACTTTTGAGAGCAGTCATAAGGTGGGGGTCAGAGCTCAAAGAGCAGACATGAGTCTCATTGCGCTCTTGCAATTCCCCATCCCATTCCTCGTGTCGGGTCCATCTGGACGCGGGGGCCTCGAGATTTTGGGGATTTTGCGAGCCTGAATCCGGCTTTTTGCTGGTGTCAGAGTCGTCGCTGGCATCATCAGCGTCTGGGACGCTGTCCACAATAACCTGTTTCCCACGGTCGAGGAAGCGCAAGACAAATGCGGCGCTGTGTCCATCAAATTTTGCACAAGGGCACCAGATCTCAAAGTGCTCTGCCTTTGGTGCCGCAGTTTCGAATAGATCGAAAGGGAAAGTCCAGTGGAACTGTGCTGCTTCGAGACGACACAGCGCATGATCAGGCGGGTGGTGTCCTCTGCCGCTGCTCTGAGGAATGTTGATACTGACAAAAGCAGGGATTTCGAGATGGTAAAGGATTGTTCGAAGAATACATTCTCCGGCTGAAATCTGGAGCTTCTCCAGCTGCGTCAAAGGGATTGAGTCCTGCAGCTCGAAATAGTGACGTTGGCTGTCAATGACGCTCAGATGGAGATTTGCCAGCGTCGTTGAAAAAGACTGGATAAGGGGCAGGACTGTGGGAAACTCTTTCATAGAGTTCAATCACAAAGTGAGTGTACTGACAGGCGGACTGCACTCTGAGAGCTGGTGACTGGCGGTCCAGCTGCAAATTGCATCCAAAGTCGTGTGGTCAAGACGCCACAGAGAGAGTGAGGTGAGGCTGGAGGACAAAAAGTTGGTGTGGGCGCGTATCTACATAAAAGTGTCAGTCAGACAAGCCGGAAAAGCCTGAGAGAACGTACCTCAAACTCCAGTGATTCATTTTTTGGCTCGGCGTCATCTTCCCAACCTGTCAAGATTAAGGATGTGAGGCAGGGAAAATGAGTGAGAATAGAGAGCGGGGTGTCGATGTCGAAGCCACAGAAGTGCAGTTTCTGGAGCTGGCCCAAACCAGGAAGGTGTAAAATCTCATCCTGGTGGCAGTGACATTGAACCCAGTTGAGATCGCAGACGAAGCGAAGAGGAGGTGATTCGGGGTTCCATGGTGTCTTTATGAAGCCATAGAGATTGTCGTCTCGGGAGGACGAAGGTATCGCAAGCGACTTCCAGCCCAAGCGGCGAATCAGCTTGTACCAAAGAGGGCATGTTTCAGCCCAAGCCCAAGCAAATTGCAAGTGGGAGAAAATCTTTAAAAGAAGCTCATTGCAGAGTTTGTCATTGATAGAGAGTGGCTCTGAGACTGCAACTGGCAGAGAAAGAGACATGGCCGTTCAGGAAGGCTGCAGCAAGGTGCCTGAACCAGCGTCGTCATGGTGCCATACAAATGCGCTGTCGTGAAGGAAATCGGCGGCCGCAAGAAGACCGCATGGTCGTTGCAGCCAAGAAGAAATGAATTCACATGACATCAGTGGCGCAAGGGCGATTGATTTCTTTCTTTTTATACATAATAGTGGCTGAGATATTTTGTGTAAGACATTACGCTACATATCGACGTTCATCAAGGTGTAGCGCTTCCCATCTCGTCATTCCTCAGTGGCGCGTTCATCTTAGAAAAATTGAGAAAACTGTAGGACGGAAATGGACATCACGTACATTCTGGAGACCATGGTCCAGTGAAATAATCCTGCAGAGTCGTTTGTGAATACCAGTACTTGCTGCACTCATGCGGATGTTGTCGTTGGTGCTGGTCTAAGTCGGCGCACCGGTGATGAATATAGTGGCAATGATACTCTAGTTTCCAGGCCCTGGACTGCTTCATGCGCTGGCCAGTGAAGAGAGCCATATGATCAGGGGCCATGTGTCCTTGATTCCAGGTATAGGTTGACCTTGAGAAAACAGTGTGGCGGTATGGTCGCTGCATTATTATTGAACGTGGGGCGCTGATCTGGTTGCCAATCCAGATGCCGCCGATAGGAAATATCTTTCGCCATGCAATGTGTAAGGTGGATTCCAGAGTTTGATGTTCAAGGCGACTGGCCCAGCTCGACGGCGGTTCCGGAGGATTCCCACCTGACAGGTTTGTGCCTGCAGCGGCCCAGCCGAGGTTTGCTTCTACCACCTCATGTGTGTCCAAGTCCCAACCTGAAACGATTTCTGGGGCTAGGTCCCAGCCTAGAGGCTGAGTGGGCGGTGCTGAAGGAAGAGCCACTTCATCCGGCTCGGTTGCTGGACTGCTCTGGTTCGCATGGTTGCTGGCTGCAGTGCTGTCGCTTCCCTTGTCACTTCCTTCTGCAGGGCTTGCTTCAGCGCTTCCTGCATCACTGCTTTCGTCGCTTCTTGCATCACTTGCTTCATCGCTGGGTTCTGTAGTGCTGGAATTTCCATCATAAGGATGACAGAAAGGGTTGTGAAAATCGACAATTGTGGCGCAGGCCTGGAATCGTTGGTGAACTGATTCAGGGTGGGGATCCCGGCAAGGACAATAGATGCTCAGTTGCCATGTCGATAAGGCTTCAAGCTGAGCGAAGGGAAAACGTCTCGCGAAGACTGGGGAGCCGAGGCGGCAGTAATGGTTGCCTAGTATCAGGTTGCCATACTCATTGACTTCTCCTTCGACAAATTCGGGATAGGTCCAGGCTGCTTCAAAGCGCAAGGCAATTTCGAGTGTATCGAGGCTGATCCATTTTAGCAAGGGCAGCAGCGAGCACAGAACATATTTGCTGACTTGAAGGCGAATGTGAAGAATTTGAGTGAAATGAATGGCGAATGGATGCGGATAAAGTGGCGTGAGTTGCTCAGGGGTGTCGATGCCGGTGGGATGAGGGTCAGACACGAAAAGAGCGAGAGAAACAAGCGAAGTGCTGAGCATATGGAGTACCAGAAGAAGGCTCTGGATTTCCTCAGATATCGCGAGGCTGAGCTGAAGGTGCGTCAGGCTGGCAAACGGGCTCTTTTGTTCAGCAGCCCAAAGCTGAATCCTGGTCAGAGTTTTCACAGAGAGATAATGGAGATGAAGATGTTGGAGCGTAGGCGGAAATGTGTTGGGGTAAGTGGGAACCGTCGCCGCTTGTTCTCGCTGCAAAAAAATGAGATGAAGCCAGAAATGTATGTGATGATGACTGACGAGTTCTGTAACAGGGACATCGGGATGGCGATAGTCGAGAGCACCTCGGAGCTCGAGCGTGATGAGCTCAGAGAATTGTGCAGCGAGCGAAAAAGAGGTTGTGTCCTCGAAGCCCTTGATGACAAGGGATCTCATGTTGGACCTGTTCCACGGAGGCAGGAGAATTTCTGATGGATGGCAGCGGCATTGTGTGAATTCCAGGTGTCGGACCATGTACAGAAGGCCTTGGACGTGGGGGTACAGACGAAAATCTCGCTTGCTGGCAGGGATTGCGAGTTTGGCCCAGTCATTGCCCCTGATGATCTGGTGCCATTTTCTGCAGACTCCTGACCAGGCCCAGCTCCAGACCATGAAGCTGAAGATGCGAGCGAGGATTTCATCAGGAAAAAAATCATGCAAGCTGGTGTTAGATGGGAGCTGGGTCGCTTCGATGTCGGGTGGATCGAAGGTCTCAGATTTTTGCGAATCTTGGCGATCGCTGGCTGGCCACTCGCTGGGGAAAAGGAAAGGGAAATGCTCAAGGTTGGACATGATGGCGAGCAATTTGGGGAAAATGTGAAAATTTCGCAATAATTTGCAAGGAATGTGAAACGGCTTGTCCCGAAGTCGGAGCATGTGTTGGCTTCTGATGGAGACAGCTAAATTTGATGAGGAATTGCGACGGCAACTGGATAATTTATCAGCGCTAAAAAAGATTTGTTCATGCGATATAGAATTTGAGGGTTGCTAGGCCTTGAACGAATTTTGAATGAAACTATGGAGCACTATTTATTACGGCCCCAATTGTGCCTCAGCGGCTGCAAGACGTTTGCGGAGCTGCTCATTCTCGCGCTGCTGCTGAGCTAGCTGGGCACCGAGTTCGGTGGCTTCAGTGCGATGGCTCATCTGCAAAGCGGTGAAGAGGTCGTCGACGGCGGCATGAACGTCATTGAGAGCCTGTCCACCTTCATTGCTGAGGCAAGGAGAGCAATAGTGGATGTATTCGTGGCGCAAATTGGGATGGTGTCCGACGACATAAAGCCAGCCAGACGTTTCGTTTGACAACTGGTCAGCCTGGATGACATGGATTAGTGCCATTGCAGCGAAAGAAGAGAGTGCTGACAGTGCGAAGCAATCTGTGGAGAATGTGTTTGAAGCGCTTGGTCGTTTCTCCGTGGTCATAAGCCACATTTCGTGGGCTGTTGATGCGCTCGAGCTCTGAGTGGAACATGAGATTAACCTGTTTGTTTAAGGAATGAGGTGGACAGACTGTATGTGGTGGACTTGGAGAAGACGGGGCGGTGCTGCTGGAGCCACCGAAAGGCGAGGAGTCTGCTGCACCAGCAGGCTGAAAGACTGCTTGATGGGTCGGCGTTCGCATTGTTGGGTGCAAAGCCACCTGAGAAGCTATGAGTCAAGCAAAAAATGAATAAAGGGCGGACATTACGAACCTGCGTCAGAAGCCTGGGGTCGATGTTTCTGTTGCTCTGAAAAGGGTGAGCTGCTTGAAGTGCTTGTCAATGAGCTGACCGAGGCTTTACCTGAGGTGTAGAGAAAGGGCTGGGAGTCGAAAACCCCATGTGAATATTTGTCAAGTGTGGGTTGTGAGGTGGAAGAGACATTGGAGTCAGAAAGAACGTGAAGATGAAAAAAAAGGGGCTTTTTATGCTGTCACGGTCACCTCATGTGACTGTTGTGTCTAAATGAAGCGTAAGCTCGACCGCTCCGAGGATTGCAGTGAAAAGCGACGACCTGCCAGTCTTCAGACAACAATACAGGAGCCTCGTAAAAGCAGGATAAGCCTTCAAACGCGAGCTTTGACTGGGCCAGGTATACGGTCTCCGGAGAAGGAGCAAAGGACTTTGCAGAGGTGGTCACAAAAGCCTTTGGCGTCAATTCGGACTGCGGAAACCGCCGAAAAACCTTCCTTGGGAAGGGTCTCCCACTCAAAGACTTCCGATGGCGATCAAGGCGACCGGTTTGAGTCAGTTGCCAACTTTTTGGGCGATATTGGTGCGGTCGAGAATGGCGAGACTGCAGCAATGGGAGTTGGGCAAGAGACTGGGCAAGAGAGCTCGAACGACAATGTGACAGAATTGGAAGATGAGCCCATTGACGACGAGGAAGGGGATGGTGATTCATTTGCCGAGGCTTCTGAGCTCTATGCTAGTGCCGTCTCGTCCAACGCCGTGGGCTTCTTTCAAGTGGGTGAGAGATTGTGTGTCATTGAAGGCTGGGATCGCGTTAAAGCCACTGGGACGGTGCGTTTTTCTTCCAGAAAAATTGGCCGGTTTCATTGGCTGAAGGATGTTTCCAAATAGGACCGCTGGTTTCATTTGACAGTGCAGAATATCAACGGCGAGCTGGTCTTTGGTTGCCAATGTGTAGGGTTCATCACGGGTCGACCCCCGGGTTACCTGCTAGGTACCCGTACCCTTACCCGTCGAAACCCGTCCCTTGACCCATCCCGTCAAACCCGTCCCCATTATCCCCCTCGGGTCTTGAATCCCATCACGGGTTCAACCCGTCCCATAAAATCGCGGGTCATGCTGCTGAAAGTTGATTCAACAGTCCACCGAGTCTTCAAAAAGGTCAAATCATAAATAAATAAATAAGTTGGAGTATGTACTACAGTCAGGTATATATAATATAGTCAGAAGATAAATAAATATTAGTCCGAGTCATGAGCCTGTCCTGAGGACTGAGCTTTCGCTGCTGCTTTCTCTTCTGCCTTCTTCTTCTCAGCTTCAAGACGGTCTGCTTTCTCCAAACCCATCGCAAATCTCACCCCAGCCATAACTTGCACGTCATTAATCATATTTGACCGACTCCAAGCACCAAGACACATGAAAATCCGAACCGACCTTGCAGATAGCCGATTGCGTGTAAAGCTCAGCAGTTGACGACCTTGTGAAAAGACCCGCTCAACCGCCGTCGACGTTGCTGTGTGACAGTAATCAGAAGATATAAAACCAGATATTGAACTTGAACTTGCCTGGAATGCTCAAGTAGTCAAAAGCCATCTGTGATAATGTCGGATAAGTAAACCTATTGTCCCACCACCATTGCAGTGGCTCCTTGGTAGAGACCAGTTTTGCTTCAAGAAACTTGGAAAGTTCCGCTTCCATGACCGAGCTTGGCTCATCTGTGGCACCAAGATGATCAAAGTTGTCGAAATCGTCAGAGTCCTGATCTGCAGGGACCGATGACGACGCCTAGGTAATCCAAATGTTGGTAAGGACTCGGAAAAACACTGATATTGGACATACCTGAGACTCCGAGACTGTATCAATCACAGTCGAAGCCATCTTACGGATGACATATCGCTGGTATGCTGCTTCCGTCATCTCACAGGCTGTGTCGATCCATGCTTTGGGCCATTGGTGTGTCTGGAAGTACTTGAGCTTGAGGTTTGGATGCAAAACTACAAGAAATGATAATCAGTGGCGCTCACAAGGAATATGATTACTTACCCATAGCAATCCGATAGACATCAGAAGAATCGGTCAAAGAGTAATATCGATTGAGAGTTGACTTGGCGAGAAGCAGCGCAATTCGGACTGAGGGATGCAGCTCATCCTTGCCCAATGCAGCGACTAATTCGGTAGGATTGGAAGACAACATACGTGATTTGATTGTGTCGACTGTCGTTTCAGGATCAAGAGGACTGATAATTTCATTTGATGAGATGATTTGGCCAGCGAGCAAACTATCAATTCGATCCATTGTCGGAATGACACTGGTGATAGTGCAGACATCATTTCGAGAGAAGAAGAGGGTCGCTTTCTTGAATACCTGAATTTGACCGGATTAGCAAAAGTAAGAGTTTCAATAAAAATGGCGTACCTCTAGAACTGTGACGAGATCTTTAACGACACGCCATTCTGCAGCATCAAGTTCAAAATGATGCAGGTTCCATTGCTTGTCGGCAGTAATAGCATCAATGACTTTGAGGTAGAGGAGAGCAAACTTGAGCATATCATTGGTCGAGTTCCATCATGTTGCGACATCACGAGGAATCAGACGGACTGGCATATCGAACTTGGCGCACATGCGGCGCCACTGAGGCAGCAAAATGGTCGAGGAGTTGATGATCGCAAAAGAAACTCCACGAATCTAATCACAACATATTAATATAGCGACAAGGAAAGAAAGCAGCTATGCACCTTATCAATAGTACCTTTGACAAAAGTAAGCTGCTCAATAGCTGCTGTACGATCATCCTCAGACATGCTCTCCGTCTCATCAAATATCTCCTGGTCGTCGTCCTCTCCTTCATCAATGCCAGGCTCATCAATGTCCTCCAGTGCCTGAGCGTTGGTGAGATCGGTGAAAAGATTCTCCGCAGGCTTCTCAACACCACTGCGAGTCTTCTGTACTTGGAATGGACGTAGCAAAGACTTGCATGATAGATTTAGAGTGTGATTGAAGCAGGGAGCACGATTAGTGATGCTGAATGAATTATTGGGGTTTTCATCGAGTGCTTTATCCTGGGTGTTGTTGTTGGCCGCATTATCTGCAATAAGTGCAAGCACCTAATGTGAGAGTCAGAGAAGCAAACAGTGAAGAGGTGTAGAGATACAGACCTTGTTCTGGATTCCATATCGTTCCAACATGTCTTGAAACTCGGCTGCAAGGCGTTTACCATCATGCGACTAGGGGAATGAATATATTGAGCTTTAATATTCAAAGTTCAGTCTACAGAGTACGCACTGCAGCAACTTCATAGATATCAATGAGAAAGGTGACAATCTTTCCTTCCCAGTGTAAGTGGCCAACCCAAGCAACAAAGGGACGATGATTTGGTGAAGTCCATGCATCGGTTGAGATTGAGATGTGACCGGGGTACTCCTGCAGTTCTGTGTTAATAAATGTAAACCTTGACCAGGAAACAGATTTGACGTACATCAAGAATATTCTTCAGATGGTCAATACTTCGGTCAAATGCCGCTTTGATATCTCGGGCAACAGTTGCTTGAGATGGGATGCTGAGGCCAGGACGACCAGCCAGAACAATGTCTGCAAATTTACGGTCTGTGACGATATGCATAGGTCTATTATTTTCTGTGATCCAGCGTACAAGATCAGTCCTGAATATATATCAGTGACATTCAAGAAAAAGATGACAGTGACTTACCGAAGCTGGACCATGGTCAAAGGGCGATGAGTCGGAGCTGGCTGATGAACAGGTGTCCGTCCAAATGATGCATGAATTGAGCTGTCTTTGATGTCGACCTTGGCTCCCTGCTTCGCTGCGTTGACCAGATCTTCACCAAAACATCTTTTGGCATGTGTGGATAGTCCTGAAGTCGAACTGTGGTCACTAGTATCCAGGTAGCGCTTGACGCCATATGGTGGTTTGCCTTTGCAGGTAGTGGAATTGCACCGGAAAAAATGGTATTTGCGGTGTGGAGTGGTATCGGTATAGCGCAGAGAAGGGGTGAAGAAACCGTAGACACCAGAGTTCCATCCGGCTTTGAGACGTTCTAGCAAAGAATGATGAGCGGCGTTTGATAATAATAGAATACCAGGACGCACCGAATTCCGCTTTATCTGCCGCATTTTGCTTCTCTAAAGCAGCCTCTTCATCGGAATTATCATCGACTTCAATAGCTTCTGAGGAATTAAATAAGTATTCGGTAAAAAAAGGTGAACCGCCAAAGATACCTGACTGGGAACCAGCCCCAGATTCGGGTCCAGCAGAGCTGGCTGTAGAAGGCTTGGACTTCTTGTGCTTCGTTTGGTTATGGCTAGTGCTGGAGGCTTGAGATTGGAGGTCTGGAGATGACTTGCGCTTGTTTCGGCCCAACATTTTGTGAAGATAGACCGTCAACCTTGTAGCTTTTTAAAGGACACAAAATATTTGTTGGCATGGAAAATGATACGACTGAAATGAAATGCTTGGGTTTACGATTGACAGAGCCAAGAATGGTGGAGCACTGGCATGACAGAGTTTCCGATTGGCGGAGAGGAGTATTTGAGACAGGAGGGGCGCACTGATGAACAGAAAGAGATTTGGTTGACCCTTGGCTAGTACATTGTGCTGTACTTTGAATCTAGTAAAATATGACTGTTGAACATTAAGACCAGGGAGAATCATCATGATTAAACAGCTGCTCACCTTCTCCGCAATGATCCCCCATTTTGAAATGATCATCGGCCGCCGTTTATATGCCCAGGAGCTCCATGTCAACCACCACATATTATTGTAAATCCAGTTGCTACAGTAACGTGAATGAAAAGAATAGATAGCAGTCAAGCAAAAAATGGTCATCATGGCAAGAGAACACTGCTGCGCTGGCGTAATTCCCACATGTAACGGCAACCCGGTTGACCAAATGGGGCGCTGAGAATATGGCGGGTGAGCTCCGTGATGATTTGATCTGCTGACCAGAGATCGACATGGATGAAACTCATTGCTTCTTGTTCATCATTCAGGATATTCTTTCTAGCGCTATTTGTTTAGAAGTGGACCCATATGACCCGCAAAGAGATGAAGACAAAAGAGATGATGAAATTCAGGGTTAGTTCCATGTGACATCTAGATGTTGGACTGTGAATTATTGTTTCAATGCAAGATTCGGACAGATTGTTGTAACTAATATTCTGCTGGAATTTTAGCATTTTAAGTGAGAATCCCGCGGGTCCCCACGGGGACCTCACGGGTTGGTCAAGGGTCACAATATGACAACCCGGACCCTGACCCGTGGCACCCGACCCGCGAACCCGCACGGGTTTCTACACCCCGTGATGAACCTTACCAATGTGGTCGGTGCCGTGCTGGGAATCCAGACTGTCTGCACAAATGGTATTTTGCAGCATATCCTGAGCGTTTTCCGAGTCAGATCTGGTCAGATATAAGTGAGTTCGAGGTTTGAGCAATAACATGAAGAGCATTGACCATGAAACAGGAAATGTGTCCCTTCTTGTGACAAGGGAAAGCCTGGGAGTCGATACCTGGACGAATGTGTTCACGGTTGGCTTGGACTATGAAGCTTCCAGAGCGATCATGATTCATAATGGGAAGGATACCAGTGGTGGACATTGGTCTTGTTCGAAACGCTGCAGTAAGGCAACTCGATGCATGCACATAGTCCGAGCATGAATTCAGTTGCAGCGACTTCTGACTGGCGATGCATCAACAGTGGAACAGGGAGGGGATGATGTTGTCGGTGAGCATGAATTTGAAGGTGGCGAACATGGACTGACCCAAGTTTGCTCTATCTGTATCCATTGCCGGTTCGGAGTTCGCCTGGCGTGCTGCGACTGGATAAAACCGCCGCTTGTCCTTGTCACGAAAAACAGGTCCTTTTCAAAGAGGGAGTGACCATTTTTCAGCAGCCTTGTGTCGTGTATACGCTGGTTGGAGCTTTCGATGCAGTTCTGGAGGTTGCTGAATGCCCCGAGTGCAATGGAAAGCGTCGACGCAACATTGGACCAGATCTGCATGAAATGGGACTGTTCAACTTCAACAATCATTCCATTTTTTCTCATGAACTGCTGGAGGATTTCGTCAATGCTTTCACCACCTCGGAAACGCCATTTTTCACATGGGTTACAATGATGGAGCGCAGATATGTGACATCTCAGCGCCCATTTGTGGGATACAAGACATTTGTGGCGGCTTGGTTTGGTTATGCTGAGCTGTTGGCATTTGAGGGCGACATGACGTGTTCTGCATGTGGAATTCATCCAGATTCACTGGTCTGCGACGGTGTGACGTCTGCCTTTCCAGAGAAACATTGTCTTAAAACCCTGGCGCCACCCACTGTGATTCGACCTGTTTGTGAGGTTCGCAAATCGGTTAAGGCGCAGCCCAAGGTGCAATTCTTCCTGGACAGGGTCTTTCGCAGCGCGATGCGTGGTGTCATAGATGGTGGGAAGGAAAATGCTGGGGATCTGGTGAAAGCGGCGAATTTGGAAAGGACTGTCGAGCTTTATGAGCAACTGCTCACACTGGCGCCACCAGTGGCGAAGTTGTTCAAGTCAAGTGTCCTGGATGTCAATGCGGCGCCAGAGGAGGATTCGAAAGCAGCGAAGGAGAGGGGGAAGATTTGTAAGGAATTCCTTCTCAATGTGAGTCCACAGCGCAGCAGCAGGAGCTGGAGGACTTACTTGGATGTTTCAGCTCGCCGCCGAGGAATCAGTCCTGCAGATGATTCCGCAACCTGCATTGAACTGCCTTTCAAGGTTTAACAAGGATCCAACGAAGTTGAATGCTTCGGCGCTGGTGGGAATCCCTACTTTCTTCGCATTGCTTGACTGGGAGCGGAAGAATTTGGACGATTATAGCACTGTCACCAAAGAAGTTGCGCTTTGGATGGCAGAAGAGGCTGGGAAAGTGTTAGAGAAGCTGTTGGTACACAAGGGACCGCCGAAGGGGTGGGAGCCAGGATGTGTGGAGCCTCCTTGGCAAGAGGTGAGCTGCGTAATTGGTTGAGCAAGACGTCGAAACTTACATGCTTTAGTCTGGATGCTGCTATAGCATGCCACAGATTCGGGACCGCCCAGAATACCCTGGGATTCTTTGGGATCGCAAACGAAAGGCGAAGAATGAGAGGAATGGAGACGGTTGCTCCAAGTTCTATGGCCGCTACGGAGAGGCGACACTGACAGGAGGTCTGATGGTGTTTTGGTGCACCCATAGCATCTGCTACGGATTTCATTGCATCCCAGAAGCAGAAGGCCGGGATGATGTCTTCTCGGCCCTGATAACACGTTGGCCTAAAGCGCCACGGCAGGTCATCTACGACTATGCTTGCGCTCTCGGCCCGTATTGCATGTTGCGAGAGCCCGACTTCTTTGCGGACACTCAGTTTCTGGTCGATGGTTTTCATTCACAAGGACATACCAAATGTTCCACAGCGTCGATGATCAAAACGTATTCAAAGGTGGATCCGAGATTGGCTATGGTGAATTCTAGTGCGGCAGAGTGCGGAAATGGCATCTTGGGTCGAGTTCGGAAGTTGCTGAGTTACATGGGCCAACGTCGAGCAGTGATATTCACAAAGGTCTTCATGTGTGTCACGAACAGGGTCCGTATGAAGAGGATGGCAGTGAGAAGGAGTAAACCATAGATTTTTCACTGGCCGTATCAGTTGACTTTGGTTGTGGATGTTCCAGAAGAAAAGTGACAGTTGACCACCAACCAAAGGGTGATGAAAGTTGTAAGAGCTGCCAAAAGAAGTTGTTAGTCGCGTGCTTGGAGAGCAGCCTGTTCATTGCGGATGGTGACTGTGCAACAGTGGTGGTTCGCAACATCAATGGTGGCGTATATGAGGTATGGCTGTGGCATAACCAAGGCGTGATTGAATGCTCTGGGGCGACAGTCAGTGCAGATTGCTATGGTTGCTGATCAACCATTGTCTGGCAGATGGTCTCGGTGCAACAGGGTTGAGAAGAGCGCGTCGATGAGAGGACAATGGGACAATGGGACAATGGTTGTGGATTGACTGGAAAGCGAAGGATTGTGATAGAGCGTAAGGTGTGCCATGCTGTCAATGATTGATTTTGATGGTTTCAGAACCACCATTGTTGAGGCTGTGGTGGATGCGAAACGAACGAGTCGGTTACTGAGGCTTGGTTGCTTGTCCGCCCAAACTAGCGCCATGGTTGGTGGACTGCCGGAGTTGGGAAAGCCAGGACAGTTGCATTGAAACCATTGTCAGAATCAATGGTCTTGGTGAAGCCAGCGCGGTGGGTGGGCCAGCAACCCGACGGTCCCTGACGGTGACGGTGAAACTTCGACAAGAAAAATCGGGTCGGGCCGGTCATGTGCGCGGCTGCGGGCTCATCAGATTACGTGTGAGGTTGCACATCTTCTTAAGGGTTCGTGGCTCAGGTGCTCCGCATTTCGTCGGTGTGCTGCGCTTCACTTTGAATGCAGGGGTTCAATTCTTGCCGTGGCCACTTTTTACAGAAGTGGCACAGGAGTTTCTCGGCGACCTCACAACCTTATGAGCCCTGTATGTTGCGGAAAGAAATGGGAGGCCCAGTGTTTTTTTAATTGCATTTTTTTAAACAATGGTTGCCCAGAGAACTAAGGTGCCACTACGGTTGTTAACTTGCCTGTGTGTGCTTGTACAACCCCTTGGATACGTACGGCGGTACCTGTTATTTTCGTGATGTTGTCCTCTATTTGAACGGAGGGCGGTCAGGCATATATCTGGCTCTTCACCTCCACATGGTCTCTCTTTGTTTATCCGTCAATCATCACCAAACACCCTCCAATCATCACCAAACCTTGAACAAATCAATTTGTCGAAACAAAGACGAGATCCATGTGGACAGGACTGGTAGCGAGTTTAGCATTAGCGGTGTTGCTTCAGTGGTGCATCACCTGGCATCACATCAATATGTCACGGTTAGCTGACCATGTCGTGATTTTTTGCTTAAGTAAGTAAGTTTATTACAGATTGGGCCCAATAGACATCATACCGTCCTCTATACTACACAAGTCTAGCCTACAAGTAGGACAGATGGCCACTCTGGTGATGGCAGGTACAAGTCCTCAAGGGGGCTTTGGAGATCAAGTCTATTTGTCCTTTGAATATTACAGAATAATATGTATTTATATAGTGACCTTTTACTGCATTCCCAGGGATATGAGATCCTCCACATCAAGTGGCTGGACCTCCTGCACTTCTGACTCACTCCACATTAATACCTCCGGAATGGCTACCTGGATGTTTAACTGACTAGGCATTATGACAGGCATGTATAGACAGCCAGTGAAGTACACCCTCCTGGGCACATGGATAGATCCTCTAAAGCTGTGTCAGATAATTTAACTTCTAACACTGATTGTGGTCATCATTGTGCATTGTTCATCATACCGTTGTTGTACCTCACTTCGTTGTCTTTCGTGATTATGTGAGCAGAAAAATGGTTTTTGTTGACAAAATAGACAATTCCACACAGAGCCATGACAGCCATGTCATTGTTACCATGCAGTATTTTGATAGTTTTGCTTACTGAGTAATGGTTAGACCCTCCAGAGGCCAACTCCATCATGACAATCTTGGGTGCAATGTTGTATGTTTCAGTAACACTGGAGTCTTGATGACAGACAGTACTTCATTGCCTGGGCTGCACCTCCACCACAACGTTGGATCACTGAATGATGGTATTTCAATGTGCCTTGCCTTGGCTGATCTCTGCAACCAGTACAGTGGATCACTTCAGTGGTGAGAGAATCTGTTATATTCAACATTTCAGAAGCCAAATGGTCGAGATACATACCTGCCACATTCATATGGAAGATCACTGGATCTTTATTGAACAGCAGCTGAGGAACATCATCTCTAACTGACTCCATTGTTGTTGCTTGAACTGTTACTTGACCTAGACCCTGCAACAATACATGAAGATAGTCACTGGTATGATTGAACACATTTGCCCATCATGGAGTATTCTGCGACCACAAGTCTGCAAAAATCATGAATAATGCATCATAAGGACAGCTATGGTGTATATGATCCCACACAAAACCAACAGGTCCTCTTTGATTTGGCACCAAATTCAGCAGATGTGCATGTTTGTACTGTGTATTGTCCACAGCCCCATCATCTCCAACTGTATGGATACACTTTGAGCCTACAGCAGGCACATAGTCCACTAATTTGTCCAGTTTCAACTATTTGGTCTTGATTGTATCACATTGGGTATTCCTAGTCCACAACAGAGGCTCATATTTGGGCTCAACTCTGATAGGAGACTTGTCACTCCATCTAATTCTTGAATGGACTGCATCAGGAACAAAGTTTCAGCCTTTGTATTGACGGAAATGATACAAAAACTCATTTCATGTACTTCCTTCTATCTCTGACAGCAACAGATCGTTATACTTCAAGTTTGTAATATGGTCAAGGAGTTCAAGTTCATGCAATTCCTGCCTAAGATCACCTTCAATACCTTGTGTCACTTTTTTTTATTGCTAACAGAGTTAAAGCCTGCATTATAACAGTACCGTTACTAGAAGCACTGTGGGACAATGTGACATACATTGCTTGATGGTTCTTGGAAGAGCCCAAGTTGACAACATTCCAATCACAGGTTCTGCCTTGTGAATTGTAGTCAGTCATACTGAAGTTCAGAATTATTTGTACTTGACTACAAGAGACACTTCTCACATCACCATTTGGAAAGGTAAATGGAATCATTGAGGTTGATCTTGTGATAGGTACAACATTGAGTGGCAGTCTATCAAGTGATATGTTTTTGCTGGCTGTGTCAATTTTACAAACAAAGTCTCTAAATATTCTTGGTTTTCTGAATCTGCAATTGAAGTCCATCCAACAACATAACTCTCTTGGCTGTTAGTAATACAGTACCCAGCTCTGTAGCTTTGTTAGTCTTCAACATTACAGGCATTCCAATACACAAAGGCAGAATTCCAGGTATATTGTCTGTGTTTTTAGGAGGGATAGACCATAGGATCTCTTGAGTCGAATCTGAAGGTTTGATGATTTCTTTTTACGTTGGCCTGGTTGGTCTTCAGATCCCCATATATCATGTGAGTAGAAATAGTGAAGCTTCTTCTTAGCCTCTCTAGCAAATCATGCATGTCCCATCTCATTCAATTGATCACATTGATCATTATGACCAGTAATTACAGATACATAACGCAGGTCTTCAGAGGGCAAGCAAGGCTTGTCCGCTCCATGTCCTGCCACATGCAACCTCAAATATTGAAGATCTACTTCAGTACAAGCTGGATACCTCATGTTCTCCAAGGCTGTGAAGGTTGGAATCATCAGATAACTGTGTTCACTGGTGCATGTTTTTCTGAAGTAGAACTACAGCAGCGGAAAGGAGAAAACTGATGTGCCTGCTGCCATGTCGATCAGAGCACGACAGCAGCAAGCTTTGGACAGGAGTGATGACCATCACAAAAAGTGGGCCAACAAGTTATGGCCTGGCCCACATTATCAAGGGAATCAGGGCCTGGCCAGGTATATCAGACAATATATTCTGGAATATCAACATGACATTCTAAATAACAGGCACACCTAGCTAGGCAGAGAATACAATGTAATGTCAGCCTGATAGCATGAATATCAGGCTAGAATTGATATATATGTGGATACCGCCTACCTCACTGTGATCATTCAAAAAATGTCTCATGAACCTAGATCCCTTTGATGAAACACTTACTTTCTATCTGTAGCCCAGACTCCCAGATCCACCAATTATTGCCTTGTAAAAAACTCCTGCTCTCACCACTTTGTCAGTAGCTGGAGAAAAACTGTACTTGGTTTGACAACATACTTGCAGACTCTAAGGCGCCACAGACAGGCTGATGTTTCTGTCCTCAGACATTCCAGCCAATTCGACCATCCTAGACATTCTCGCCCAATTCAGTGTAAAAAAGCTGATACAGAATTTATGTTTCTGTGGATCCATGTGTTGTTAAGAAGTAATGCTACTGTATTGTTCCCATCAGAGTGAACAATTCCCTGGGAAGAGATCAATTGTTTTTCTGAATTATCCATTGATGCCTGGCCCTCTTCAACGACCGCATATTGTACAGGTTTCATTTGTCCTTGTTTATGTAGAAGAGCTAAGGGATCCCAGCAGGGGAATATATCAAGCTGGATTAGCTGCAGAGCATCACACAATTCCCACTTGTGAGTAATTCATACTCACACTCATACTTGCACTCGCAAGTTTCAGGCTGCAAAAAGTAGGGTTTGTACTCATTAAAATATTTATAGGTAAGTAACTCGCACTCATAAATAGTATATTTGTGAGTAGCGAGGCTATCTGTGATTACTTATGAGTATTGATGAATACAAGCTTTAGGTTCCTCCCTCTGGGAGGAACCACAGCTTGTTTTCTGCCTTAACCCTGCACCGCCGCCCTGCGGGCGGCCTCGGGCGGCGTTTGCGCCTTCGGCGCTTAACTTGATTATGTCAGTAAAATAATTTGTCATCTAATTAATCAGCATCAGGTGACCAAGGTGTCTGTGATTACTTATGAGTACTGATGAATATAATGTTCTCAGCTACTGTAGTTTTCCGACCGGAAGTTCGTCACGCGTCACACGGAGCTCTGAACTGGCCCCGAGTAGCGTGACAGGGGCTCCCTTCCCACGCGAATTTCAGCCTCATTTTACTGCCAAATTCAAGATAAATCAATTCTAAGTTCCTTTTGGCACAAATCAACCCCAAAAATTGCCTGATCTGCTGGATATTGAGGTCAAAACCCCGTGGGTATTTTCCTTACCCCGGATTACCCTGTATTTGATGAACTTCCGGTCGGAAAACTACAGTAGTCTGAACCGTAACCAGAGTCCAAATCTGAGAGATTGATCTGCCATGATGCAGAGACACTGCCGTTGACCCAGGGTGATGTTTTGACTTAGTGATGATTGTGTTTTATAGTGTGTAAATGTACACCATGGTTGTTCTTCATACAAGTAATCTGTATAAGTACTTGTACAAATACTTGTGTGAGTACCAAGCTTCCAAGGAATCTCAGGATCCTAGACTCATACTCGGATGAGTTTATACTTGGTCAAGATCTATACTCATGAATAATGAAAACTCGCAGATTTCCCACAAGTATATTTACAAATATCCGCAAGTCTTGGCGAATATTTTGTGTGATGCTCTAATTAGCTAGTGATCAACGAATTTTTGTTCACTCATAGTTTACAGAATAATGTGTGACACCGAGGTTGTAGGAATAATTCAAGACATTATTCAAGACATGGAAAGACATACTGCCATGTATTTTCAGTGAAAGGACAGCTCATTGCTTGAGTGCAAGCTTTTCTTGTGTTTTGTGACATGCTGTCACAGAGGCATGTCCTGTCACACAGAGTCCTTTTCGACGCACATTGTGAAGGGGGCAACTCCCCTGATCTGATATACACATGGAACTGTTTATATGACTGAATTCTTCTATCTCAACTTTCTTGATGCAACAGGTGTTAAACAATAATGAGGTTGGGTGAGGTTCTGTAGAACAAATCAATGAGACTCAGTCATAACAGGAAAGACTCTGTATATTATGTACCTGTAGAACAAATCAATGAGACTACAGGCATTATCAGTATAAGGTAAAATAGAATATAAAAAGGGGATCACCTTAGTTGTAACGGGAAAGACTGAGGTGGTGAAACGTTGATCGTAGGTTTAAGTAGTAGAGCATGAGATAAGATAAGATAAAGTAGAAAAAGAAATAAACAACCAAGTTGACAATGAAGTCAATTGTCCAACAACAGGACAAGAAGGAAAGGCAGAATTTAGGAATGAACAAAAATATGACCGGATTTGATGCCCGGCTATCCCGAATTCACCTGTTCCCATCCTCTTATCCTTCAGATCTTTGGGGAATATACGGATGACTCTTCAGAAATTAATATTCGGTGGTTTCCGGGAACAAAAGAAGAGATTGATTTTAGAAAAATGATCATTCACTTCCCAGGGAATCATTCACTCTGATGGGAACAATATGGTAGTATTGCTTCTTAACAACACAGGGATCCACAGAAACATAAATTCTACAATGCAGATTGTAGTGGTTCGTTGAGGACTGCTGACAGAGATGAAGGTATATTTTATCAGTTCGAGTCAAGTCCCTTACATTCTGGGTCGTGAATGACTTTTCAGCCAGCGCGACAGCCAGTGCTGAGTCTCGATACGCGTCCAGCTCCGCTCACTTATCTTATCCAACATGAAACGGTCCCAATCAATTGTCAAGTATGTTGAACAAAGAATATAGTTCAGTCTAAAGGTAGGAATGTCTGAGCAAGGAGAACAATAAATAAAGGATATAAAGCCTACTCAGACAAGCACAGATAAAGTGAATGACTGAGGAGCTATGAAACATAGTTACAGTAAATAAGGAGAAGATAGGGAAAATCACAAGTCCATACTGACCGCCCTGTCAAAGTAGGCTCGATTTCCAAACGCGTATTGCAAAAGTTTTACAAAGCTGTCTCCCCTCGAAGGCAAATAAGTAGTTAGTTGACGGACACCAGGACTCCATTTCAATTTCAATAATCATGTACATGTCAGTGAATGTAATAGTAAACAATGTGTGTCAGGGAATCCGCATCTGTGGCACCGGATGTTTTTCAAGCGATACGTTCATCCAGCTTTGGGTCTGTACCTCTGTCCAGCCGATCTGATCCATCTTGAGTTGCGCATAGCTTTTCCAGTCAATCGAAAAGTAGTCGACAATACGCTGCTCCAGCGCATCCTTGGTCATTTCGGGTGGTACACTGCAGATAGTCAGTCAGTGCACTGATACATGATCCAAGATGAAATGACTCGCTATCGGTCAATCGGAGTATTGACAGCGGTCATTATGGTCTTGACGGTCTCGTTGAAAGGAGCAACGGTATCGATGGTGTAAACGTATGGTGGACCAAGCATTGCTGCAGCTCCGTGCTGGTGACCACCTCCGCCGGTGAATGCACACCACTGATTCTTCCCGGGATTGGCGGGACACTTGACGCTGTTGTATTTCACAACGAAAGGGACTCTGTAAAGCAATCAATTTTATTCCGAATGAATTGCTAGAGATTCTGCTGACCCTCGACACCTAAGACATAATGTCAGCGGCAGCAAACACAGAAAAAACAAAGCTCACAATGCGGCATAAGGACTTGGAGAAAGCACTGGTCTTCCGATGCCGAGTAGAGCTTTTGATGACCCCTGATTGCGCGTTAGCTTTGCGAATACCCATGTAGAGGAAGGACAGACCAGAATGGCGTCATATTCTTTTCTCTCCACCTGCCCGACATGTACGAGATTTGGGGGAACAGGATGTCCCTCTTCTTCCTTGGCCATGCTGATAAACTTCATGTCGCCAACGGATGCAGTCAGATTCTTCCAAAAGTCGAGGTCGTAGACGTCCAAGAAATACTCAGATCCTAGAAAGGCAAATTAGTCAACTGACATGTCATTTACATTGCAGACATACGTTTCGCGAGGATTATTATCTGATCTTTGCGTTTTGTAAAAGGGACAACCGGCGAGTCTTCGCACCCTGTGTAATGGTAGCCTCTATGATACATTGAGCACCCCTCAGGTATTAGTGGAGAGGTATAACCCACAGATAAAAGTGCTTCTCGGGCATCTAACAAAAGAGGCCTTAGTTATCAATATTGGGAGGCAGCGCTGCCGAACCTGGTACGGTCTGTACAGGTATGTAGCGTCGTCTTCATCATAAACTTCGGTACTCACACTAGATTCCATTCATTTCCCAGAGGATTGAATGACCAGGTCTCTTCGGGAGCGGACCAATAGCCGTTTCCGGGCACACTACCCCAGAAGCTCACTGCGAAAATCTTCCAGACAGGACTGTGGAACATTATTAGTACATTAATATCATGACGCTACTTCACTTACATTCCATGGGGATTCTCTGGGCTTTCGAGGCAAGCTATTGTATCATTGATGCACCATACTACATGCTGGTCCTCTGCCCAAACATGGGTCACCAGATTCCCCAAGCTTGAATAGGTTTCCATCAATGAGGTGTAAGGCGAGATGAAGAAGAAGAAATTTTTCTTTCGAAGCACTTCCATCTGAAGAAGATTGAGTGGACAATGCAGGTACATATATGCTTTACCACTGATTCCAACCAGATCACCTCGCCAGAGGTGCTACAGCTGCAAATAGTCAGTCGGGCGAGATGCATCATTAGACCGCTCACCGGTTTATTGAACATATAAAGTACCAATAGGTGGCCAATATGACCTGACAATATCAATTCCAGCTCTCCCACTTGAATCGAGCCCACCTTTGGAGGCTGTAAATCCGAGTCGGTATTATTTTGTTCCAGGTACTTCACCAAGGCATCCAGTTGCTCCGTGTTAGATTTGTGATGGTAGTCCACAAGATTAGTGAGCAGCGGCAAGGCTTTACTGGCTGACCTGGCTTCGGATAACTGCAGAGCTCTTGTAACGATA
Organism: Mycena floridula; assembly: GCA_029320655.1. Lineage (NCBI taxonomy): Eukaryota > Fungi > Basidiomycota > Agaricomycetes > Agaricales > Mycenaceae > Mycena > Mycena floridula. Next base: position 2,947,977 of record JARIHS010000004.1, on the reverse strand, counting down.
GCGTCTTCCGAGCCGAGTGGTGTCAGGCCCGGATACAAAGCTTCATTGTTGACCAGATCAGGGAACAGAAAGATAGGCTGTTCTTGTACGATCTGTGGACTTGCATTTCTCCCTTCGTTGAAGACGTGGAATAGAGTGAACGTCGTAGGAATAAGGATGGCCAGCAGCGCCGATATGGTGCGTAATCTGGGGCTGTTTGATTGCTTCATGGCTGGGGCCCTATTCTGCTGAGAGAGAGAAGCATGGAGGAGGGAGGAGAGAGGGATGGGAATGACTTGGCGCGCGAAGTGTTGTCTATTTTTTCCTTCTTGACAGCCAGCTGGAAAAATCCATCAGGAGAGTACAGCCAAAACGATGTTCCATGTGATGCTCGCAGACCCGTTATCCCCGTGATATATGAGACTTATACACTCTTATTCAGTGAAGCAAGGATCAAGGTTGTCAGCGATTGAACTGACCTTGAGTGTCAACTGTATTCCGTGATGAAATTTTCTCACGTGTTGACGATCAACGCGGTCGTATAACAAGGTGTGGTGTTAATAACAGTTCCCGGTCAACATAGGGATCCACGGAAACATAAATTCTGACAACGCAGATTGTAATGGTTCACTGATGACTGCATCTTCTCCAACACGAAACGGTCCTAATCGATTGTCAAATAGTCTTCGAGTCGTCGCCTGCTTCCTTGGTAATCTCAACCAGAACCTGAAAACGGTGATTGGTTGGCAAAAAGAATGGAGAATAACCTACTATCGTTCGATCAAAGTTTCCATCGCGTGGATTATCCTCTTGATGGTCTCAGCACAATATTGTCGTTGCCGGAGCGTGCTAGCCAGTCGATGATGTGCACCCCGTTTGACTCACCACTGATTGAATCCAAATTGTCCCCGGAGGTGGTACACCTGCAAAGGATGATGTAAGAATGGCGAGTAACCAGAGGAGCCTTGCTGGTATATCCCAGTATCAATATCTCGACAGTATCACCTGGAGCAGTTAGTTTATAGTTCGGCGTCTAGTAAAACCTCTCTCACATATGGGAGGTTGCAAATTCATGATGTTTGCTCGAGACACTTGACCAACGCGTTCAGCTGCTCAATACTGGATTCATGGCCATAATCGGCTCGGAAGGTGGAGCAATGTTTTTATGGTGTCCTTGGCTTGAGACAGTTGCAGCGCTTGTCTAGCGATAGACCTAAAAGAAGAATACCAATCTAAACGGGAGCATGTCAGACACTATACGATGGAAGGACGAAAGGGGCCATCGTTATGTCGGTTGATGAGTGTCGCATAGCAAGTTGAATCCGAAAACAAAATCGGGACAGGACCGTCACATTTGTGATGATTGTCAAGAGTCGAAATGCAGAGCAGCAGCTTTACAGTTTATCCAAAATATAAAGTCTTTTCCGACATTTCAGAGACCAATACCGAAAGAAGACCTGGCCTCTCACCGGGAGTGACGAAAGATTATCCGAAGTCGTACCAACCACGAACAGCTTGAATCTGGGAAATGAACAATGGATCAAAATTTGAGGCACCGGATATTGCTCGGGGAGGCCGCCATTTGTCCCAAAGATATATGTATAGCATGCAGGGATCGGGACATGAATAAATCGTCTCATGCATTGTATGATAGGCACAATTGTTCCTTGAAGACACGATGAGAGAAAAATGAAGGTGGAGCGCTGTCGACTCACTAAACGGAAATATACAATCAAGACTGACGCTGGAACCTCAAACAGCAAGCACTCTCCAAATACCTTTGGCGATGATGACACCATCATTCCGCCAGTCCTTCCTTTTCACAGAATCCTGTGCCTGCGATAAAGGTATAACCCCCGCCCTGGTTCTGACCTCGATAATCTTGCTGACGATTGGTTCGGTGAATTCTGGGTGTCCTTGTACGGTGAAGACGTGTATTTGGCTTGGGTTGACGACCTGGCCGTCGGTATAGGATGAGGAAAACTTGACCATGCCCTGATTCACAGAAACGGCAGTGGATCCCAGGAGATGGAAGTTCTTGGGGATAGTTGGAACATGGTCGCGGTGCATTTGTTGGATATTCTGCGAAATGTCAGCCGGAGCTCCGTTGCTTCACACAAACTCACAAGTTCGTCAACCCCGAAAATTTCTTTGCCCAGAATTGTAAGCTCGAGAGGTGTTGGTCCAATCTCCCATTGATTATTTGGGACGCAAGAGCCACCTAGGGCTTCGGCGACTATTTGGTGTCCAAAACAGATCCCTGCCTTTGATTAAGTAGACTTGAGTTATATGCTAACACGAGACGAACCTATGATCTTGATATGAGGCTTGTTTTCTGCCAGCCAAGCAACATATTTCACAAGTTTCTTGATCCATGGTATATCGTCGTACGCGGAAGCAGCTATATCCAAACAGTGAGAAGGCTTGACTCCGAATGCAGCGCATACCGGATCCTGTGAGCATAACCGCATCGTATGTATCGATGGTTTCCTCTGAAGGATAAACAAAATCGCGTACTTCATAGGCATCAAGCTTGAAGGTCGGCACGGTTCCATCGCTGTATGGAACCACTTTGTTCAGTAGCGTGGTGAAGATAGCATGGTAATCACCATGGTCCGAGACAACATCGCCGATAGGTGTATCACAGACAAGGAGAGCAATGGATTTGGGGTGAGACATTCCTCAGAGACGTGGGTCTGGAATAGAATCAGAATAAGAATAGGCAGAAATCAAGCCAGGCTATGCGCCGAGACTTGGCGCCCGTCGGTGTCAACGGTGACAGGAGTCACGAGACCAAACTTACTGGCCGTCAACCGACCTCGACCATTGTACTATCGCTCGGTCGTCTAAACTTGCTCTAACGACGCATACCGTCTCGAAGACCGACATAGACCATTGTCTTATCGTTTGGTCATCTAAACCTTTGCTCTGACGCCCATCATGGCCGCTTCATCCTTAGCGAAAATCACTTCGCTCTCTACGCAGACCTTGTCCTTGCTTCTAGAAAGGCAACGGTTCCAAACTCTTCCCTCATTCAATTCCGGGAATTCGTCCATCCATATCCCTCAAATTACCCGAAATCTTGGACAGCTTCGAATTGGAATCCTCGACCTTGAGGACAAGAATGGTCGGTCCGAAGCCGTTACCCTGTTACGAGGACAATACGAGAGAATGAGGTCTATGGTTGGCACCGATGCTGACATTCCAAGGCAGGTCGGGTATGTTCTTGTTGAAGCCTTCGACTGACTATATATATCCGCAGCTTGAGCCCTCCAGAAGTCCCAATTCCTTCTTCTTCGTCGTCGATCCCAACGCCACCGTCGAATCCTTTCACGCCATATACGGATGACCCTGACGGAGACCCTGGAATCATGCTGCAAGCCCAGAGAGATATGATGGAAGGTAAAACTGCCTTATCAGCCAAGTTGGGATAGAATGTTAAAAATATTGTCTTTTCTAGAACAAGACCAGCGGCTTGACACGCTTTCACACTCCATAAGCAGACAACACCATATTTCACTACAAATAAATGACGAGCTAGAAACACACACGGGTTTGCTGCAGGAGCTCGATAGCGAGATGGACAGGACTGAGAGTCGACTGACTGGAGCTCGAAGACGACTGGATAAGGTTGCTCAAGGAGCCAAGAAAAATGGTGCGGAATCTTTGTCTTATCTCTGCTCTTTCCAACTGCTTTTCCAGGCTCGACAGTGATGATTGGGGCGCTGATCCTGGTGCTACTTATCCTGATCATCGTATTTAAAACATGATTCTGGATCTATCATTAGACCCTCGACATTATTCACTGTTCCCGGACCACTTGTATTTATGCCAACACGATATACATGCATTGCAAGCATGTTTCTCAGCCATGTTGATCCCTCGTTCATTGTTCTCGTTGCCCTCTGATGGACCATGTATTCCGGCGCGCCTCTTGAACATGTAGCATTCTGCAGCACAGTCACATGGTGGGGTAAGCATGAGGTGTCGTGTCATTCTCACCGGTATACTTGTGAGATCTGTTCCTGTGGCATGTTCTTTTCTCGGGAGCCCAGCGAGCCACATCGAGTCAATTTAGCCAGGCACGGAGCCGACATTGTTGCTTGTGCGACATTTTACCGTTAAATCTCTGTGGCCAAGGCATCTGGATCACCGAGGACCATGAACTGCTGTTCACAAGGTCGACTAGAAACTGATTTTAGGGTAGAAAGCAGGTGCAAAATTAGACTTGTATGCTATAATTAAACGAGTCTGTGAGCCACGTGGATGCATCATAGCGGCGGAGTTTTATTATTACAAGAGCTCGTATTTTTATTATCTACCACCCCCTTCGTGCCACCATGAATGGCGAACATTACACGGACGACGTCCAGGGCAATAAACATGTCCTGGTTGCGACAACCCTGGCCACATTCGTTCTAGCTGGCTCTGCTCTCCTTTGGCGAACCAACCTGAGGAATCTATTGTCTCAAGGTCATTATTATCCGTTATTTCTCGCCATGATCTCTCGCTGACTTTGCCCTTGCAGGTGGAGAAAACCTTGTCTTCGACAGTTCTTCTTCTACCAAACGACGTTCGTCAAAGTCTCGCGTCAGACCTTTGCCAGACAACCAGCTTACCGCTGTCACAGATGACTCTCAAGATGCCAAAAACGCTCGGTCCAAGGAGCGTAGAAGACGTGGAAAGGATCCTATGAAGGACTTGCTCAAGGGTGGCAAGAAAGCCAAAGAATTGAGCAAGATGTTACGTCTCAACGAGCCGCTCGATGGTCACAGTAATGCAGGTGCTGCTGCAGGATCCAGCAGTACCTTTTCACCTGGAGATGATTCTTCGAACCGTCCTCGCAACCCATCGGTTTCAGTCTCTTCTCGGTCAGTTTCCTCCGCCAGTTCCAGCCGAGGGACTGTTCTCCTAAGCGCCACCGACCAGCCGTCGTCAGAAAACCATGAAGATGACGACGATTATGGAGAAGAAAGAGAGCCAGACTCGATTCATCCTGCGACACCCAGTATAATTCCTTTGCAACATGAATCAGCAGATGACTACAATCCGGCAATACCCCCGCCTTCAGTTATATCCCAATCCAACTCTTCTTCTTCTCATTCCAGCACCGTTTCTGCCTTTACTTTCGAGTCCTTCTCCACCAGAAACACCTCTCCTTGTTCATCGGTTGTTTCCGAAGATATTCCTACACCAAGTGACCGCATCGTCACCTCCAAATCTTTATCCAGCGCTTTGGGTGACCCTTGGGCATGGGATGGTGCCGGCCCGAGCACCATCAATAGTCGAAAGCCTCCCAGATTTCAGAACCGGTCCGCCTTGGTTTTGCCGGACCAAATTCCAAAGTCCGCAACCATGCCTGTTATGTCCTTGGCCGATTCAGCTCCTTCCTCATCGAGCCCGGAGAGTCCACAGTCGACTCCTTCGCCTAATGACAACAAATCTGCCCAGCCTTTGGCGGCACCTTCTTTAAACTCGAGCTCCTCGACGGTGACAGATTTCAGCACTCCAAAACGCGGTTCACCTCCACGCCGCGTTTCAACACCTTCTTCGGCAAATGATGCATCTTTATCCACCCAAACTCAGCTCGCTTCTCTCAGAGGAGCTCTCGAGGCGGCACGGATGCGCGAGGAGAAGACCAAAGTCGATATGGAAAGGCTGGTCAAGGATATGGAAATGCTCCGATGGGAAAGTTCGGTTTGGAAGAGAAGAGAGATCGAGGTCAGTCTCATCTTTCTGTCTTGATGCTTTCGCTGACTTGTCTGTTTGAAGATGCAAACTCAAATTCATCATCTAATGCACCAATTGCATGGTTATGCTGCATTATATGCATCCATGTCTCCGCCTGCAGTTCACCTTCAAGTTCCAGGAAATGCACCTCGCGGCAATTCCTCGGGCTCAAGCGCTTCTCCGAACAGTCAGCATTCTTCATTGCCAACTTCTCCTGGCGTCCCACCTTTAGGAATGATGTCGCCCAACGGGATGATGTCCCCAGTTTCAATGCAACCCAGTCCTCTATCTCCATTCTTCATGTACCCTCTTCAACAACCTTCCATGGCTCCTTCAGTTCAGCAGAATGGAAATCTGTACTCGATGATGTTTCCGAACGACAGGTCGTCGCCGTCAGCATCTGGTTCGTCATCGGTCGAGTCACATTCGCCTGATGCCAATGGTTCACCGATACCCATGGCATTCGACCGTGGACGGAGACGAACTCGTACAAGGACCCAGACTGCTAATGCCCGTATGGGTGGTAGTGGTGGTAACTGGACAGTAGCCGATGAGGAAAATGGAGAGGAAGCTATCGGTGAAGATGAAAGACAGAATGATTCCAGCGACGATGATGGCGGTTGCACAGGATACAGCGACCTTCTCGCCGACGCCATTTTCAAGCGACCAGAGAGCATTCGAGTTTCATCATCTTCACGGAGGAAACGACAAAGCGAACAGCCCTCTGAGGAGCAAGTCGAATTCACTTTCCCTTCGCTGTCAGAACTGGGCAATGTAAGCAAAGAGAGGCAGCGACAATGGGGACGAGGAGAACCGCTCGTCGATGAAAGCTGGCTCGAGGCTGGCCAGAACAATATTCAGGGCACCGCTGTCGCGCCTTTATCTATGGGCTATGAGGAGCCTATGGAACCTTTTGTGGTTTCGTCACAGCCTGATAGTGATCATGCTGAGGTTCCAACGGGAGATAATATCCTCCCCGCAACCGAAAATCACGACTCCTTTTTGGATTCATGACCATGTTGTTTATTTCTAGAACTCTGGACACCTCATTCACGATCCATCCCACCGTATATCACAACATGTGCCGCATTTGAAACCGACTTAACGACACTCATTATTTTGTTCTTATACCACTCCCCAACGGTGCACGCCAGCCAACGGCTTCATCTCCAGCAGTTCTACGACTACTATCATATATCATATTTCTCACTGGTCACCTTGTTAAATAGATCAATGTTAAAACGTTAAATACAGTTAAATAAATAAATAAATTTGCGGAATTTTTCGATTCAGCTTTCCCACCACGTGATCGATCGCGTCGGATTTAAATAATATCAAATAAATAAATATCGGTTATACATTTGGTTAGTTTAATTTGGGAGAGCTGTACTAGTTCAGGTACTTTGACTGGGTGAGAACATTGCAATCGCTCTAAATCCGTGCTCCACGATGGATACAAGCTGATTTTCTCGCGTGGTCGGTGCGTTGGAGGCGGATGAGCGTAATCTCGAAGTCTCTGCAACGAGGACCTGGCATGCTCGCGTCCACAAGGGAACAAAAATGGGACTAACTTGACCCAAACTCTGGATATTGACTAGCGAGATGAGTTTGAGAACTGATTCGGCAGATGATGCTGCCTTCTGTTGGGAATGGGTGTTCATGGCCGAAATTGCGCTATGAAGACTGACTACAGCCATGTGAGCCAGACTGTGACTGAGGAAAATTGTTCGGAGAGCTTGAGGCATAGTCGCGGCCGCTTGATCAAGTCCTGGAAGACTTCTCCCAAAGCTTTCTATAAGGGTATCGAGCGCCGAAAATTGCCTCTGAAGCGCGGCCGTATCCGATCGACTCATGTCTGCGTGAGGTGTTAAAGAAGCAAAGAACTGAATGGCTTTATTTGAACGCACTAGGCTGCACTTGAGATGCGAGATTGCAAGCCCTTTCGAAAAGGATGCTCGCCTTGCTCAGCATAGCCTTGAAGGATAAAGCGCCAATGAAGTCTGAAGGTATTCCCTGGAGAAAGCTGAGAGCTGTGTTTCCCGCGGGATAGTGTGCAGGCAGCATATTCTTCAACAGGGGTTGTCAGACTCAACGATTTCAACTTGCCAATCAAAACTAACCTTCTCGTACTGTTCTGTGTCCAATGGCCATGGCGTATCGACATGGGCACCAGGATTGTCGAAGAATTGACTTGCAGGCCCATCCATGAGGCAAGACCAGCAATTATGGAGTGTGAAAACCGTCCAGAAAGCATTGATTCTCTCTCCTTCATCAATCTGGTTCGGACGTCCATGATATGATCGAGGGGCAGCACTATGAGGAGACCGAATTGCATGCAATCCATTTGCGATCACCAACGACACGGCTGTGTCCAAGTTGTATTTCCCCTCGAGCATACGGCCACATCTATGTTGGACATTCAGTCAAATCGAGGTAGCGCGGGGTAAGGTTTCACCTGAAGAAATACTGGCTAATCAAAACAGATGCTTGTATGCTGTGCAAAATCTTGTCTGGATGGTCGTGGGAAAGGGCGTTTGCGACATTGTGCAGAGACCGAGCAAGGTACTCAGGTTCCCGTACGGTATATGTTCTCGACTGAGAAAGCGAGATACCCCACAGGTAGGCAACACTAAGAACTGCAGGTGATGGTCGGGAATAATGCCCCATGTCGCGAGCAATCAAAGCCGTGTCGAAGAACCGGGTCGGGTTCAGAAAGAATCCAAGCTCTGAAGCATGCGATAGGAATATTTGAAGCCTATTCAAAGTTCAGAATGGAAGTCGAGGCTTATATCACGAATACTTACAGATATTTGCGCACTTCCATGGGAGGTTCCTGTTTACAAGTTGATTGAGTCGGCCATATGTGACCAAGACAATTCACGTACCTCGAATGGTCGAACATTTGGACTTGAGCTCTGAGGTGCTACTGATCCGGGGAGAGAAACTGAAAAGTCAACCTCTGTTTCAGTTTAGAAGTGGCGGTCACTCACTGGAGCTTGGGCCTGCGGTCGGGTAAGGGTTGTGCAATCGAATAGCTGAGGGCTCAAAAGGAGCTTCAAGTTCCTTCAGTCTTCTTTCAAGTCGAGCGACGTTGTCCTCCAGTTGCTGCTGACTCGTGCGACCACCATCGCCATACTCGCACTCATCACCCGGTCTAGCAAGCCGTTGACAAGGCTCACAGACAGGTTTAGCACCGTCGCATCGCTATCGGAAAGCATGAAGTTGATTGAATGAAGGAGTTTAGTTGAATACCCACAATCTTCCGTCGCCTGGATGTAAAGTCAGCCTGAGTGGAAACTCAATTGTATGATGAATGCTTTACCTGCAGTTTTCGCAAGCTCTTCCCCTTTGCAACTGGCCACTGGAACGAGACATTTGAATCGGAATACTAGGACTGACAGAAGACAGAAACCCTGAAGAAGTTGAGGCATCGTTGTTGTCTCCACAGCGCCTTTATAGTAGCAAGTCCAACGCAGGTGTACCGGTGCGAAACAAAATAGATTTGTTTTTTCAACATTTCGGTAACGGAATGACGATGCACCAAATCGCGCTCCAAATATTGTTTTGAATTGAGACTGAGAAGAACGAGCACGTGACGGCGGTCCCGACTCAACTCCTTTGGGACACCGAGATCTGAACAGTTTCAAGCGCAAGTTTCACGGACATTGAACCGAGCCCGTGAACTATGTCTGGACCTACATTTGTAAGTAACAACGCATCGTTCTCCAAAAGTGTTCGAATATACAACCGGAGGTTCCCTTTAACACAGATTCGAACGAAAGGTCAACGCCACATTTGGAAATATATTCTACCTACACGATGGACTTATATCAATGATTCTTTCAAGTTTTTGTTTTTCAGGTTTCCTTCCAAGTTCCGCCTCATCTCAAACCTCTCGTCACGACGGTATCGGAGACAATCACTGTCAAACGCCCAAGGCGCTTAACGCTCTCAGACGGAGTCCAAAGTATGATACCCTGACCAAAATACCTGGTGGAAGAGTTTGACTGAATACCGGGGTTCAACATGGCAAAATTGATTGAGTTATCATACTAGATTGGGCAGGTTGAAATTGAGCGGATCCAAATCGAAATTACATCGTTTATGTTTGGGCAGCCCCTCGAATCCCCCGGTGCCGGTGCAGCGGGAGGCCGGAGTCGGACATGTATGATATTCGACGAGTTGAGTATGTTCTGAATGGGAATATCTGTACACAGAGCATCTGCTAGCATTTGATGTGGTCTCAGCTTGATCGAATGGCTGTGCTCACGGTAAAACCTTGTTGGGATCTCGATATCATTCATATGCTATGCTCGTATTTAGCCGCTGGTATGCCCAATTAAATCTGCATTTGTAAAGGACTCAACGATTGGACTTTGCACACATTCTGATCACAGCTCTTAGGAAGTTCAAGTGTAAAAGAGATATACAACAAAGTCGAAGAGATGAGGGAGATCGACGTGATTGGGATCCAAGCGCTTATCACACTGGTTGATGTGTAAGTTCGATGATTGGCGTCTGGTTCTGAGATGTTCGGCAGACTTGTGTCAGCCTTATACCAGTCCCCGTTCGAGTCAGAATGATCGGTCTCGGAGTTGCTGTGTGACCAGTATCAAGTGTAGCGGGCTTTCAGGACGCCTGTTAGAACACTACTCGAGTGACCTGGTGAGCTCAGCACATCTCAGTACTCCCTAAATATTAAGACTCAATACTACTCAAGTCGAACTTCCGACAATGAGATTGATTTCGAGCGACGATGGGTGACGTACTGTTGAATTTCATTGGACGCCCTACTTGACGCCACATTTGTACTAACGATCTCAGGCGGTTTCAGAATGGTGGAAGTGCAGTAAAGTTGAACCAGCGAACACGCCGAAGGTCTCAACAATCTCGAACCCATTGCCCGGCATGTTGGTCTCCGGGAAAAATAGAGAACACCGCCAGTTGAGGGGATGGATTGACTTTTGATGCCCAAGTTTGATCATAGTATACATATTTCTGACATACCGGGCCACTTGCCTCTTGATGGATAAAAACACTGGTTAAAGAGTGTCAAAGAAGGTCTTTCATGGCTGTGCTGTCTAGCGAGGCCTGACAACAAGCCCGAGCCTGAGAAGCAAGATTTCGGCGCTGAGACGCAAGGCTAGCTTGCCTCATCTGGTACTTACGTCTTTTGAAGGAGAAGGTCTAGCCCATGAGTACAATCACATGGAATTTACGAACCGTTGGAAGTCTGTCACTCCTCAAGTTTGAAACTACTTACTTGCTCCAACGTTTGTAGCCACACAGAGTAATCCACAAAACCTGCAGGCACAAGAGGAAAAGCAAGTCGCTATCGCTCAGTACGCATCATCAAAAGAAAAAAATGGTCAAACCCTAGAAAGACCTCTTCGTAGGAGCTTTGGCGCCCAGGCGCTACACAGTCTAAGGCCAGCGGTAAGTGATTCATATCATCCAAATCATTGTTTCGCGTCCGTTCATAAAGATATTGAGTAAAAATTACACAGAAGTAGCACTGCACAGACTTGGCCTAATCCATCCCAACACCCTCGAAATGAAGGAGATTCGGGAAAGGACCGTGTAGGTGCTGGGTCTGATTAGGACGGTATATTCGAGATGGAAGAAAAGAACACTCACGAAACGATACATTCCCTGCATTCTCATTCTCATAAAACATTTCCCAGGGAATGTCTTGCGCTCCGGGGAGAGCCAAGCAGTGTATAAAGTGTGATCAGCAGGCACCTGTGCCTTGAAATGTTTCCGAACGATTTCCCATCCTTTCCCGTTGTAATGTAAACCAAGGACCCGTATTAGTTGTTGAAAGTGGTTGTGGATGATAGTGTGATACATCCTAGCATAGACATCGTCCAGATCTGGCGCAATAATGCTGTGACCTTCGACAAAGTCCAAAGCGACACCAGTGGAGGCCAGTAGGCTTTCTCGGTGAACTCGGATGCCTCCAAAATCGCGAATGACGAATCCTTTAAGCTCTTTAGTCTTTGCATCGAATCGAGCAACACAATTCTGGGGGTGGGCTTCAAAGGCGACACCGTTTTCCAGCACACTGGGGAGGAAGGCGTCAAAGAAGACTTTGATGAACCTAGCTTTCGATGAGAAGGAAATGCATTTTGGCGATATCACTCACTTGTCGAGCCATAGCAATCGCTTTTGCTCTGTATCTAACTGGAATACTCGGATGACCGAAGGGATGTGTCCGTCTTTTCCGGCATGTCCACTCTCTACCAATGAAGTGCAAACGATCAGCTGCTCGCCTTTCTGGTGGCTCGTCAACTCGTGAGCTTCTCGCACTATAGCCGAGCAGAATTTGGCGATTTCGCCATCTGGATTGGCATGCACCACACTGGCTAGCTCTTTCGCAACCGTCAGAACATTTTTGTCCATGGCCAGAACTGGGACGACCTGAGCCGAGAAGCGAGGACCAAGATAAGCAGACGCTGGTGAAATGGTACGAATGGCCGAAGTGAGCTTGATCCCGACCCCAAGCTTGAGGTGGTGCTCCCGATAAACGCCAGGTAGAATGACAGAGCTGGGACCAATAGTCAATCGTGGTATGAGGGGACAAAGCGGTCACGAACCGTATACTCTGTTGCGCCAGAAGTGGAATGTTAAACTCTGAGGGAAGTACAATCGCTTCCGGGAATTTTTCCTGAATATGGACGACTTGCAATTCATGGATGGGAACAATGACGAAACCTGTGGGAATTGGGAGGGGTTTTCCTGCATTTTGAGCTGCAGCAGTCCGAATGGGCTCCGTAAGACCTTCGAAATCATAAGTAATCTTCAGTGATTCTTTCGGAAGAGCCGCAAGACGCAGTTTAGGATGGTAAAGATCATAAGTTCCAGGTGCAAAATCTTCCAGCGGTGGCAAAAACATTCGCGTCTTGTGCATCTAAAATGGGATTAGGTGAGAAACGTGGGTCGGTCAAAAGATGACAAACTGCATGCGTCGGATGGCCCTCGACAATTGATTGTTCCCAATCGATGCTCGCCGAATCAAACCTCGGAGCTTGAGGTGGATGCTCATACGAATATTCTATAATCCAATCAGAAAGAAACCTGATGATAAGAGATAACTGACTCTGCCATTTTACAGCGCTTTCGAACTCGTCGGCAATCTCTTTGGAGAGCGTGTCGCTGAGCCCCGAGCTCTTCGCAAACTTGTACCAAAGCGGGAGTGGACTTTTGGACGTGACAAGGTGAATCGAGGGCGATATATTCCAACCTGGGCCTTTCAGGGAACTCAAGATTGCCTTGCTGAAATCCTTGTGCTGACAGGATGTCAAATTCAGTTGGAAAGTCGTAATCATGCACGCACCTCTTGATCTATTTGTCCCTCGCTAATCTCGAACACGAGAGGCATCATATCCAGAGGATCAAGTAGACCAATTTCTTTGCCTCTGGTATCAATTCCGTCATGTTTGAAGACGGGAATGTGTAGAAGCGGGATTACAGCGAGAATATCTCTTGCTGTGTATGGCGTTTCGGTCGGTGGCTCCGAAGACACGTCCCCAGAGAGAATGACGGCGAATCCATGGGCTTCAAACCCTTCTATGGTGAAATATAGAGCCCGAACTAACGATTCTGTGACTAGGCAGGAAAACAATCGAGCTGTAGTAGCATATGCGGCCTTGTCAGCGGGGCTCAGTTGCTTTCGGGGGACCAAATATTGGACCTGGTTTGCAGACCGCTTCCTGTAAATAATTGAGATCAACGAAGACCAAGTTACTTCGCAACACACGAGTTGAAGATACGCGATAGATGCTGTCCGCACATTGTTTCGGAGAGGAAGGTGGAAATCGGCGCAAAGAAGCGAAGTGTCGGGCGAATTCATTTTTGTGGTTTTTGTCAAGTGGTGTGTCACGCCATCACGGATAGTCACAACTTCATGGAGCTGAACTTTGACTTGATATCGGCGGACGAGCTTCCACAGGCCATTTCCATTGAGAATCAAGGTGTTTGTCAATTTACTTGACATTTTTGCGTCATATTCAACATTTCACAGGGTTTTCGCCGGATGAAGCAGCTACGCTTGATGCTTTTCGGTTATTTCTCATTGTATGTCCTCATCGCTCGGCTCAAGTGACTCTAGATTTCGTCAATCCCAAGCAAATCAGCTTTTTCTAGCTGCTTACACAGTCCCGGTATCCCCTGATGGTCGCGGTCAACTCGTAGCTTATGTTTGCTCAACTCAATCGAGCGAAGATTCATTGACGCATAGCTCCATGTACAGGCATGTTCCTGATGGACCTTCTGTTTGCATTCATTCCGTATGCGTTTCCCCAGAATACCGCAGGAAAGGTGTTGCTTTGGCTCTGCTTCGTGAATATATTTCACGCTTGACGTCGGACCAGGACGCACCCTACGAGCGGGTGCTGCTTCTTACCCACAAGGAGCTTATACCATTCTATACGAAAGCCGGCTTTCACCTGGTTAGCCTAAGCTCAATCGAGCACGGCTCACGGCCGTGGTATGAAATGAGAATGTTCCTGAGGACTGTGAGAGTCTCTCACTAACTTCCAGGACCATGTAATTTCATTATGGTTTCATTCGCGCAGCAGTCGATTTCAGAACCGTCATCTACGGCTCCGGCTCTCGGCCCTAACAAATATCCTCTAACATGCTCGAGACCCGGTTGTGGTTCCATCATTGTCAGAGCTAACGTAGCCAACATGGTGCAACGTCCACTCGTCCAGGCAAGTCGCGTTTATTACCTATTACGACGCGTCTGAACCTCTAGCCTAGATGGAACCTCTGGGTACCACTTCGGATCCTCTTCTGCCGCATATATCTGCAGAAAATGGAATGTCTTTATGGTGGCTTGTCGCACCATCGCCAATGGAGTTCGAAAACATTGCTTTCTCACATGCCGTGGATAATGCCATTTTACCAGGTTTGTTCCGATTAGAATGGAAGAAGCAGCTCAAATTTGTTTCAGGCCTGAAGTTGAAGCTCTTGGCTTGCGCCGAATGTGATCTAGGACCAATCGGATGGTGTGAGGAAGGAGGTACTGAGTTTTTCTTATCCCCCATCAGAGTTCGAAATCTTATCTGATGAGATTATTATCTGATAATATCGGTGGTTGGAAATGGAGTGGGCTTGGTCCTACCTGAAAGTCTTTACAATAATACAACTTGAAGTTATTCTATCATTTCATAATTGTGCCTTGTCGGATATTCGCAGAATTAGAGATTGAGTGTTCGGTAAACTCCCCGATTAGTCAGCAACTGTACAGCAGCAGTCACCTTTTGCCCCGTTTCTTCCCACGGACAAACCTTACGATCCACCACTCCAAAACTCCTTCCTCAAGATGGTGCGACTCTCTACTATTGCCATGAATTATCTGACACGAATTTGCATAGACCAAGCGCACGAAAAAAGTCGGAATCACCGGTAAATACGGTACTGTAGGTCTTCCTCTCTTGAATGCGCGCCTGCAGAATCTTACTTCTCTCGAATCTAGCGTTATGGTGCCTCTCTGCGAAAGCAGGTCAAGAAAATGGAGATCAGTCAACACGCCCGATACACCTGCACTTTCTGTGGCAAGGTATGATCGATTTAATGCAGAAGACGTTGCATTTTGCTAACTGGAATTTCAAGGACACAGTAAAGCGCACTGCTGTTGGAATCTGGTCGTGTTCATCTTGTAGAAAAGTTATTGCTGGAGGCGCTTGGACTGTCTCCACGACGGCAGCTGCAACAGTACGCAGGTGCGCTCTTTTCTTCCATTTTCGCTTCGTTGGTACTGACCGACCTTCCAGCACCGTACGTCGCTTGCGCGAGCTTACAGAGGCGTAGAAGGCTATGAACATCTTCCTCTATGTTTCGAATAAAATCATGTTTCATATGCCAATCGCTCGCAAATTGTGTCGCTGGAGAAGATTGCTTGTTCAGAAAGTCCCCCACGACGCGAGAGATTATGATGCTTTTTCATGAACGTATGTATGTATACAAAATACAGCAAGCCAAAGATGCAGAGAAAAATACGAACGACGCAGACACCTCGAAGATTATGTCTGCTTTTTGGGTAGATGCCGAAGATATTGAGCTAAGGAACCCAGTCAGTCGAAGAATATGTCGGGTTTGAGAATGCTTACCAGTGACCATCGCGTGGTCTCGCTCATAAGGCTCAAGTGGGACTTGCTCGATGGGCTTGAAACGATTCTCCTGCAGGGTTTTGACCTCACGAGCGAAACAAGCTTCTGGCGGTGCCGTCGAGTCTATACATGATGCTTTCATGGAGATGACGCAGTGACCACCGTCTTTGAGGAAGTTGTCGGCGTTGAGGATGACGATACGGGCTTGATCAGGTTGGGCGACATCGGCGAACACAACGTCGACTTGGGAGATGAGCATGCGGTACTTGTTGGGAAGACGAGCGTCTTCAACGATGGCTAACATGAAACATGAGAAGAGCAAACACAAAATGAATGAAAAACATACGAATGACATTGGTTCGCTTTTTTGCCATGCCAATAAGATCACGACCAGACCGCAGCGAGAATTCCACTGCATAGACGACACCTTCAGGACCAACGATGTCGGCGACATGACTGACACTGGTTCCACTGGCAGCTCCAAGGTACAAGACCTTCATCCCAGGGGCAATGTAAATCTCCTCGAGCCCACTCAAAACGCCCGCTGCCAATTTACTTCTGAAAGGATTCCAGACGCGGTATTCGGTCTTGGTTCCCTCGACACCACCGTCGATAGAGACACGTTTTTCACCATAAACGGACTCACCGGGGACGAGATTTTTGGTGACAAGAAGGTGCTCCTTGCCCTTGGCAATGAAGATGCCCTTGTGTCGATGAGGTTCGAGGACAGTGTTCGAACCACCTCGAGCACCACCACGGCCACCTCGTCCACCACCTCTGGCACCTCGACCTCTATCACCACCTCGTCCACCAGCTCCTCGACCGCCTCTGTCGCCACCACGTCCACCACGGAATCCGCCTAGAAAAAAAAGAAAGAGATTGTTAAAGTTGGCTGGCAAGAGGAAGAAGAAGAAGAAATGAGATCGATTTACCTCGTCCACCACCACGGTCACCACCGCCTCTGCCACCACCACGGAAGCCGCCTCGGTCACCACCACCGCCTCGTCCTCGTCCACCGCCAAATCCACCTCGTCCACCAGGTGCACCTATGAGAGTTATTGAGCAATGATTCGTCAAAGAGGCTTTTTCTAGTACCAAATGCCATTTTATTCCAGGGATTCGCGGGGGAAGGGATTTGTTTGTGGTGGGGAGAGAAAGAAACTGAAATTTTCTGATGGAATCAACAAGTCAAAACATTCATTGTTATCTTATCGCGGCTTATCGCTGGCGCTCGTTCAGCGTACTGATAGCGCGTCGAACCAATTTTATATTCAAGGACGACAATGTGAGAAATATACATTCGGTCCTCAGCGCTCACTCACCTCCGCCTCCTGTTCCCCAAAGACATCTTTCCACAAAATCAGCAAGGCAACAACGATATCGAAATCTCACAAACTTGTAGGAAGATATTTGACCTTTCAATATCCCATCCATATTTGCAACCCCGGGGCGCACATAAGAAGTGTAATCGTGCGTCGATCCAGAGCAGCCCCAGTCTCTACACACGTACAGATTGAAATTGGCTTGAATCGTGAAGGAAAAAGACATACTGATAGACGAAGCAGTACTGTCCACCATCAGGACCAAAGCTTACGACTCTGTCGTTCAAATCTGACGCGAGGTCCATGCATTCGCCATTTTTTCCACCGGTGATCAAGACACAGTCTCCAGTAAAATTTTCGGCAGTGCAGAGGTATCTGAGAGGTCAATGAGAGGTATTGCATGAGCGGACGAATCAATATTTTCGGTCATTCTTACACGCTTCCAAGTCTACGTTTCTCGAGATTATGGCTCTGGATCGGTCTTGCGTGAGATGAACAGTTTGGTTGCTCTGTAGGAAAAGTCCTCACTGTACTCCCAAATGCGCCGACGACGGCCTCGTTTCCAACTCGAGGAGGGGCAGCCGCAAGCACCGTCCCAGTCAGAGGAAGAGCAACAGCCAAGAGAATGCTGGGTAAGTAGCGCATAAGAAGGCGAACGGTCCGAGAGACTCATCTTGACGAGCTTTTGTATCTCCCGAGATGCCGTTGCATGGCTTCGAATACAGTAATACGTGATTGAGAAATGGTTCTGACTCTGAGATATCCAAAGACAAAAGCGTGCAGGACATCGGACAAGTATCTGGCACGAATCTGGCATGATGGCATGCTATTACCAGTTGTAGATTGACTTTTGCTGACTTGAGGAAAGAAACAAGGGCAAGCCAAACAAGACCATACAACCTCAATTTTCTCACATTTTTTTGTCGACGCGCATCGAGATTTCAGCCTGAACCCATAACGGTGCGTAGCTTTCGCCTCAAATCCTGTTCTGTTGCCATGCGTGTGTTGGATGGATTCATGTTGGAGAGAATCTTGCCGTTTTGCCCATTCTAATCGCTGGATTCAAAATTCTGACTCGGATGACAGACATGGCCAGCACCACCAAAACGAAAGCTGCCTCAGGGCCCAAATCCACAGCGGCCACGGCCAAGGCTAAAGCTGCGAAAAAGTCGGCGCTCCAGGGCTCTTTTGGAACATCGAAACGGAAAGAGCGCACCAACACGAGCTTCCGTCTTCCCAAAACCCTCAAGCTCTCTCGGAATCCCAAATACCCGAGAAAGAGCGTCCCTCATGCTACCCGAATGGACCAATTCCGTGTCATTGTCAGCCCTCTGAACACAGAATCGGCGATGAAGAAGATTGAGGAACACAACACTCTCGTCTTCATCGTGGCTCTCACTGCCAACAAGCGTCAAATCAAGGACGCCGTGAAGAAGTTGTATGATGTTCAGGCCGCAAAGGTCAATACCCTCATTCGGTGCGTAAAGAAACGAATACTATCTTTACCGTTCATTCTGACTGGCTTTTTAGACCGGATGGCAAGAAAAAGGCATACGTGAGGTTGACGGCAGACCACGACGCACTGGACGTGGCCAACAAGGTGAGACTTTTTTTCTTGGTCCAATGTCCACACTGACCTGTTTCTTTCAGATCGGCTTCATCTAAAATATACGCATGAGTTGGTGGTAGTCGGGTCGTTAATATGACATGCATGCATTCCGTCGTCTATGAAAAAATCAAGAGTTATGCTGGCCATGAGTTGTGATCCTTTTACAAGTAAATTCGTTCCGGACGCTCTCCATTTCTATTTAGTACCTACACCACTGAATACTCGTCTACTGTGACTAGTGAATCCACGGAGAAATCGCTGGCTTCCCCATTGGCTTTGCTTACGCTGGCCACGACCACTCCTGCGATGCTCCCCTGCGCCACGAAATCGACTTGAACCGGGAAGAAAACGCCTGCGTCGTCGCCGCCAACGGTAAACATGAGCGAGCCGGAGCGCGATTCGTCGAGAGCAGAAATGACAGGAATTGTCCAGGAAATCGAGTGGGAATTTGGGTTCAAGGTCCATTCGCCGCTGTGAGACGATACAGTAGGGTAAGATCCATCACTGGCGGACGTTAGATCGAACTGGAAATGTGGAAAGAGTTGCAGACATACGGTAAAGGAATGGAAATTCCCACGTCATATAATGTCATGGCTGGATGCTCAAGCTCGTACTCGATACTGACTTCGCATGTTCCATCGTTTGACGGTGTTGGCCAACAGTTGACTGATGAAAATGAGAGACAAGACGGACAAGGGATTCAGTGACTTACTCGATAATGGGACATTGCTCTCGTCTGTCCCCTGGTATCTCCACCGAAGGACACCCAGACTCTGATTCACGGGATACGACATGCTGGCTTCTTTGAGAGCCACGACGCGATCTTGCTTCCCAGGTCCGAACTTGGCGACTTTGGGGTGCTGTTTGAAGACCAAGTTGGAACCACCAAAGTCAGAGGCAGGTCCCAAGTTAATGCGGACAGAGGTTAATTCGGGGTCGGAGACAAGTAGGTTCATGTCGCCTTTGACTTCGAGCGATTGTACACCACCGTCGCGCAGTAGAGTCAAGTTTATTTGCTCTTTGACCACAATATGGACACTATTGGAAATTAGTAAGAGAGCGAAATTTGAGGCGGATAATGCGCACCTTTGGGCCTCGACTTCAGGAATGTTTCCGCGACCAGTAGGCTTGGGGGCGACAGGCTGGGGCTGGGCGACCGACGGGGTTGGAGGGACAGATATGTCAGACATGATTGGAATATCCCCACCGAGAGAATCAAGCAATTCAGCCTGTTTCGTCTTTTTGGATCCAAGCTTCATGCCAGAACCCTTGAAAGCGGGGGTCTTGACAGAAGATGGTGCAGGAGAAGAAGTGGTGACGCGGGAAGGTCGTTCTGGAGCATCGAATCGAGGTACAGGCGCGTAACCTGTTGCACCACCGCCCAGGTAGCTGCTACCACCGCCAGAGCCTGCTGTGCGACGCTGCTGCTCTCGACGTTGCATTTCAAGCTGTTTGGCTCGACGTTTAAGCTCTTCTTTAGCCTCGGCTTCCTTGTTCTATAATGTTTCGATTTAGCGCGTTGAAAGGGAACCTTGAGATGTCATACCCTTGCGATGATTTCTTGGATCTTTTCCTCATGACTCTCCATCTCCAAGACATTCCTGACTTGCATGAGGTTCACATTTTCGCGGTATCCCATGCTGACGACTTCGTCAAATGCGCCCAGAATTTCAAAGGATTTTGTGAGGATTTCCCGTTCGTCGGCAGTTCTGCACATGTCTGACACGACACGGGCAAAAAGATGAAGTGTATCGATATCTTGAAGGATATTGGAGGCTTTGTTGGTAATGAGGAGAATGTAAAGGTCTTCCAGCGGCTGGTAAACATAACGGACATCGGGTGTCTCGACCGTCGTATGCTGCGTGTTTGTAGGAATGAGCTTTGGAAACGAAGCCAACAGAGATTCGATTCTCGTCCGGGTCATATCTCGGAACTGGCGAGAGATAACAGCTGCAGGAATGTCAGTGAAATAATTCGTCGCGACAAAGCACTGGCTTGCCTTTTCCGCCTTTTGTGCATATAGAAGCTGCTAGGACGACCTGAGCGCAATCAGTATTATTCGAGTCGAATGGATATAAGCCTACCATGGCGAAGGTCAATTATCAAGATTTTTGGCGGCGAGCGTCGAGCGACGTGTAAAGGTGACGTCGTGACGTGTGACAATTTCGGACTTAGTCCCGCCAGTTCCAGCTACATTCTGGAGCATTGAATCCAAGTATTTCTACAACAGCCAATGTCTTCTCTTTCCAAATAAGATCCAAGTCAAACTTGGAGAATTTACTACAAGTTTGAGGTGTGACCAGACGTGATTGTCACAAAACTGTGACAACAACTTCTTAATTGCCTCCCGTTGCATGGATGCGACTCGTTCGCCGAATCTCGACATCAGCTTGTCGAAGTCGACAGCAATTGTTTGTTGAATATGTCGTACCTCTCTCCAAAGAACGAAAGAAGCTCTTTCGCAAGGCAGAATTGGCTCTGCTGCCAAAAATGAATTCTGGATTAAATCTGGACATAAGTACAACGAGCACTAAAAGTGAGCATCACCTTTTCTCAACACTTCTTTAAACGTCTTCTGCAGGTCCATGCTACTGGACCTCTTCTAGATGCTTTAACGGCCAAGGTTATAACACACCTTGTTGAGTGCTTGAGTGCATTGGGACCAGAGACCAGCGTTTGGTCCATCTCCCCGTTCCAAGACAGCGCGGTTTTCAATGCCCCAATAGATCTTGCTATTGTTGTACGTGTACATCTCCATTTTCCTACCCTTGGCTTTGATTTTCCACAGGACGATCGGTATCCAAACGGGGTCCCCCAGAAATCCACGACACAAGGCAAGGTCCTTCATCACTTTCACGACCATCTGCTACTTACACGTGATACGACATGCAGCCTTGTAGCGAATGCTCTATTAACTGCAGGGTATAACATCGAAGTTTACAACCGCGTCGATGCTATCGCAAACCGTACGAAATCCCAGCCAGAAGACCCACATTGCGCGAAACTTCTCCAATCCTACGAGCCCAACCTAGTTCCCTGGGAGACATACAAGTATCTTCCCCGTGGTCGGTTTTTGTATCCTGCCAAGTTCAAAATCACACCTCCTGCTCCGTTCAATCTCACATCGTTTGACTTGACATTACCTGGTCCTACAGTGCTGCCGCTACATGACTGGTTGAAAAGGGTGGTCACTCGGCGCTACTTGTCCGTCCTCACCTGCTTGTGGATTGCTCTGCGATCCCATTGTAACTCATGCTTTTCACCGACCACTCTCGCATTGATGGTGGCCAGATTGAAGCAGGTCAGTGAGCCGCAGCTTGTGTATAAAATATGATTTCATCCTTTTCAGGACAATAAACGAACTGATGAGATACGCGAAGCCTCTGTCCCTGAAATCGCATATGTTCCTTATGAATTTTAAGACCATCAGGGAGAGTGGAATCAGGATGTCAGACAGATGGATATTAGCGTGGAGCGGATTAGTCCACCTCATACGGTCGCTGGAGTTCGTCGTGAAAGCTCTCGAAGCACTGGTACACTCTTCCCACGACTTTACACAGTATGTATCCTGTTCCTTCAACACTGGACGCAACTGATGTCTCCCAGGTTTTGGGCATTTTCACGCCAATTCTATCCCGATAATTTCTTGTCCTTACGCATGGATGGGAACAGCGGCCTGGCGGTTCGCAGTCGACGATATAGCAATGAGATGCCGTCTTTCCGGCGAGAATCAATGATTGAGAGACCGCAGGATCCATGTCAGTATATGCATCCTTTGGTGGTCCAGGATCCGTTTTTGAAATCTTACCTATTGGCACTTTCACTGACCTGGAGTTCAGAACCACGCCGAAACTATCCCAAAGCGAGCTCCCATGCACTTCGACATGCTTTGTGGACGATTTGCGGCCCAACTGGGCTCTACCGGCCTGTTCTACGAGATCTTGGGTTATTCTTCCTGAAGAGATGCCCTCCGGACCCCAGGGAGTACGTTGGACAGAGAATCAGTTGGACTATCTGAAGAGAGAGAGAGAAAACGCCGCAGAAAGGGCGACGACAACAGGAGCCGAGCCTCAATCGGTCAAAGGGCCCAAGATCCAGCGGAGGCCTTGCAAGGTGTACGCTCTGATGCTCTCTCGAGCAAACAAGTTGCACACGTAAAGCCACCTTTGGCCTCATACCCGGCGCACGTAGATTCCATTCTGCTGCAACATCTTCGCGTCGCGTATCGGATCTCACTGCGGTAAGAAAATTTCACTTATGATCTACCAGAACCTAGACGTTCCGGAATCGGTCCTGTCTGAACGGAAGAAAACTCTGCGTCGTATTCGAAAAATGTTCAATGCTACCTGGGGAAAGCAGTACAGCAACCAGCGAAATGGATCCGGCGGTGCTGGTGATTTGTTCTCCTGCTGTGTCGTATGCAAATTGATGACCTCTTTTCCACCAGGACGCCAATAGACCGCATGGAATAGACGAACATCGATCCAGTCGCTGTCTCATAAGACCCGCCTCAAAGCGTTAGATCCTACTGACTTACACCAGGGGTATACAATGTTCGGTTGGCTGCATCATGATTCATTATGTTGGCTTCAGACCTCTCTCTAACCGTTTCTTCCGTACGATTGCCACTATGCTTGTCAGAGCTCACTACGAGGACATCACAGCTATTCCTCACACGTCGGTTCCAATCGGTGCATCGCACTAGTCAATGTCATGAATCAAATGTGACGCCACTGACGGTGCTGTAGTAAAATTCCGAGATCCATATTCCAAAATCATGTGCGATCTCAATGTCAATGACTTGGTCTCCGAAATTCTCTGCTAATGACATCTGCGCCCCATGCTACAGCTCATCAAGCAATGTGCTAAATCACTGGTTTGAATACCCCCAGTCTGGGAGAGATGAGCCGTAAGTATGTCATGTTCAGCAGCTATGCTCTTGCCTTGATGACTATCGCATTTCTGCAGGCAAGTGACAGATCTCGAAATATTGGGCGTCTCATCTCATCAGTTGATAGACTAAGGGACTGCTGCCGGACTTGCAAGATGGGCTTCCCGAGCTAGAGGAGGACTCTTAGATAGACAAATACCATTGGCAGGGAAGGTTGGTTGACACACGATTCAACCTACTCGCCTGGAAGCCACAAGAGTCCAACCTGAACGAGACAATCCTTGAATGGTCCTTGCCTGACGTTCGTTAGGTTCTGGGGACACAATTACCCATACGATGGTTGCATCGTCGACGTTAAGGCCGGAGGAATACTTCCGTCAGAATCACGTTCAGATCCAGAAGCATTGCAATGCATTGTCAAGGATCCTTTCATCACCGACAAGGTGAGTTCGGGGTCGTTTGATGCGGCGCCTACTGAACCTTTTTCCTAGAATGTTGTGCGAAACGTTTCTGATGGATCGTTGAAGAAATTTACGCTGTTGTCAGCATGCACTGACGAGGATAAAATGGGGAGAGGCTCTATCAGATGTACTAGAAGTAAACTCCTCTTCTATGAAGCATCGACCCGCCCAAGCTCTGAAGAGATCCTCAACGACCCAGATCGCATCCGAACCCTTCAGCTTCTCGAATCTGTCGGACAACGGAAATGATACAAATGATACAGTAGAGCGCCGAGGTATCAAATTTGTATCCATATGAGGAGCAGCATGCAATTGTTAATTTATCATCATTTACATGGGCGTCGGCGCAACCGGCGGCTGGGATCTGAGCCAGTGTCACGGGAAAATCGGAACAAATTCATCGACATTTATTGTCTTGACTTATCAGTCGCTGGCGGCCAAATACTGTTTCGTTCTCTGTACCACCATCTCGTCTGCTATCCACCGCCAATATGTCCTGGAAACTCGGCAAAAGTCGGTATACTTATCTGACCCTGACTTGACACCCTGATTAATCCACGACTCTAGAGCCTAAGGACTCCAAGGATAATGGAATTATCTCCAGATCTGCGACTCCCATACCATCTCGCCCAACGACCCCAAAGGCCATGAATGGGTCCGACCAGTTTCGAAATGGCATGCTAATCATTCGCATCTTCTCGGGTCAGTCAGCATTATTTCTTGCTCAAATCTCTTTGCTGACAACGACCGCTTCCAGGACGTGGTCTGTCTCTACCACCCGATGTTCCAGTTCCCGATGTTATTCTCAAAGCTCTCGAATCGACCCCGACAGCTGCACGACAGTCTACAAGTAATAGGGAGAGCATGCAACGCAAGCGCTTCTGGTGGTTGCCATATGTCGTCCTCGAATTCGACAAGAATGAGGTTCTCATAGATGCTATGGGCGGGGACCTCAACAGTCCTGTCTGGAATTACCGAGCTGATTTGTGAGCCTAATCTGCGCCCGTTTGTCTGCATTGTTCTGAGCTCTGCCACCAGCGACGTTTCCCGAACATCCAATATCTCAGTCTCATCATATCTTCGCACAGTGCCAGCTCAAGGCCAGGACGACATGGGCAATGATTTGCTCATGGCACGAGTTGATCTGACACCGATGCTGGATGGACACGCAAGTCTTGTCTCTCGTTTGGCTATCCATCCTGACCCCTTCGCAGCACGCATCAGATCAATGGTATACAGCTACAGCGGGCTCGGGCTCTTTCCACCTCAAAATAGATTTCAAGCCTAGCAGAAACGAAAATCTTACCATCGAGGCATTCGATCTACTCAAAGTTATCGGCAAGGGAAGCTTTGGAAAGGTGATGCAGGTTCGCAAGAAGGATACCCAACGTATTTATGCCCTCAAAACCATCCGTAAAGCGTGAGCTTCCTTCAGTCGACATGAGCTATTCCTTCTGACCTCTCTTTAGCCACATCGCTCAGCGGCCCGGTGAGATCACTCATATCCTGGCTGAGCGCACTGTTCTGGCTTTGGTCAACAATCCTTTTATTGTTCCCCTCAAATTCTCTTTCCAAAATCCGGACAAACTCTACCTGGTCATGTCGTTCGGTGCGTTGACCTGTTGTGAATATATAGAAAAAGTGCTGATCATTCGACAGTCAACGGCGGCGAGCTTTTCTATCATCTTCAACGGGAGGGCAAGTTCGACCAGGATCGTAGTCGTTTCTATGCTGCAGAGCTTCTCGTTGCGCTGGAACATCTTCATGGGTTCAATGTGGTCTATCGGTCAGCTCTTTCACCCCGCTATGAGTGCAATGGTTTCTCATTAAACTCAAGTGATCTGAAGCCGGAAAACATTCTATTACAAAACACCGGTCACATCGCTCTCTGCGATTTTGGTACGTCTTTCGCTTGTCAGTCTATCTGTCTATAATGTTGACATTGGGTCTAGGACTTTGCAAATTGAATATGTCGGAGACCGAAAAGACAAACAGTGCGTTGGACCACATCTCGTACGACTAAACCTATTCATTGGCTTTGTAGCGTTTTGTGGCACGCCCGAGTACATCGCGCCCGAGTTGCTCGAAAGTCAGGGCTATACCAAGACCGTCGACTGGTGGACTCTTGGGGTGCTCCTCTACGAAATGATGGTATGTGGAAACCGCTATGACGTTCAATTACTGATGTTGAAGGATAGACTGGGCTTCCACCTTTCTACGACGAGAATGTCAACACGATGTATCAGCGCATTCTCACCGATCCCCTCAACTTTCCCCCAGATATGCCAGCCGAGGCTCGCAGTGTCATGACCGGCCTATTGCAGCGTGATCCTGCAAAACGTCTCGGGGCTAATGGAGCTGAGGAGATTAAGAAACATCCCTTCTTCGCCAAGTATATCGACTGGAACCGGTTATTGCAGAAACGGTACCCACCTCCCTTCAAGCCAAGCGTCGTATGTATCTCGTCGAACTATCTTAGTCAGACTGCTCATACGTCCTAAAGGAATCAGTTCTCGATGTGGCCAACTTTGATTCCGACTTTACCAGCGAGGAGGCTCAAGATTCGGTGGTGACTGACTCGGCGCTTAGCGAGACTGTCCAAGATCAGTTCAGAGGCTTTACATACAATCCCGCCAACGAGCATCTCAGTGAGAGCGTCAGCTATCCAAGCGGAATGTAGTTTTAGAGATCTTGGAGGACCCTGTTGTATGTGTCGCTAGTATGTACTCTTTTGGGACATGTAGGGCATACGTTTTATATATTAATTTTCTACGTTTTACATACATATTGGTTTGGGTGTTTTACTTCTTGGCAAACTGAAAACCAGGGATTAGTCCGGGTTGTGGATGAGAAAGAGATAACGCACCTCAATGTTCAACGAGTCTGGCCAGGGCTTGACTGCTCCAGACAAAGTGATGTATAGCCGCTGCCTTACACCGTCGGTTGTTTCTTCGGTGAACCTGTCAAAGTTTAGTGAGATTAAATTCGACGATGCAGTTCAACACCGACTCAGTAAATGTCCCAGTTGACGGGTTGATAGGCGCCGGCTTGATGTCATGAATCGACAACAATGTGCCCAAAATCCGTGGGGCGGCCTGGATAATTTCGTCAAAACCTTACAGACTGCAGCGGTAGTACTACTCACGGCCTCAAAGAATTTAGAATGGAGGAGGCTAGAGAAAGAGTCAGACAATGCATCAACAAAAAAGAAACCCGAAACCAACCCGTGGGCATGCTCCCCAAGGAGCGGACCTTGAACCACGATACGGTCCCCTGTTGTCACTGAAACCGAGCTTTCGCCCAGAACAGCGTCTTGAAGCGCAGTCCGTGTCAAGGGCTCCGAATCTATCGAAGGTTCAAACAGGTCTCGATTTTGTTCTGGGGAGGACCTACCAAGAGCATCACGAATCAAATGGACGACTTTGACGCGATCCTCTGCTGTATGCCTCTGAGCAAGATGTACAATCTCCTCCCGTTTCTCGTCGTGGACGAGATAGTGTTGGAAAGCGAGGGCGAGAATCTTGGAGAAGTATGCAGCGGTGGGGACAACTGCCGCAAAAAGAGACGAGGCCATTATTTCGTGATGTTCATATCCGGACTCGGAATCGACATTTTTCACCTCCTTAGGTTCACGGAAGCTTCCGTGCAGTTTGTTCAAGAATCCGTGGGAGCTGGAATGTGTCTCAGACTCTCTCCTGTTCAGCTGTGGTGTCATGAGTACAAGACTACCAAAGAAGACAATAAAATAAACTTGCGAGGCTGGAGTTTCGGTGCTCTATATGAGCTACAACAGTATCCTTGAACTCACTGTAAGTCTTCTTGGAGCTATACCGAAGGCTCCAATCAGAGCTCGAGTCGATATTGACAAATGTATATCTGCCCCAGGTCATCAGTACCGAGGAAGCTGAACGAGCGGGATCCGTACTGGCAAACATCAGAGAATTTCTCATACCACTGTTGCTCCGATTGCTCATGCTTGTCGCTGTGTTGGAGCCCAGCCTAGGAAAACATGAGAATAAACCAAAAAAAGTTTCGTCGCATTACTCACGAGCTCATGGGCAATCCAGCGTACTGGCAACAGATTGATAACATCGTTGACAATATCGACCACATATTTGGAGGATCCATGGTGTGCATACGACTTTTCATCGAGCAAGGCCTTGGTTTGTTGTTCCAGGTATTCCACATGTTTGCTCAGTTCGCTGTCGATCAGTTTCCAGACATCCTACGCATGATCAGTATCGGTAGGGTGTATGAATTATCGACTTACTGGAACATGGCTCAAAGCGGTCTTGCTCACGATACCCGCTAAGCGCGTTTCATAGTCGAGTCCGAACACCTTTGAATTCTTCAAAACTTGGTTGACGTCTGCTTCCCCTTTGACGACCACGACGCGCATCGGCGAAGAAGGAGCATCCCACTCATACTCCTTGACCATTGCTTTTGGAACTTTGTCCTTCATGAATTTGGGATCCAGGAATGGGAAATGAGCGTAGGCTGAGTTTGTCGAGTAGTGATGCGGGAGCGTGCGGTAGAGCAGTTTTGTCAGTATGCCCCCATAAGAGCCGTCGTTGAGGTCGGCCTTGCAATCGTTGTAGCCCCAAGAGGTCAGGTTGAAGGCTGAGGAAATGAGATTCAGAATCGATGGAGAAAATGAGCACTTACGGGTAAAGTCGACTGTGAGGAAACGATCACCGCGGGTCAAACTGACAGCATCAGCCAATATGGCCCTCGAAACAGTGCTGATTATGAGGTCAACCATCGGAGGAAAGCCAGCGATGGTATTACTTACTAACCAGGGCATAAACCTGCGCCATCTCCGGGTTCCTTGGCTTCTTCTGCTTGGAGACCGACCTGTACGCAAAACGAATGAGTTTCAGCCCAAGAAGTGACGACAAGACCTTACGTAGAGCTCAAGATTGTCTACATGCTTGTATAGCTTCTCGGCAGACCTCTAGAGAAAGGTCAGCGACGTCAAGAATCAGAGCTCACTACTCACAGCGATATCAGGATTGGAATTCCAGTCTTCGAATTTGGCGAAGGCTAAGCAAAAGATTCAGTACGTATATCGTGAAAAGGCGCTCTGCACACGTTTCAAGCCAATGAACTTTCTAAATTCATTCATCTTTGGATCATATATCAGCGTCCGACCAGTCGGAGAAAGGAAGAAATACCGTGCATGCTCCCCAGTGACGAGCCTGTTCGATGGATAGGACCTCGATGACTTTGAGAGCGTGGGGGACACCGCGGGCCTTGAAGCTTCCTGCACGAGTACCGCTGGCATGTTGGATGATACGGGCCAGATCATCGTCGCTGAAGCGTCCATCGGGGCCTCGTTTCAGCTCGCTAAATGTCCAAGCTGTTGATGGAGATTGTGAGGGCTGGTCGAGATGAACAAGTATCGCCTACTTTTGACGTCTCCATTGGGCCGCAGAAGCTTGCCGGCAGCAGCGGCGAAAGTAGCGGGATTCAAACTGCTCGGATCTGTATCCGGTCCTAGAAGCTTTTTGAACAGATTTTCCGTCCAGGTTGTGTCATCCCTTGACAGTGTCGCATGCCATCTAAAAACCAGTTAATCACCGTCAATAGAAAGATTAGCCGCTTACCGGTATAATAGATTGAACTCAATCGAGACGACATTTCCTTCCCCCCGAGGCGACACCTCATGAGTGACAGACCGTGTAGCCTAAATGCGCGTCAATGATAATGATTGAAATGGAGAGACGGAAAGACGCACAGCCAGCGGGTCTAAACGCCAGTCATTGCGATCCCTGGCCAGACCCAGAATAGCCCCGACATAATCTGCGTCATGGTAAGTTTACTGGCAGTGCATCAACGGGTAACTTACCGCGCAAGATTATCTGCATGAAGAAACCGCAATTTACAAGACGCGCTCGGTTGAAGATTTCATCATCCTGCTTCAGCATCTCGGCGTCATTCTTGAATTCCGACGTGTATTTTTTTCGTTCGTTGATGTTCCGTATCTTGAGGGCGATGTACTGTGGAAAGATGAGAGTAATCCCGTGTAGGTTTGAGAAGAAACGTACGTTGTGGTTACGAGACATAAGAATAAGCAGAGCACAGCTCGCCGGCGGCATGAGCAAGAGTCTGCTATCGGCGAAGACATCTTCCCAAAGCCTGCCACAACCGTCCTTCCTTCGAACAGAATCGACCTGAGCTTCATTATTACCATAAAGAATGCTCAAATCCAGATAACTGCTCGTATCGTTGATGCTCCAATCGGAATGTCGCGTGTTGAAGATGCTATGGATGACGAGATCTGCGAATGCGAAGAAAAGACTGGAGATTCCTCCGGGATGTTCGACAAACTCATCTCGGGCCAAGAGCGTGTCAAAGACAAGATTGGCATCGGGGAGAGATGAAGCAGGAACAGCAGTCAAGCCAGGGACAGATCTTGCGTACGGAGAGCCAGCTTTTCCCATCTGGTTAAAAAGAGGGTTATAGTATGAGCCATCAGCGCTTCGGAATGCGTAGTTGACGGGGTCAGCCCCGGGACGCAATGATGGATTCGGTGGTGGTAAGCCAGTGGAAGACGGGGGCAATCGCATGTAGCTGCTTGCAGGATGAGGAAGGTCATTGTACACTGCAAAAAAAAGATAAGTTTTCTGTGATGCAGAGACAGGAACAACGTACACAGAGCAATGGTGAGCTGCTGCATCTTGGCAGCAATGATCTTTTCCTTCTCGGTGCTTTCAGAGCGTCCAAGCTTGGACATCAAGGCAAGGACCCTTTCGAGCTGCGGGTTCAAAATTCAGCACATGAAGAAATTCTCGACTGCAAAGGTACTTGCCAGTAATAGACGATCATCAATAGCGTCAATATTCTTGAGGGCATCGGAAAAGGCAGGCTAAAACCAGCGTCAGCGCAAATCTAGCTGGGCTCGACTAATAACTGACCCCGTCTGATGCGATCCTTTGAGCCGTATCGACGAGGTCCTTGAGATGTTGATAAAAATGCGGCATGGTGAAAGTAAGAAGAGAGAGCCAACTGACAGAGACGCGACAGCTCTGCGACTATTTGTACCATGCTAAAGTCAAGGTGATGATCTAGATCACGGCACGGAAACACAAAACTCCGATACAGTGCTTATATTTGGAATCTCAATCTGGATCGCGGCTTTGATGGGCTGTGCCATCGAAGACAAGATCAGACTAGTATATGGCTATTGGTATCAAACGTCGACGGCCTGTAGCTAGCTGTAGCTAGAACGTTTCAGAAATACGTGCTGCGTCGAAAAGCCGGACCGCGACGCTTCTTCTGCATTCTGATTTGTCTCTGAGATCAATGATTATCGATTATCTCTGGGAGTTTGCTCACAGCCAATTTGGAGCCGGAACCATCGGGTTCTATGGTTATTGGTGCCGCTTTCGAACGGAATGACTAGCCAACAAAACGCAGAGGAAGCACTCACTGTCGTAGAACATTTCGGAAAACACGTCGCAACGTTTTAGTGACCTTACTGAGCATCTTCCTAGTTCACGAGAGACTTCTCATCTGGAATGTCCTTTAGTATGATTGAGCAGCGAGTCGGTCTCGATGGTGGATCTGGACGTGAAAGAGTGACCCGTCTTCGACGCGAAAACAACAATCACATGGCGAACCGTCCAATTTAGGAAGTGACGCCACGTTACAGTACAGTACATGTCCGCCGCTGTCGCACTAGTGTACTTATGCAACTTTCCACAAATAAATATAGCTCATTGCAGCGACACGGAGGTCGGACACTGACTTTATCCGCCAACATTGGAGGGTCTTTCGCCTGAATGACAGAATTTTTTTTTCCTCGGTATCTAAGTATATGTTACATTATGTCCTGAGTTGCCCTCGAGCTGGAGATAAATTTGAGTTGGCCTAGGCCCGTCTCAGGAATCGGTACTTGACTGTTATCCATTGGCCGATGTCCATGTACTTGTCGGCTGTCTACTAGGAATGAACTGGTGAAATCTTTCATGGAGGCAACCGAGAGGAGACTCTCATTGAGGATTTGGAAGGTGGGATGTTGCAAGTATTCTGGCTTTGAGGAACTGTTCATCTCCAACATTCAGATATTTGGTGCCGATCCCATCCGTAGAACCTGTGGATTCTCGTTATCTCGATCACGGAAGAAGCCAGTACAACTTATGTCCCCTTCGGGGTGACTTACGTAAACATTGGAACGATACAGAGAAGATTAGCATGGCCCCTGCACAAGGATGACACGCTTTCCCGGAGTGGTAGCCTCTTAGAGGCTCAATATTTATTTTATTTCAAATGACCAGAACACTTTTCGGTGCAGGCGGGACCTTTACATGTGATGCTCAGAACAGATCCCGTATTGTTTGCCAAGTTGGCTTGACCTTCGAGGCCCGATGGGCTCCCATTGTTATTAGGCTTCAACATCTCATCCCTTTCCATCAACTCTTGATATCAAAATCCGGGTCGTCCGATCGCGATACTTGTCCTCGAGACTTGGAAGTTGGGCACGAGATGTGAAATTGAATGAAAGTAGTGACGAAAATGATATTTACCCAATTTTGAATTGAGTGTGAGGGTGGGGACTGACTAGTACTGGTGGCACTGGGTGATTGTCAATGAATACAAGTATTCCTCGGAGACTGGAGACCAAGGCTTGGAAACTGACGCCAGCGCTTGAGGATGGTGTTCTGGTCATTTGAAATAAAATAAATATTGAGCCTCTAAGAGGCTACCACTCCGGGAAAGCGTGTCATCCTTGTGCAGGGGCCATGCTAATCTTCTCTGTATCGTTCCAATGTTTACGTAAGTCACCCCGAAGGGGACATAAGTTGTACTGGCTTCTTCCGTGATCGAGATAACGAGAATCCACAGGTTCTACGGATGGGATCGACACCAAATATCTGAATGTTGGAGATGAACAGTTCCTCAAAGCCAGAATTCCAAATCCTCAATGAGTCTCCTCTCGGTTGGTTGATTCCTAGCAGACAGCCGACAAGTATATGGACATCGGCCAATGGATAACAGTCAAGTACCGATTCCTGAGACAGGCCTAGACCAACTCAAATTCATGTCCAGCTCGAGGACAACTCAGGGCATAGATACCGAGGAAAAGAAAATTCTGTCATTCAGACGAAAGACCCTCCAATGTTGGCGGATAAAGTCGGTGTCCGACCTCCGTGTCGTTGCAATAAGCTATATTTATTTGTGGAAAGTTGCATAAGTACTTACACTAGTGCGACAGCGGCGGACATGTACTGTGGCATCACTTCCCAAATTGGACAACTGGTATTTGATTGTTGTTTCGCGTCAAGACGGGTCGCTCTTTCACGTCCAGATCCACCATCAAGAGCTACCCACTGCTCAATGATATGAAAGGACATTCAGATGGAAAGTGTCTCGTGAGCTAGGAAGATGCTCAGCAAGGTCACCAAAACGTTGCGACGTGTTTTCCGAAATGTTCTACTGCAGTGAGTCTTCGTTTTGTTGCTAGTCTCCCTGCTACGCAAAGGTCAACTCTCCGTCTCCGTCTACCAAACTAGCCACAGCAATCGGAAAAGAAAGGAAAGCAATCCATATGCAAAATCCATATCGTACGCGTATAGTAATATCAAACAAAACAACAACAGTGTCTCAACAAACACAACAAGATATCAAAAGAAAACTTCTACATATATGAGTATAAGAGATCAACCGTCTTGCGGTGATCTTTTTTGGTTCGTCAGTCGGGTCTCCTCATGTCTCTTTCTCAGCTGTACTTCTCTCCCTCTTTCGCTCGTCCGCTACTGTAACTCTCCTTCTCCAGCTTCGACATCTTCTGTCTTTCTCCTACCTGAGAAGACCCACGGCACTCGTCTACTCCAAAAGCCTTACAAAATTACTCGGGAAGACCCACCCTCCCCTTCCGCGTCTCTCTTCATCGAGAAGCTCGCCTGCAAAGTAATGTCAGCTTTGCTACAACGCAGTCCAAGCGGCCAAATAAGAAACTCGAGCCAGACAACTCCAACCAATCCCAAACCATGAACCAGTCCAAGAAACAAGACGAAGCAACAGAACCAAAACAGCCAGAAGATGTAGCAGAAAACACAGAAAAAGAAACAAACTCACCCCCCCACCACCCATCCTCCGGCGTACTCGTCACCGCAATGATATCCCCCGCCGTAAAGTCAAACTCGTCGGGTATGGTGGCGGTGTATGGATAAAGGGCTTGGACTGTGCGACCGGGCGACAAGAAAGGAGCAAAGAGAGAAGGAGGTCGACAAACGGAGGGAAACGAGCAAGGAGAAGGAAACGATAGAGCGAGAGAAGGAGAAACGAGAGGAGAGGGAGCAGCGACAAGAAGGGAGAAGGAGACGAAGACGAAGAAAGGAGACAGCCAACGAGAGACGGGGGAGGAAGGAGTGTAAGAAGAAGGAGCGATGAGAGAAGAGAAATGAGTGAACAGCGACGAAGCAAACGAGTGAACCGGAAAGCAGTGGAAGAAGTAGATACAACAACAAGTGAAATGAAACGAAACAAACCATTACAACAGAGAGACAAGGAAAGAAGTGAAGAAGAAGCGACGAAGCGACCAACGCATCCATACAACCCAAGATTAGGGTCAGATGGATAGAACGACAAAGGCGACATGAAAGGAAACCAACAAAATACGCACCAACGGAAAAAAAGGAAGAAAAAAAACGATCAATCAGCTCAAACCCTCTTCTGAAAAAGATTGCACGCACCATAAAACAAAATCGGCGTCCCATCCTCCGTAACCTGACCCGTCGTGAGGGGGGCCTGGCTTGATTGGGCTTGTGGGGGAGCCTGGACCCTGCCAACACTCCTGGACCGACTCCTGGCCCTCTCATTATACGACGGGGCCTGTCCGTATGAAGGTTGGCTTTGGTGGCCATAGCTAGTCGCCTGACTCTGCTGATATCCCGGTGCTTGTCCCTGATGACTCTGGGCCTGACTATGACTCGAGTACCCCGAACCCTGCTGCGAATGTCCATACCCAGTCGGACTCCTTCCACCACCTTGTTGATTAGAATATCCTTGTCCTCCTCCGGTCGCCGAATACTGTGGCGCCGCTTGTCCTTGTCCCCCCGAATATCCCGTCGGCGCCGCAGGAATCGCATAACTCGGCTGAGGACCCGGCGCCGGCGAAACGCTCCGGTTCGAGTATCTTTGCTGATACGCCTGCGCCGGCGTCAATGCCGTCGTGGGCGCCGGGGTGAACGACGATGCTGGAGTCGATGAATAATTGGACGCCGGTGTCGAATATGACGCCGGAGAAGGCGTATAAGTCGCCGCAGGCTGGGCTTGATAGCTTCCCGGACTCGTATATCCTTGGACCGGAGCAGGAGGCGCCGCATAACCCGGCGCTGGGGGGACTTGGAAGCCTGTTGAGCTAGGAGAAGATTGGAAGCCGGCAGATGCAGGAGCGGAGCTTTGGAATCCAGAAGACGCAGGAGCCTGGAAGCCAGCAGAATACAACGCCGGCGGCGGCGGAGGTGGTGGTTGGATTATAGACGTTGGACGACGGATCACCTGGTATTCGGTCAATGAAGGAACAACAGAAGAGCATTGGGAAACTGACCATCGTCTGACTATGACTGCTCGTCGGTCTCATCTGCTGTCCTTGGGTAGAAGCAGCCCTCACCTGGGCCTGACTCCCTGGTCGAGTGGATGCTGCGCGCTGGGACGAGCGTTAGCCATGGTAGAAGAGCAAAAACAAGAGAAATGCGACTCACCCATTCACTAGCCATCTCATCAAGGACAACCCTGCCGCTCGGGTCTAGCGCGATCCCCACATTCGGCGATTTCGCGCCGTCTCGTGAGCCCGAGCTTTGGTTATGGTTATGACCTTGACCTTGTTGGTTCTGTTGCTGCGAAGACGAGCCTTGTCGGAAAGGCACAACAGCACCATCGTCAAAGCTTCCTCTCCCATCGACAGAGCCACGTCCGTCAAAGCTCTGTCTCCCATCAAAGCTCCCTTGCCTTGAAACCTCAAAGCTCCCTTGTCTCGAAACTTCAAAGCTCCCTCTACCATCGAAAGATCCTTGAAAGCTCGGATTCGGACTCGCACTCCGGCTGCCCCCGTGTGCTCCGATACCGGCGTGGCCCTGGCGCGAAGAGGGGCGCGAGAGAGTACCGATGCCTGCTTGGTTCGATTCAGATCCTGCACGTGATGGTTGGGCGTTGGAAGGTTGAGCGAGCGATGCTTGACGAGAAGAAGGTCTGGACTGCTGAGCTTGTGAGCCAGGTCTCGATAAGGAATTCGATGGAGCGTGAGATGGTCCTCGAAATGGAGTCAGTATTCAACTTGTATGAAAATCCAAGTTGCACTCACCGACATAACTCCCCCTCCTCGCCAGCTCCTTCCTTTCTCCAGGGAAGCTCTGCTGATAATCCGAGACGACACCCTCGATGAGACCATCTGGGTGGGGCGACGATGAGCGGTGGCCT
Organism: Mycena floridula; assembly: GCA_029320655.1. Classification (NCBI taxonomy): domain Eukaryota; kingdom Fungi; phylum Basidiomycota; class Agaricomycetes; order Agaricales; family Mycenaceae; genus Mycena; species Mycena floridula. The sequence goes on along the minus strand of JARIHS010000004.1, from coordinate 2,911,447 downwards.
AGAAGCTGTGGGTCAGTGAGCCGTAAGGGAAGAGAGAATCGACGACAACGGCCAAAACCCAAGAGAAAGACATACCAGGCACAGGCGACGGAGACCTTGACCTCGGGATCATAAACACCGGACTCGGCGGTGGTAGATTGTTGTTCGTTGGGGGGTGGGAGAGTGTTTCTGGAGATCAGGTGAGATTCGGGGAGGAAAGAGAAAGCGGGAAAACGGGAAAAAGATTCAACCAAAGGAACCATGCGACGAGATGAAAAAGTCAACAACACCAAAGAACTCACCCAAAGGCGGAGGAGGACCCACAACATCATGGGCCGACCTCCTATAATCGGCCGACCTATCTCTCTCTCTTCCCTGGGCTGACGAAGGCCCAGGTCCAGGCGACCTTCCTCTGTTATCTCGTTGGCTTCCGGCTCCTCCCGAAGGCCCAGTCCCCGAATCCCGTCCGCTCGCCGAAAAGCTCCCTCTCGAACTCGGCGAACCCGCCGAAGAGATCTGCGGCACAGCGCTCCCCTTCCTCCCAACCCTAACACTTCCCTCCCTCTGCACAGCACTCTGCAAGGCCTGAAGATGGCGCGCGAGGGGGTCGTCTGGTTCTCCGCGGGGGTTTTCTTGGGTTTGGTCGTCGTTGTACGAAGAAGATCCAGCGCCGGCGCCGGCGTAATTCGACGCCGAAACCGAAGCCGACGAAGGCTGGAAAGAAGAGGTAGAAGAAGGATAAGATGATGTAGATGATGTAGCTTGACTCTGCGGATCTCGTCCAACGTCCACCCTATAAGCATTACTCCCTACCTTGATGAACGTATCGGCATTCGGAGGGATCGGTTCGGCGAGGGGATCTTGGCTCTGTCGTGAAGCTGGATCCTGACGCGCCGTCGACGGAGAAGCAGAATACTGAGAAGGCGATGCAGCCATCGAATTCTGTCGCTGAGACGAATGAACCAAAGCACTGGAAGAAGAAGCCGACGCAGAATACTGCGACTCTGGTCTCGAGTTCTTCGTTGGACTGCCGGAGCGGCTCTGCGAAGCTCCGGCATTGTATTGAGAGCCAGCGCCGGAATAAGGCTGCGAAGCTCCGGCTCCGCCATACTGTGACCCAGCATTCGACTGAGAGCGCTGACGCGATGATGTTCCCGTCGGTTGGTTCTGAAGCGGTGTTGACTGGGGGAAGTAGGAGCCGTTTGTCTGGTAAGAGGTTAGCAAGCCAAACGGGATAAGAAGATATACGAGAAGAGCTAGCGCGAACAAATGAAATAAAAGTGACAAAGAGCAAATAGCGACGAAAACAGCAAACACTCACGAATCAAGGGACAAGATAACGAGATGGAGAGACAGTAGAAACACGACGAAAAGGAGAGGCGATAATGCAAAGACCAGATAACACGATAAAAGCGACCCAGTCCATAATGGAGAAAACAAAGGAGAGGATAGCAAAAACCACGAAAACTGCAGAGCGAAACGGAAAAGACGAGTGTACACGATGCCAGTGAAGCCATGCAAGCAGCGTGAAGCAAAAAGACCAAGCCCCGAAACAAAATCCGAACAATGGAACCAAACAAACTCACCTGCCCCAAAGCACCAACCCCAGCCTTCCCGCCCCCAATCTCTTCTTCTTCCTCGGTCTCAGCTGTCAAAGGCATATCAGCAGATTCCATGGTCCTCGAAGACGAAGACATACCATTTCCAGCTGTCGTCCCAGAAGCAGCCGCTGGAACAGGAGCAGTATCAGCTTTAGAACAAGAAAAGGAAACAGAAAGACATACCAGTTAGCGCAGGGTCCATAGAAACAGTAATCCTCCGCTCTCGCTTCCTATTCCTCGGGAATTGCGCCTTTGTAACAGGTGGCTTGTAGGAGGAGGGGGATGGGAGGGCGTATGTTAGGTCTGGGTGAGCGAGCGTCAGTAAGTGAACTTCAAGGGTTAGTGGAAGAAGAAGGGAGGAAACGAGACGGAAACCAAAAAGGCAACAAAGAAAAGAAGAGACAGATGAGGAAACGGAAGAGCAGAACAATAGATAACTAGAGACTACAGCAGTAAATAATGACGAGGAAACGAGGACAAGAGACGAATAAGAATAAGAATAAGAATAAGGAAACGACGAGGACAAGAGACGACGATGAATAAGGAGCGAGCGACAAAGAGAAAGACAAGTCGCGAAGACAATGTGAGACGAACAAAATGCAACAAGCAAGGAGCGAAAACAAGAACAAAAGCGCGCCAAATGCACAAGAAGACCAAAGACAAAGGGGAACACAAGTCACGAAGAAAAGGCAAGAGAAAAGACCATTCACCAAGCAGAAGACGAAAGACAAAGACAAGCCGTCAAGCAAAACGAAACCAGTGATACCAGAACACAACCAGCACAAAACTAGCGAAACCAAAAGCAGGAGAAGAATCACGAAGAAAGCAGACCAAGAAACGAAAAGTAGGAAGAAATAGACGACAAGGAGAGACGCCACATACCAGTTTCTCTCGCCGCCGAGGCAGAACTGTTATATAGATGAGCGGTTCCTGTGGAGCGGTTAGCATCGTGAAAAGACGAGAGGCAAGACAGAGAGAAGGAACGTCATGGGAAGAAAAGGCAACAAACAAATGAGGACATCGAGTAAAAGACCAGATAGAAAGGAAAAGCGCAATGATAGAAAGCCAGAATATTGAGTCGACTCACCATTCGCATGCGCATTATAATCCACAAACACCGGCGGCTCCGGTATCTGAGCGCCGGTCCCATACTCTCGGACAAAATTCTGGATATCCCCGTCCAGGTCCATTTGTTCGAGAAATGTGCGCCAGTTTTCGCACGACTGTGACAAGGGTTAGTACGATGAAGGAGTAAGGGGAGAGAAGGAGAGAGAGAGCAGAGAAAGAGAAAGAGAAAGGAAGCGAGAGAGAAAGAGATGAAACAGAAAAGCCGCAACAAAAGACTTCGCACCTCATCATCCTTGACACAAACCGTCGAAACCGCATTCGCATACGCCCATAGCAAATCCTTCACAACCTCCCCCCTCTCCTCCTCCACATCCTGAAATGAATCACAATACCCCCTCCACGTCTCGACCCACCTTCCATATTGTTCTCTATACACCCCGGTCAAATCTCGTGCTTCCTTTTCGAGCTGCCCGACGCCACCCTTGGCTCGATCCAGCTTTAGTCGCAATTTCTCCAAGTCCCGACCCTGGACGAGGGAAGATTGGGCGGTGTATGAATTGATCCTCATGCACTCCTGTTCGTATCTCTCTCTCGCTTTATCCAATGTACCTTTCAAATCTTCTCTCTTCTTCAATTCACGTTCGACTGGGCCGGTACAATCCTTTTTGAACGCCAAAAGCTTCGCATGAAGATTCGTGGTAGGTAATTCGAGGTCGGTTTTTATTGAAGAGGCCAATGTGAGGTGATACGAAGATTGTTGCGTCGTTTCGTGAAGGATGGATGTCAGGGCCGAACGGAGTTCGCTGTAATGTAATTCAGCATTCGAACAAAGGATGGATCAAAGAGCAAAGCTCGAGAATAGAAGCGGCGAAGCTCGTCAAGAAAACAGCGAAGCGAAGGGAATAAAAAGACATCAACGAGACGACTCACCCTATCTCATCCTTCCCAAGGATCCCCTTCCCCAGTCTTCCTAGTCTTTTCGCATAGTCCTCCTCGATTTGAGCGCGCTCTTTCCTGCGAAGGAATTAGCATTGTCTCTGAAAAGCAAACGAGCGAAGCGAGCTAGCTCTTTCGGGCAGCGAACAAGCATTTGAAGAAACGAGCGCAGCAAAGCCACGAAAGCAAAGCGAAGCCTCGTCACGAAAACAGAGCAGAATGAAAGCCGTCACGAAAGCAAAACAAAGCGCAGCCCGTCACGAGAAGAAAGCAAAAGCGCAGCGAGCTTGCGAAGCCCTCAAAGAAAAGCGAAGTCCAAGAGAACAAGAGAAGAATAAAGAGAGAAACAAAGACAACGTACCAAAAAGCCCTCAACTCCTCCACAGTCCTTATTGCCCCCCTCAATCTCGCAAAAAGCACCGATGGACCACTGGTCGAGCCGCCCCAGAAGGCGTTGGCAAAGTCGAGCGGCGAAGCAGCTGGCGCGCGAGGCTGTCCTGGTCGAGACGGGTCGTAAGGGGAAGAAGCATCGTGGCCTGTGAAGGAAAGATTAGATGGAGAAAGTAAGAAAAGAGCCAGGAGATTAGACGAACCGTATTGAGAATATGTATCGTCGGGGTCATGCGCGAACTGCGCAAGGGAGGTCGTAGACGCTTGTCGTCGCGCTGTCATGGCTTTTAGGTCGTCTTATTAGAAATTTTGCGGTGCTCTTCGTCGTGAGCTGCTGATATTCCTGGAATATCGTTTCGTCGTCTGGATTTCGTCGGCTCGTCTTCAGTAGATTATCCTGGATGCCTGAAGCCCAATTAGCGAATGCTGAGCATCCAGGGGAGACGACGCACCCTTATTCCTCCGCGGACCCCGGCCGATTTCTGTTTCGGAATTCGGAATAGGATTCTTGGCGTAAGTATTTGGTGACGAAACCCTTGGTCTGTGACGCTGGACAATGTCTGGGTCCAGGTATATGCTATGCAACGCTAATGCGATGATAGAGAGAAGGGAATTGCGATGCGATGTAAACGGGAAATAATAGTCGATGGATTAACGGGAAATGCGATTCGTGCTCGAGATTTGGGTTATGGAGCAGTAGCGACCTCGAATGACAATTCTGCTGGGAGACTCAGCTTGCTAAACCAAGGACGAAGGAGATTAGGACGCGCCTTGGTCTGACAGACCCTGTCCTGCTTTTGGTTTCTAGCGTCTCCTCTTGCTTCCGCTGAAATCCTGGTCTCTGCTAATTGTCTCTCGTCTGCCAAATTCGTCTCCGCAAATATCGTCTCTGTATCTTCCAACCGTCTCTCCTCTGACTGTTCCTGTTTTCGTGGTCCAAATCCGTGATTATCGTCGTCCAAACCAAAGCGGTGATTATTGGGATATGACAAGCAGTATTATGCGAGAACTGGTGTATCGGAGCTAGCAGAAAGCGAGCGAAACCGATGGTAGGAGCAACAAAAGCTGAAGCAGTGATGAATGTGCAGGAGAGCTTCAACGTCGCGTGAAGCGCTTGCGTAAGCGGAGGCGGTGGTGACGCATTTGAGTTGCGAGACTCAACGGCTTTGGATTACGTCGGTGGCCGCGTAGCGGTCTTTCTCGTTGAGGTCTTGAGATGGTTGGAGATGTTTCGGATGAGGATAATACTTTGTGTTGATGATATTGTATAGCTCAAGTGTCCGTGGTGGGCCGAGAGAATTCACGTTGGGAAGGCCGGCCCATTTCATTGATGTCTGTTCTCTTATCCATGTTTTGATAATACTGAGACTTGAGTTCAATTCCCAGTTCCCCAGATTTCTTCAGGCCTGCGGCGCCAGGACTATTTGAGTCTCCCCTAGCCATGTCAAACTTCCCTGAGCGCTTCAGTTGCCCTATAAAAATAGTAAAAGTAGTTAGTGCTGCAATATACATAGTCCACCAGAGAAACTTCATGCTTTTTACCGCCGCAGATTTTCAAGATTTCATGAGCAAAAAGAGTTCATTATTACTAGAAAACAGACGAGAATACGGACGAGAGCAAGTTACCATCTCTTTAAGTCAGTGTTCATGGACCTATTATTGCTCATATCTGGGAGGACACGAGTACTGTAAAAATATGACCTTAAGTTCAGTAACGCCGTAACGGGCACCCTGAACTCACTTCCTACCAGTGTTCGTAACACGTAACAGCCGGGTCTGAACTGACATTTTTCGAGCTGCGTAATGTTTCAGGGCTGCCGGAGCGGCCGGCTACGCCGGCACAGGCCAAAATGAACTGAACTTCAAGCCGTAACACCAATTTTCGGCGGCTGAACTGACTTCCGGCCAAGTTCAGCCGTAACGCGTAACAATGGGTGAACTTAAGGTCATATTTTTACAGTACCTTTTATCTACTTGTGTAGAATGACTTTATCACTCTACGTCGAGGACCAAAGCTCCATACCCGGAGACTCCATTCCACACCCACAGACTAACCTCTTCAAGATGGCGGCATTGTCAATAATCTCGGCTCATAATAACACGTCCAACACAGTAAATTCCATTCCATGACCCAATACATAAACTGAACAAACAACACGCACAGTATACATACATAAGTGCTATATAGCAATAAAAGAACTTCAACATGTCGCAGTGACAATCCAGACACCGGCTAAAGATGAGCATCAGTGGATCATCTCGAATCAGACACTCGGAAGTACCTGCCCCTCCCGGAACCTGCACAATGTATCAGCCGCTGAACGGAACAAGAATTGGGACTCACATCTCCTTGGGTCCACCTTTTTGCAATGTATCACATCAGCCGCTGAACGGCACAAGAATTGAAACAACATACCATTGGGCAGTCCAAAGCTTTCCATCTATGATTCAAGTTACCTCACTGTCGTGAAATACAACGGAGAAAGGACTTACTATATGTTGCAGTGAGCCCACCAGTATAAATCGCGGTAGAGGACCAAGCAGCAACACCGCTGCATGTACCAGACCCAGGCGACGACGTAGCTGTCGAGGTCGGCGACGTCGTTGTACCAGTCGGGGTTCCACCTCCCATGTTGCTACGAATATTATCCCACATACTGTTCGGATAGCTAGAAAGGCCCTGTCAGCCAACATCAGATAATTGCCAATATTGCAACATACTTGATATGGTTCAGAGTACTATCCATGGCGCCAAGCACATTCTGAATGACTTGAACCAATGAATCTGCACCCTGTTTATCGGATGAGAGCTAATAGCATTTAGCACCATGTCGGGAGTTGAAAATGATTGCATACATCCCAAAACATCGATCCAGCGAGCCCCTTGGCATTCATGTACTGTGCCTTCAGTCTAGCAATGTTCGGCGTGTCGTATGAAACTAATTCTTCTGTGGCCGAGTTGTAAGAATATGACGCCACATTGACAGTATCCTCAATAACACTAGCACCCGCAACTAGAAAACAAGTCAATAGATGTCGGTGTAGCGGAAAAGAAGGGCCGACAAGGTAGAACATTGTAATTGTAGACACCAGCCTCAAAGGTTCCAGGTCCAATCTAGATGAATGTTCGTGAAAATTATCACAGGAAAAAAATCGACGTACACCATTGTAAGGTTGGCCAAGACCAGCTGTATTCTCGAAAGCCCGCCCATAAAGAGGAATACCTGAGACATATTCAACGATCCGCAAGACAAGAAGAAATCGGTAGATAAACCCATGCTGATTTTTGAGGCCGTGGCGCCAGCACTGAGATAATGAGAGACGGCGGCATCGGTGTTGACACCAGTTCTAGCGCCACCGTACAAATTGGCCATGTTATCTGAGAAGGTTAACCAAGAACCGGCGTAATCGTAAGCCTGAACCAATTCAACAACAAGTCAAAACGATGATGAGAAAGTAGTCACCATCAGATTCCAGTAGCTCAAAGCGGCATTCATCTGAGGGACAACAAGGTTCGCATAGTTAGCAGCTCCAGCAGAGACAGCAGCGGTCTGGAAGGATGGAGCGTCAGCAAAATTCTTGAACATAGCGAACGAATGAACATGAGAACATAGAAGAAGCAACTACAAACAAGGAAGCAAGCTTCAGATCGAGCCTGCTCGTTCAAGTCCAATGCCAAAGCAGAAGGATATAAAACCATGGAAATAGGACTGACGATTTGGTACGGCGTTGTATCCCCCTTTTTTGCAGCGAGCGCATCAAAGGCTGATCGTAAGGCACTCAAGAGATCAGCGAATCCTTGCCCCTGCGCCGCGTTTGCAGGGTATTCGTAGTCGATATCGCTGGAACAATCAGAAAAATTTCTTCGGGGCAGATTGGACGCCCTACATTCCATCGAAGCCGTAATTTTCAACCATCGAGACGGCACTGGTAACAAACGCAGCCCGAGATGACGCCGAGGTCACAAAGTTGAAGTGACCTGACGAAAGATAAGAATCGCAGAGCAAACACCAGTAAGCTACTCACCAGCCTGCGCATAAGTCCATCCACCGACGGAAAGCAGAACCTTTAAATTGCGGTGGGCCAACTTGAGAAGACTGGGTCGAGCTTTCAGAAAGAAGAATAGCCAATTGCAGAGGCAATACTCACTACATCTGCTTCAGGCATCCGTAGAGATTGTTCCCTGTCTCGGACCACGAGTCGGTAGCAAAGTGCAGCTACAAAGAGCGTCACGATGAAGTTATAAAGCTTGAGACTGAACTCACCTGCGTGTCGGCGTATGTATCCGAGAGGGCAATGATTCCAGTGTCTGGGCTGACGTCCGCGAATGCGTAGATGATGTGAGTCAGCTGTGAGGGAATAATGCTCTGTGGCGCTGATGAATGTGTTCAGCAAGGGATGCACATGATATTGAGCTCGGCGTACGGAAATTCTAGTCAAAGTATTAATGCATGAAGTCAGCAAGGAATCTCGCGACTTACCCTCCCAGTAGTATATGGCGACCAATTGGTATAATAGCCCATGGACACTTTGCCGGTTGCTCGTTTTTCGAACATATTGGTAGTTTGATTATTGAAGGTTCCATTAAAGTTGTCGGGGCGGTGCATGATCTGAGTGGCCTGGACATAGGAAAACCAAGAGGAAGCGGCGAGGATCGTAACGGCGAGGAGCGACAAGGGCGCCATGAGGGGAGGCTGATATTGAACCAAAATAACAGCGTCTCTTTTGTATCGCGATTTTGTCCGAACCAGGCGCACATGGAATACAAAAAGATCAAGAACAGGCTCGTGAAAACTCGCGGATATCATTAAGATCCACGGACAGCCTCATGGTGGCTTCAGAGCAAAGGAGAAAACATGGGAACATATCGTTAGGTCGACGTGGCGAAGGTGGCAACCAGTTGATGTGTAGATAAAGAGAGTCATCCGAAACTAGCTTTCTCGAGCGTCCTGGCGCGTCCTGGCACCGATAGGTAGGCCAATTGCACCTAAATTGCTAGACTACCGAGATTTTGCAAAGAAGAGCGTCACAGGACTGGCCGTAGTAGTTGAAAAACATTATCTTGCCCAGGATACAGTGTCGTCTGAGTGAAACTACACGCTTGGCGAGTCGAATTGCATGCGTTCAGCAAACGGAGGTCGAGATCAAGCGGTGAATAAACCAGAGCAAACACGCTTCATTTCTCTAGTTTCTACTGCGAATTACACTGGACGCTCGCGTACTTCTCGTACAAAGTTACCCAAAATCAACCTTGTGAACATAATCGACTCCACTTTTCTTTTGATGGAAGGAAAGTGTTCCTCATGGATTGCATTGAAAATATCTGGTGACCCCGCGATTGATAAAATGCAGCTTTCTTTCGCTACTACATCCAGCCAATCATTCTATATCCGGCCCGCAAGCGTGCGGTTCAAGTTGATCTAACATTCAATTTCCAGCATCGATACTTGACCCGGCCCGCGGTCGTCAGAAACCAGCAGAAACCCTCTTCCTCGCTCTGCTTTATCTTGCCCTCCAATTCTCCGTTATCTCTGCACTACGAATAACAGAGCCTTATCGGATAGTCAACTATAGTCAATCCAGCACCGCCCTGATCACAAGGGCCTAAACAAGACCGCAAATTCGACGCCCGAAATCCAATATTCATACAATGTCGTCCTTGGTGTTACAGCATCTCGATAACGTGCAGGCCTGAGCTAATAAAGGTGTCCTGGACAGCTAGGCAAGGCTCAATCGAGCACAACAAAGCCAGACGATGGAGAAATGCAAATACTTTAGGAAAACGACGACATCAAAGACAGGAACAATAAAAATGCAGTATAATGAATGATGATAATTGGAGGAGGGGATTTGAATGAATGACGGTCGCGGACGAGAATGTGGACGTCGGTTGGTATGGTGGAAGTGAAGAAGAAGAAGAGAAACCACATGAGGAAGATATTGGTGTACAAGAATGTCTCTTGAGATGGGGGATCAAGCCATCTTCAGGATGACTGTCTGCGAAAGACGTCCCTCTTTTTCTGGACTGTCAAAGGACGCGAATCGACGTCGGTGATACAACAGTGCTCCCTGGCGGAGCACCATTCCCACAGGTACGCACTCTAGAAGCTGTCAGGGTCTCATAGCAGATGAAGAATCAGTGGCGCACCTTCAAATTTCAATGTTTCCACTACGATCGTGACCGCCCGGCGTGTTCATTGACCGGTTCGAACAGAGAACCTCCTCCAGCTACTTCTATACGTCCACATAGATTAGTACAGGCTCCCCCACTCCCTCGATTTCAGGGATAACACATTTCAGATCAAACGCCTTTGCGAGAACAATCTTGAATATCTTTTGGACATTTATTGATGCTGATGTCGAGCAAAATATCAATGAAGCGTGCATCGCGCGTGCAAATCGTTTTGCCTTCGGAACATCTTCGTTAGGGACAGTGATGCTGAAGGCGAATGACCGGTACGGACCTGTTTGGTGATCTCCTCTTGTTCGTCCCGAGGAAAGGTGGCAAATTGGTCAAATTTTGTACCAATCAGGAATGGTATAGCAGTCTGGTCAGAAAAGATGAGTGAAACGTGGCCACATCGAGGATCAAAAGCGACGCACCTTGTTGAATCCGCGCGCCTGCCGATACCATTCTTTCACCGAATTCAACGTTGACTTTCGTGATAGGTCGAACATGAATAGAATTGCTACCGCGTCATTGCATACGAGTGGTAGCATATTCACAAACTCTCGCTGACCCCCAAGATCCCATATTGAAAATGTGATGGTTGTCCGCCGAACAGAGATTGTTTTCTCCATGAAATTGACGCCTGTAGAGGTCAGAGAACAGAAAGGGGTCTGCAATATTGACTCACCCAGCGTCTGGATATAATCCTCATCAAAACTGCCCTCCACATATTTGACCATGAGACTGGTCTTGCCTATTTGCGAGTCACCAACCATCCCAACTTTGATTACAACACTGGCAAGGCGATCTTCAGTTCATGTAGCAGGATACAGGGGCGTTACATACCTGTTCTTTTCGTCGTTGTTTTCGAGATGAGGATGCAGGCCGGCAGTGGCTGTCGACGAAGTTGATGTCGACGAGGATGCAGAATTCATGATCCAGCCAGATCTTGGACTGGAATATACCACAGAGCAATTATAAAGGAGTGATTAGGGTCAAAAAGAGACCAGAGATTGTCGTGGGGGATTGGAAAGAGAAGGAACAAAAAAGGGAAAAGAGAAAGAAAGACGCGTCCTTGATTTTGCCTGGCGATGGAGGTTATGAGCCGGCCGTTGCCCGTGGTCGATTTCTCAACGGTACCGTCGCCGTGGTGGACAAATCCTGAGACGGCGTCACTGTCACAAACCGTGACAAGCGTTTCCGATCGCTCTCATTTGAATCTATCGCTAAGCTCTACCATCGACGAGCTATTATATATCCTTGGAATTCCAAAGCTACCAAGAGCAAGACGTGAGATTTCCACCAGCGCCGACATCTAGTGCTGCTATGTACTAGCCAAATCCGACCTGGACAAATGTCAATTCCGAGGTCGCTGGGAGAATTTCATGGACGAGCTTTCCTTGGCCTTGCTTCACGGTCTTCGTCTATTGCATCGATGGGAACCTCGCCCTGGTTTTTGATCTCTTTTTTGATGCTAAGCTGAGCTTAACCAACGAGCAATTCCCATGTCCTGATTGTGGGCCTTATATCTTCACCGTTGCGGGATACATTATCAACAATTATTGCCCTGATGTTTCTTCGCCCTTTGCTCATTTTTGTCATTGTCGCTGCCACAGTCGCTGAGCCCATCCAGGTTCGGCAGACGACTAATACGAACGCCCAGATCAACCATATCATCGACGAACTATCCATTAGCACTCACGCCAGTATCCCATCCCTTGGTCAGCCTGGAATACCAGAGATTGCGCGCAACTAATATCATTTTAGATTTGCTGCTCGCTAGTCACCATCTATCCGACTTCACTGTTGCGCCGCAGTTCAGGTCACTGGTAACTGCGTTCAACACTTCGACCCGTAAATTCAACACTGTTACGGCCAGCACGGGATCTACCACCGTCAGACCGACAAATGACGAGGTCAACTTCTCGTATGCTGCGGTTATCACGTTCGTACCTGACCGGTTGTCTGCTCGTCGCTAACAGTTGCGGCAGTCTTGTGAGCACTGGCCTTTCTGGTCTCAATCCGACCAATGTTCCAGGTTTTGCATCCTTCATTGCCACCTTGGACCCTGCCATTGCCAATTCAATCGCCGCGCTCGGTGCTGTCATGCCCAACTCTATCGCCATCTCAAACATCATGTGAGTTGTGAACAATCTCATTAACTGGTGGACTGAGCCATTTCCATAGGATGAGAGATGCCCGTCAGTTTCTATTGCAGGAAGGCTTGAACCAAACATATTCCGCCCTTGGCTTCGCCTAGCACAAGCCCCCATTTGTTGATGCGAACCTTCTCAGTTGAATATATCACGTTTCACAAGTTAGCTCGGATCAGTGATTGACCATTCTTCAAGAGTGGATCACATCCATTTTTGCAGTTAATTAAGGCCAGGAACATCTATAGCACTTAGATCTTTGAGCTATATGCTAGCTTTGCACTTAAAAGTTGTCTTTGTCTCTACTAGAAATAGCTAGATGAACTTGTTGGAAGAATTTATAAAAGCGGCTCAGACACCATTCTTCTTGATCAGTTCATTCTAATCCTCTAGCGTCAGCTGATAATATGTCTCACAATATACAGCTCACTCATATCACACACTCGGATCTCAAGCTGGATAATAAAACAGCTATTGAGATTTCAGTACTTCCTTCTATTGTTCAGGATCTTGAGGAAGTAGAGGACTCTGCAGAAGATCATCCTATCAGTATGGTTGCTATACTTTGTATCTTCTATCAAATTCTAATGATTTCTATAGTCACTGCTCAGGATGTTACAACTCGCCTCATCTCCCTTGAGGATGATCCCTCACTTCCAATTGTTACATTCCGTTTATGTTTGCTTGGACTTGGCCTTGCCTCATTTTCAGCAATATTGGCACAGATATTTGTATGTATACAATAACAAGTCTATGAATTCAACTCATGTTTCCATAGTATTTTCGACCTCAAGTCATTTCCATTAGTGGAATGTTTCTTCTCATTATCAGCTATGCATTGGGGAGCACACTTGAAATTATAGTGCCTGGTCCCTACAACAAATATCCTTGGCTTAAAACTTCAAACACTTCATTCTGGAGATTTATGAATCCAGGGCCATATAGTGGGTCTAATGATACATCAAGCTATATTATATGTACTCAATAGGACATCAGATATCAAAGAGCATGCTGCTACTACTATCCTTGCTGGGACAGCTGCAACCTCAGCTCTAGGAATCAACATTTTAGCAGCAGATGCTCTTTATTATGGATTTGAACCCAATGCTGCTCTTGGCATTTTTACACTTTTAGGCAGCCAGCTTTTAGGATATTCCTTTGCAGGAGCAATGCAATCATTCCTTTTGTATCCAACCTATATTTTGTTTCCGCCACTGATTGTGGGAGTTCAAGTATTTGATTGTTTTCAGTAAGCAGATATTATCTCATTTCAGATTTCACTCATGGATTTGCTTCTAGCCGAGATCCACATGCAATATTGCATAAAAAACGGATCAAGGTATTCTGGCTAGTTGTTGGCATGATATTCCTGTGGGAATTCATTCCACAGTTCATTGCCCCCACAATGACTGGCATCAGCATATTTTGTCTCGTGAATCGAAATAATGCTTGGTTCACACGAATTTTTGGCAAGTGTTTAGAATATCATTCTACACAGAATATCAACAAATATTTATTCAGGTGGAACCTCAAATAATGAAGGTCTAGGATTATTTTCCATTTCCTTGGATTGGAATTATATTACAGGAGCATCTGGATCAATGGTAATACTTCATCATTATCAGATCCATTCCACTTATCATTTTACTAGTACAATCCATTGTCTATGCAAATGTCTCTATATTTTGGCACTTTGATCTGCATGTAAGGTTCTAGCAATTTGCATGTCACAGAGTCTAATTTTCTATGGTAGTATCAGCTCTTGTGCTCTTTATGCTAAAAATACTTGGAAAGCACAGAATTTTCCCTTTCTATCTCAAGCACTTTTCAATGAAGATGGAACACTGTAGGTTTCAGCAGTATCATTCTCCTTGTCTAAATCTCTGGCTTTTAGATATGATGAACTTGCTATTTTGGACAGTCATTTTCGTCTGATCCCTTCCCAACTAGCTGAACAGGTAAGCCAGATAAAAATTAAAAGAATAGAAAGTTGACATCTGTAGGGACTTCCATGGCTTGCCCCTACTAATGTTCTCAGTGCTATTGCACTTAATTTAAGCATTGGAGCCACTGTCTCACATGTTATACTATGGTATTGGAAAGATATAAAATTGGCAATCAAAGAATATCGAGTGAGTTTATTCTGCTATTTACAATCAACACCATTGATTCACAATTTTATGGTAGCATGACAATATCACTGATCTTCACTTTAAAAAAATGAAGGTATACAAAATTATAAATATCTCTTTGGTTCATATCATTGAATCTCTCAATATTTAGGTGTATCGTGAAGTACCATTTTATTGGTATTGCATTGTATTTGTTGCAAGCTTTACAATGGCAATAACAACAACACATTTTGGAGCTTCTGAGCTACCTTGGTGATATTGCCCTCTATTGACAATTATTTCTCTAATTCTAATCATAGGTGGGGCCTGATAATTGCTATTGTTATATCAGTTTTATTTCTCCCCTTTCTAACATTATCAGAAGCAATTACCAGTATGTCCAACAATATCAGTTTATTTGATATTCAACATATTCTAGGCTTTGCTCCTAATCTTGACAGCTTGATTCAAGTATGTTTTTTTTTTTCATGTTTTGCTTTTTGACGAATTGATATTTTGTAGATGATTGGAGCTAGTATATTTCCTGGAAATCCTCAAACCAACATGTATTTTACATTGTATGGGTCAACAACATTATATCAAGCTCTTGGATTTTTGATTGACTTGAAATTGGTAAATACAATTTGAAATTTTATTTTTTAATATTGAGCTTTTTATTAGGCACAATATCTCAAATTGCCTTTCCGGATCTGCTTTTTTCTTCAATGTATTGGCACCATTATCGTAAGTTATTGTGCTGATAGAGAGATTTCATTATTAACTTTCTTCAAGGGAGCAATATTGAATTATATCATAATGAAAATCATAATTCATAATGAACATGATATTCTACTCAGCATTCAAGGATCTCATTTGGTATTACTTTTTTGCCTTTTATTCAACAGCTTACTTATTTGATTTTACAGTGGTCCGGACAACAAGTACAGGTAAAGAAATATAAAGAAATATTCAACAAACTTTTCATATTTTCAGCTTTTCAATGCCTATGCTGTTACTTGGGGAGCTTTGGGCAAGTATTTATATTCACCTCAAAGCCAATATAGTGTCAGTGATAATTTTCTTCCAATGTTATTCATATTTATTAGGTTTATAGATTGTGCCTTTCTGCATTGTTATTGGAATATTTATTCCAATACCATTTTGGATTATTCATCAATACTGGCCTCAAACAAAAGCCAATCAAGTTCTTACACCTGTAATCTGTTGTAAGTTTTTTTGAATTTTTGAATTACCTCACTATATTATTTGCAGATGGCATTGGATTTTTGAGCATTGGTATCAACAGCTCAGTTTTTGTGGCATTTATTCTAGCTATTATTTTCCAATTCTATTTGCGAAACTATCATCCAGCATGGTTTCAAAAATATAATTATATTATAGCTGCAGGTCTTGATGGAGGAACACAGGTATTAAATTACTCAAATATCTATCATGAATATTGACTAGCCTTCTGTAGATTATGGTTTTTGTCAGTACATTTGCCTTAAATGGTGCAGGGGCCAAGTCAGTGACAATGCCAACCTGGGCATTGGTAATTATTTTCATTATTGAAGCACACAGCTTCTAACATCCAACAAACAGAATCCAATTGGAAATTCAGACTACTGTTTGGATACAAGTTGAATATTTTGTCACACTATTTAATAGCTTCTTTATACACTATGGGTCCTTTATACAGCAGTCCTCGAAGGGCATGCAGGTTCAGATAAATCTGTGCAGATCAGAGCAGATACCATGCAGATACCATGCAGATTCAAAATTTGAAAGTTGAGAATTCTTTACAGTTTATTTTGATGGGATTTCTCCTAATTGGGATATTTGGTGCATCAAAGATCCAAAGATGACATTGATCACATGTGCTTTGGTTTATTTTGTTTTTTCTTGCTGTCAAAGCCATGTTCAGCTAAGGCATGGGTAAAAATATCTGTGGATTATGGCATCTCGAACAGAGCCTCATAGGGGCTTTTCCAATGTGTCCTGTGATTTCTCATGCCAGATGCAAACACTGGCACTGGCACCACAGATTCACATCCATAATCATATACCCAAAGGAATCTTAAAGAACCCAGCAATGAGTCCATATTCAAATGTGATAAAAATGGACAGTTCATCAAAATCATGCAGTTCTGAAGATCCTCATCATCCTCATCATCTGACAACAGTTTATCAGACAATAATTCAGATGTCTCCCCAGCCAGTGCTTCCAAGTCTGCTGGAAAATCCCCAGAAACACCCTATACCACCATCAAAAAATCCTCCCTTGTCTCTCAACTGCTTAATGGTGTCTCTAACATACAGTAATCTATGTGTTCAATCATCAGGCATGGGATGGTCGGCCATATGATGATATGGAATTTGACCTTACAGAGGCTGAGTACATTGCTAGCAAGCAACTGGTGACTCATTGGGCTTGCTCTAGCAGTGGGGGTCAGAGAGGCAATAAATTGACTGACAACGAGGAGCATGGCAAATGACAGCTTTGTAAATATTTGGAATATATCAGTTGTCTCAATGAGGCTTGTCAGTATTCCATCTGTCCTGCTGTTTATAACAAGGAGGCTCAGAGACTACAATTTGTTGAACCATGTCCTTTATGCAAGTCAGAGCTTTAGTTGCACCCTTGTCCAGTGAGAGCAACAATCTATACATGGAAAGGCAGCAGACATTATTAAGGCTAGGGTCATCACAACTATGACTGCCTTTTGCAGTCTTCATTTCACTGCAACCAAAGAAGCAAAATTGGAGAAGTGCATTGCTGGCAATGCTCATGCTGGAGCTCTCTCCTTGGTCATTGATGCTCCTGGTCACAAGTTGGTGGTGAGGATATCAGAGCTCAGAGCTTATGAACACTGATTGAGTCTGGAAAGAGCAGGAGAAGGTTCAAAAAAAAAAGATGAATATCAGTGCCAGCAATGACTTCATGGTTGATTTTGTGTCTTTTGGCTTGTTACTGATAGGTGTGATCAGTAAGGTAGGAGATATCCAAACCTCACTAATGACATCTGCCAAGTGTGACAATGTTCTGATTGGACAAAAATCATTGTAAAATGCTGGGAATATTTACACGCACCTGTAGCCAAAATTGGCTTCCATAGATTTTATCTAAAACCTGTCCCAAAGCTCTATGCTGATGCCTGCTATGGCATGTGAAAATTTGAGAAAGATATTATCGAAACTCTATTTTATCAGATCTAAATCATCAAACAATTTCTCCATGGGAGCCAAAACCTGATATGTGCTCAGCCAGCTCAATCTAGCCAAAGGTGTCAAAAGGGCTGCTGAGGGGGTTGTCCCCATGCAAGCCCAAGTGCCAGAAGGTCAGGGTCAACAATGAAGAGATGGTTAAGGTGCATCAATTGCTTCTCCTTTCTTGGCTCTTCAGACATGGAACCTCAGGAAAACCTTCCACCAGTTATTCTGAGAGCTGAATCCCTGATTGTCATCGATCCTCTGACACCGAGGAGCCTAGATGCATCATCTTCTCATGGCCATTTCAGCTTCTTTCAGCTCCCTTCCACCCCAGAAGCTCCTTCACATGGACCAGAACATTCTCACATCAAATTCATGCTCCCAGGTAGCTCACCATCACATAAAACCACAATAGAGACTGTCCTTGATGAGGATGATTTTAATGGACACAATGATGGCTCAGTCCTTGATTTTGAGCAATATGAGACATTCCTAGGAGACTGGTGATGATTTAGATGAGGAGGAGTCTATTTACCAGTGCAATCTGCCTGGAAATGACAGTGAGCTTGACCTTAGTTTGCCACTGGTTTCAGACACATCACTCAAGCCCTCAGTATGTGATGGTCATCAATGAGAAGCACTGACTCTTCAGAAAGCTCAAGAAGCAACCAAAGATCTCAAAGTCTTCATTTGGGGTGAGTCTCATGGCAAAGGTGGTCATTATAAGGATCTGATATTTGATCCATTTGTACACCATAAGCTCGAAGGCATGTGTGTGCTACTCAACCTTCATATCAGCAAGAAATTGGTCGCCTACAGCAAATGGAGACTGTCTGCATTATAGGCATCCATCAGAATCAGTAACAATTTGCATAACTATGCCTGAGTCCTCTGTCAACTTGCATGCACTTACATTGATAACTGAACCCTTCTCCTAATCAATCCTTATGGATCTTGGAACCAGTCAATGCTCACTGATGAAGGCCTGCTCAATGATGTCAAGCTCTATCTCCAGGAGCTTGGCAAGGAGACTGCAGCTGAGAAACTTGCCCAGTTTCTTGCTAGCCCAGAAATTGTTGCAAAGCATGGAATTTCATGGACCATCAGTGTCTGCACAGCTTGTTGCTATCTCAATTTCCATGACTATCATTTCACATACCCCAAAAAAATGACAATACTCTGATGGACATGTTGAGTTTAAGGTATAATGTCATAATGATGAAAACTGGATAGACTGGGATTCAAACCACAGATCTTTCAAGTCTTTGACCTCAAACATGAGTGTGCTAACCATTGCATCATCAACCCAAACCCAAGTGTGGCTCCAAGTCCAACAGACATGAGCAGGATGATGTCATTCATTAGAGACAACATGATCATGGTCAAGTCACTCCCACAGTCCAAATGTAGGGTGTCAGAGTTTGCCTTACAAGGCATACCTAAGGGGTCATATATCATCCTGGATCCTGTGGAGCAGTACCTGAACAATTTGCCAGAAGGAGAGGAACCTAAACAGGTCCTTGTCGCAAAGGAATCACATTCCCTGCGAACCTTGTATCCAATAGTGAATGGAGTGGCAAAATGTGAAACTACTATAGATAGTTGATTACAATTGGTGTTATAACAATTATTCTTTGCCTTATCTGTGCTGAGACTTCATATTAAACAGTGTCTTTGTACTGTCTGGTTTTCACCAAGTCACTTGATCACATGTGAACATGTTATTGTTTGTTGTTTGGCTACTTATCTCTGCGCGTCCGATTGAGTTTTGCTCACAGAGTAAGTTACTGAGTTTCCCGAGCATTGAGTATTTATCCTATGTTTCGACCGAGTAGTGCAGCCTGCTTACAGATGGTTTACTAGTAGAACCACTGCGTTGGTTGTTATGTTTCCCATTGAGTAGTCAAGCAAAGCACTGTTCAAACGCTGTTGCTGGATCCTTCTAGGTGCTTGCTTCATGATCGGCACTGGTACTGGTACTCTTCTAGACAAGTCAGAACTCCTCTCTAGGCAAATAGTGTCCCATTCATAATCAGGAAAGACAGTCATATTTACTAGATATGCTGAAAATACAGGGTGGAACGTTTCCAACCCTATTAACGCAGGTGTCCTCATTGTGATGCACTCCCCCATTGGGACCTATCAGAAATAGATGTTTGAGACTGGGCTGCAGTGGCTGGAATACTGCTCTTGAATCTGTCAAAGATAAATCTCCATGTCTCAATAATATCCCAGAACATACTGATGATTGTCTCTTCCTCACTGGTGCCATAGGCATTCACATAGCTCTCTTGTTTGTAGACATTCCATGTAGGATTGTGTTCAGGAAAGTCTTTGAGAGTACATGCTCCCTGCACAAGCATCAGCAGAAATCTCAAACTAGCAGCTGGACGAACCTTCATTTCAACCAGAGCGACAAGACATGGAATGACGCCATTCCTGATCTTCAACACCTCTGAGAATTAATACAGGTGAAGATTGTGCTCCTTCATCCATAAATCAAGTTTTGCTTGCGTGTCATTGAACCAAAGGTTTACCCTGACTTGGGTGCTCTTTGATGTGGCTGGAATGGTCTGGGGATCAATTGTGACTATTGTTGTTTGTCTCTTCCGGCCCTCTTGTGGTTCTGAGGCTACTTGCTGGCAGAATGGCATTTGAATGAGAATTTCAAAATGTTGAAATGTAGCACTTTGCTTTAGTAATGAGGCAGATATTTGCATGCTGCAGTTCATCTTTGTTGTTATCAAACAGTATCTTTATAGCAGCTCATTGAGATGCTGAGAGCCAATGGGGTGGCTTGATTGAGTTGCCTGCCAGTTAGATGCAATACAGCATCCTGAAGTCCCATCAGATTATTGACAGTTTCCACAGTTTAGACTCACTGCACATGCCTCGTGTACAGAAAATCTGTCCCAGATTAGCATCCGATTGCAGAAATAATGACAATAGCAGAAGTAGCAAGGATGTGCAGCTCTGCACGAGCTGCCTCCTTTGCATCCAGGGCAATGTTTCGTTAATCAGCATTCGAAAGGTGATTTTTGTTTTGATTGCATCATTAGATTTAGGTATTTGACAGTGAAGACAGGACTGCAGACAGCTAAATCAGCATCGGATACAAGCTTGGAGACTATTCTTTCTTACTCTGCCATTGTCATATACACGTCCTGCACAGTGGTGACCAGTTCCTCACCTGTAGCTGTGTTGTTTTTTGCCAAATTTACCGTGATATCACCAATGATGTATTGCAAAAATCAAGGTGAACTCACAGCCAGGCCAGGGCACTGGGAAACCTATTTGCACCGGCATTCCGGCACCCGCTAATCTTGATGCATGTTACAGGTTGCTCAGCTGTGACTTCTTTGGCTTCTCTCGGCTCACCCCCTGCGTCAGTTAACCATCGATCATTGGTTTCCAAATGCAGCAATGATCACATAGTTACAATCTGTGACCTGTAGTTACTATAAATGGACATTTCAGGAGCTACCAATCTAGGTAATCTCACCGCAGGCAAATCAGGATGCACCATGGAACATGCACCTGAACTGCACTCAACCTGCACTCAACTCGCACCTGAAAATTGAGTCACCAGGTCAAATAATAGATCCGAAACTTGACAGTTGCCATTTTGAGTGAACAATGTTGGAGGGTGTGTGATGCCGAGATGCCAATGACACACCGTGAGATCACCCTATTTTAATGCTTTCTGTACTTTGTCAATCTTCACCAGTCATTAGGGTTAGGGTTAACTGCTCACAAAATTGGCCATGAATGACACCAAACCCTTCAAGGCAAGGAATAACAAATGATGCAATACAAGCAAACAAAAAGCGGACTTGGTGTCAAATCTTTCCTATATAGCCCCTGATCACATCACATGTGGGAAAATGTGTCCAAAAGAAGCACACATTTTGGCAGGTGCAACTTGAGTGCGAGTTGAGTGCAGCCTGACTGCATGTACCACAGGTGCATCATGATTTGCCTGCGGTGTCTAGTGGCGCATCTTCGACCTCCTCATCATCGAGCTCGTCACCTTCCAAATTCTCACCATCTACTTCGAACAAAAACTCTCCGACATCTTCGACGGCAGGCGCAGCTACCTGATCTGGTAAATTCTTCAAAACAGGTGAATTGATGGCGCTCGCCAGCAGTAGTGGGTCTGATACTTTCGCAGATGTTCCATCATGCATCAGCACATCATCTTCCACCTGTGTCAGATCTGCTCCCTTCCAGAGCTTCAGGCAGCAAGCCCAGATAGCCCTTTGGATGAATGCTTGCTTCGCGGCATAGGCAGCGACGCCAGCAGCTCGGTCAGCTTCAAATTCAGGAATCACTGCCCGATCCATTCACCAATTTGCCTTCCACTCAAGGGATATCAGCACTTGTCGCATCTCCTCTTTTAACAGCACCACTTCTTCCCGCCACCTTTGCACCCGGGCCCATGCTTTCGACCATTCGATGCACAGACCTAGAAATGGAATATCAGAATATGTATGCTTTCAGGAATAAAAACTTACCATCTTCCAGCGCCTCATCAGTCAAACACCCAGATGCACCACTTTCTGTCCAAATCCATGACAAAACCTTTCGACTTGTTGATCCTGGCACCTCTGGCTGTAACAGAGCATAGTCAATACAATCGTCACCACCGGTTTCCCCTTGCGCCACTGAATTCCTCTTACGCTTCCTATTTCAGCGCTTTTGCATTTCTTTCTTCGTCTCTTCCACATCTCGCATTGGTTTAACGTCAGAAACTGCCAATTTCTTCCACCTGACCTCATCCAGATTCCCATTCACCAGCTTCAGCTTCGCTTCCCAAGCCGCCTGATAGCGTCTTGTACAGAGCAAAACCTTCTCATCATTCCTGTTGAGTAGAGTCCGAGTCCGAGTCAGCATACCCTGATGCCGGACATTGTGATGTTTGTAGGTCAGAAGCTGGGCCTTGATGAGAAGCTGATTCCAAAGGTTGTCCAGAGAGTCGCGACATTGTGCATCACGCAATCAGATTTCGACGTCGGTAATACCATCAGCGACACCACCTCGAGACCTCTGCGCCTCAGTCAGATCCAAAGGTAAAAGGATTCTCATGTCCTCAGCCATTATAACTTTTCCAGTCTCTGCAGTCTGCAAGTCGTTGAGAAGTTGGACAGTCCCTGGCATATAGACCACCTGAACAGACCGCAGTCTGGTGATAAACCACATGACCTTGTTACGCTTGTTGTTGAGATCTGCAGTCTGCTTCGTCATTGGTGTAGGGCCGAGCAGATGCACTTCTTGACTGAGCCTTCTCCTGGTCATTCAGTTAGCAAATTCAGACATCAGTTCAATTGGAAAACAAACTGTTGCTCCTCTATGTCCATTCCACGAAGCAAAAACTCTGCCGGTGAACACTTGTGCAATCCTGGCATCCCAGCTCTAGCCAAAGTTGCCTCAGCAACAGACAACTCTAGGCACACTTTCTGGAGCATAATCGCTGACAACAGTCAACCCGACATTCGAGCAGGAAGAGAAACTGCTCACAACTCTTCCGAGGTTCATACGGATTCTTGTTGTTTTCTGGATCTGCTTCCCAAGCTTTGACCATAGCTCTCCAGCTCAGGACCTCTTCCAACTGATTGCTAGAGAATGATCTGAATGCTTCCTCCTGTTCCACCAATTCCTCTGAAGCCTCTTCTAAGCGACATAACAACAATTTGGCTGCCAATCTCAGGTCAGTGACACCACAGAGGATAATTCCAGACCGCTTACTGAGTCCAATGATCTTTCTCCAGTTCCAATCGTGCCAATGATCGTCCAGGGTGTCATGATGATGCCCCGGTCCCATCTCCCTCGTACTGGTTGCCACCGGACCTATATTTGCCCATGGACGTTCAACTCCCTCACCATCCATCCTTGCAGCTCCTAGCATATAATTCAGGTTGAATGCCAACTGACATGCCACCTTATGCCCTAATATATGCAACTTTGGTATGACCCACTGGAATAAGCTCAGGACGACTTTGAACCGCACTAATGCAGGTAGCTCCTTCACTCGAGTCACAAAGTTTTTATAAAATTGACAATTAATATCATATGACACCATGATCATGAGCAATAGACAGACATGTCGCAAGAAAGAAGCGAGGACATATGTCATATTGCCAAACCTATTGCATTTGTTAGCCAAAGCAATGCAAACAAACAAACAAACACACTTTTCTCCGACTTGCAAATCACCGGCAGCATTTTATCCAACAAACTCATGTCTGGCGCACAGAGCAAGACCAACACCAGTCACAGCATAGCCGTGAGAGAACTGTGTATTAGCATGATCAACCACCAAGAGTCCAGTGCAAGTGTTGATCTATCTTGAATTAGCTATGGTCATAAGTCACCTGAGAAGCGCCACATACCTCTTCTTGGTCACCCAAAGTCTTCACATATTCATGATATGGCTCATCCTCCACGAAATAGGAAAAGCCTGTGCCCAAGCCCGGGTCTTTGAAGTCACTCAACACAATCTTGTGCTTGAGACGGAAACAAGCGTCCACAGCGATGAACATTATGTAGAGCAACCTGTCCCTGATATTAGCTCAGTGTTCAGCATCACATGAATGAACTTACTTTCGTTGCCCTGTGGCGTTCACCCAGTCAGCGGGAAGATTGACCTTGGGATTTGGACAAGCTGGACATTCGATGGCCAGCTCATAAGGTCTTGTCTCCGCGATACTTTGTTTAGCATCATTTGCCCTTCCAGCCCTTTTGCATGCTCATAAATGTCGGAATTGCTGACCCATGTGCAAGAAAGACCGATATCGGTCCTACAAAACCAATTTCAGAACAACATACAGTTCAGTACCAATATTGCTCTCACCGGAACCTTGTGACATCCCGTATTATCTGTAAGATGTTGCAGTCCCATGTAGAAATCAAAGGGCGTAACCTTGCCTGTCAACGTCAAAATATGAAATTGTTTCAAACATTGAAATGTTACTGCGGTTCTCGGACGCAAATGTGTCGCCGGAAACCATTCATTTTGCAAGAGCTGCTTGTATTCTTGACCTGCAGTTGTACCTTGATGACATTCGCAGAAGTCAAGCGCGACAATGTGAATCCCGTGGGTATCAATAACTGTGAAATGAATCAGCTCCTGCACATCCTGTGAGGACAAGGAATATTGCCTCCATGTCCCAATTAAACTCGTAGCCCCAGCTTCTCCAATCTGAGGCGCTCAAAAAAAGTTCCATTCCATCGCTGCAAATATAGTCAGCACCATTCTTGTCTCAAATGGCACAAAAGATACAAAGACAGACCTCTATAATGTGCAGAGGCATTTGCACATGCTCGTAAACACAACAGGTTTGGCAAACCGGCTCCGTCTCAAAACAATTGCGACACCTCATTATCGCAATTCCAGCTGTCGATGATGAAGGGCAATGACTGCACGGCTTCCCCACCTGGCTTGAGGCTTGAATCTTGATGAGTTCCTCCAAATAGCTGTCACGCTCTGGAATCCAAAGCTTCAACGGCTCATCCTGTCCCTGACTGTCAGCTATATCATCAATGATAATGCATTAAAACTCACTGAAGAGACATCACGTTTTGCTTTAGCATCTTCATCCACATGAACCTCCTTCTCTTCGTCTTCATACAGCCCTGAAAATGGCAGCGGCTCAGATTCTTCATGGTCCAATGCGTTAAAATGCTCATGCACCAATGCTGTCATTTCCTCTCTGATCCTTTTTTTCACTGGCGACGGTGGAGCTGCTTCATGGCTATTGTGTAGAATACAGTGACTGTCTGTCGAAAGGATGTTGTTCTGAAACTGTGGAGGTGCTGGTGCTCATCTGAACCACACCAGCTCTGACATGCCCTGTCAAATTTTTTGAGCTCTTGGTGTTTTTGGATACCTTGATTAGAGACTTTGGCATATTGGACGAAATGAGGAAAGGTGCTGGCAATTTGTTGCGATGAAGGAAAAGTTGGGTAATCAGATCTTTCGCACACCACACCCACCTGAAACCGCATGAAAAAGTCGTCGGGTCGAGCCAAAACAAGGTCCATGAAAACACAACCCAAAAAGACCAAAAAAAAGTCATTTCCAGCTACAAGTATCTGTAGGCCATTGTATTTCAGATTGTCATTCATCAAGAACAAATAAAAGACATACCTCAAACCGCACAATACAATAAGGGACAGAAGAAGCGAGCAGCCACCTTTTGCTTGACCCAGAACAGCCGACCAATCATTCACCTGTCAAACATGGCAGCTGCTGCTCCTCCTATCCCAAATGTGACGAACAATTCCTGAGCCGAATTACTGCTCTCCTTCTCCAGCCTATATCTTTCTCCTGCCACTTGAACCAACTGAACTAGCCATTCAGAACGAGTGAGACCTTGCATCATCACCAATAGCCAGCATCAACCGCTGGTTCGTTGTCAGGCTTGATGATACCGCCAAGCCAAAACCTGAAGCTCACCAAGTTTCTCTGTCCTCCAGCATCCAGCTGAAGTGCTTGACTCCAGGAATAGTCGAGCTCTGATGCACGGTGGAAGACGATGCCAGAGGTGAAAAACAAAGGTCGAGATGGACAGATCAATTGCCATGCTCCATGTGATCACTGGAATTACTTTTTTCCACATGGGGCTTCGGCTCTTGGCACTTGTTTTTTATCAGTATGCAAGTCCACCTTTTTTCATCCCACCAGGTCTTCCAAGCTGACAATGCAGATGCTCCTGTATGCACAAAGACCACAGGTATTATTTCTCAGAATTCTTCACCTCTTCTCTCATCCATTGTCAAATAGGAACCAGTCTCTCATTGTCTCGATGGTCAACTCAGAGGTCGTTGTCGCTGTTTCTCTGAGGTTCATGTTCGTTTTTGGCCTCTTCAGTTTGACTACGAGCCAGAAGAAGAGTGGGTCATGACGCTGGGATATATGCTCAGCGACTTGAATGTCGTTGTCGACGATCCCGCTGACCTGCCGAACATCTATCTTCGTTTCCTTCATGATCCCAAGGTGAGCCAGCTATCCTCCTCCATCCCTTTCCACCTGACTATTCTATTTCAGGTCTTCGAGGACTGCGACATTCGTGTCCATTTTGTTCATCTCAGCTATGACCCTCTCAGGAAAGAGCTCTTCCTCGTTCCTGAGCTCATCATCACTGAGCGTGATGACACAGAAGAGTGGTGGGCCTTGAACGCTGAAGAACCTGCATTGATTTACAGTCATGGTCCGCATCAGCGGCCCATTGCTGGTTATCATGTAAGTCAAGTCTTGTGCTTTTGCAATTTCCAATCTTTCCTCTGGTGTGCTGATGCTCGATATTCAGAACAACGCCTGCTTATCATCGTAAGTATGCTGTGTAATAATTATTTTGGTATTTTATTTATTCACAGGATAGCTCCACAGCAATCAGATAAATAAAAGTACTAGACCAACTCTTGCAAGCCATCAATGATATAATTATTATGATTGGAACCTTGTCAATCTGCCCTGAAATCTTTCTGGACCGTACTATAATCCATTTTGGGCGATATAAGCAAGCCCATAATGTCTGTCAGTGACTTCATCATGATCTGAGATGAATAAAAAAAGCCCCAGTGTATAGATCTGTGGTTGATAGAACCTGGAGGACTTGCCTCACCTACAACAGTGGCGTATCCATATCTCGGACTCTACTCTTGCAGGACACCAGTCCCAGAATTTTTAAAGTGTTCAATGGTAACTCAAATACATTTGAAACAGTCTTCAATGATAATTGAAGTTTCATTTGACCCCAGATTGGGCATATAGTGAACTGTGGCGCATACCGGGACCGTGATCTCTGCCTCCATTATAGACCAGAATGAGACCGGATGTAATCATATTGATATATATATACCATTACCATCTTCTGCATTATTTATCACTGGGAATCAGACCCCAAACTAGTTTCAATTTGCAAATGTCACCACCGTATGCATAGAGCCTTTCAGAGGAATACACCCAGCTCCTGATGTTACCGATTCATGATGAAATAAGTAATGGACTTCAATAGACAATATTTTAATGGCCACTGGAGGGTGTAAGGACTTCCAAAAGGCCAGAGAGCATGAGGACTTGAAAAGAAGAGTGGCGCATTGCGCCACATCTTAGCCAGACAAAAAATTGACACCTACATCAAAGGGTCTTGAATTTGTTATATAATCTGTCAGTCGTGGTCCAGGAAGGTACTGAAGCCTTTGAAATAGTGGCATATATTCCATTATTCAGGGTTTTTGCCTGTTTAAGATGTTGACCTGGGTGTTAAAAATCGCAAATAATCTATTTGATGAGACTAAGATTTTTCTCCATCCAGGATGTCAAGTGCGACATCATACAAAGAGGTGAGTGTCCAAAAAATGAACTTTGGCTGCTCCAGGTGCGACATCAATGTATCCATCAGCTATTTTGATCTAAACATCTAGAGGGTTCCAACATGACATTTCGCTCACCTATCATTATCAGACCCACAATCAATGAGCATCTTGATGTTTCTCGACTGCTCGCATGCTGTAGACATAATAAAAGAAGTAAAAAGCCAGAGACTCCACCTCAAAATATCAGAAAACCAGCAATGCATTCTAAGCTTCCCACACTGTTCTTATCTTTACCGCCATCATGAATACCTTCCTGTCGTCTCAACTGCTCTTCCATGCTGATACTCGATGAGGATGTACACCTCCCCTTTGTTTAGCAACATCCTCGGAGTCAGCAACATGGAATTTTCCCTTTTACATCTTGCTGGAGGGTCCTCATGCTGGGATTTACGCTGATTGGTAGGCTTGTCATAACAAAGAATCTTCAGTCAACTGAACCAAACCAGGGGAATTGTCGATGGCTACAAAGAGCCTCGTATGGTGGCCACAGGTTGTCATGATGAAGCAGAGGCGCTGTCAAAATGGCGCAACCACTGTCTTCAAAGCCATGAACACCGCCCCAGCGACGATGATTCCTTTGTGAATCCTTTCACTGCCCTACACGTTGCACCTGGTCAGTATAACCGGACTGCTGGTTCAACCTTGAAGCCTGTTTGGGTCAACCAGATGGACATCGTCAGCGTCAACTACCACAAATCTCGTAGCCAGTCATCTTCACCTTGCAAATCTGGCCACACCAAAGGCTGGCCAACGAATCCAGTGCAGACTTCATCCACTTTTCATATCTCCGGCCCTAGCAAGGCTCGACAGTGTCAAATGGTTCATTATCTACTCAAGGGCAACAAAGGTCGTAGTGTCTATTCAGATTCGTCAGTTATTCCTCAGACATCTCTCTGTCTCTTTCTGATTCAGGGACACAGGTCAAGCACGCAGAATGCTTATCTGGATGCCCTGTCCCTTGTTTTCTCACTTCCTTTTGGTGACGGTTCAAGGTGGGTCGCGATATCAGGTATTCTCGTGGGCTCTTTGAAGAGAAAACAGTCCAAGGTGTGATTTTGTGCAAATTAATGGTTCACAGCTACTAGGTTGAAAAAAGGTGGGAAAAGCGAAGAAGGCATTGGAGAATAATGAGCTCCTGAACGAATTGAGAAACTCTATCTCCTCTCGGATACATCTCTGTCGCAGGACTGATGTGAGAATGTGAACTACCACAAGGTATATCCCCTTTGTCTTTTTTTGTTAAGCTCTGCGGATTACATCGAGGAAAAGATAAGGAAATGGTCCGTTTGATTTATGTGAGTCAAGGAATTGTTAGCTGACATCTAGGACAGGCTTCATCACGACCGAGATTGTTTGCTTTGCAGGGAAGGTTGTCATGGCCAGCTTGTGGGAGGATGATGGGGATGACGAGCCGCTTGTAGACTCTCAGAATTTTTTGCTTCTCTCTCCAGAGGACAGCACAGCTCTCAGGCAAAGCTTTTCATGGGAGGTGAACCATGCAATGGATCCTTACCATCATTTTGCTGAGGACAATACTCCCCGGGTCGTCATTGGATTTCCTGTGGATCCTACGCTGAGTCTGCAGCTGTTTGTTATGGTGAAAGGCTTATCAATTGGGATTTTTCAGCTGTTCCTCAATCAAAAAGTCAGGATTGTGTTCAGGGAGCGAGGATAAGAGCCAAGGGGTCATATCCTTGCCCTCATCGCGTCGCATGTTGTCCTGATAGATTCAGGAATTTGCCGACTGTACAAAATCTACCAGGACCAGTTTTTGCTGCTGCGAGTATATGAATCTGAGGTGAGAGGTCTTTCTTTCAAGATTAGAAGAGGGCTGATTTTTGCTTTCCAAAAGTATCAATAGAGATAATTGTCTTTTTCTATGTACAGAATGAGAAAGAAAAATTCATTGAGCCAACTCGACTAAATAAAGTCTCGGTCTAATGAGCCTTGATGCATCGCCTTCGTTATCGTGACTAGCTTGGGATGATGTGATGCAAAAACCAGTCGCAAACCTGTAATGTTGGTTGGATTGTCGGATAGAGCTTGAAATACTGGAATGAGGTGTACTTACCATTGACCTGCATGCCATTTCGACGTCCTTCAATGGTGTGGACCAGCAAGGAGAGCATATGCGATAGTGCTGATGTAAGCAGCACTCCATTTTCTTTCCATCACCATGTCCAGCAGAGGACAAAGCAAAAAGAATTTGCCTGTGTCTTCGCGCTCTGCCAGTTCTGCTCCTGCTGTCGAGCCTAACCCTGATTCGGCCCCTGCTGCGGCTCCTGCAGGCAATATCATGTCTATCACTGGTCCTGCTGTCGCCGCTGTTCCTCTCGTCGCCCCTGCTGCCAAAAGAAAGCCAGGGAACCAGGGAGATTTCCATGGGCCTCAGTTGGCCTTACTCGAAAGTTTTTTGGAGGATTATCTGGATATGCCTGGGAAAAAGGAGATCTCTGGGTCCGCTTTTTTAAAGCGTGGTATGTGGCCAATCCTTCGCAGGTGACGCAGTTGGAGATGGAGTGGAAGGAAAACAGCCTGACAGGAGACGAAGAAGAGAGGAGGAAGAAAAAAGATGAAGCAGCCAAGGCAGACACTTGTTTTGCAGAAAAACTGCAAACATGGTTTTCAACGCAGAAGACAAAATGGAACAAGGCCAACAAGACTTCGTTTGCTGCATGGCTCGCCCAGCTGAGCTCCAGAAACACGACTCCTCGTTATCGCGAAAAGGCGAAGGTTTACATGCAAATGCCAGCATATAGCGCTCGTGTCTACAGCACATTTCTCGAGAGGTTCGGGGAGCCTAAAGGGAAAGAGGAGACTGATGTGGCTTTGCCTCGTCGAGTGTCTATTGCAAAGGAACTATTGGAGCAGGAACCAGAGGAGGAGCAAACGAAGGTGGTTGACGAGCATGAGAGATTATACAATGAGGATAAGGTGCAGCATGAGAAATTCCTGAAAACTATGGGCATGCTGGAAGCAAAAGAAGGTGACAAACCGCTTCCTCCTGTGGATCCCAAGCTTCATGAAGAGTATGTCTTTCTTCTTTCTAGATTTTGGGTGCTGACTTTGGATAATATTAGGTGCTGCAAAAATCTTGTTGTTGTTGTGGAGCCTCTCCTGCATGGTATCCGATATTTGACTGGTTACTATATCACCTTGAATGTGGGAGCGCTGCCGGAGACATCAGAAGGCGCAACAGAGACTTCATTGGAAGGCTGGTCGCTTATCTCTCGCTGAAATATAAACTGACATGATTATCATTCTTCAGAGCTCATGCAGGCAGGACACCAGAGAAGAATGGTTGCAATTTCTTTGAATACGATCCCTCATCATATCGCAACAAATTGATGCCTTTGTTTCTGAAGTTTTTGTGGACAATTGCAGGTAAAATTCGCCTTTGGTTCATAATATCTTGGCATGACTAATTTCCTTCACCAGAAATGCAAGGCTCCGTAGCACCGTCATCGAATGGGAAGCAGCTCGCACTCAACAAGAACAATTGAGTTGTTGTGCAAGCAGGGGAAGCGGCCGACAAGGATTCTGGGATGGGCACAGAGAAAGAATCTGGGACAGCAGGCAAAACAGTGACTGGGGCTTCTGCTGCCAATGCTGAGGTCTCTGGTGCTGAGGCTTCTGTCGCTGGAAAGCCTAGTCGTCGAAAAAGCGGCCGAAAGCTGAACAAGGACGAGAAAGGGACAACAAGGGATGTCAGAGAAGACGAGTCACCTTCAGAGAGCGAAATGAACGACGGCCAGGACGACGACAACCAGCCAGACTGGGGTAGAAATTCCCCAGAACCCACGAATCCATCAGCGACGATGACACCATCGGGTGAACCTGCCATCCCCATGACAGACCGAGCGACAACACCGGTGCTGTGGGAAGGAGTGGTCCTCAGTGAGGAGTTACAAGCTGAGCTCGATGCTCTGCCTGTTCAGGAATGGTGAAGTCGTATGGCCGCCCTTGCTCGGGTCTCCGATTATGAGTTAACCAGAGAAGGAAATATGGTGAGAGACAGAAAGATGCTGAGGGATTTAGAAGTGGGTCTGGGCGTCACTCCCAAAATGTTGGGGAGAGGAACCAAAAGAGGCAGACTGGTCGATGGGATTCCTGATTCCTCAGCGTCGAATGCTCCCATGACTTCTGTTGCCAAGACTGTCGTTGCTCCACATCGTTCATCACGTAAGGCAGCAGTGGAAGAGCCCGAGGTATCTGACAATGAGATTGCAGTGGCCCCAGCTGTCTCTTTGACTGGAGATCTCACTAAAGGGCTGGAAAAAGGGATGAAAAAGGGGCTTGAGACATTGAAGCAGGTTGAAGACAAGGTCTGGTCGGCTCTGCTGGGAAAATGGTTAGCGCTGGAGCAGAGCTATTTCATGAAAGGGGTGAAGTCATCACAGAAAATGATGACAGCTGGTTGATTGGAAGCAGTGAGCTGGTGGGTCTCGAAGAAGAGGGTCCTGAAGCTGCCACCAAACCTGCCGAAAACCAATGAGTTTGCAAATATCTGGTGGGCCTGGTGGTCATCCCTGAACCCGGAGTGGAGAACAAGGTCGAACAATGGTCATATGATGAGTGAGGGGTCAGGAAGCTGGGAAATGCTGCTGGTGCCAGGACCTAATGGGATGCTGAACGTGTTGGCCTGTCTGTGTTGGTGGCACCTTTCGGGGAAAGACATGTCGACTGATTCTGACTGGTTGTCGGCCATAAAGGATGTCACATGGGCACTTGACGGTCTGCTTGAAGCATCAGGAGACGTTGAAGAAGGGTTTGGGTTCCCCAACAAAAAAATGCGCATGGAATAGCTATTCGTCGCCCTATGATTTATGCTGTTCACCACCTGCCTTTTTTTTGCTCAAGTCCACGATATTTTGTTTATTTTTTAAAAACATCATTATTATCCTTTTCTGCATGCTGTATCATTTATGTGTTGCATGAAAATAGTGCACCCTCTTTGCGCTGACCATTTCAATGTTTCTGGTGACCATGATGTGGCACGTGAGAGAGACAACGTCACTGTGAGAGCGACAGTGTGCCCTGATTGGGGAGTGTGACTTGGATTTAATTGAAGGAGAGGCGCTGAAGAGCGCTGTGACCCTGACAGCTGATTACAGAGCAATGACCAATGGTCAGAATGACAGCTTGTGGCCCTATTTCAGGCCCTGACAGCATGAGCATGGATATATTGGGTGAGGTGCCTGTGCCTGTGAGTTCACAGCTGATTTTGCAATACCTTATCTGTGATTTCACACCTTTTTTTGCTATTAGTTTACTGTATGGCTTGAGTTCCTTCTTTCTCTCCACCAGGACATTTAGATTGGGGGTGTGTTGGACAGGGTGGCTTGCTCCGTTGATGGGGCATATAAAAATTCAGCCTTGTTTTCATACCAAACTGGGCAGTTTGGCATCTCTTTGACTGCTGGGACAGTTGATGGAGCGCTCAAAATGAGCTTCAAGGTTGCTAGTAAGAATGTCAAGCATTAACAAGTGTCCATGCTTTGTGTCTGTACTTATCAGCCCAGAAGGTACTCCTAAGACCAAAGATGGCGCGCTACGACTACAAGAAGAACAGCGGTGTTCACATAATGGCCGAGACTGAATACATGACAAAACCCTGTGAGCCAAGATGTCTGTTTAAGACTGGAGGACTTAGCACTGTGAAACGGCGATGACTCCTTAGTACAGACTAAGTGGAGCTCTAACCGGACCATTGTCATAAGAATTACATGACCGGAGCTTTGACCAAGGTCACTTGCAGAAACCAAGATGATTGTGGAATGATCAGGGCAGTCCACAAGGATACCCCTATATAAAGATGGACCCACAGTGTGGACAATTGTTCACACTAAGGGACGTACTTTTGACACAAGACTAGACGAGGAGAATCAAATAAGAGAGTACAGAAGGGACTAAAGGACTTGTCTTCTTTCTGCACTTCTCAAAATACCTGATCGGCAAGAGACTTCACTAGGAGGTTTCACCTGGTTGTACTTTAATAGCAGGATGACTGATGTCATGCGGCCACCTTGGCAATCTGACTCGGAGACCCCTGTGAATGACTCAAGTGTATTATGTTATCGTTTCTGGGCAGTATTTAAGGACTCTAAGATTGTAGTAAATATCTAGAACATTGTAGGGCATTGAACCCAGTTAGTAACAAGTGACCACCTGACCAAGGCTGGAAGCTAGTAGCTGACTTGTGGATAAATATTACTTTGTTTCTCGGACTCAGTTACCAATGTTTTGACGAATTGAACAAGTTTGAACAAGTCTAGTCTAGTCTAGTTGCTTAGTGCACCCTCTAGTCTCGCAAGAGAAACCTCTAGTCAAGTTCTAGTCTAGTTCTAGTCAAGTTACTTAGTGCAAATCGCGCTTCAGTCAAGAGACCACAACACTCGAGTGTATCGCACTTTAAACAAGTTATAGAACCAGTTAAAAGCTCTCATAGATGACCAGACGTAAGACACTGAGTATGGACAAGTGTTTGTACTTTGGACTATCTCTATTATAAGAAACCTGAACTTATCGAGGATATAAAGAGTGTATTGGTGTGTTGGTTTTGTTGTGTGTGTTGTTCATTTGCATACACTCATATCGATGTGCTTTCCACACCGTCCGCAAGGATCCCTCACATCTGGAGCCCACCGCGAGGGTTTCTAGTAGAGAAAATCTAAAAGACATCATTGATTCAGACCAGTTCTTAGGACAAGGTTCCTTAGAGCACCCCAGCTTTATTCCACAAAGTTCAGGAACCAGTGGTAGTTCTCCACTATCCAGTAGCTGGATCATCCCAGACAAAGCCTCAGAGACAGAACTCTAAACTAATCGTCCTGCTGCTAAGCTTGAAAGCTTGGACGCCGAATCGAGAAGATTAAGAGCTCTACAACAAGCTGAGGAAAGAAAAGAAAGAATCAGAAAGAAGACAGAGTTGCTGGAAGCTGAATGTCATAGACAATTAGCACTGACACGTGTCCCTACTCCAGATTCAGACTTGAACCTCACTTTTCAGACTTTGTTACCACCCTCTAGAGCTTCTACACCAGAAGCACTGATGGGCAATTCGAACTCAAACAGCCTGATGAATACCACCCAAACACAGACTTTTACAATGACGACTAAAGGAGCTATGCCGAGCTACACAGATCCTAAAGCACCTCGCTGGGATTCGTCGAAGCCTGTTGCAGACATTCCTAGATATCTATCCACTACTATCAAGTTGTTGGATGAGAAATCAATTAGAGATGAGGCAGAAAGAGTTGAAGCTATTGTGAATTATGTTGATTTAGAAACTAGGCGCTTTTGGATGTCTTTGAAGCATTTCAAGACTCCAGACAGTGCTAAGTTGGTCAAGGAAATTCTTTCAGAGTATGGAACTGAGCTAGTTGAAGATACCATGGGTTCTCAAGGCAAAGTAGCAAAGTGGTTTAATCCGAATAGAGAGCCAATTGATCTCGCGGACTATGACAGCTTTGCTGATTTTTACCGAAAGACCTACCCTGAGCTGGACAGAATGTTTGAGTACTACTCTGATACCAATGGCGTAGACTGTCCAATTTCTAACCAAGCTGTGTGCAATGGAATCATGGAACGTTTGACCCCTCGTTTCTGTGCCGCCTTGGAGGCGAAGTTGGAACGCGAAGAGGACAGGAAAGGTGCCTTGCTGACTGCAGAAGGCACCCCGCCTAAACCAAGACATAGGCATGATCGATGGGCTTGGAGAGAAATGCTTGATACTGCTAAAGAGCTTTGCTCTAGTAAGCAGAGTTATGGAAGTGTTCTTTATGATAACAACCGTAATACACCAGTCAAGCAGGAGTATCACCAGAGCTCTAAGAAACATGATGAAGACTTTGACCTGGTTAAGAATGAGGTAGCGTCTATCAAAGACTCCCTCACTATCCAGAACAAGCAAGCTGAGGCTTTTCAAGCTGAAGTGTTTAAGATTCTTAAGCAATTGAGGACACCAAGCGCAGCTACTGAGCAAGGACCTGGACCAAATCCAGCCTACGCACCGAGATCAACTCAACCGCACTATCATAATGATGGTACGATTTGTTACTCTTGTGGCAAAGGAGGACACATGGCTCGAGAATGCCCTGAACAGAATGCATTGATAAGCGAAGGCAAAGCTGTAATTGGTCCAGATGGGCAGGTAACTTTACCAAATGGTGAACCTATCTCCCTGATGTTACCAGGTCGAACTCCAGTTGAAAGAATTAGGAATTGGCATTCTAGGAAGGAACAAGCAATGTATTACTTGTCCCCTGGAGATGCAGCTGAACAGTTGAGCTATGAGCCAGAAGTTGCGGCAAGGCAGGAAGACATGTATTACCATGCTGGAGCAAGAACAGCAGCTCCGGCTATGCCTGTAAATCATTCTTATTTGCCTACTGCAGCTCAAATGCAGCAGATGGTTTCGAACTATCCAGGGTCTCAATACAGAGCACCCCCGTTTGCACAAAGATTACCAGTAGCAGTGGCTCCGCAGATGATGCAGTATCCTTCTCAGATGCTGCAGCAGCAACAAGTGTTTACACCACCAGTTACGCCTTTGACGCAAGCAAGGAATGTATCAGGCCTTCAGCTTAATGATGAGGCTTGGAATGAATATCAGACGTTTAAGGCCTTTCAACAGAAACTAGGCGCGAGCCTGGATCCTAATGGAAAGTCTATCTTACTGTACCCCCAAGATGATGGCGCTGGACCTAGCAATATCACTCAAGGGCTGCATCGGCTTTTCCCTGAATTTGATGAAGGCAGCTGGGGAAAAGACACCCTCTCTGCCGCTGGAGAAATCAAAGATGAAAACGGGTGTGGATAGTACGAGTTGGAGACCAAATCGGGCATATGTGGACTTGCCCCCACGAAAGACAACTCCAGCAGTTGTCAAACCAAAAGACGACAGGATACCTACTCTACGGAAGATTGTTGACAGTGAAGAGCTGGAAGGTGGATATGAAAATGTCCCTCCAGTTCAACCAGCAGCAAAACGACTTCCTGTGGAAAGACTGTTGGGCAAGACTGCTCTTCCCAAAGAAACGGTAGACGTAAAGGGAAACAAGGTGTCTAGGGATTACAAGAACCTCGTGGAGTTACAGAGTGACAAAGCAACCAAAGCCCTTTTCAACAAAATGTTGGATGCTGCAGTAACCACAACAAATCGTGAGCTACTAGGCACCAGTGTTGAACTCAGAGAAGAACTTCGCTCTGGAGTAACAAAGAAAAGGCAACCAGTTAAAGGAAAGTCTGCAGGTGGATCAGTTACTTGGTATCAAGTGAAAGAAGGAACTTCTGACGATGAATGAGGAAGAACCCGAGTCACAGACAAGTGTTACCGAGAAGCATGTTCGCTTTGCTCCAGAATTACCTATGACTGATTTAGACGAGCCATTTGAATCAAACCTTCTACAAAGCGATGCAATTAATGTTGCAGACCTCCCAACTGTGAAAACAGCTTATATTCAGGACATTCCCTATCATGGTGTACCAATTGGTGGCATAGTGATATCGGACCCAGTATTGAATTACTTAGCAACAGTACCAGCCGGTGAGGAGCCAAAACAAGTGTTTGTGGCCTGTGAGTCTGAATCCTTTTATCAATGGTGCAAACCATGAGGAATCTCTACTTGATGGAGGATCACAGATTGTATCAATGAGTGAGGACGCGGCAATGAGTTTAGGAGTTCCTTGGGACCCTTCCATTGTGATTCACATGCAGAGTGCTAACAAGCACTTGGAGAAGAGTTTGGGATTGGCAAGAAACGTACTGTTTACCATAGCGGGAATTACTGTCTATCTCCAGATTCATGTGTTAAGAGGCGTGGCATACCGAGTTTTGCTTGGCAGACCATTCAATGTTGTGACTGAAAGTGAAATACAGAATAAGAAGGATGGGAGTCAAACCATTCAACTGAAATGTCCTAACACTGGTCAGCGCACAGTGGTACCAACCTTTGAAAGAGGGAAGTCACCCAGAATTGTCAAAAAGAACATTGACCATGTTGCAGCCTCGGTTTTTCAGTAGAACTCGATCAACTGGCCAAAGAACAGGGAGAGTTTGCAGTGGTGATTGAAGTAGATGAGCAAGGCACACCTAGAATAAGGCAGACCGCCAAGCCCAGACACTCTCATAGATGATTTTTGGAGGTTGAGGTTAGAGATTTATATCCCCAAGCCTCGAGACAACAGATATCTATGGAATCAAAAGAAGGAAAAACGTTGGAAGCGTATTTCCAAGATTTGATTCCTGAACAACGACCTGAACTGGGATTTAATACGAACTGGTTTTCTGCAAAGAAGAAGGATTGTACGCCTGGAAGTTTTGCATCAGAAAAGACACGAGAGAAGCTTCAGCTTTGTGCCTTGGCAGAATCAAGCTCCTATGGGCCTAAGTTAAATGAATACCAGGCCTTTGTCTACAGTAAACAGGAATGTTGCACTAAGTGCTGCAAACTATTAAGCATGGAAGATAAAATCAGGATCGCCACAGAACGACGAGAACTTCAGGAACAAGAGGATAATGTTTCGAATCAAGCAACAGATGGAAGTTATGGCTCCTTTGCACAGACAAGTGTCCATGCTGGTAATTTGCCTACAGCTGAAATACCGTCTGAAGCTGAAGTCTGAAGCTCTTTCATTAGTTCCAAAAAGAAGTACAAGAAGGTCGAGGACAAAGTCAAACCTCTCTTCACAAATTTACCTCTGGGGATACCAGGTGGAAGGATTATATGGAACATTACTGGTGATCCATTAAAAGATATGCCGACTTTGAACCCAAATCCACCGGAACCTGTACCAAGGGGGAGATATACTGATGAACACATGAAGGTTGTAGAAAAAATTCATGACTGGGACTTCTTATGGCCAGAGGAACAGAAGCTTATACATCATCTGTCAGACATTCAACAGGAAGCAATTGCCTGGGATGACTCAGAGAGAGGAAGTTTTAAGGAAGAGTTTTTCCCACCCGTACAGATGCCCATAGTTAATCACATTCCTTGGGTTGAGAAAAATATTCCTATTCCCCCTGGACTGTATGAATGAATTTGTACCATTATCAAACAGAAAATCGATGCAGGGGTTTATGAACCTTCCAATGCATTGTACAGATCAAGATGGTTCTGTGTATTAAAGAAGGATGGCAGTAGTCTCTGACTTGTGCATAGCCTGGAACCGCTGAATGCTGTTACTATAGCACACTCAGGGGTTCCACCAGCCACAGATCAATTAGCAGAACACTTTGCTGGTAGAAGTTGTGGTGGGATCTGTGACCTGTATGTTGGATATGATGAGAGGCTCCTGGATGAAGCCTCTCATGATCTCACAACATTTCAGATGCCCTTTGGGGCACTCAGACTAGTGACGTTACCAATGGGTTGGACTAATTCAGTCCCAATATTCCATGATGATGTGACTTACATCTTACAAGACGAAATACCCGAATTTACCATACCCTATATTGACGATGTACCCATTCGTGGACCTGCAACTCAGTATGAGGACGGCAAAGGAGGATATGAGACGATCCCTGAGAACTCTGGTATCAGAAGATTTGTCTGGGAACAGATGATTACCTGTAACCAGATTCTACAGCACATGAAATATGCTGGTGGCACCTTTAGTGGCAAGAAATCAGTATTCTGCGCACCAGAGATTCTTGTAGTCGGGCATAGATGTACCTACGAAGGACGGAAACCCACGACAGACCGAGTAGGGGTAGTAGAACGATGGGGAGACTGCGAAGACCTTTCTGATGTTAGGGCCTTCTTAGGAACCTGTGGAGTTTGTTGTATGTTCATTGAGGGTTATGCAAAGATTGCAGAACCTTTGGTAGAGCTAACACGACAGGCCCAACCGTTCAAGTGGGAAGAAGCTGAGAAAGACTCTATGGCAAAGCTCAAAAAGGCTTTAGCCAATTGTTCGGCGTTATTACCAATAAACTATAATTGGAGAATATACTTGGCAGTTGACTCGTCACATATAGCTATTGGTTTCTATATTTATCAGATCAATCCAGATACTGGGAAACCTCAGTTTAATCGTTTTGGTTTGATAACTATGAATGGTAGGGAATGATGCTTCTCTCAACCAAAGCGCGAGCTTTTTGGTTTGATGAGGTCTATAGAAGCAGCTAAATATTGGCTACTCGGGGCAAGGAACTTAACTGTCCAAACTGATGCTAAATACATCAAGGGCATGTTGCAGAATCCTGAGGCAGGACCCAATGCTACAATAAACCATTGGATTGAAAAGACTTTGATGTATCATTTCGAGCTAGAACATGTACCTGGTAAGGGCTTCGGTCCTGATGGACTTTCCCGACGGAAAGGACAGCCTGGCGATGAGAAGTTCAAAAATTCTGAAGAAGATTGGGACCTGATACACCCAGTAGACTTCAAAGAGTACACAGGTGATGATCTGCCATTGGAATTTGAAAACTTCAAAGATGAAATCGACACAAGAGGAGGTTTCCTGCAGTATGAACAGGCTTTGCTGGAGTTGGGTTTACCACATCAAGTAGGGACAAGTGTCCCTACTGGGTTAGCAAAGTCTGTTGATTGTTTTCAACAAGAACTTAATTGGGCTAAGGAAGACCATGCTACTTGGAAAGCTCACCGACAAAACTTAGTAGTTCTTGATCAGACTGAGAAAGGTGTCCCAGAGGTAGTTGCAGTAATGCTGGCAGCCAAATTAATACCGGACTTAGAGGAAAAATATGATCCTGAATTTCAGGAGTCATATTTTGTGGATCAACATTCAGAGGAGGCGAAAGCCAACGATGCACAAATCCCACTCATAAAGAGATGGTTAAGGGACCCGACTATCAAGCTGCCGGGAATGAATGAAAAGCAGTTTCTTTATTTTAAGCGATACGCTACAGTGTTGACCCGGTCCTTTGGTCACCGTCGGTCCTTCGGTCACCGTCGGTCCTTCGGCCAACTGCTTGTCACAGACCCAATTTTGTCCTGACTGATTAATCCTTTTGAGGAAATAAAATAGAAGTATGTGAGAGACTTGCTCCTAAATTGTGGGCTGATCGGCGCTGAGCAGCGGTGGTAATTTCACTGACAGTGTAAAATATCATCAAAATCACCCAAATCCGGTTTATATTTGAACAATTACTACAAATGGGCAGGGTTTATGGTCCAATTGTGAGTTGCTGGCCCTTGGCATCTATCTTGGGTCTAGTTCTTCCCACTGAAGTCAACCCATTCAGTCAGATTTGATGCGCCCAGTGTGAAAAGAAGATGGCGCCTGTGAAAGCGTGACAATGATGTGATTTCCTTTTTGGGATACAAAGTAACTGCTGTATCTACATCCATTCTGTGTCTATCTCACGTTCAGCATCACTGAGAATGATAGGCCGACCAATCTCACCAGAGCCTATATGAATATTGTAACCGAGCTTACGGAGATTGCGCCAGAAAAGATGACGATCCAACAGGCAGTTGTACGCAACATTTGGATGAATATGCTCCGTAGAGTCATCTGTGGATCCCTGGAAGCCCATCAGCTTGGCTACCTCTTCTTCTGCTGCCCAAAGCTTTGCATAAGAGGCAAGGAGCGCCACATGCTGATCTGAATGGGGTCCATGGATCCAGAGATTCTCGAACTCTTCCTTCGTGAGCGAGATCCCAGACAAGCCAAATGTGATATTGGTGTCAGGAATCTCGGAGCGGTCATCAACCAGGTCAGGAAGATCACACCAAGGAAAGCTGTCCTCTTCACCGGCAGGGCTACAGATATAAAGTAGGGTCAGCGATGGAAGCGGAACAATTACAGAAACATACACAATGTCCAGGCAACCTGAAGGAACCTTGGTCTTCAGATCTTCCCGCAGACTGTCAAGATATTTTTGACGTTCAATGCGCTTCTCAGAGGTGGCCTTCCACTGGGCAGCCCGGGCTTTGTAACCGGGATCAAGTCCTGTCAATCTGGATCAACAAGAAGAATCTGGTGAGAATTGAACATGTCTGACCATCTTGAGCATTTTTTTGGTTATCCATGGTGGTGGTGAAGAAAGGAGGAGAATGCGAAGCTAATCAGCAAATCAGTGATCTTAATCAGCAAAAGGAAATGTCGCCATTCTGACAGAAAGGTGAATGTGACTGGAACAAGCGTGACAAGACGCGTCTTTTACCTTTTTTTCTCTCCTAAAATGGTCGTGAAGACCAAATCTGACACGCTGAAGAAGCAAATCACGCATCAAAAAATTGATGCACGTATGGAAGCTGCAGTCCAGGCCTACCAGCGCGAGCAACAAAAGCCAAAGAAGGACCAGAAGTCAATTTGCGCTCTTGCCAAGGATCATCAGGTTGGAAGATCTACCTTGCAAGACCGTATCCACGGCAAACAATCATTGAGTGCTTTTAATTCCACCAAACAAAAATTGACACCTGCCGAAGAATCAGTTCTTGTAGAACATATTCTGTCAAGTGCCGAACGTGGATTTCCCATGAAGCATTCTACAGTGGTTCTTCATTCAAACAGCATCATTCACTCACGCGGCGGCGACCTCATTGACCCTGAGTCCAACTGGTATTTTCGGTTCTGTGACCGACATCATGCCCGGATCCAAGCTCATTGGAGCAAGTCCCTCGATACACAACGTGCCAAATCCTTGAACCCAGCTGCTCTAGAAAGCTGGTGGGATATTGTGGAAGAGCATATCTTCAAGCCAGGCATTCTTCCTAAAGATACGTATGGAATGGATGAAAGCGGCTTCCCTCCATCACATGAGGGAACAGAGCGTGTCTTGGGCATCCGAGGAACCAAAACACAGCATAAACAGGGTGGTGCAGATCGGGAGAATGTCACTGCTATCATTACTATCAGGGCAGATGGCAGGAAGCTTACTCCAACAATCATTTTCAAAGGAAAGAATATGCAGGCTAAATTTGGTCATAACAATGTTTTGGGTGCTTTGTGAGTGCATAATCTACATGTGAAACCTTGCTAATGAACATCAGGATCTGCGTCTCTGAGAATGGTTGGACTGATGGAGAACTTGGGTTAGAATGGCTGAAAAAGGACTTTGAGCCACAAACCAGGGCTTCGGCAG
Source organism: Mycena floridula (assembly GCA_029320655.1). Classification (NCBI taxonomy): domain Eukaryota; kingdom Fungi; phylum Basidiomycota; class Agaricomycetes; order Agaricales; family Mycenaceae; genus Mycena; species Mycena floridula. The sequence continues at coordinate 2,868,392 of JARIHS010000004.1, read as the reverse complement.
AAGGATGTACTCGAGTCCTCCTTTTGGATGGTCACAGCTCTCACCACAGACCAGAGTTTCTTCGTTTTGCCAAGGAACATAATATTGTGGTACTGGGATACCCACCGCATTGTACACATGCCTTGCAGGGACTGGATGTCGTGTGCTTTGCTCGGATGAAGGCAGAATGGAAGACTGTAATCAATGAGTTTGAGGAGTTGAATGGGAGGAATGTAGGAAAGGCAGACTTCACCGGTCTATTTGGAAAAGCTTATCTCATAGCTTTCCAGCCTGCAATGAACAAAGCAGCTTTCTGAGTCACCGGTGTCCATCCCTTTGACCGAAGTGTCATCCAACCTTCCCAAACCCGTCCCAGCGAGGTCACTTCGACGAAAGGCGCCTTTCCCCTTCTTCAACCAAGTCCAGTTTGTGCTGTAATGGCCTCATTTCATCACTATGTTCCCACTGCACTGGATAATGAGCCTGAAACACCACCGAATCAGTCTGGCAGCTCTCAGAGACGGGTGCGAGATCCAAATATTGATCCAGCACTTTACACACCTTCGAAGCGCATGAGATTTATGACTCACGCACTGTCAACAACAACCTCGGGCAGCTTCCTCATCTCCAATGAACCTATTACATCTTCCCACCCGATTCCAGAGCCAGTTCTCGAAGGACCGCCGATGCTTGCTGCTCCAAATTGGGATCTTGCGCGAGCTGACGAAGACTTTAGCACAATGACTCGAGCTCAGCTGGTATCCTTTGCAGAATGTGCAAGAGAAAACCTTGGAATTGCACGGCAACACATTGGCGCCCGAGACAGCATGATTGAAGCCAACCATGCTACAATGGTGGTCCAGAGTCTATTCCTGAAGAAACAAGCAACTGTTTTAAATGCAAAGGAGAACAAAAAGAAGGATGACCGCACCGTTCTGTCCATGGAAGGAAAAGGGCGTCATTTGACTGCCGACGAGTGGATTGACGCTTCAGAAGCTGCCTTGGCTGACAGAACCACAAAGGCGGCAGAAAAGGAGACCAAGAAGGCGAGGAGAGCCGATGCGAAGGTCAGGAGAGAGGCATTTGAGGTGAAATGGAAGGATTTGATGGAAAAGCATACAGAGGAGGTGGAGAAATGAAAGGAAAGGTGTGCTGAGCTTCGTACAGCTGGGACAAGGGTGAAAGACCTTCCCGGGCGGCCCAAAAAGCTGTCCAAGAAACAATTTGCTGTCCAAGAAAAGGTGGGTGAAGATTCAGAGTCATCTGGTGACGAAGGAGATGGCGAGTAGCATAGAAATGTGGTAGCAGCAAACCGAATTAGAGTCACAAGGTCAATTAGTCACCCTGAGTCACATATTGTCACCGGTGGCCGAAGGACCGAAATGTGTGACATTGGACTCCCGAAAGTCTCTTGCACTGTAGGGGTAGCCCCACCCGCAATCCATGTGAATGTAATAGTATAATATACTGGAAAAGCCATTGCAGCATAATAATATAAATTCATTTTAGCTATTTAGCTGTACTAGATGGCTGAAAAGGCCGATTACATTCCAGTGGCCGAAGGAGTGGGTCAACACTGTAGTGGATTTTTCCTTGATAGTGAAGACAGACTCTACAAACGAGATACTGGGACAGAACACCAGTTGGTGGTTTCACCAGAGCATTGAATGTATATGATGAAAGCCAGGCATGATTACCTGGGCCATCGAGGCTTCTTTGCTACAAGAGAATTGTTGTGGAAACGTTTTTGGTGGCCAGACTTGGACAAAGACATTAAGTTCTCTGTTCAGACCTGTCATGCTTGCCAAGAGCGACAGACCCTGCTACTACGTAACCCGCCGTACCCCACAGAAACTCCATCGCTTTTTCAGAGAGTCCATCTTGACAACATGAAAATGTCTCCGAAAAGCAATGGATATACTTGGATAGCTCATGTGCAAGATGAATTATCTCAGTGGCCAGAAGCTAGAGCTCTCAGAACTGAAAAGGCTAGGGAGCTTGGGCTATGGATTTTTGAAGATATAATATGTCGTTGGGGCTGTTTACAAGAAATTGTTATGGACAATGGTCCTAGCTTTAAAGTGGCTGTTGCCTGGATCGAGCAGAAGTATGGAATAAAAGGGATTCAAATCTCCCCTTATAATTCCAAGGCAAATGGTGCGATTGAAAGACCGCATTTTGATGTGAGGAAATCACTTGCGAAAGCTTGTAGTGATGACCTTAGCAAATGGTATTGGTTTCTACACCATGTTATTTGGGCAGATCGGATTACTGTATGCAAAAGAAAGGGATGTAGCCCTTTCTTTATGGTAACAGGTGCTCCTCCGATCTTGCCCATGGACATTGTTGAAGCAACCTGGCTTGTGTCTCCACCGGAAGGACCTATGACTAGGGCCGAGTTGATTGGAGCAAGGGCACAGGCTTTGGCCAAGCATCAAAGCCAAGTAGAGGACATGTGCAGTCGTATTGATATGGCTAAACATGCAGAAGCCTTGAAAATGGAAGCGGACCATTTTAGGACGATTAAAGACTACAGGTTTGAACCTGGAGACTTGGTGCTTTTGAGGAATTCTTCGGTTGAGGCGGAACTTGACAGAAAAATGAAACCTAAGTATCAGGGACCCATGGTAGTAATCAGACGTTCAAGAGGTGGTGCATACATCATAGCAGAGTTGGATGGAACAGTACTGCAGAACAAGGTGGCTTGTTTCAGGGTCATTCCTTATTTGGCACAGAAATCCATTCCTTTGCCAGATAATATTCATAACCTCATCGACTTATTGGCTGCGGGTCTTTTGAAGCTTGACAAGAGTACTACTCTAATGTACGGAGATGAGTATCCAGACAAAGTTCAACCAGATCCGAAGATGTCAGGAATCAGACTATTGAAACCTGATGAAGTAGAAGATGATGTTAGAACTTAAACTTGAATCCTACTTTCTCAGTGTTGTATGAGACGACTAACACGGTAAGAAGTGCACTGAGTGGTGTTTCGGACAAGTATGTGGGTAGAAGAACGAGATTGAAAGACTAGAGAATACAACAATATTCTAACTACTTAAATACTCGTAAACATGAGACTACTGTTCGTTTTCCACAATGCAAAACATCCTACAACCATGCTTTAAGCAACCTGTTCCCATGCCTTCTTTATTAAGTGCCTTCAGGTTTCCATGCCTGTTTCCTGTTTCACTACAATGTGCTAGTTGTCTGTTCGCCATGTGTTATAGTGTCCAAATGCCTTGAGGCTTTAATCTCCGCACCTCATGTTGTCCTATGACCTTTGTGCTGGATCAAGCATGTCGTGCTTCTATTCCTTATCTTATCATCACATGTCCTTCCGATAATTGATCCTTTCGAATCAGTCTAAGTCCTCGTTATCTTGACATACGTCATTCGTTGCTGCTTTATGAACTAAGTCCAACAACGTTGGCTGTTTTGCTAACGTCTGAATGATGACAGAAACCTCGGGTTCTGACATTACCCCCCCTTCAAGGTCAACGTCCTCGTTGACTAGAGTTGTGTTTTCTGCTGTTTTTCTGATGTTTATGTCTTTATCTCGTAAATTTTCGTCCATAATTATAATGTTTTCTCCTGTTGTCCAGTTGAAGAGTTTCCTTTCTGGGTAAGACTGAGATTCTTCTTTGGTCTTGTATCTTTTAACCAAATAATCCCAATGTCCTAAAGGGAGAACTGGGACCGGTACCGAAACAGAAGTTGTGTTGATGTTGTTCTTCTGTTTGTATTCGGCAAGAATTTCGGCAGCATTTGGTAAGATGTTACGCTCCGGTTCCCATGTGTTTTCAGACATCGGATAGTCCTTCCATTTGATCAGGTACTGATAACCCTGACCACGTTTCCGAGATTTGACAATCTCTTCAACTTCGTACTCCTCTTCTCCATCAATGATAACAGGGTTTGGTCATAATTCTCTCCGGTGTGGTGGAGGCTCCTTGTATGGAGTCAAGAGTGACTCGTGGTATACAGGATAGCGCTTGTCCATCCCTGGGATCTTTAACTTGTAAGAAGCTTTCCCTTGCTTCTCTAGGATTTCGTACGGTCCTAACCGTTTGTCGCTAAGTTTTTTAGAAGGTCTATCGATGTTAACATCTTTAGCCTTGACATAAACTTTATCTCCGATGTTGAACTCCGGTGCTGGCTGGTGACTCTTATCGTAGTATTTTTTCATGTTTTTCTGCGCTTTTTCAAGCGCTGCTGTTGCCTCATCTCGGACCTTTTTCATCCTTGATGCAAACTCTTCTGCTGACTCATTGCGTGAGCCTGCAGCCCCTTCAATCCCTTTCCATGGGTGATAACCATGATCGGCGAAGAAAGGCGACATCCTCGTTGATGCATTGACTTTGTCATTGTAACTGAACTCTGCCAAAGCAAGCCATTCGGCCCAGTCCGATTGGTGCCAATTGATGTAAATCCGGAGGTATTTTTCTATCTCCTGGTTCATCCGTTCGGTCTGGCCATCTGTCTGAGGACGGAACGCCGTACTCGGGTTCATTTCTATTCCGAGTAGTCGATTGAGTTCTCGCATGAACTTGGAGACATATCGGGGATCACGGTCCGAAATTATCTTTCGAGGAACTCCGTGGTATCTGATCACCCTGTCTCGTGTTAACCTTGCGATTCCCTCGCTGGTAACCTCCATATTGGTGGGTTCGACGTGAATAGATTTGGTAAAGGTGTCTACCCACACCTGTATGGCGTTGAAGCCATTACTCTCTGGGAGGGGTCCTATTAGGTCCATTGATATCGTCTCCCATGGTCCTGCAGCTATTTTATGCGGGTTAAGCTGTCCCGTTTTTGATCTTTTCGCTTTTGCTCGTTGGCAAGGTTCACAGGTTTCGCAGAACTTTTTGATTTGATTTCCCATGCGGGGCCACCAAAAGTTTCTCTCAATAAGTTCTTGTGTGCGTAACTCTCCTAGATGACCTGATAGCGGTTTGTCATGGTGGAGCGTTATGATCTGCTCCCTCAGTTCATCACTCCTGGGAACATAGATAAGTTCCTTGTAGAAGATCAGATCTCCCTCTCGCTTCCACCCCGGTAAGGACTTTTCTAACGCGAGTTTGACACTGGTGTCTATTTTTCGCGTGGCTTTGATCTTATCGATCAATTCCTTGTCAAAGGCCTCGACTTCAAATTCCGTGGCTCGGAAGTATTCCGGTTTTAGTAACACCACGTTTTCATTATCGTTGCTTCCTTGGTCGTGATCTGCACGCCTTGACAATAAGTCGGCCTTTTTGTTTAGGGCCCCCGGTCTATGTGTGAGCTTGAAGTCGTACTGAGACAACTCCCCCGATCCAACGTGCTTGTCGGCGGTTGAGTTTCTGAGGCTGCTTAAAGTATTCAAGATTCTTGTGGTCTGTAAGAATCTCAAACGTCTCGTCTGCCCCCATAAGGATGGCGCGCCATTCCTCAAGCGCGAGCATAATTGCGAGCATCTCTTTGTCATAGATCTCGTAATTCCTTTCGGTCGCTGATAATCCATGTGACATGAATGCCACAGGTCGCCATTGACCTTCTTGTTCTTGGCTAAGAACAGCGCCTATCGCTCCCTCTGATGCATCTGCCTCAACGCGAAACTTTCCATGATCTTCTGGAAGTGCAAGTACCGCATCTTCCTTGATCCGATCTTTAATTTTCTGGAAAGCCACGCTTTGGTCATGACCCCAAGAGAAGCCAGCTTTTCCCGTCAACTGCGTCAGTGGCTTTGCCACCTCGCTGTACCCGCGCACAAACCGACGGTAGAAGTTTGTGAAGCCCAGGAAAGCCTGGACTTGTTTCACGGTCCTTGGTTCGGGCCATTCCATCACGCCCTTAATCTTCACTGGGTCCATCTTCATGGAATTGTGTGAGATAAGTACCCCCAAGTATTCTATCTCAGTGCTTTCGAAATCGCACTTTTCGGGTTTGAGATATAACTTGTGTTGTTGGAGTACTCCCAATACACGTTTCACTATTTTCCGATGTTCTTCCATTGTTTCCGTAAAGATTAAAATGTCATCTAGGTATACAATGACATGTCCCTCATTGATGAGTTCTCGTAATATATCATTCATCATGTTTTGGAACGTGGCGGGTGAATTTGTAAGCCCGAAAAACATGACAAGAGGTTCAAACAATCCCCGGTTGGTTCTGAATGCTGCTTTCCATTCATCACCTTCTTTGATCCGGACATTGTTGTAGCCCCATCGGATGTCAAGTTTTGTAAAAATCTTCGCTCCCCGAAGCGTGTTGACTAACTCCGAGATAAGCGGCAAAGGATAACGATTTTTAATCGTCATGTCATTCAACTTCCGATAATCTTGTACCGGTCGAAGAGATCTGTCTTTCTTTTTGATAAAGAAGAACACGGAGGCCATCGGTGATTTTGACGGTCTTATCCTTCCGCTTTGTAAGTTCTCCTCCAGGAATTCGTTCAACTTTTCCTGTTCAATCCGAGATAACAGGTAGATTTTACAATCTACAGCTTTGGAACCAGGTTTAAGTTCTATGGCGTGGTCCCAGGGTCTCTTTTCTGGTAAAGAGTCAAATGACTCCTTTGCAAAGACTTTGACAAATTCCCGATATTGTTCAGGAATCTTATCCTCTGTCATGCGTTCTCTTCCCTTCAATGCTTCTTCAGCCATCTCTTGGGCTTGACTTGCTTTAGCACGGATGTCTATTCGTTCGTCCACGTGTTCGGCAAAGTCAACAAGGAGAATGGATTCTCCTTCTTCGAGTGGTGCATCTTCTCCCACTCCGGTCCGGAATTCCGTACCCTTCATCCCGCATTCATTGGGACAACGACTGAACGTAATTTTCTGGGCGCCCCAGTCTACTTCCGGATTGTGCTTATTGAGCCAATCATAGCCAATAAAAGCACGTGTCTTTCCTAATCCGGTTACCAAGAATTTGATCTTTTCTTGGTGGGCTCCTATGTTCATGAGGCACTCTACGTAATGAGTGATTTTCCCATTTGCATTTTCAGTATTATCCGCATTGAACGCTGTGATGGGCGCTGGAAGCGGTTTCATTTCAAAACCTTCTGCACGGGCGTACTCTCTATCGATACTAGTGGTGGAACAACCACTATCTAAGAGCGCCTTGATTGCTCGGGTTTTTCCGGTTTCGAGCTGGGTAAGCTTAATCGGGACTAACATCTCACGATGGTGCAGATGTTTCTCTCACTCCTTAATTAACTTTTGGAGTTCTTTCGAGAGTAAGTCTGGCTTGGGCTTTCCTTGTTTTTCCGCACTTTGGCGCCTCTGGGTGGCGTCCGAAATGGGACTCTTCTTAGGCACTTCCTCTGACTTAACAGATTGAGCCTCCGCAGCAGCGCTGCCCTTTTTTGTCTTTTTTGACGAGGTTTTCTCTCCCCGAGCCTTTTTAAATACTTTCTTGAATGCACCCCACTCTTCATTTCGAGCATTGGTGCACCGATTCTTTTCCTTAGTAATAAACTTTTTCTTTAAAATAACAACTCGGTCTTTTGCTTTCGCAGCTTCAGCAGATAAGAAATCGTGTATATTTTTACGAAGAGAACTATCTTGTACATAAAAGGTATCCTCGGTCTGGGTCTTTTCTGCTACAGATCCGAGTACTTCAAAACGTCCATAATTATTAGAAACCGAGGCCGGCGTCTGTTTGGCTAGAACAGGCAGCCCCTTTAAAAACCCTTCTCGCGGAGGTATGCCGCAAGGTCTTTCAGGATCTGAGATCCTGCCTCTTCCTTGTCGAGTTGCCCCGTCAAGGCTTTTAAATTAACTGTTCCCTTTCGGGACTTCTGTGGCTCCGGACAGTTCCAAGCCATGTGACCTTCCCCATTGCAGTTGTAGCAGCGGAAAGGAAGTTTCTTTGTCGATGACTTGTCGACGTCCATTGCCGCCAGAGCGGGCTTTGAAAGATTTGGGGCTGTTCCAGTCCCCTGGGTCTTTTGTCCCTGAGCTGCCATGTTTGAATTCCCGGTCCGGAATGGTATGAAAGGAGCCTTGTGCTCCCCGTGAATCTTCTTCTTTTCAAGGTTGTTGGCAACCTTGCTGATGATGTTGATGTACTCCTGATAGTCCGTCGGGATTCTTTCTGTCCCATTATACATGGGATCTATCAACTCGCGGTTGACATTTTCTTCGAGGAAGTCAATTAAGACCGCCCCATGGTCTCCCCGGTTTAACCCGGCTTCCTCAGCGAGTAACTCAAAATCAGTGAGGTACTCGGTCCAGGATTTCTTCCCCTGGCGGAGTTTTCTTAACCGCAATAAAGCGGTTTGCTTTCGGCCATCATCATAGAAGGCCTTATCCAGCAGGTGCCTGAAATCTGACCAGATCATATCTCTGGTCACGTTGTTGCCTTGGGCATCTTGCCCTTGGACAATCTTCTTGATCGTCCCATCTAGGGGATCGATCCAATCTTTTTCCCAGCAGCGGGCCCAGACCGCCGCAGGACATCTCTTTCCGTCCTCGCTGCAAAGCAAAGACAGAGTAAACCATATCTTTTTTGGAGCGGTATTAAACTCCGTGGCGTATGCTCCGAAATATCTCTGGAGCTGAGAGAGGAAATCCTCATACTGGTCCTTATCTCCAGTAAAGCAAGAGGGAGTTCTTGCATAGATGACTTTAGACATCTTCTGAGGTGGATGGGAAATTCAGGTGATAAGAAGAGGAGGTGGCGTCTGCTGCCTGCTTGGTGATAATGGGTATGAACTGGATCCGCTGGAGGACGAAACCGGCGAAGGTGTACGAGTAACGGGCGAGGGTGCCCGATAGGAGGTAAACGTGTTGGGTAACTACCGGACTATAACCTTCCAGCGTAGGGAGCTGAGTTTTAGAAGCAGCTACTTCATTGATGCGTCTCTCGGAACGCGGTGGTGAAAATGGGTAGGAAGGGAACTACAGAACTTCTCTTGCGAGTGAAAACAGTCCGGGTCTTCTACAACACCCCTGATACTGCCGCCGGTGCCTCTCCGAAGATTAGCTACCTGGCCTTGATGCTGCTATGGCCCCGAGTCGGACTCAACGTTACTCGAGAGACACTAAGCGCGTTCACTATAGTGGAAGCTCCGCTGGTGCTAACAGCTACAATCCGCTGCGAAGGATGGGAGGTGAAAGTTTTGAGTCTGTACAGATAGACTCGGAGGGATATGGCGAGGTACCTCTCTCAAAGGGATTGTCGGTACGTGTGACGTTCCCGAGCGAGGGTAGAGTTGTCCAAATGGAAGAGGTAGAGAAGAGAGGAGGAAGAAGAGAAGAGAAGAGAAAAGCTTAGCTGCTTTCCGAAAGTGTTTTTCCAAAAATCGGCGGCTTCAATAGCTACGCCTCTTTCCAGTATGTTTAAGGAGTCCCGGAACCCAACTCGAAGGCGGAACGAACACTCCCGTAGGCAACGTCGGCGGTGAAGGTAAGAGTAATGAGGTACGAAGGTATGAAGAGGAGTCTTTCAATATGTTAGAACTTAAACTTAAAATCCTACTTTCTCAGTGTCGTATGAGACGACTAACACAGTAAGAAGTGCACTGAGTGGTGTTTCGGACAAGTATGTGGGTAGAAGAACGAGATTGAAAGACTAGAGAATACAACAATATTCTAACTACTTAAATACTCGTAAACATGAGACTACTGTTCGTTTTCCACAATGCAAAACATCCTACAACCATGCTTTAAGCAACCTGTTCCCATGCCTTCTTTATTAAGTGCCTTCAGGTTTCCATGCCTGTTTCCTGTTTCACTACAATGTGCTAGTTGTCTGTTCGCCATGTGTTATAGTGTCCAAATGCCTTGAGGCTTTAATCTCCGCACCTCATGTTGTCCTATGACCTTTGTGCTGGATCAAGCATGTCGTGCTTCTATTCCTTATCTTATCATCACATGTCCTTCCGATAATTGATCCTTTCGAATCAGTCTAAGTCCTCGTTATCTTGACATACGTCATTCGTTGCTGCTTTATGAACTAAGTCCAACAACGTTGGCTGTTTTGCTAATGTCTGAATGATGACAGAAACCTCGGGTTCTGACAGATGATGTTGAAGAAGTTGAAGTAGACTTAGGTGAAGCTGACTTTGTTTGAGTAGCGACAAGTGTCTGTGAGCCGTGTATAAGTTTGCTTCAATTATTCAAGTATAAGTAGAGGTGATTTGTCAGCAATGGGATCTCCATTGCGATTGGTCAGGCCGGGATTGTCGAGTTGGTTGTGAATAGCCTGGTATTGTTTAACAAGGATGTCACGAAGGTCGAACTGACTCTTGATGTGAAGAGCATTGGCTTGAATATCACAGATCAAATGGCCGAGGTGAGCGCGAAGGGCTGGCTCCTGGAGTTGGGTCAGGCTCGAATTACGGACCTCGCCATGGGCAGCGAATGCGATGGCATCTGTGGTGGCGACGTCTGGAAAGGCAGCTGTAACAAGTGTCCTCGCTAAATGTGATAGAATTTGGATGAAAAGATGAGATGCTTACAGGCAGCAGGGTTAGGACTACACGCTTGTTAGGGTCATCCTCATTACGACGTGAGTCGAGGGCCTGAACAATAAGATAAGCATCGGATTGGAGATCAAGGCCGGGAACCGCGCAGTAGTCCAGCTCTCGAACTGTAGGACGATAGTACTGGACAATTGGTTGGGTTCACGGTCTGGAAATAGACGTTAACTCACAGGAGAAGCTGAACGAACATTGTTGAGTTCATCTTCTCATGAGTCAGGGTAAAAATGACGTACAAATCGATCCAAAAGGGACTGGCGGCGAAGCTAAGATTGTCATCTGGGCAAGCCTGTCAGTAGTGGTCTGGATAGAATGAGGACCTGAAACATACCGTATTAGTCGAGTTTGATGATGCAGATAACGGCAAACCATTTTTCTGCAAATGATGAGCAATAGTTGGAGTGCGAGCCGTAGTTCTTACAATAATTTGAGGAACGACAGTAGGGGCAGACTTAACAGGAGTGGTGTGGGCCCTGGCATGTTTATGGGGCAGCGCTTTGTTAGGTTGAACAGCTGGAGTCACAGGCTTGCTGGCCGGTACCCTGTTAGCAGGGGCAGGAGCCTTGGGTTTGGCCTCAGCTTCGGCGGTCTTTTGCGAAAGACAGTCATTGTAATAGCCATGAGTGACCTGTGGATGATAGTTAACAGTTGAAGGTAGTTACTTCACAAGCAGGGACAAGTGGCCGTGCTCATGAAGTGAGAACAAGGACGTACGATGCCAATGGCAGTTGCGCCAGTACCGGGAATGTTGAAAGTTTTGTTGATCTCCTTGATGCGATGAATGCATTCGTGCATGTCAGAGGGTTTATCTGCAAAATTGGCGGCGGCAGCAATGCCTCCGGGCTGGCCTTGGTTCTGTGACAAGCTGTTGTTAATATAGTAAATCTAGGATCAAGAGAATGCCAGCGTACCAAAGTGTCAAGTAGTCCGGCAACAAATGGCCCAATGGTGGTGTAAGGCATGAAGGGAATGGCCCCATTTATGGTCGACAAGACTTGAATGAGTCCAGCATGTAGGGCTTCGCCTGCATGACCCTTGACGCTTTTGCTGGTACAGAGTCGAGTTACGTGAGTCTTCATAGCTGGGAAATGCTGTGTTAATCAGGGCTCGGAATGATGAAGTAATGGACTGATACTGGTCAAGGCCTCCTCCTTCTGTTCAGAAGGGATGGCGAGATATTCAGTCTACGACGAAACGACTTTCTTGGGTTCAGCAGCAGACATTTGGACATCTTCAGATGACATGGGAAACTGTTACTGAGAGGTGTCTGACACTTGAAAGGACGAGGTTTGGAGTATAGAAGGAAACTGCAAGGACACTTGTTCGTGCTGGGTTTTTATACTCCTTCAGGATAGGAGGTATCTTGGATAAAGTGCTCATAAAAGTCATGAGCCAGAGGCTCTAGATTTCTGTGAGGGGGAGAGGAGACGGCCCAGCCGTCATGTCCCAGTCTAAAGATAGCTCTGGAAAACGTCATATTCTGACGAATAAAGCCAAAAATGTTTAATTTTAGCTCCGTAAGACATGCAAAGGGCTGTTGGACGTTGACCTCTTGCCTCGAGTCCTATCTTATCTTTCCTTGTTCATCTTATCTTTCATCATTTCTATTTGGACATTGTTTATTGTTTCATCCATTTCACATCCCAAGTCCCTATATAAGCCTTGTAGACATAGTTTCACCTCAGTCTTTTCCTTTCCGACTGAGGTGATTTTCCCTTTTTATTTCCTCTTTCTAAACCTTACTGATCAACTCATAGCTAAGCTTACTCGTTGTCATTAGATCGACCCAAGTCGCCGCTCTGTAGGTTATGGGCCCTGGTGTCAACTCTACATAATTGAATAGATCTTCACCGTTGACAACCGAATATATCTACCAGTCTCAGACTCATTCCCTCATTCACCCTACGACACTGTTCAACCCCTAATCTCATCGTCATCGCCAGTACCCCTAATCCAGTCCCTCAAAATGTCATCCATTACCAGGAATATCGCCCCAGAGTACTTCTGCCGTGGAAGAGCCAACTACGCTGAATTCAAGGAGAGATTCATCCTAGCCATGCAGGCACAGGGCTTGGATAAAATCCTCACTGGCGACCAGACAGCTCCTCTTTCCAAGCCGACTCAGGATACCCTTGAAACCACCTGAGACACTGCAGGCAATGTCACTGGAACCATCACTGCCCAGAAGGCTGTCCTGTCGACAATTGCTGGTTCTTCTCACCCAACGAAGGACGAGTTCTGTGTGCGAGAGAGACGTGCAAATGCACAGCTCCATACCGCGGTCCTCAATGCAAAGTCCCATGGTCTTGATCCAACGAAGTCGGCCGCCGAAAATTGGAAGAAACTCAAGGAACGTCTCGGCAAGGGATCTATGACCGAGCAGATTATTACTCGAGATCAACTCCTTGCGGTTTGCTTCAATTTGCTTCAACCCGACTCATGAACCGGCCACAGAGTTTGACGATTACGCTCAGCTCTTCCAGAGCTTAGTCACCGCAGCTCGGGCCGCAGGAGGGGAATATAAAGACGATGTCCTTCGAACAACCTTCATTGTGTCTATCAATAATGATGAGTATACCAATGCCGCTTCCTCCATTCCCCCTGATGCCAAACTCGAAGACACCATAGCCTCACTCTGAAACTGCTGGCTCATTTGTCATCACCGTAAGGCTAACGAAATGGCCGCAGTTGCTCTCGCCACTACCGTCACAGCTGCTGCAGTAAATGCCCAGGCTCAATCGACTGGTCCTCGTATTCGAATCCGCACTAGCGGAAATAGAGGAACTGGTCCTTGCCTGAACCCTGCACATGGCTCAGTCAATAGTCGTTCGGCACAGAACCATGACTTACCTCACTGCTGGGCTCCAGGCAGCGGTGATATTGCCAATCGACCTCCCAGATATCAAGTCCTGACTGTCAAGCAAACAACGGTATCCAACAGCGTCACAACTCCCAATGTCATTGCCCAATCCACAATTGTTCCTTCCCCAAATCCAACCAACTCCGCAAATGTATCAGTTCCCGATGTTTTTGTTCTCCACGTAGATGTCGCATCTGAGTCACAAACTCTCAAAAGTCAGATTGACTCAAGCAATGGGTCTACCTTGCTTGAGCACATCCATTTTGACAGTGACGAAGAAATGCCTGCCTTGGTCGATGTCAGTGATGACGAGGGTGATTTTGTTCCCCCGATATCTCTCGCTGATAGGCTCGAGTTTATTACTCGAACCCACTTTGACTACCCAAGAGGCAGTGTCCTTCTTACTCACTATCGTGATGACATATCCAGATCTTGCATCGTCAACTCAATCTGGGGTGTCGAACAAGACCATGGTATGGATATGTACCTCCCACCTGAATCACCTTCCTTCTCTAATTCCCTCCATAGACAATGGTTATTTGACCTGAGTCATGGGTTAGGAGATGAAGATGAAGTGATAGATGTTATACCCACCATTTTTGTTACGGACACTGTTTTTGATCGAACTGTCGAGAATACACGAGATTCGACAAAAAGAACATTTGTTGACTCTGGAGCAACTCATACGTGTTGGACATCTGCCGAGGATTTCATTAAATATGACCTGGTAGTAGGCCGCTTGGGGAAGGCTGCGAAAAGCGATGCCACATTTTCGATTCTGGGCGTTGGACGTATTTGGTATGATACCAAGGTATATGGTGTTCGCAAAACAGTTGAATTGGCTGCTGTTCATACACCAGAACTTGCACATAACCTGATATCCCTCTATTCCCTAGGAGAGTCAGGATGCCGTGGACAATGGGACAGATCGAAACTCACTATAGAGAAAGACGGCCAAGTCTTCATGGTTGCTGAAGTGAGAGATCAAATGTTCAAGATTCCTATTTTCAAAACACAGTCCATTCAGCCCTTCGTCGCTTATGCCAGGTCCCACGAACATCCTGTCTCTGTGAAATGCTGGCACTGTCGTTTTGGCCATGCGTCTTTGGAAATTATTCTTCACATGGCGCACAACAATCTTGTCGATGGGCGGAGGATCACGGACAAAAAGGTCGAGTATTGACTGCATTTTGGGCAAACATGTCCGACGGCCATTTGACGAAGTTTTTGAGAAGGAGACGGAATTGCTAGAGCGTGTCCATATCGACATTTGGGGTGCTGCACGAACGCTCAGTGTCGGCAAAAAGAAGTATCTCATGCTCCTTACCGATGGCCATAGCTCATACCGGATTTCCTACTTCCTATCAAACCACAAGGCACCTACGACCCTCGAAGCTTTCCAGAAATACCATGTCATGGCTGAGAACCAGACTGGTAAGAGGATTAAAGCTATACGCATCGACTGAGAATTTGTAAACAGTGCTTGGGAGAAATACTGTGACGAGCATGGAATCCATCTCGAGTCAGGTCCTGGGTACTCATCAGCTCAGAATGGCATGGCTGAGAGAGGAAACCAAATCATTATTGAGGGCACGAGAGCATCATTGGTTGCTGGAGATCTCCCTCATTCGTTATGGGGTGAGCTGGCATCAACACAGACTTACCTCAGGAATTTTATTCCGTCAAGTCGTCACCCTGACAGGGTCCCTATGGAGGTTTGGACAGGGAAATGACAGGATGTATCTCACCTTTGTCCGATTGGCTGCAATGCCTGGATGCACATTCCAAAAGAAAAGGGAGAAAGCAAGTTGTCTCCACGCTCAGTGCCAGTTCGGCTAATTGGCTATGATGGCCGCCGAGGTTATCGGCTATGGAACCCCATAAGTCGCACAGTTCAACTTTCTTGGGACATCATCTTTGAAGAAGATGGCGGCCGCTGGACCTTGACAAAAGCTGTGCCATTGACGACACAAAATCCTATCCCTGTCTTTGAGAATGACACTCTTTTTCCTGCTCATTTTATTCCTGATGAGTCATTTTCCTTCAACGAGCTTACCGACGACGAAGCCATTGCGGCTGTTCTGGAAGACGACAAGGACTCTCCTGGCTATTCTCCAGCTCCTCCTGTCCCTGCTCTAGCAAACGACCCTGCACCAGTGAATGGTAGTGACATTGTCCCAGCAGAGCCAAATCCACGGGCATTTCCAGACCCACCAGCGTTCATTGTTCCACAGAATTGTCGATATCCCACAATTTTTGCTGGAGAACCTGGTATTCGTCGATCTGGTCGTGATGTTCAGCCCACGGCACGCCAAACTGGGCATGATGAGGCTCAGTTTTTCACCATCCGAGGTCCTGGTCGTCGCATAATTGACCCTCAAGAAGGGGACAATCACCGTCTGTGGGCAAATGCAGTTTTCCTCAATGCCTATACATCATACCTTAACAGTGATCCCTGGGCTTTCCTTGTATTCAACGACAATACCTCAGTACCCCAGTCCTATAAAGAAGCTATGTGCCGTCCTGACCTGTGGCTTGGTCCCATGTAGGCGGAAATCGACAATCTTATGGGCAAGGAAACCTGGGTCCTGACTCCTCGACCTTCTGACACCAACGTCATGAAAGGTAGATGGGTTTACGCTATCAAATACAATGGGGACGGCAACATTATCAAACGAAAGGCTAGATATGTTGCGAAAGGTTTCACCCAGATCTATGGTGTGGATTATGACAAAACTTATGCTGGTGTCATACGCATGGAATCAATTCGGATGATTTTGGCCATTGTTGCCTATCTGGGACTCCAGATGTGGCAGGTCGACTTCACTGGGGCTTACTTGAACGCAAAAATCGACAAGAAAGTTTACATGGAACAGCCTGATGGTTTTGGGACAGGGAGAGACAAAGTTTGTTTACTACAGAAGGCGCTGTATGGGATGATGCAGGCAGGCCACTTATGGGGCAAAACCTTGGATGACACTTATTCCTCTGAGAAGGGTACACCAAATCGCTAGCCGACCCTTGCATCTGATTCAAGCGAGTTGGTCCCGAATACACGTTGACCGGCACCTATACGGATGACGTTTTTGGTGCGAGCTCAACTAAAGTTGGGGCAGAATTGGCGAAAGCGGGGCTTCGCAAGCATTGGGCGTTGATGGATTCACAGCACCTCAACCTCATGCTAGGCGTCTCCATCAAACAGGACCCAAAGTCCGGTGATATCACAATTGGCCAGGCCACCTACTTTCACCGCTTTTTACAGAGTTTTGATCTGTAGGGCTTGAACCCTGTCGACACTCCATTGCCCCATGGGCTTCAACTCGAGAAAATTCCATATCCACTATCTGCCGACGATTTCGAGTACATGAAGGAGAAGCCATATTGTCCTATTTTGGGAAGCGCTATGTGGGGTGCTGTCTCAACTCGACCCGACATATCCTTTGCGGTGAACTTCCTTTCCCAATTCCAAACAAATCCCGGCAAGGAACATTGGAAGGCTCTTATCCATCTGTGTCGCTACATCCGTGGCACAGTGGATTTCTCCATTGTTTACCAAGCAAAACGTGACGGCGATCTGAACGACATGGGAGTCGGCATCAAGCTGTATATCTACTCAGATGCTGATTATGCTGGATGCTTGGATACGAGGAAGTCGATGTCGGGATATTTAGCAATCATGGCTTCTGGGCCTGTTTCATGGGCTGCGAAGAAACAAGATTGCATAACAACATCGATGATGGGAGCAGAGTATGTCACATTAGGAAGAGCCGCTGAGCAAGCAGTTTGGATGAAGGCTTTCATGGAGCAGATTGACTTAGCGCAGGATGGCCTGATTATGATCCGAGGTGACAATTTGGCTGCTCTAAGCCTTACCGAGACTCACCGACATCATCAGCTCACCAAGCATATCCACATATGACATCATTTCATTTGTGAACTCGTTGCTTCAAAGATCATTGAACTGGAGCCAATTTCATCCCGCGACAATCTCTCTGATGTTCTTACTAAACCCTTGGGGACTGTCATTCATCGCTGTCTGGTTGAACGAATGAGTCTTTGGGCTTTCGAGGTCAGGGGGGGTGTTGGACGTTGACCTCTTGCCTCGAGTCCTATCTTATCTTTCCTCATTCATCTTATCTTTCATCATTTCTTTCTGACTGAGGTGATTTTCCCTTTTTATTTCCTCTTTCTAAACCTTACTGATCAACTCATAGCTAAGCTTACTTGTTGTCATTAGGTATACAATTAAGAGTCTTTTCCTTTCCGACTGAGCTAAGCTTACTTGTTGTCATTAGATCTACCCGAGTCGCTGCTCTATAAGGGCTCAGTGCCCACATGAAATCACGGATCAAGCTAAGACAACGGAACAGATGATGAACTCCGGCTCGGAATAGCGGAAAGTGTCCACTGAGTCATGCTTAGGAGTAAGAGAATTTAGGCATTCAGGAAAATAGTAGGCGAAAGAAGGATAATTCCCTACTAAGATGATTTGGACAGATGAAACGGATAATGGATTAAACAGGAGCAGTAACAAGTGTCTGTGCTATGGGTTCGTACAAACGAATCTAATAAGTTAAGATGCTACTCGCATGATACTCTGTGTACTCTGCGGCAGTTGCCTCATGATCTATATAATCTCTATCATCAAAGGAATAACAAGGAGCATAAGGCAACGGCTCTTCAGCCTGAGCCTCCCACATTGCGACCTGCTCTTCCCAGGAGAGAACACCGCTACAACACAAAGACAGGTCATTGGCATGTTGTTCCTCTCGTTCAAGACCTTCCTCATGGCAGAAGGCCAAGTCATAGAACGCTTTAATGTGTTTCAAGATGAATGCTGGAGAACCGTAAGGAAGAGGACCGACGATTTGAGACTGAGTAACGAGCACTCCATTTCGAGTAACGTATTGGAGGTCGATAGTATGCTGGTTACGGACTGGTTCAAGAGGATATTGACCAACCCAACCACCCATCATAGGCAGCCAAGTAGTACGGTCTCGAAAGAAAGCCTTGAGTGCAAAACAGTCGACAGGCTTTGGGATAGAGAAGTACAAAGCGTTAATGGTAGCAGTTTCGGTGTCGGACATCATAGTCGGGCAGATGAAAGTTGCAGGCCACAAGACTCCGGTCTTAATAGACGCTTTAGGAGAAAACATAAGCATAGGGGTTGGTACTACAAAGTACCAACCAGTGTCCTTACTCCTAAACCTCTCTTTACCATGCACTTCACTGACGAAAAGACGATAAACAATCTAACTGAATCCTCCAGCCTGACTCGGGAACAAGTTACTAAGTTCCTGGAGCTCACGGTACCTACGACACCTCACGGGCTCTGCAAGTTTTATCTCGACAGATTTACTTGGCTAAGAGTTACCAGGGATTGGAAGACGGTTAGAGGACTAGACGAATGGGAACTCGCACGTAGTGAGTCCACCAAAGACCTTGAGTTCTTCTTCGATAAGAAAAGCGCTCACAAGGCATCCAGAAGACTCCAGGTTCACCAGATCATGGGCCCAAGACTCTATTTGGATAAAGATGTAGTCGAAGGAATGATGAGAGTCTTTTACGAAGCTCTGCAGAAGGCTCTAGACAAATGTGGCGAAAAGGGAGATTCAGAGGATGAAGATTGGACAGAGTATGAAGCTAGGGAAACCGCTATAGAGCACAATTACGAGCGACAAGAATGGTCAGATTAGCATGAGTAAGGACACTTGTCCTTACTATGGCAATATACATTGTTCATACACCCACTATCTTTCATCGGAATTCACCTCAGATCACTCTAGAAAAGATGAGACAGAAAAAGTTTTGTATTTTCCCGACGACTCTAGCTATGAGTACAGGAAAAATTGTAGTCCATGTGCTACTTACAACGATGGCAAGCTAAGATATATTTGATATAAAAATTGTCCCGGCAGACCCAATCAACGACGTCGACCTCGAGGAGGACGGCGAGCTGTAGCAACACCACGACCACAAGGCACTCCTCCTCGACCCTTTGACGAAACCGGCATGCTAGCTGGCACAGGACTAACTGAGTGAGCGTCCTCGTCGTCTTCAGCAGCGGTAGCCTTGGCCTTGCCTTTGTCCTCGGAACCTACAAGGGGAGAGAAAAGGCAAGTCAGTAAATAGATGAGTGTGAAGCACAGACAAGTGTCCGTGCCAAGGACGAAAGGGGCTTACCAGTTTTCTGACGCTTCGAAGACAGGGAAGCTTCAGAATCTGAAGAGTCGACGACCGGAGCAGACCGTTTGCTGGTCGGAGTTGGAACTGGACGAGGAGCAGTTACCACACTGCCTCCCTGATGAGTTCGAAGGTTGCGAGTTGAAGCTCTGGGAGTTTTGTCCTCCCCATCGGCCATCCCTTCCTCTTCCTCGATGATAGCTTTCGATCTCTTCTTCTTTGACGCAGACGAGCTAGAGGCCTTGGGTTGGGAAAACTCATCGTCTGAATCAGAGTCGGTTATGCTAGGAGGGAAGACATGGCGCTTGAGCAAGCGAGTCGGCTGTCCACCCTCGGTCTTGGAAGTTTTCAGAATACCGGACCTGGTGAGATTGAAGTGAGAATAGGTGGTCTCCATAGCATCAACGACGTCGTGCAGCTTGTACAACTCAAGGACCGGCTCGATGATGTCATCATACTGCTGCCAAGAAAAAATGGTGCAGAGGGCACCTCCAGTAGACGAAAGAGCGATGTGTCAATAAAGGCGGAGCCACTGATGGCGATGGCTGTCCAGTTCTTCCTCACCTTGGTAAGCCAAGACGCGAGTAGCAGAGACACGAGCTTCAACAGAGAACAGCTCGATAGCCTTGCGACAAAGTTCTGGAGAGATGTTAATAAGTGGTCCCAGGAGCAAGGACAAGTGTCCCTGCTGGGTGTTAACACTTACTATGGATGTTCGCCTCGACGATTTGATATGTCTTGGAAAACGAACGTTCAACATCAGCAAAGAACATCTGATGCGAGCAGAGACTGGAGTTGCAATCTAAAAGGCACCAACTGCAAGTGCCCCCAGGATTAGCGCTGGCAGCACAAGGCAGATCCAGCTGGAGGCAGTGCAAACAGTCACCAACGGTCTAGACAGACGAAAAAGATGAGAATGAATCAGGATGAACCGAGACGACTTACGAAGGGACCCAGTTCATCACGAAGAGACCGGAGTTGCTGGGTGGTTGGAACAACCAATGGCAAAGGGCTGACCAGGTCCAGACGAAGCTGTTGATGGGGCATATAAAAACTCAGGATTGTTTTCATACCAAACTGGGCAGTTTGGCATCTCTTTGACTGCTGGGACGTTGATGGAGCGCTAGAACCAAGCTTCAAGGTTGCTAGTAAGAATGTCAAGCGTCAACAAGTGTCCGTGCTTTGTGTCTGTACTTATCAGCCCAAAAGGTACTCCTAAGACCAAAGGATGGCGCGCTACGACTACAAGAAGAACAGCGGTGTTCACATAATGGCCGAGACTGAATACATGACAAAACCCTGTGAGCCAAGATGTCTGTTTAAGACTGGAGGACTTAGCACTGTGAAACAGCGATGACTCCTTAGTACAGACTAAGCGGAGCTCTAACTGGACCATTGTCATAAGAATTACATGACCGGAGCTTTGACCAATGTCACTTGCGGAAACCAAGACAATTGCGGAACGATCAGGGCAACCCACAAGGATACCCCTATATAAAGATGGACCCACAGTGTGGACAATTGTTCATACCAAGGGACGTACTTTCGACACAAGACTAGACAAGGAGAACTATATAAGAGGGTACAGAAGGGACTAAAGGGCTTGTCTTTTCTCTGTACTTCTCAAAATACCTGATTGGCAAGAGACTCCACTAGGAGGTTTCACCCGGTTGTACTATTAATAGCAGGATGACTGATGTCATGCGGCCACCTTGGCAATCCGACTCGGAGACCCCTGTGAATGACTCAAGTGTATTATGTTATCGTTTCTGGACAGTATTTAAGGACTCTAAGTTTGTAGTAAATAGGTAGAACATTGTAGGGTATTGAACCCAGTTAGTAACAAGTGACCGCCTGACCAAGGCTGGAAGCTAGTAGCTGACTTGTGGATAATATTACTTTGTTTCTCGGACTCAGTTACCGACGTTTTGACCAATTGAACAAGTTTGAACAAAGTCTAGTCTAATCTAGTTGCTTAGTGCACCCTCTAGTCTCGCAAGAGAAATCTCTAGTCAAGTTCTAGTCTAGTTCTAGTCAAGTTACTTAGTGCAAATTGCGCTTCGGTCAAGAGACCACAAACCCTAGTGTTACCACACTTTAAACAAGCTATAAAACCAGTTAAAAGCTCTCAAAGACGACCAGACGTAAGACACTGAGTACGGACAAGTGTTTGTACTTTGGACTATCTCTATTATAAGAAACCCGAACTTATCGAGGATATAAAGAGTGTATTGGTGTGTTGGTGTTGTTGTGTGTTGTTCATTCGCATACCCATATATCGACGTGCTTTCCACACCGTCCGCAAGGATCCCTCACACCGTGAGGAAGGTTAACCCCATCGAAGGGCACCTTCTGAGTGTTGGTCTAAAACAATGATTAGTAAGAAGCAGTGAGGAATCAAGAAACGAGCATACAAAGAAGTGACGGTGTTCCCCAGTCAATGGCGGAGCGGTGCCACCTCTCCAGGGGTTTGCAGGAGAAGGGCCGTCGACAAGCTTGTCTTCAGAATCTGAGGAAAATTGGCCCAGCTGGAGCAAGTCGTGAGCAAAAGCCATAGAGTGACTTTGCTTTTTGCGCCTGAGAGGGTCGGTCTTCTTCTTCTTCTTCTCCTTCTCCTTCCTGTTGTAGTCCGAGTCTTCATCGGAAGCCTCGCCAAGATGAACCGCCTTATGGATCAGGTCATTTTTGGTAGGATCCTCACCCAAGAGAGAAATGTAACCCTTGGAGAGGATTGGACCACCGAAGAAGGGTACACCTTGAGGTGTGACTGCGTGAGGATGATGGTACTGTAAAACAAAAGATGAGTGAAAGCCATGGGGTAAGGACAAGTGTCCTTGCTAAGGAAACAAACTTACGATGTCTTCTGCACCTACCATGCGGTGTTCAGGTTATTGTAGCCAGTCAGGTGGATCAAAGATCTCATGATTTGACACTTGCCCCTTTGAGAGAACAATGGGCTGCCATTGAATCGCACATTCAAATGCGTGCATATTTTGTACGCGTGTTGAGTCATGCTTTATCTCATGTCGATTGATGAGAAGCTGTGTGACCCATTCTCTTTGTTCCCATCTATCCATTGCATTATTTTCCTGTCATTCTGCCACTCCCAATCTCATCCTTACCTCTAATTTTGTCATCAATCACATGTCATCAGCTGCTGAGAGCCAAAAACAGAAGTATTCAGGGCAAGATGAGGGTCCAGGGCCATCAAGCTCTACTGACCATCGGTCAAAGAAAGCTAAGGCGACACAGGCTTCCCAGGGTCAGAAAACTCAGGAGGAGATAAATTCTGATCCCTTGCATCTTGAAAGGAAGAGGGTTCCAGAGAAGGCTCAGGGTATCAAGGTAGTTATTCTTTGTAGCACTGAAATATGGCTTCCTGTCTAGCGTGCTTTGGAATTGCATATTCGACTCCTGGGGAATTTATTCTCCTGTGATGCTGTTTTTACCCCGCCTGCTCCTAATGTCAAAGCACTGTTTGCCCTTCACTTCAGAGATTTGAAGTCAGTTCATGAGCGGAGTAGTAAGGGACCATCGGAGATTGAACGTGTCTCTTCTGACTTGCTCAAATCAATCTGCAATCTTCCTCTGAGAAGCAACATTGCTCGAAATCTTCATTGAATTGACCAGAATATTATTTCTGTCATTTTCTCATACCTTGCCAACTATGGCTTCTCTGTTTGGGCTCCTGATCTTACCGACACCCTGACCTCACTGTGGAATGTTGCATGCAAGAATGTTGCTCTCGATTCATTCAAGCAAGCAATGGCTAGTCACAGCTATGCTTTCCTTGCTCCCAATCATGACTACCTGTCCTACCAAGTCTTGCTTTCTGACATCTACAATCAATTTGTTTGGACCTACATGAAGCGGCTTCATGAGCTGGAGCTCAAAGAGCCAGGTAGTGTTGCAACTATAGGTGTCATGGGAGAGATTTATCGACGCCGGAAAGCAGTAAGCGACCAAACTGTAATGCAGACAAAGGCTGATTTTTTTCTATCACAGGTTGCAGATCAGCGTTCAAAGTGGGCAAAGCAGGAAAATTATCCAATGCGTATTTGTGATGCGCTTGGTGATCTGGTCTGCACCTCTGAAGATGAGAAAGTTGACAGTGATTTTATTATCAAATCCAAGCCTGGTTGTTCCACCCGATGGACTGAATTCAAGCAGAAGATTGATGGAAAGATACTTCAACTCCATCAGCTATCTGGCCAATCTGCAAGAGCCAAAAAGCACCGTCAGCGCATCCAACCTGGTACATCAACTCAGAAAATTGGGGAATTACTCGCACTGCCTGATCCTGACAACGTTACACTTGATCATTTCGATGTACAGCATTTCAACGAGTTGCCCATGCAATTTCGATTCTGTTATGCAAACTTGGTCTTCTCAAGGAGGATAGCTGGATTTTCAATGAGGAAAATTCCAAACAGGATCGAGCATGGAAGAGAATGTCAGACAGAAAGTTTATGACCGAGTATGGTGACAAAATCATGGCAGATGCTAGGGAAGATGATGAAGGTGACATTCCAATGGGGGATGGAAAGTGAACATAATCAGTTATGAAGTATGATTTCTATGCTTACCGTTTATGCTTTTCCTTTCTGTAGTACATTTTTAGGCTATGCATATGATAGTATGACTACACATTTATTATTGTTAGACACAGGCAAATATGTCCATTGTTATAAAATTGAAGTGCATAGAATGAACAATGTTCTGATCTCACCAAGCCTTAGTGGGAGATCATGATGATCTGACATAGCATCTGTTTGTCATCACCAGCGTCAGCCACATCTCATGTCTGACAAGTCATGATGACACAGATTCCTGTTATAGATAGATGACTTATGACATGCGAGAATCATGAGGCCAATCACCAGGTACATGTCAGGTACAAGCTGAACACAAGCTAACCGCATTGAACTCTACCGCATGACACTTTGCCTCTGGTGTGAAGTCGATGGAACTGGCGTCCCCAAGCTGAAAGAGCTGGTGCCTGGGCGTGAAATTCCCGGACCACATTTACCACGCTTATTTGTCTCTGGTGTCTCCGACATGATTAATCAGTAATATTGATGAGAGAAAATGACCGGTAGTTTGAGCTGAACGAGCATGGATGATGGAAAAATCAATTTATCGCCAAAAGCCTAATTAGAAACAAGCCGGATCAGGTCTTTTCTGATGACTAAGAATTTGATTGCGGCCACCTGCCAAGTTCTTGAAAAGCACTCCCGACTTTTTTCAAGGGGTCGGTCACAGGCCTAACCCAGGACAACATGATTAAGCCCTTCCTCAGATGGCAGCCGGCATGCTGAGGTAACTCATCAGGCCCTTGCGGAAATGCTGGACTTGGGGAATTGTTTAGATCAACCAAGCAAAAACATTTGGCAATTGTGAATTCTGGATTATGACACAGGCTTTGCTGCATTCACAGCTGGAAAGCAACACCCATTCTACATGTCTGACTATCCAAGTGAGCTCAAGTGGGTTGTTGAAGGATCTTCTGGCATACTGACAGGTTGTGGCTGGCCAAAAAATCGTTTTGTGTTTCCAAACGATAGAGCAGATCGCTTCCAGACTGACTAAGATGCTGATTTGTGTAAGTGCTCTACTCTACCAAGTATTTTTGGGGCAGCACAGGAGCATGTCAGTCTGCAGAATCTCTTGATATTCCTGGCATTTCTGCAATTTACCAACATCCTCGATGCTGAGTTTTACTCGGAACAGGATGTCGGCACTCAATGGAGACTTGCATATGTCTACATGCAGGACTTCACTAATACCAATAACATTTTGAGAGGCAGGTACCTCTCATGGGAGCAGGAGGAACTCAGTGATCTCATTGAGAACTTCAAGAAATTCCTCCACTGCAATCGAAAGGTTGATATCCAGGTATCATTGAAAGGGTTGCTCAAGAGACACCCCTATGTTAAACACAGAGGATGATGCAAATAAAATTGAGGGTTTTCCAACCATATATTGATTATTGTTCATAAATGTTGAGACCACTCTGTGGACACTGACAGTTATGCAAGATAAGTAGACTGATAACCAAGAATATGCTGCTGAAGCCCATTTGACCTTCTCGCTCTTCTTGAGTTTGATGTGAAGCATCATAAGCAATGATCAGCTGAAGGAATTGCCTGCAGGGAATAGAATATACATGTCACCGCTTTGGTTTCAGTGGTTCTACTTCAATACCTTGTCCAAACGACACTTGACACCCTCTCTGGTCTCAGCAAGGCATTCTGGTATTTGGAAAACTGCAGAAGGGGCCGAGGGCACTGAGAAAGTGTTTAAAAATGCTGTTCATGATGATTCTGTTAACTGTGAATGAATTTGGAATCCAAGCTTGAAGAAATGTCAGACCAAAAAATGGCTTATGGCCACTTGCTCTACAGCTTACCCACATCCTACTTCTCTATCACCTCACAGACATGGGCATATACCTCTTTGCAGATCCATGTCTTCAGCGAGATAACTGTCTAGGTTGGACTGCCATGTCTTTGAACACAGCTCTGAAGTCGACAGGGTTGAAAATGGCAACCTATGCCCATATACACATATACAAGGCTATCATTGCCTGCAGATACCCTGAAATTTCAGAAGCTGCAGGAGGTCACTGCATTCCCCCTCATCTAAAACTGCTCCTTCATGTCCCAAGATCCAGGTGGCGCTATTTTTTCGAACTGAGAGATAATAAAGTTCACTGTCAGGATTCCATTGCGGACAGCTGCATTGGTCCAGTTGTTTAACTCGTTTACACTGGAGTTTGTGGAAGGAAGTGAGGTTGAGACTCACTCGACATGCCACTACTGCCTGGCAGGTTCCTGGTGATGTTTGAGCTCAAACTGTCTGCTTTTGCTGGATCCAAGTCAAAATTGCACAGGATGACGAGACAAATACTTACTCTCACCAGGAGCTCCTCCATGATGGGTTTTTTGTTTTTTAGTTGGTGGTCCTCATCGTCATCGTCATTGGGGAAATTATTGTCCAAATCCTGCATGATAGATGGGGAATGCAAGTTTCGAAGCCAAGCTCAACATTGCATGGTGGCACTGAGGTGAAAAATGGAAATGACTGTTCTCAGATGAGACTTGACAGTGTTTGAGGAACCTGACGGGGTGCCCGAAGAGGAGCTTGGATAGGAGATGTAGAAGGATAAGGGCTTCATTCCACCAATCCTGTTCCGATTCAGGTTCCCAATGAGCAAGGATGTTGAAGGCAGAACTCTCCACCTTGTGGAGCCACACCAGTCGCTGAAGGAAATCAGTGAGTGCAAATATATAGCTGCAAACATACCCCTTCATAACGGGCAGCGGTAGTGAAGTGGTCACCATCGCCCCAAGGTGAAGCTCTCAACATTATGTCAGCAATGATGTTATGCTGCAGAGCTTGTGGGTTTGACTCCTGCTGCACCTAGGAGAAAACATTCTTGACACTCCTGGCTTTCAAACCACAGCCGATGTCGGCCATCATTCCCTAGCATGACGTGCACTGGCAGCATTCACCTGGTCATCACACCATCACTCATGCCAAGCAGAAACTATCTGGCATCATGCCAGATCACCTCAGTTTGGAGATACAGCAGTCCATGCTGAGTAATAAAGTAGAAGACTCCTGGGAACCAAGAGAGATCACAGACTGATTATAATTAGTTGCTACATTTGGGGATGTACTACTAGACTCCGTTCCGACATAGGCCCTAACAGGCCTGCAGTGAGAATAATGGAATCATCATCATCATCGTCATCATCACCCCTTATAGGACCCACCAGCTAGTAGATGTAACAAGTCTCCATTGAAAGGATGATCAATGATCTGGAGAGTTGTGATCCGAGACAAGCCACGAATGTCACGGAAGCGGTGCTGGGTCAGCTCTAGTGGTAATATGTGTTCTTATATTTTCTGCGTACTCCCAGTGCTGACCGAAAAGCACTGTTGATTCGTTCTGTCAACAATCGAGAATGTGACCTGCTGCAAATGCAGTCAGCTGAGAGAAATCATTTGGCCTGCTCGAGTGGCCTTGTGAAATGTCGTGAATATAGAGTCCTGTCAGCTCTCGATCCAGAGAAGGTGAAGATGCCAAGGAATAGGGAGCTGACATCCGCATACAGACGTTGAGTATGTTGGTGTGAGGGGTCATTAGGCAGTCTGCCTGGACCGAGGGACGATGGTATCTCCAAGTTGGCTGTTTTTACGGCCAGCAGAGTAAGTCAGTGAATTGCGGACTCTGGAGCCCAGACAAGTTTCTAAATTCTATTTGGAAATATTTTCTGATTATATTGAATAACTGATTGCAACTGACCAAAGCCAGCTACTACCAATTCTGAGCAATGGAGACTCAGCTCCAGGCGGTCTGTTTTGTTTTGCCTCCATTATATAAGTCCTTGTCTGGTTGGAGGATTCTTTAAGCATTGTCGTCCCCACTGTGACATTTGATGGCATGTATTGATGGACCACCTGATTTTCATCCTGAACATGTAAATTTCACTTGAACAAGACGACCTGTAGGGGCTTCCGAAATGGATGGATTGGCAGTTGGAAGGAAAAGAGGAGAGACCGGAGCTGGGTCTGGAATTGGAGGTAGCTGGTTTTGGTCAGTTTTAGGGAATATTCAGTAATATTTTGATGACCAAATACCACTTTCAACCAATAGGCAGCATTGCTGAATTCTTCACATTTTTCCAAGAGAATTGCATGATGATTGTGCCTCTCATGAGCTGCAAGCTGCACCTGTTTGGGGGGAACTCCTGGGTCTGTTGAAGGTTCAACCAAAGTGCAATCTTTGACATTGCTCTTTCATCAATTACTGACCATGGTTCGGTCTTCTTCCTCAATCTCTCTGCTTCGTCTTCCTCTGCAGAGTTGTCATTGTACTCAATGAAATTATTGTCAATATGGAGTGTATGATTCCCTCCACAGATTTGAGAGATCATCAAAAGTGCTGTAACAGTGGGCATCTCATGTCTGATAACAGAGTCATAACAGTCGGTATTCTAGAAGTACGTGCCCAATCAGTCCCTGACACCCATCAAAGCAGTAGCCCTGCAACCAGTGAAGTCATAGCCCGACAACCTATTGAAGCAGTAACTCTGCATCCAGTGAAGTCATAGCCTGACAACACATTGAAGCAGTAGCCCTGCACTATCCCCTTTATAGTCTGTGTGAATTAAAACCATTACAAAAACCATGCAAAGTTCACCATCACTTCATTGAAAGGCTTTCTCTTTCTTAATAGCTGCCCAAATTACTTAGGGTGTTAAAAGAGAGTTAGTGTGTATTTTCCATTATTAGTTATAGATCTTTACATAAAGATCTTGGATCTGTTAGGTGCCCTATTATCGTGCTCAAGGTCATTGACATACTTCAGTGATGTCATCTTCACGTGAGTTAATGTTATCTTGATCAATCCTGCTTTGTCCATGTCTTCAGCACACTCTTAACCTCAGCAAAGTATAGGTGGGATCAAAGAAAGCAGCCCAGAGATCTTTAATCTCTTGTGAAAATGACAGCAATGCTGATCATGATCAAAGATCCTGACATGCTCAGTCTGAGTCATATCGACCATGATGGCAACAGCAGAAAGATGATCCAGTGCTGCAGCAATGTGAGGCAGTTTGATGTTGTCTGGAATGTCTCTTTCACCTAGAATATATCATTGCAGCAGGTAATGGTAAGTGGCTGAGATTGTAAGGAAATAGATTTGGTGATTCCCTCAAGCTCAGTACATTCCACTTGCAGATTCTCAAGATTGATCTGGCTTTCCAGAGCTGAGAAGATTTGTATGAAATCCAGTAAGGCTGGCAGGAACGAGTCCCCAATTGAGTTAGGGAGTGTGCTCAGAACCCATCTGAACTTTGACTTTAATACATAAATTTGAACTCTTCTCAGGATTATCATTTAGAGGCATATTCAAATCAGAAATGAACTATAGATTCTAGTGGACATGACACACACCTGTTTCTTTGTGAGAGTAAGCTTTTGGAGCTAAGAGAAATAGTGATTGATCATAGTACAGGAAGACAATATGGTTGGAAGCCTTTAACCAAAGTGAGCTGCTGAGGGTGTTTAACATAATACTTGCTCAAACATGTTCTGGGCACTTGATGGCATTGACTTGTTCAGGCTCTGCAGACCTCATCAACATTGAAAAGCTTGGCTTTCCTGCCTGCTTTGTGCATAAAAAGCGTTTTGCAACTCAAGTCTGGCATCCTGATGACAGTCAAATCTGGGGAATATCTTGCCTCCACCTTATCCAAACAGGTTGAAGCTTCTCCATCATGCTGCCTGAAAGACATCTCAAAGTGAGGCAGAAAGAGGAGGCTCAAAGGCCTATCAGAACCATTGTGAGGTAATCTGATGTGGCTGTGCTGACTCAGTCTGCAGACCTGGACTGAATTGATAAAAGGACCAATAAGACCATAAACTTCATACCACAGAATAGGACCAATGCCCATCATAGACAAGCCATTTTATTGCAATTTCCAATGTAATATTGTATTCTTTAGTCTTTCAATCTTGTATCCTTTACTATTCTATTGCTCCTTTTCCACAACCTCTCGTCTTACTGAGGATGTCTGTTAAACTTAGGAATTGAGTTTTTAAAAAGACTAACAGACAAAGATATTCAAGACAAAGGCCCAGGAGCTAGCTGAAGGACCAGGAGGAGGTGAAGTAGGCGATCACCTTTGACAGACACCCAAGTTCTCACTTGTGGGTAAAGGCCAAGCCTAGGGCTGGCAAAAATGAGTCCCTCATTGAGTTAGAGACTGTGCTCAGAACCTGGCACAGACTTTGCATAGCTGCATCCAACAAAAAATTGGAAGCTGAGGTGAGAAAGACCTGAGCTAAGAAGTACTGGTCAACATTAAAATGTTGAGAGGCAGATCTTTGCCAACGCTGATTACATGGAACATCCAGATGTAATCAATGATTTTCAAGGCTGGCAGCATATTCAGCAAGTTACTTCAATGTACCATATGACATCCATACCAGTCCTGGAAGCAGGAGTTTCTTTTAATATAGAAATGTATGAAAGTACTCCTGCTGCTTGCCTAAGTTACAAGTCCCTAAACTTGTTTAGGTAAGACTCGTCTTTAGTATGGTTCATCAAGCGTTACCACCATCAGTGCAGATCTCCATTTGGGTTTATCTCTGGTTGTAATATCATAACTACACATTATTTGTCTAGTTGCTTTTCAAATATCTTACAAGTCCTTGTTTCATTTATTATGCATGAGATCATGATATACAACATCATCCAATATGAATCCTAGCAGTTTTCTGTCTGAGTCATACCTTGATTCTCTATTTGTACTTATTTTGATCTTATTCAAAATTTTAATTTAATATTCATGGGTTCTGAGCACACTCAATGGGGGACTCGTTCTTGCCAGCCCCAGGCTTGGCCTCTACCCACAAGTTAGTCCAAGATCCACTCAGCACCGTCCCTTTGAGAGTCTTCAACTGCTTTCCTCTGCAGCATGTCATCATGACTGGAATTCGAGGAGCCATATGTGGTTCTTATTGTTGATATCAAGTCCATGTTGAAACTCAAAGATGTGAAAGAGGTTCCAGTTGGTCCCAATCTGGACAGTAATATCAACCCAGAATAGCTGCTTCTGTGCCATAGTCACCTCGAACATGAGAAGGTACTCCATATCAGTTTGCCTGTGCATAGTGTCATGGCATTCTGAGACTTGCCAACCTTCTCGATCCTGCTAGTCCTGTGCTCAATGATGTCATTTCTGCAATATTGCAAAGTGCTGCAAGCAGAGATGGCGTAGAAGCACAGAAAAGTAGCTGATTTCCCCCAGCTTCCCTCAGCCTGCCTTAAGAACAATTAGAATGGAGTCTCTCCATTGGGGACCTGTGACTGATCATTGAGCAAGAGGAACAAGAGTACCACCAACCAAAGCATGAGAGTGACTGCTGAACTAGAAGAAGGAGAATACAGCATCAGTACACTCTCAGTAGATGATTCCATGAGTGAAGGCAAATAAAAAGTTGAAGCACTCACTTTCATTGAGTAACATGGCAACAGCGGGACATTGACCTAGAACTTGCTGCCACAAACTGAAACTGATGATGATCCCAATAGTGCAGTCATCATTATGACAGAGATGTATTTCCAGCTGAAGTAACAATGAGTAGAGAATCTACAATGAATGTTGAAGTAAAAATAGGTAGAGTAATGGTAGAGAACATTGAGAGAATACAGCCACTGGTATTGCCCTTGAGTTTCGCCATTGCTCCACAATGGTATAAGCGGTCAGACTGCCTTGAAAAGCATCAGCATTTTTTCCATTCACATGCCAGTCTATATCCAGTGAAATAAATGAATGCTCTTTGAAGTCATTAGATGTAATGATGGTAGGTAGATGAATCACCCAGTTCAGTGCTGGCAAACTTCGGTTGGCTTTGAAGCTAGAAGGCACCTTATTAGTTGAAGAGCTCCAATCTTGCTATTCCTCTTTGAGAGACCAGTGTTTAGCAGAGGACTTGATCCACTTCTTGATGAAGGCATTGTGGTTGCTGGCCAATCAGTGTGTCTTACATAGCTTTCTTTTATCTGTTCATGGAAAAAGGTCAACGCTGAAGCTCCATGTGTCGTCTTGGAGGTCGGTTTATATGAGACTATCTCCCAACTTCGTTCAGGAGTGCCATTTCACCTCTTTACAATTTTGAAGAATGGTTCAACATCCCTGACTCTGAAGCCTGGCGTCCCAATCTCCAGCCTTATAAAACCTTTCCAAATGACATGAAGATTGAAATCCCTCTTTAGGCATTCTTCGAACATTCCCTCACAGACTCGAGGATGGTTTCTGATCCTTGACAGGGATGACCTTGAGCAAATTCAGATCACTGACAAGTGGAATCAAGAAGTTGCCAAGCTCCAGAGCCAAGTGCATTGCATTCATTCCTTTCCAGGTCTTTTTACATGGCTTGTTATTTGGGAGCTCAACTCTCAGTCCTGCCATTTGAGATTGAACACATTCAGTTGTCGGTTCTATTATCTAGTTTCAGTTGTCAGGCAGCCATCATTCAAGAACTTTTCTGGACTTTCCTGGATGAAGACTGTAGACCTTTTATCATTATCATCTCCTTTCATCATGTTATGACATGGGTTGCTCAATAGAGCAATGGTATGTATCTCAAACCTGGTTATGGTCTGACTGATGATATACTCCAATATGAAGAGGACTGGGAATCATCACCTCATAATGACTTTGTGGAAAACAAGGTGGAAACATGAGGACAGATCAGGAAACGAGGCTTAGGGAAAGACAGACACAAGTCAACACAATTGATCCAGCACAAAGGTCATGAGGATAACATGAGGCGGAGATTAAAACTAGGGCATGATAACACATGGCAAAATGCCCACAGTGGAGCTGATCTGTTTTGAAATATTCCGAGTTCCATTGAGATGAAAGAAAGGAGATGGTAAAATCCATTGGAAAACCTGCCAGATAGAATCAATGTTTGTATTGCCAGCAGTTGCATCAACGCCTGAATGAACAGGTGTGCAGTGGTATTGAGGCAGGGGAGTGTATGCAGATAAATGAAAGGTGATCCAAACATGGTATGGGTATTTTCCATATAATGCTCAAAAGACTGGTGATCCAGGTCTCTCAGAGGGGTGCACCTGCAATGAGCGCCAGCACTTGGAGTGATTTCTCAACATGACATGGAACCCTAGACAATCTACTCAATTGTAATGACTCCTCTGTTTGTGCCAATCATTCAAGCTCTTGTTGTACAATGCTATCTCCGGTTGTAATATGATGACTACACATTATTTGTCTAGTTGCTCTTCAAATATCTTATGAGTCCTCGTTTCATTTATTATGCATGATCATGAGTTCTGAGCACACTCCTTAACTCAATTTGCATATCACTGTGTCTAAGGGAAAGTGGCAGGAGATACTGGGAGGGATGTACAGACAGTAGAGATCAAGACAGAGCAGATGCTGCAGTGAAAGATTCTAGTGCGCCACTTTCTCAATCTTTAATCCCCTCCCTGACATCTGTTTCATAGAGCTCCTAAAGGCGATTTGAGACACCTTCAAAGGTCAGCCTGTTCTCTTGATGGATGAAGTTAGCCTTGGAAAGATGCTTACTGTCCTTGACCAATTTCGATTGGAACTAGCCTGATTTATCAAGCAAGGGACCTTCGATCTCATCCCTTGCATTGGATGCCATTCTAGTTGGAAATCCTTCATAACAGAGTCTAAAAAGAGACTTGTGGTGGGTAGAGGCAAAGCTTAAAGCTGGCAGGAACAAGTCCCCTATTGAGTTAGGGAGTATGCTCAGAAAACCATACTAAAGTCGAGTCTTATCTAAACAAGTTTAGGGGAATGAAACTCATAATAGTACTTCGCAGATATTGGTTGTGATCTGCAACCTCCTGTCAAATTTATGACAGATTTCATCATGCTAATCATTAACTTAAATATGATGAAGCAACTCTCAAATAGCTTCCTGGGCAGCAGCTACATCATGATGAGTTGGGGAAGTACACAAGTCAGTCTAAACCTCATGTCAAATGAGTCTGTCTGTTCAAGTGCAAAGCGAATAGTGTGCTGCTCAGTCACATATTCAGACCAAAAGCAGTGTCTCTGTTGACCCGATCTTGCACTGTCCCTTAAGTGGATCTCGGGTCCTTGCCTGTGTCATCCATCATAGTAATAATAAAGACAACAGATACAATGCAATTTCATGGTTGCTGTATCTTTTCCTGAGCCACTATTGATCCCAGGGACACAATGGTATCTGATGTGGCCATGCTGTCCAAGATGTCCCTCAAATGCAAATAAGATTTGAGGTGGTGTTGGATGTCCTGAGCCAGCTGCTCTTGCAGAACTAATATCCCAGATGATGTGAATTGGAAAAGTCTACTTCTGCTACAGAAGGTGGAATTTTTCATGGGTCAGTTCTGCATCTCGATAAAAAGGACTTCTGCGACAAGAAAAGTTTAGCATGCATTCATATAATTCACAGTTGCAATTGGGATATGGAGCACAACCAGCCCCAGGGATTTGGACCAATGGGACCTCAGGAAGTAGGCCTTGGCCAATCTGTGGTGCAAAACTCTATAATGATGTAGGGTAATTGATTCAAGGGCAGTGAATTTAGCACAGAAGACCCAGAAGAATCATCAAGAACTTTTGATTATATAGGTAAAACACTTTGGATCTATTTTTGGTACAACCAAACTGAACTGTGTCTCTGGCATGTTACAGTGTCTGCTCCATAATAAAATTGCATAGACCTGCTGCAAAACAAATTCTGTAATCTGGAACCTCTGCACATATGAGTGATCGTCAAACTTAGGGACTCATAATTCATACCATGGAGTAAACCAAAACAGTTTGAAGATCTTTTGTCCTGCTAGGTTTTTACCATCTCCATGCTTATTGCCTGAACAATTTTGGTCTTCAGGGCAGGCTTGTTTCAGCTCTCAAACCTTATGTCAAAGGTGAGCATGGAAAGTCTGACATCAATCCATTCAGCTAGTGCAAGGACTCATTCCAGCATGAACACTTGTGCTCACATCCACCTCGCACTGCTGGACAGCTCTGATGATGCTATGGCCATGGTCACAGCCTGTAAACAGCACCAAATCAAGCATAGTTCAGAGCATGCAAAATGCACTGGTTGTCCACAGTCCTGCAATACAAACTGCATCAGTCATCCACAGTTCAAGCGTAAAGCGTACAAACCCTACCAATTCCAGTTCAGAATGTGCAAAATGCACTGGTCATCCCTGCTCTGAGCATACAAACACCAGCCCAAGGTATGAAAACATTAAAATCATTTAAAGGCAAGTATATTGTAGCTATGTTTGGTAACCTTAATCCATGGGTGGCAGATGGCAGATGATCCGCAGACTGTGGGAATCGGTGCATGCAGATGGCAGGCAGCATCAAGGAATTTGACATCATTTTCAAAGCCACTTCATCAGGAATATCCAACAATTCTCTCCATGTGTCAAACTCGAAGCAAAACTTGTCAAAAACCTTGATGTTTGTGATGCCATCATAGACTGTAGGGGTTTTGACGAAGGCTCTGAGTCCTTATTCCTTTTGGACTTACTCTGACTGTGGACCTATTTATTAGTCTTTGAGCTTGCTGTTCTGTTTTGGTGTTGGTTTCAGCGGCTCTCTGCCTGAGAAAATCCTTGAAGGCCTTGCTACATTCACCAGCATCAATTTTTTTACCCTTGCCAGTAGCGGTGATGAGGTACACAAAAATTCAACCTTGTTTTCTATCAAACTAAGGCAGTTTGATGTCTCCTTGGATTGCTGGGCAACGTAGTTGCAACTGAGCTTCAAGTTGCCAGTAGGACTGTTGTGCATAGTTGATGTCTGGCTACAATGATGTCCTGCTTCAAATCTAGCGAGGCCTGGACTCTGTCTCTTTGCTCCACACAGGTCCAATTAGGATTTTCACTTCCCAAAAAGGAAAGTCATCAGATTTGGAAGCAGAATGTCTTATAGACTGAAGAATAGTTCACTTTAGCAATGTTGCAACCAACCACCAATGCTGCTCCTGTAGTCAGAAGCACAGACATAAGGCAATGATCGTAGTAATGATCAGCCTCCTGGTTTGGGTGATAGGTCCTTTTCTGGCTAGAGTCACAAATGAAACATCAGTCCAGTACCATGAATGTGTAGTGCAACTGGTGTGTGTGCTACAACTGAAGGCTTCATCCAGGTTACATCTAACTGGTCGTCCCCCAAGTCCAAATGTGGATTTCACTAGAGCCCGATTTGATGGCCAAAGTGAAAAATGCAGGGTCAAAATTGAGTGCTGGGCAGTTGTAGAAATCAGTCTGCAAATGCGAAAGTCACTTGTGTTGCCTTGACATATAGTGAGTAAGGTTGCAAAATGATCAGTCACTGCAATTGATGCATTGGTCAAAGCCGTTGCGCAAGAGGAGTGCAAGGGATCTGGCTGACCAAGATCTGTTCCAGCCAGCGTGACCTCTGTGAAACTGGAATGCAGCATTCTACAGACCTTGGATTCAGACTTGTCATATTTCATCTCACTGTGACAGCCTTCATATTCAGACTTGTCATTTTTGAGCTTAAAATTGCCTCTTCTGACACTGTTTGACTTCCACATCTGCCTCATGAGCGGTCATTCAATCGTGGATTCACAGGATGGTGGCAAAGGCAGCTCGCACACTATCCATAACTGCAGTGACATGAAGAGAGGGGAGGTATGATTCATCACCTCTAGGCTAGCTACCTCCTCTTCTTCACATCAACATTCCTGTCTCCACTAAGCAGCTACCACATGCCATCCCCCATGTTTCAAGCAAAGAAGTGTTGGATATTAGAGACAATACTTGATGATGGATTTGAATTGAAGGACAGCAGCATCTGATTAAAAGTACTGTCTCTGACAGACTGGGAAGCTGTCACGTGACAGGCACAATTATTGATTGTCACCACATACATTGTACTCCAATGATACTACATGCCATGGTGGGCCACCCAAACAACTCAAATGACACAGCTTTCAGCTAATTGATCGTTAGCTTGATTATTTATACTTTCTCAGAACTTTTGGCTGATAGACAGGGCAGATTTTGGAGGGCCACCATATTGTCTATGTCCGATATCCCTTCTTCTTCTCATTCGACAATTGGCTGTGCTTTTGATTCAACTAGTGCCAGAGATCCTGGTTGTCCACATCGTGAATCATGAGGCGTTCAAACAGAGAAGGCAGGAAGCTAGCTCGCTGTCTTCATTGGGGTAATTTCTCTGGATGGTCGTTGGCAGTGACGAGATATCCTGTGGCATGCTGAAATGAGTCCTGGGTCAAATAAGCAGGCAAGGACTCACATTAGAAATAAAATGTGAAGTGCTGAATGCTTTCTGGGGATTGAATGTCCTCTACTATACATAAAGTCTTTCTTTTATACTCATTCTATTTGTGTCCTCATGACCTGTTAATACTATAAGATGAGAAAACTTGTGTTGGTCTGTAAAATCCAATTGGCCTAGATGTCTCGCAGCTTGCTGTCCTTTATCACTATATCTCCCAATCATGTCTTCTCTTACTATCCTTTTTCTCCTATTTGTTCTCCTCTTGTTAATTTCGAACTTTTCTTCCTTGTATGTGCCTTGTCTGTGTTCTTGCTGTTCCTCTCTCTGCTCTTCACTCCCGAGCATCTCTCTTTATTTCCCACTTGGTCCATATACATCTCTTTACTTCTCAGACTCTTCATAGCCAACTCTTAAAGCTGGATGCATCCTTATCACATGGTGGTACTAGGTCATCTGGATTTTCTTTAAAGATGTGCCTTTCTTGTGTTTTGGCCATCCATCTAATGTTTTAAAAGTCCAATTAAGCTATATAATAGCTTTTATTTTCCTTTTGTTTGTGTCTGATCCCAAGTGTATCAGTGTCGAGAGCCACTGTCCTTTCTCGTTTGACGAAAACAGTGCCATGGGGAAGTGGTTCGAGGACCTCGTTGATTGGAACTTGGGAAAAAGCACAGGATCCGCCTTCAGGCTGTACACTGTCAAGGTAAAAGTGTATCGCCTTATCAGCCAGGAATTCGAACAAGATAGTGCTGGTATTGTTTCTCAGTGTACAATGGGATTTCTGGGAGCTGTTGGCTCAGCATGAGCTCCATTGATAACTGGGCCAGTGTATTGACATGTGCTATTGGTCCAATGGTGTAGAGCCGCTCTTCCGGCATATGGAAGACATCAAAGGAATGGAGGAATAGCATGCCATAGTTGAGTAGATTGCATCGAGAGTGCTCCCTCGCCACCAACAGTATGGCTGAGTCTTCCAAGCCCAAGATCCCTTCAAGCTGAGGCTGTCAATACTTTGACTCCACTCCTTCGAGTAGTTGCAATCTTCATACTTGCTCGAACACCAACATCTGATCGCTGGAATAGGTTCAGGACTGACCAGGATGTAGTTTGCTCATAATGTACTCCTTGGATGCATATAGAATTGATGACAACATTTTCACAATGAATCTCAGACAATCCCTGCTGCACCAAAGCTAAATTTAAATTCAGCTTGTTCCAATTGATTCCCTGCTCATCAAGATGTCAGTCCATCAACTTTGACAATATCACTTTGTACAACCCTTTGCTATACCAGCTACAATTGTACTGACTCCAAACCCAGAGGTATGGTTGATTCAGCTTGAGCCTGCCTCATAAAATTGTATTCTTTCACCCCACCATCTTGTTTTGTCACTAAAAAATCTATCCAGTGACTGATGTGTCCCATTAGAGCCCCAGGAGCAGTGTTACACTGTGGCTGTTTTCACAAGGTGATACACCAGATCTCACAGAATTCGGTTCTGAATACTCTGTATGCAGAGAAGTCTTGTGCATGATCTGAATTGGTTGCTGCTACGAAGCAAACCTTGATATATCATCTGAAGCTATAGAAGCTGACTGAGAGCACATAATCAATCTCTGATGGCAATTCCAGATTGATGCAACCGAGACAGAGTATATGTTTGTCCATCAACCAGTGCCTGGACAAATATTGGATCATCTACAGAACAGTGAAGCTTGTGGCCTTTTGTCTGTTAGTCGGGCGCAAAGCTTTTCATGAATGACGAGGTGCTTCAGCAAGATTGTCACATTATAGAGGCTTACCATGCTCCAAAGAGTTATTGGCTGGAAGCTTAGAGATTTTTCTGGAGACGGACGCATATTTGGCAATCTCTTTGGCGAGTTTCTTGACCAGTGTTTCCAACATTGAGTAAACGAACAAACAAAACAGAGCCTATGACTGGTTTACATTCTTCGACGCAAATGGAACCCTAGAATTTGTGGATTCCAAGCTTGGGATATCTGTATTTGAACCAAAGGAAATTCAGAGTGTTGTGCAAATGCTGCATTTGTGTGTTACATGTCAGGATCATTCTATGCTCAGATGAACCTTAATATACACCTACTTGGAAATGGCATGGAAGCTGTCCAGCCTGAGCTATATTTATATGTCTGAATGTCATGTGGTCGATTTGATTGATTTGCCTTTTCACCCACCACCAATCGCCTTATGATGTCTAGCAAGTGCTGGCTTCAGATTTTCAATGCCATCTTCAATCTTCTGTTTCTCTTGAAATTTGCTCTCCACATTGTGATGATTTCCTCATTTGCTGGCCTTTTCATAGTGGTCATCTTTTATAGAGATGCATATATTACCTCTGCACCATGGCATATCTGGTCATTATCAGCATAGCTTTTGCAGCTTTATCTAATCTCATGCTTCTCAATCACATGATTCATCCTCCTGACATGGGTTTCTACATGCTGCAAGCCTGGATACCATCATGGACATTGGCAGATTAGTGAATAATTTCCTTACTCAAGCTGTTTTCATTTAATTACAGTCTCAATTAATCTTGCTCTCCAAGAAGAGCCTTACACAGACAGTTGTTCTGGCTCATGACTCTTCACTTGCTTGTTGAAAGGCAATGACAAATTGAACTATTGTTTAGAACCAGGTAACTTGTCTTTTTCAGTGCCAAAGTCATCTCTGCAAAGAATAACCATGTTCTCCATGCCAGAGATTGACGTCTGCTGATTTGCATTTGTGGCTAGTGCAAGGTGAGGCATTTGGGTTGTACTGTGGAGCAGAGGCCACAGCAGGAGTCTGGATCACAGAGACTAAAGTATTGGTCAGGTCCTGGATCAGCTCAAGCTGTGCAGCAGAATCTGCTTTTTGCAACTCAGCACTATCATTCAGGGTTCTGAATGAATGCAAGATGTGTGCAAGATGACCAATGGACTGAGCTGGCACTGAAACCATCTATGGGACTGGGGATCAAAGGTTTGACTGAAAATGTTGATGATGGGAATTTCACCATACATGGTGGAGATATGAGCAAAGGATGAGGTATGAATGAGCCTAGTTTTTGGTTCAATCGCCTTCTAACTGGGGCTAGGCCGAGAGGAACGAGTTGAGGATCAATGGAGTTCAGGAGATACTTGAAAGTGGGTTAAGGAATCTTTGAGTGAGAGAGTGAGGGATGGAATGCGATATAGAATGAAAGATAGAATGAGTTTGAGCATAGCCCAGTGGCTAGCATTAGCATAGTCACTGCAACATGGTGATATGCTCATCACCACATATGGTGCACAGGTGTCTCTGAAGTAGTCACAGCAATGAAGTGTATGATTCAAACATACATGAACAGTCTTGCCCTTGGCTTTGTCTGAAAGACCTTTCTTGATTCAGTCTGATGAATCATTCGGCATATTCCTCTGCTGAGCTGATGGAATTCACCAGGTTTTTCATTCCTGTCAATACTTCTGCGAGCTCTCCAGAAATCTTGGAAACTGGTTCATCTGGCTCCAGGACTGCTATGACTCGCCTCCCATTCTTGATGTTGATCGTGATCGACCCTTTCTGTTCACGCCCTCTTGACTAATTTCTCCAATTTTTGCACTTGACTTTTCTCCATGGTAAGCCAATCTCTGCTGATGGCTATATCATAGTCCATATCCTCCATTAACACCATTTTTAGTTCATATTTTTTGCCGCAGAACTTGATGTGTATGCCATTGAAGACAAACCCTTCTTCAAGGTCATCAATTTCTTCTTTTTCCCAGCCAGTCAGCCATCGTGCAGCAGACTGTTGTAACATATTTTTGCTTATACTAGGTATGATCATTGCTGTGAGCTTTGATTCCTTACTGATCTTTAGTTCCACTTTTGCCAGGTGTGGCGCAGCAGTTTCTGATGGCTTCAGAAGCTGATTCTCCTTCAGGTTGGTTATATTTAAACCGTCAAATGGGATTGAATTAATGATTGTATCAGGAGAATCGTTGACTTTGGCTAGCTAATCATGTTCTGTAATTTGAGAATCTGAATCCATACCTGTGTCTGCTGTTGAATCAAGCATAGCACTGTCCATATCGAGGATTTGCGCTGCAGGAACATGAATAGCGAGAGGCCACTTGGAGGATGTGAGCGAGGTACTCCTTTTGTTCAGGTTGTTGACCTGAGAAGTATAGTCCATTCTTTGCTAGCTTCCTGAATTTCTTGGCTCAGGATATTCTGCAGTTCATCCTGCCAGAGCTGTTTAACTAGTTCTGCAGTATGACTGTTGTAGATGTGTGAAGGTCATCCTTGCATTCGTCTGAAATCACCACAGGTTTTCTCTGCAATGAAGTCCATTTTTATGGCCTGTCCATCGACCATTACATTGACTTTGGGCATAAACTTGTTTGACTTGTTCATCATTTCAAACTGAAACTCTTCTGCGATGATCAGGCCATGTCATCCCTCTGAAGTCATGTATACTTCCTTATCCTGGTGAATGCCAAAATAATGGTGTTCATCCCAGAATATTGTAGGAGGTTCTATGGTACTCATGTCTGCATATCTATTTTCTGAAAGTGAAGGTGTCTTTCCAGAGTATTGGATATGGGGCAAGGCTGTTTGTCATACAGTTTCCCAAGTTTTTGAAAGCCATGTTTCATCATGGCACCATTGAGCTATCTTATCATGCTCTTTTGGCTCAGGGTCCGCACAAACGAGTTTAGGTTTTCAGTGAAATTCAATCTCATTGGTCTCAGAGTTGAAAACCCCATTGTCTGTCTTGACAAGGGTCTTTTCAAAGATGTCCTCTGCTGCTGACTGAATGAATTCACAGAGTTCTCGAGAGTCCTCTTCCATTCCATCAATATCTGTGGCACAGTTATCCTGAACTTCAGCAGCAACTTTGAGTTCAGTGTGGTCATTTGTCATTCATACATGCACTTTTCAGTTGGGATATTGTTCATCCCATGCACTGCGAACCAGGTAGGCAACTCACCCAAGTTGTCCTCAGAAATGGTCAGCTGCTCCTTCTCTCCCTCCAAAGAAATATTCCAGATTTTTGGCAGCAATTGCAAGTCGATAATAGGGCACCTTTTGGTGGGGCTGTCGATGCAAATGGAGTCTTGGAAACAGACCTATAAACTATAACTAATAATCCAAATACACACTAACTTTCTTTTAACACCCTAAGTAATTTGGGCAGCTATCAAGAAAGAGAAAGCCTTTCAATGAAGTTGTAAGGTTTCGATTGTGCACTACTGGTCTCTCACAGACAGAAACTTAGTTTAGTTCACTTTGATGGTGAACCTTGGTTTTTGTAATGGTTTTAATTCACAAAGAATATAAAGGAGATAGGTGCAGGGCTACTGCTTCAATGTGTTGTTGGGTTACTTCACTGGGTGTTGGGCTACAACTCACAATAAAATGAGATAAAATGTTCTACTTAGACTCTGCTTGTGGGCTGAGCTTTGTGGGGTACAATTCACTGAGTACTATCGATACAAACATGCTAACTTTATAGTAATTTTACATATTATTCAGAGTCTGCTCCTTTTACCAAGGTTCACTTAATCAGGAATACCAATTGCCTTGGCTTCCTGATTTGCTATGCCTCAGTCATCCACCAAGTACCTCTCTTCCTGTTATAGTTGTGCTGTGCTTATGATTTAAAGCAGTTCCTGTTCAGGCTGATTCCTGTTTGGGACGATTCCTGATTAGGACATGCTTCATCAGTGCTTTCTTATACATTGTCACCCTGAGTAAGACTGATTGGTCACAGCTTACTCAGCCGAACTGGGTACAGTTTTCCCGCATTCGTCCTCCTTCTGTGTCATACTTTCTCGCACTAGTAGCAGAGTACCGTTACGACTCTGTAGCCGTGAGATGCCCACTATTACAGTGTTTTTACTGCGTGGTTCCCCAAGTAACTCTGTCACATGTAGACACATCATATCTCTTTGTTTGGTCCTTTAAAGCGTCACATATTGGCATATTATGCTTCACAATATTGTCCCCCGGTCTTGAGCACTCAAGACTTGTTTCCTATGTTGACCGAGTAGTACAGCTTGCTTACAGTCAGTTTACTAGGAACACTGCTGCGTCATTGTGTCCTTGTCCATCGAGTATTCCAGCAAGATCGTGTCTATCGACTGTTGCTAGAGCCTTCTTGGGGTTTGAACTATGTTCGGTACTGGTACTGGTGTTCCTCTAGACAAGGCGGAACTCTCTTTCTAGGCAGATCATGTCCCATTCATAATCAGGAAAGACGGTCACATTTACTAGATATGCTGGAAATACAGGGTGGAACATCTCCAACCCTATTATCGAGCTTGGATCATGTGGTTTTGGAGTATGGCATCCTTCCAGATGACTGTACCACTGATTTCACTGGACTGGTAGGCAATGGGTAAGAGTTTGGAATGCCCTTTGAGCAAAAGTTTGGAAGTCCCCATTCCACTGAGAATGCAGTTCCATCTCACATGGTTTTGACCACAATATTTCTCTGGTGGGGCTCTGAGTGCCATTTCTTGTGAACTTTCAGGGCCATCTTGTGAAGTTGGATTTTCAGCTGTCTGAGTTTTTCTGCTTGTTCAATAGGAACTCCTGCAGTAGCCTCAGGCCAGGGATTATCCCAATCTTCAGCCCAAAATTCTGATGGAAGCCAGGCGTCATGTTGAACTGGTGGAGTATGAGCTTGAGACTCAGGTTGAACTGTACTGATTGGTCCATGACCATGTGTGATTTTCATCATTTCTGGAATGTCGTTAACAGGAGTGCTGCCATCTGGATCATCTGAAAATCTCTCCTCATTTTTGGAACTTGAGGCAACTGGCTTATCGAGGACATATACAGAGTATACATGTGGGACTTGATTGGCTTCCACTTGAGCAGTTCTAGCCCTTTGTTCCAGCAGTTTTTGACTGAGCTTCTGCATCCACCTTGGAACATTAGGCTCATTGTGTATCCAAGCCAAGTTCCCATACTGCTCATTGCCAAGTTCTGATTTTCCCAGAGGTGTAACTGAGAAAATTTGCTGTCCATATTCATCTGACTCATCATGCTCAGATCCAGTAGAGAAATTATGATTGGAGGATGTAGGTTCAACAGCTTTTTGCTTTCCAGCAATTCTCTGTTTGAGCTTTTTCCAGTGAGAACCAGCATTCTGGGCTGCTCCACAGACAAGGTCTCACTTGTATGATTCCCTGATTCTTCGATTGCCAGTGTCTTTGTAATTGATGCCCCAGATGGTTAGATGGAAACAAAAGCTGACCATTCGTTTTATTCTTGTGGTATCTGAGTCAGGTTCTGATTTTGAGAAGACATCCTGAGTTGCTGTGAAGATGACTTCTTCAAGCTCTTGTATAGTGGAGAATCCTTTTTCCATGGAATCCCCAGAATGATATCAGCATCCTGAACAAAGTCGATGCAGGCATGTTCAAGATTCAGTGTTGTGTGTACATCACTTTTCCTCTTTTGGAGTGCCAAAGGTCATCAAATCGGTCTCTGACTTCCTTTAGCTGTCGCAGTAGTCCAATTGGTGGTCCAGGTTCTTCTGGATCAAAGTGCAAGCTTTC
Organism: Mycena floridula; assembly: GCA_029320655.1. Lineage (NCBI taxonomy): Eukaryota > Fungi > Basidiomycota > Agaricomycetes > Agaricales > Mycenaceae > Mycena > Mycena floridula. The sequence goes on along the minus strand of JARIHS010000004.1, from coordinate 2,823,508 downwards.
ACAAAAGTTGTTGGTGCTATGATAATTCAAGATATCATCAAAAGCTTCTGGGTTCATGTCATACACCTTTCTGATTTTGCTGCAGTTCTCCAGTGCCACCACTTGACAGGGATTCCAGTAGCAATGCTCATGCACAATAAAATGCAAAGCTCCTGCTCCAAGAATGTCACTGACAAGATGATATATGATATGTCCAAGAGCAGTGCGAGTGTCAAGAGAAAGGATTTGCTGTTTCAGAGGGTGAGGCATATCCCATTCAATCATGGCTTCATTCCAGTCTTGGCTGGCACACACTTGGATTGATGTATTTCTTGGCTGCACTTGCCAAACCTCAGTGACTCTCTTTACAAGTTCCCTGATTTGCCATGCAAAATTGTCTATGATGTCAATTGCATCTGGACCGACAATTTCGATGTCAAGTCCATTGGGGATTTGTTGAAGGTTTCCAAATTCACTGAGTGACTTTTGCCCTTCCCAGAACTGGTCTAGGCATACAGAACCAGCTTCAAAGTGCCAGGTTTCCCTTTTGTCAATTTTGGTTGGCCCAATTGATCCAAATACTTGTTTTGCCAAGTCATTTAGTAATTGGTCTGGCTGAAGGTTCATCCATCCAGGCTCAATCTCCCCCTCTTCTCTCTCTGGCCATTTGATTTCAATAAATGTAGGGTGTTTGTAAACTCTGACATCTATATCTGGCCAAGGCTGAGGTTGTTTATTCCAGATTTCCTTGAACTGTCTCATAATTCATTGTAACTTATAATGGACTTTTGGTGTCAGATCAGGTAATATGTCGACTTGGAGAAGTTCTGCAAGCAGAATTGAGTCCTGGTTGTTATCTTGTAAAACTTTAATTGACCTTTGTATTGATCTTGGAGCCTGCCCTAGAGTGACAAAAGTTTTTATTGGAGATTTGGATAGCCAGGATATGGTTGACTTTTAAATCTATTGACCTTAAGCCAATTCAGCCTGGTTAAGGCACTATCAAGACTTTTAGTATTGAGAAAAAATTTTTATTGGAGATTTGAATCTGGACCATAAGGTTGATTGCCAAATCTATTAATGACCCTTTAAAAAATGTTGCTTGTTAAGCAACAATTGGGGCTGGGCAGCCCTGCAAATTTTTTTGGAAGCTGACTAACAACACAGCCACATATTTCTCTGGTTCCAGACTTTGAAAGCTGATAATTTCTTCAGACCTTCCACTACACCTCTAATACTTGATATGTGAACCACATATATGTACAAAAATTGACGTATTGTCTTGGATTTTTTGATTTCATCCTAGTACTTGTTTTCCTGCATTTTTTGTGGGAGATGAATTGTTTCTCAGAGTGCAAGGCAAATTCAAAATTTCCAGGACAATATCAATGAAGTAAAATATTCGTTGAAAAGATTTGACAATGAATTTTCAGGATTCATGGCTGTGTCAAAAAGTTATCAGCCAAATGGCGGCTGCCATTCAGAAGGCATGACATGTAGTGACACTGTGACACTGGTGCGGTTCTCAATATCTGACGATGACAATTCAGTGTCCTTGGTGCCCTCTAAGCTCTCTCAGCCATGTGATACACTCCAAAACTGAGCTTTCCATCTCAACAGTCAGCGAGCTTCTACACACACAGACCTCATACAGTATGATGAGAATACCATTCCAGCTCACCTTCAGCTTGAAATTGTCATACAGAAGCCTAGAAAGAAGTCTATGAAGGACCAGCTAGCTGAGAAGGATCTTTGTATCACCACTTTGACAGCTACAATCTCTGATCTGGAGAACTCTGTTTTGGATCTTCAGGAAAAGCTCTCACAACAGGAAGCCCTTTCTCAATCTCTTTTTCACCAAAACCAGGCACTCTCTTCTTGTAATGTTACTGCCAATTCATCCCTTCATGCCAAACGGAAAGCTATGACAGATCTTCTTGGACAGCTTTGCAAGAAACAGAAATGGGTGCAGCAACTAGAACATGACTGAGAGGTCAAAAAGGTCCAAAGCTTCTCTCACTGATCTTCGCAATAAATATCAAGCTCTTGCTGTCTGGAATCCCACCAAGGAAGGAATCTACACAGCGCTTGTAAACTGGCTCATGATCTGATACAGGCTGGATGTGCTGCTGGCAAGGTAGCTTTTGTGATCTGAAGCTGTGCTGAGACATTAGTCGGTGAACTGTCAGCAGAGCAATTGATGAAGGAGGAAAGTATGGAGAGATTCAATTGACGCAAGAGATACTCGATGCCCCTGGTATGTACTGATAGCTTCATGGTCACATATTCTAATCATTGACAGGTCTTGTTGAAAGTTCTGATGGGACAACTCACCATGGAACAGTTGTTGAGGCCCATCATGCCTCGTATCTTGCTCCATCCTATGTGCCAGGTGTCGATGATTCTGATCAATCCACTTGGAAACTGAAAACTTGTTTCATTGAGGTAGCTCCAGCTCTAGATCATACAGCCAAATGACAAGTTCAAGGCACTGAAGAAGCTATCACATGGATCGCCAATGCATATACTCGCAGCCTGCTTGCTTCTCACGATAGAAGAGTTATGACACTTGATGATTATTACAGAGTCAAGGTCAGAGAACTGAAGGACCATGCCCATGGAAAGAAGGGCTTCAAAATTGCAGAGCGGTGAAAGAAGGAGGTTGTTCGACGTGACTTGGGACGTCAAGTTTTCAAAGATGATGACTTGGACCTGGATCATATGCTTCATGTTCTACTCTCCATCACCGACAAGGAGCTTGCAGTAGCTGGAAAGATTTCCGAGGCACAGGCTCAACGATTGTGATCTGTTATTGTCTTGTTTGATATCATCTAATGATTTGTTAGAACAGCACCCGAGCGCTCCAAAATTGCACAAAACATACTGGAATTGAAGCTTGGACAAGAGAAGTTCAATTCTCGGTCACCTGAACAGCAACAAAACACCAATACCATGGTCTTTGGTGGCTGCTGTTGCTATAAAGACTTGAATGTTGCCAAGTATGGCATTGTCAACATGCAAGCTGCTAGGAAGGCAGCCAATCTTCACACTCCAGTTCTATTGGCCAATAAAGTGAACCAGGCAGTCATCAATCTCTCTGACAATCCAGATAGTGCATCTTTGCAGAGCACAATTGATTTGAGTGAAGCTGGCTGTATCAAACTTCTTGAGCTCCTTGGCTCTTTGCTTCAGCACAAGGATGGGGAGTGGGGCTACCAAGATAAGTGTATTATGTTTATGAAGGACCAGAAGTCGGCACTGTTTGATTTGCAGAAAGGTGGAAAACTGCCCGATACATCCAATACCCAATACCAATGTTACACTTATGCCACCACCAAAGTCCTCTCTTTCCACAGCATCATTCAGGAACTTGTTGAGGAGACCATTAACGCCAAAGTCAAGTCTGGGCATCCAAATCACATTGAGCAGAATGTCCTCAAAGCCCTTAATGACCCACCAACTCTCTTGAAACTCGCTAGCTTGGCATTATATGGTGCATCAGTCTCCTGGCAGTACATGACAACAGTTTGTGGCACAAAGGAGGAGCCTGTGAACCTGTTGGATCTTACCCCAATCCATCGGAAGCTTCCGGGATTCTGTGAGAACATAGCCAAAAATCTCCATATCCTCTTCGATCTGAGCACATCACCGGACCAGCTCACCATTAATGGACTTCCTTTTGAAGAGGAAATCCTGATTGAGTCCATTCATATCCTTGTCCCCAAAACAGACAACCTTTTGTTCAGTATTTCTCACATGTTTGCAGGCACTGAAGGGATGGGTCTGATTCATCCCAGAGTTTCATGAAGGTGGAACATTTGACATGCTTACACCACAGCAACGAAAAGTCCTCTTTCTTCCGTCTACCAATGACCATAATGAAGGAATGCTTGGCTCTTACCGAGTTCACATGCAATATCATCCCAGCAGCACCCCAGAATCATTCTCTAACCAGACCCGAAATGAACGAAATAACACCAAAGCCTTCATCAAGAAACATTGTGATGCATCAGACCACAAATATGTCATGAGAGAGGTACGAAAGTTTGGAGCCAGTGGACATCAAGCAAAATTTAGCAATGAGAGAAGGCAGAGAAGGCACTCCAATGATGCAAGAATACAGCCACCAAGAAGAAGAGCACCAAGTTGAGAATTGCTGCCATCTCGCTTGAGTTTGATGTTTTGGTCATCATGAAAATGACCTTGACTAAACTGAAAGACCAGCTTCATGTTTATCGTGATATTTTGAAGGATCCAATTCTTGTAGCCAGACTTTGGAAGGATATGGCCTTGGTCCAGGTATGAAGAGACGAAGTTCTTGCTGCATTGGCTTGAGAGCTTGAACGGCGGTATTTTTACTTTTTTGGCCTTTTTTCCATGTCTGATGTGATTGTGACAGCAGCAACAGCAGTTCATTGATTGATTTGGTACCTCTCGACAATGAGGAGATGATGGTCATCAATGATTATGGTTATGGAATGGATCAAGATGCTGACTGGAAGGACATCGCAACTGTGAGCACCACTGACTGAACAAAAGAATGGGACTTATAGACTGGACTGTTAACTGGGAGGACCATTGAACGAAAATTGTATTTTTGATGGGAGGACCATGTATTTTTATAGTCATTGAACATTTTTTGCTACAAAAATATAGGCAGAAACTCGCTGTGGAAGCCAGTACAAGACAGAACATCAAAATTATTTTTTTGGTGGGAGGTAAACAAAGCCAAATAAGCTGGTTTGGATAGTGGCATTGCCCAGCCCCACTGCTATAAGGCTTTTTGTTAAAAGTTGGGAAAGATATCTTAAAATATTGGACTTGGACTTTGAGGCCGGTCTAAAGAAAAAAGATTATTGCAGAATAAAGACCAGACCATAAGGTTGATTGATGAATCTTCTATTGAGTTTTTAAGATATTGACTCCTTAAGCCACTATTGAGACTTTTCTTAAAATGTTAACAAATGTTTCCAATGCCAAGTCTGCTTTTTCAAACCTCTATCTTGAGGAGTTCAAGTTGAATGTTAATACTTTGTAGGAGTATCTTGTAGCCCTTTTCAAGGGCTTTAAGAGTTCTTGTGACCACTTGAGCCTTTAAAGTAGTCTTGTTAAACCAGACTCAACAACAGGTGAAGAAAAGTCGTTCCCCTGTGTAGAGTCTGGAGTTGATGATGGGGGTCCGCAGTGTATTGACTCGGGGTTTGAAAATAAGCAGTGCAGATGGGTGGCTTAGCACATGTTCCACCTATGGTGTCAACCTATTCCCTGTACACTAGAAAATGGCTATTCCTGCCTTATAATCCACCAAATCTCAACTGGAAAATTACCCATGACTAATTCCACCTCTCATTTACACCAAACCTCACCTGAAGCACTGGCTATTAGCTCTAAAAAATGGGTAGACATTATGCTGTGCCAAGCAGCAGAATTTCCCTCTCTATGCAACTTTCAGTTCAAACTAGCATGTCAAATAGACAAAAAAAACAATGTTTTCTTGGTTGTTGCCACGGTGGGCAGGAAAACCCTCCTGCTTTTCTCACCATTGATTCTCATGCAGGCGCATCATGAGACAGGCATTGGCTTCCTGGTCGTTCCCACCAAGGCTCTTGCACATCAACAGGTACATGAAACATCTCAATTGACTCATCACAAGCTTAAAAAAACACATCCCACAGGTGTGCATCATGGAGAAATATGGGATACAAGCTCTGGCTATCACTGAGGACACCGTGAAGCATGCTGCTTTACAGAGTCCACCATGAAATCTTTTGGGTGAACTTTTCAACAGAAAAGGTGTTTGTTTGGCTGTATTAAGCCCTCAGATGATTTGTGGGCAATGGTTTGCCAAATATTTCAATAATGCAAAGTATTGGGGGATGGTACACTGGTTTCTAGATGATGAAAGTTTCAGCTGCTGGTACTATATTCCATGCCCCATACAATAGCTTGGCACCCCTTTGTTCTATCCTTCCTTCCTTGACTGTTTGGGTCATTGTAACTGGTACCACGACTACGACTGTTACAGAAGCTGTGGCCATCGTGAAACAGCTTGGTTTCCAAAAGGACCATTTCATAAACGCTCGCTATGCATCGGATCGTCCCAATATCACTCTTCTTCCTTATATCAATCAACATGCTCTCACCACCGGTACTTTCATGGATCTCAGCTTCCTTGTACTGCTCGGTCTGAAGAGCATTGACGAGCTTGTTCTGACAGTTCTCTTTTGCTCCCAGATCCACACCAGACATGGCATCATGACTTTCCTCGACTCTCTTTTCCCTGAATTACGAGTCCCTAAACTTGTTTAGGTAAGACTCGTCTTTAGTATGGTTCATTGAGCGTTACCACCATCAGTGCAGATCTCCGTTTGGGTTTATCTCTGGTTGTAATATCATGACTACACATTATTTGTCTAGTTGCTTTTCAAATATCTTACAAGTCCTTGTTTCATTTATTATGCATGAGATCATGATATACAACATCATCCAATATGAATCCTAGCAGTTTTCTGTCTGGGTCATACCCTGATTCTCTATTTGTACTTGTTTTGATCTTATTCAAAAATTTAATTTAATATTCATGGGTTCTGAGCACACTCCTTAACTCAATGGAGGACTCGTTCTTGCCAGCTTGGCCTCTACCCACAAGTTTCTTCATGGTTGCTTGATCATCAAGCTGTACAACTCACTGTTCTCAGAAGAGACTTCCTCCTGTTCTTCATGACTTCTTCAATCTCACAGCTACTCTATCTCCTTGCGGCACATACATGAAGCACCACAGTGACCCAGGTTTCGATCCCAAGACCTGTCCCTGTCCCCTTCATCAGAATATCGAGTTGCTGGATGTCAAACATGGCCTGCTTGTTCAACAATGGGAGAAATATTTCAAGGATCAAGCTGCAGCTGTTGTCGCTGGAGTTCCATGAAGTGATGCACATACAAACCTTTGGAGCCATTCATGAAGAAATCCCTGACTCAGCTGCTTGGGCGCTGTATGTGATTGATATACTGATTCGAGAAAGGATTGAGATGATGTTGCGATGAGCATTGCATGTGAAAAGGAAGAGACTGACAATTGTTGGAAAGACAATGGCATACCAGTAGCGCACATAGATCAAGATCAAGATACATATCATCGCTGTCTGGTATTGTTTTCTTCATTAGAATGATGAACTCAAACAGGGAAAGGGACTTACAAGCCAAGGGTCACATTTAATCTTCAACTTTATGGGTTCACCAGGGTTCACTGCAGGAACAATCAGCTCAGGTTCACCATCAGAGTCAGACAAATCACCATCATCGACATTTGATGGCAGTGGTGGTGACACCGAAGTTATGATGTCAGCAGTTGGATTCTTCGCTTTCTTGACTTGATTCTGAATGTCTTTGCTTACTGAAATAGTCATCATCAGTGCAAAGAGTACTGGAGCAGTGATAGCAATAAGTTTTTGAGCATTGGACATGCTCCATTCCAGAACACTGCACCAGTCAAATGATTTCTTGGCTGAGGGCAAACAAATGAGCATTGGCAGTTTACAGAGCTCATCAGCCTCTTTACCAATCCGCTCAATAACGTGATGTACAGACCAATTTAAGAGAGCATTGCGAGTCATGTTTTTTGGTGAAGCAGGAGGAGGAACTAGCTGTACAGTTTGCTTCGAGGGAGGCTGGCAATGAAGTGGAAATGTGAAAGACGGAGCTTCTGGGACCAAGTCAATAAATAAAGACTTGTGAAAGACGGTGGTGATAAATGTTGTCGATGATTGTGACCAGATGGCATTGGGTGTCTATCTCCTTGCATTGTATGGATGCACCAATAGTCTTGTGCACTAATGGATTCAGATAATGCATGTCCTTGGCTAGCGCAAGTCAAAGAAACTCTCCCAAGGTCTTGAATCCAGCTTGCCTCATGCAGTTGAAGACCAAAAGGAGCTTGGATTCTGTCAATATCACGGTATCTGGCCATGAAAATCTCGCACAGGACCGTGACTCTGGCTTGGTGGCCCAGACACCGTGGAATATTCCCTCAAGAAACTTCAATTTCAAGTGACTATTTGCTTGGTGAAGTCCTGTGTTAGGTGTGAGCTGAGATGACAGGATTCTGAAATCCATTTATATGTGGAGATACCGGTGATGGTGAAGAAGGAGGCTGGGAGCTTGGAAAATAATGCAGTCCAGGGTGATAGACTTGATATGGAATCTTATTGTATGGAAGCTGATAGAACCCTAGGGTCACCTCAGCATATTTTCAGCCATACCATGCAAAGGATCTACCAGCGACATTTTGACTATTGTAGGAAATCAGTGTGATGGGACCCGATGACATCTGTACATAATGATCCCAGTTGTTCCCAGCTGCATTTCTATGCTGCTGAACAGGAGTTGCTGGAGGAAATTGAGCTGATGGTCTGTCTGGAGTATCCAATGAAGATATTGGAATCAGGCTCTCAATGAGATCTGGAAATATAGCACCATGTCAATATATTCCCTAGGCCAAAATATATATTTGACATTTACCCCAGTTGACTACCAATAACGAGAGACAGCTGGAGCAGGTATTATTGAACATGATGTGCGTCCAGATGAGAGCCGGCACTAAGTCTACTTTGGGCAGAGGCATGTGACACCAGCAAAGCATGGCAATCATTTATTTCAAAGTCTGAGTCAATACACCACAGACCCCCATCATTAAGCCTAGACTACCTTTAAAGAACAATTGAAGGAACTAGAGCCAAAATGCGGTCCAAGCCCTAGCCTGATGAACCCCTATCCTCTTCTGCAACGAACGAACCATTTTTTCAGCAAACCATTTCAGCAAACCATTTTTCAGCGAACCAACCATGTCAGAAAATTTCTGAGCTTTGACAAAGCTCGACAACTTGAATGGATCTTATGGGCCTTGGGCTTTTGAGACCATTTCTGCATTATGTGCAAAGGGGGTACTTGAACATGCCACTCCTGGTGTTTCTAGGCCTTTGGGGAGTGATGGCCACAAGGTGGTCAAGGCTTGAAGAGAGAAAGAGAATCTTGGTGCAAATGAGAGTCAGTATACTCTTGTTCAGGCTGTGCAGGCTGACCCAAAGGCAATGTGGGATATTTTGGTGAAACTCCACAAGCTGGCTGGATTGGGAAGCATGGTTTCCTTGTATGCCAAGTTCAAGTCGTCGAAGTTTAGGATGCCAGAAGGCAATTTACCTGAGGCCATGCATGACCATCTTACTAGTATTCTTGGTCTTGCTGATCAATCCAAAGAGCTTGGAGAAACCATTTCTGACTTCTTCATCATCTCTGTCATACTCGATTCACTTCCCAATTCCTACAAAAACCTCATTGATTCTCTTGAGGGTGATCCCCTTGCTGACCAACCCCTCCATGTCGTCCTTTGCATTCAAAATGCAACAGAACGCAAATCTTCGGCTGTCGAAAAGGAGATGGCTGCTGGGTCCACTTCTGCTTTTGCTGCCTGTGCTGGTACTGCTGGTCGCATCTCGATCCTGCTGGCATCACTTGTTTCAAGTGCAGAAAGCTGGGACATTTTGCCAACCATTGTCCTACTCACAACCCAGAGAATGTCGCCCACAACTCAGTCAATACCAACAATGTTACTATCCCCGAAGTTTTTATACTTTGATAATCAGTGGGAGCTCGAGATCTGTGGGAGCTATCCTATCTTCATGTATGTTTTCAGTCTTACTTCCACTCTTTATTTCACATATTCTCTGTTTTATTCGTCCACGGACCTTTCTGTAGTGGGAATGTTGAACGGTATGGTCTGGTCCTCGACTGTTTCCCATCTCTTGTATGTCACTATTTATACCAGTCCAATCTTTAGTTACAAATTAGCTTTTTGTCCTCTTCCTTCATCTCATATCCCCCCTGCATTTAGCTCATTCCAATAAATCCAACTTTTACCTTTGCCTGTGCTCACATTCATCTGAGCCACTGCACCACTTCGTTTAACACAAGTTGGATCTTAAGACTTTATAGAAGTGTCTTGTAGCCCTTTTGGAGAGCTTTAAGACTTCTTGTGACCACTTAAGGCTTTAAAGGACAACTGAAGGAACTAGAGTCAAAATGCGGTTTAAACTCTAAGCTAAGGTTACTAGATATGATCACAATATAACTTCCCTCTTTAGAAACTGCCTAATTTAGTAATTTTCAATCAATCAAGTAAAATCAACTTGGATTGGTGATTGGAATCTTTATCATTACTATATTGAACAATCCGCTAATCTAGCAAGACTTCACTGATTGATATGGATTGTTTTGGTACATCATTCAAGTGCAGGTTAACACAAATACTGGACTTGAGTATAGACATTTTTTTAGTCATCAAAGTATTACAGAACATTCACAGAATATTCAGTGAATATTCCCCAGAGGGTCTTGTAAAGTTTTCCAAAGGCTCAGAACATTTATGAACATTTATAGAATATTCATAAGTGTCACAGAACATTCACAGAACATTTACAAAACATTTATAGAATATTTATAAGTGTCACAGAATATTCAGTGAATATTCTCTAGCTGGTCTTGTAAAGTTTTCAATAAATATTCAATGTAAATCTTTTCAGTAAAGCTTTCCAGGGAGGTCAGTAAATATTTTTCAGCTGGTAAATTATTCTCAGATAAGAGAAGTTTTTATGGCGATATATATAGTTGGACCCCAGACACCTCCATGACAGAAATATTGTTGAGAATATTCATTTATTGTAGGACAATTGTTTTGGAAAATATTCTAACTAATTTGAAGCTAACCTAACCTTAACCTCAGAGAATACTCTCTAGAAACATTTTCTCTTGAAAGGAATGCTTGAGAATAAATGTGAGAACTCAAACTTCCAACACTCAATTCCGAGTCTTGATCAAGAACCCTTGGTAAGATGAGAGGTGATGGAGCGGCTAGAGGTCTTTAGAATGGTAAAGGAATACGGAATTGAAAGACTAAAGAATACAATATTCTAACTACTGTTTAAATACTAGTAAACATGCGACTACTGTTCGTTTTCCACAAGGTAAAACATCCTACAACCATGCTTTCTTTACTAAGTGCCTTCGGGTTTCCACGCCTGTTTCCTGTTTCACTACAATGTGCTAGTTGTCTGTTCACCATGTGTTGTCATGTCTGAATGCCTTGAGGCTTTTAATCTCCGTGCCTCATGTTGTCCTATGACCTTTGTGCTGGATCAAGCATGTCATGCTTCTATTCCTTATCTTATCATCACATGTCCTTTCATCAATCTAAGTCCTCATTTTCTTGACATACGTCACTTGTTGCTGCTTTATGAACTAAGTCCAACAACAACATTGGTTGTTTTGCTGACGTATGAACAATGACAGGATTCTCGGATTCTGACAATAAAGCATCATGAATATTTCCAACTATTAGATTAAGGACCCCAGGCACCCTGTGACAGTGAACATTCTCAAAAATGCTATCATGAATATGCAAAATTATTCTATGATGTGAAAAGTTTTCAAAAACATTCTGGCAAAAGTTTTCCTAGAAATATTCTGCACTCTGGTGGCAATTAGCAGGGCATATGGAACACTTTCATTCCTCTAATTGCCCCTCAGGTAGGTTGCCTGAAGTGCATTTCTTCCTCTATCTCATCTCTGACATCTACCGAGTAGGATTCTGCAACTTTGCTCTTGGCTGCTCAATTAGGTTGTTTCTTGATTTTCATCAACTCCTCTACGTCCATCTGTGCTGAGATAATTGCTGCTATGCTCGAAGTGTATTCCTCCATCTCATCTCATTTCTGTTGAGTTCTTGGAGCATCAAAGTACTCTCATGCACGAGCCAGCCAGGCAATAGCTTCCCTTTCCAGATATACCTAGGAGAAGTCGAAGGATTCATCACTGTTATAAAGGGATCCTTGGCATTGATTAAGGTGTTCAGTACCACAAAGTGTTGCCCAGCATTTGAAGAAGCAATCAGGTTTTTTTCGACAATCCAATCTGTATCAATGCCAATGCAACCTTCAATTTTAAGCTTCCCGCATTGTTGAGGTCCAATTTTCAAATCCTCAGCTGCTCTGACTTCTGTTATGCCTCTCTGAATCGTTACTTTTCTTTGGTGCCATGTATTTCTTTCTCATTGATGGTTGACCTTTCTTTTGAATAGGTTCACTGATAACGCTCCTTTTCTTATTTTATCAAAATCTCCTGTTTGGATTATTGACCATGCTTTAATGGCATGTGGGTGTTTCCTGAAGGATATTGTTGTCCCTTTCTCTACACTTCTGGAGACAATAACCTCATAATTTTGCTGGTAGTCTTCCCCCAATAGAACTGGTGCTGTCATGCCACAGACGATGTATACTTCCACTTGTGTCTCTACCCAGTCCCCTGTTTCCATCTTCATGAAAACAGGTAAGGTCACATAGCCTTCAATCTCTTCATCTTTTGATGTCAATGCCCATAGTTACATCTTGACACCTGTCTTCAGTTTAGGTTTCTTTTCCAATGAATGATAGAAATCTGAAGATGTCAGACTGATATCAGTACATGAATTGATCCTCAAATCTGTTTGCTTTCCCTCCTTCTGGCCAAATGCACCTTTGACTGAGAAAACAGAAATTCCCACTGCCAAACGATCTGGTTGCATACTCCTTTTTGCTGGAATCTTGAATACTTGAATAGGAGTAGGAGGCACATACAATTTTTCTTCTTGTTTATCTGCAGTCAAGTCCTTATTTGCTGACTCTATTTTCTCCTCTTCCTCATCTAGGAAGAAATAGTGCTTTGAATCATGAACTTTTTCCTTCTCTCTCTCAGCTACTAAATCTTCATCTTCTACCTCCTCCATCATCACTTTATTCTTATAGGTCTTATATTCAGATGTGCACTCTTTCTTTTCAGTAGAAACCACTGATAGGGCAGCATGAAACACCTCATGAAAACCTGACCTGCCCTGTGAATTGATAGCCCACCTTCTCAACAAAACAGTGAAAATTGAAGCATAAGCTCTTTCTCCTTCCAAATCTTCTTCCTTCTCTACTAACTTGACGTTTCCCTTTCATAACTTCTCACTCTCTACCAAGGTGCTGTAATCCAGGCATTCTTTATCCCAATGCTCACTGCTACCGCATGCTCTACAGGGAGATGGGGGTTTGTAACGATAGTGTTACCGTCACACCACGTTACCACTCTCAACATCGACGAGTCCGACTCATCAGCTTTCTTTACTCATCTTTACTCTCGGCCTGCTTGGCCTCGTTCCTATTCATATTCTTTTACTCCACTTTAGTATCCACTTATTTTCTGAACGATCCTGTCTTACTTATCTGGTCTCCTGAGCTCCTGTTAAACTTAGTATATAAGACTTCATAGTATTACTTGTTTTAGATAGAACTACCAAAATCGACTGTTATTACTGTTCATTTTGGTTGCCTCGAGTCACTTAGACTCTCACTTTACTCTTGTGCCGATGACTATCACGCCATCGTCACATATTTTGAACACACTACACACTCGACAAACTTACTCTTACTCTCTTCTCTTGTAACCGACACCGGCATACCTCTAGTCTGATCAACTGGAGACTCTGAATCGGCCATCAAGACCTGAATCCTTGAATGTAAATTTCCTTCCAACTTTTTCGCTAATTTTTTGGTTGCAGATATGTCTGCTCATTCTGAACCTTCCTACCTACTGAGTGAAGACTTGCAGCAAGACAGGCGGCACTGCAGCTGTGGCCTTACCCTTGTCGATTCGTGCTCGTGCTTGCCCAGGTACGTCGCTTATTCCTGATACCAGAATTATTGACGAAACTTCCGAGCTTGTTGAGCTCATGACTAGTGGCAGAGATGTTGCTTCACCTGTCCATGACAGTAATGGAGCAGCTCACCACCTGGAGTCTACCCTTTCAGGGGTAGGCTGGGCTCCCGGTGCTTTCGGGCATTCAGGAGATTTGCCTCAAGCTCCCCTCGGGGACTTGAGTTTCAGACAAGCGGTTCCCAGGAGCCCTGTGCTCACTGGGGCCCTGTCAGGTGGATCGGTTCCTGTCGATGAGGAAGCCGAATCAGATTCTCAAGGAGTTAACCCTTTTGGAAATGAGAATAATTTTGAGTCTGTTAGCAGACTTAATTTTTTGGTTGATGACTATAACAACATTAGATCAACTAAATTTGAGGATGAGAGTGAAAATGAAGATTCCTCTGTTATTAATGAATCGGAGACCAGTAGTGACGATGAAAACCCACCTGTGGTCTAGGTGGCGGTCACTCCCGAACAGGGACAAGTGATTGCAAGCACTTTGTCTCGGATGAACACTCCTGATTGGTTAATGTTTGAAAGACGCACCGCGATCATGGAGCATAAGAAAGGAGCTGCAGCTTTGCTGGCTCCTGAGCCCAGTACTACCCGAGACAAGGGTAAGGCTGTGGACCTTAGAGATTGAGATATCATTGGATTTGACTACAATGATCTGGATCTCAAACCGGAAGGCCAACGCCAAGAATGGGATCATATTCAGGTCCAAAGAGTTGCTGAGGCAATGGATCCTGAATACAATGCTGATGAACAATGAAAGACATTGGAAACATATGCCTTGTTGAAAGAAGAACAGAATGTTGCTCAGGTTTCTAAACAGAAAGGCGATATTTATGATTCTGAGATGAACATCTTGCGAAATGAACTTGCAGACTTTCAAACTGAGCATGAAGCTCAAATTTCAAGTGATGCCGCTCATCTTGAGAATGCTAAGGCCAATGGATTTGTTCCAAAGGGTCCTCGGGAGTTTTTGACTGTTGAGGATTACAAAATGTACCAATCTGATTTGCGACAGCATTTTGAGGAGCAGCAGCATGCGAAGGACAAAGGTTGGGCCTTGCAAGAGCAAGAATTAATCTCAACTTTGAAAGCTGAAGCCCGGTGTGAGGGATCCTAACAGGTGGGATGGAAATGACACGAGTGAGTGGTGACGAATCAAGCACCCAACACACACCACAATATCTCTTTAATACCCTCTTTGTGCGAGTTGGTTAACTAGTTCAAACGAGACTTGGAAGCTTGGAAAGTTTCCGCGCAGAGTTTCCGCAGCAAGTTCCTATTCCACGGTACGTAGTATGTTTTTGGAAGGGGTTTTGTATTGGTGTTTTAAGCCAATGGTTTGTATTGCCTATTAGAAACAGGACTTTCAAGACAAGACTAGAGACTAGATACTAGAGGGTTTGCCTGTTACCGAAACAAGGACTTCAAGACTAGAGACTAGAGACTAGAACAAGACAAGACAAGACAAGTGCAGACAATCTTATGATTTCAACACAGAGAGCGTACAAGATGGATCCTGCGCTAAAGCGTAGTGGGCCACTGATTCTCTACTTTTACTTAGTACAAACAGGCTACTTAAATACTGTCCAAAGATGATGATAAATAACTAACTCGTAAACCAGCACACCCTCTATCTCGGCTATCAGGCCATCCCTCGTGAAGGTGGAGTCTACTCGGTGTCCGCAAAAACCATTAAACTGATGCCCCAAGACGGCAGACCAAAGACTTTGTGGTAAAGCTTGTTTCTGCATCATCCCTAAAGATCAATAAGACTATGGTTTGTCGTGTATGAAGCCAGCCTTTAAATGATGTCTTTCTGTGAGGTATAGCTTAAGCTAGTCGCGTCAAGTACTTTTGATAATAACCAATTCCTTGGCCTCCCATGTTGACCATCGATCGCCCGTTACACTACTGAGTCACGATCGAAACACCATCTCAATTGACCTGATTTCTTAACTAAAAGATTCCTTCTTTCCGAGGAAGTACCGTGCAGACCCACTGTGATCCATAACCAGACGCCAGCACACTTTTACCTCATCACTGGAAACCATAAACTGATCAAGTTAACCTTTCGGTCCTTAATCAGTCATCATTTATCCATCGATCATTTGATCTACCTGTTCTGATGTCTCGGAGCCATGTTGCGCTAGCGACCGTGGCTCATCCCGCTGACTACCTCAGAATCGGTAAGCTTCCTTGTAAGTCATTCCTCAGTATTGCAGAGCCCATTCAGTCATTATGAACCAGACATATAGCTCTTTGGATCTGTGAAACCCTTGTTAAACCAGTGTTATACCGAGGCATGCGTTTGCCTCTCTCCTGATGTGTCCGTACATTACCGTGGCTAGTACCCTTGCTGTGATGAGTCAAGTTCTAGTGTTTCCGCGGTACATAGGTACAAGTCTTACTAGCAGTGTGGAGCTCAACTCTAGTGCAGTAAACAATAAGATACCAATAGTGGCCAGAAAGATGTTGCGGACAAGCTTGCTTGTTCGGGGTCAATGCCGAGGCCGACGTCATCCCGCCTTGGTCACGTTTCCCTTTCTTTGTCTGGCTTTCGTATTTAGAGCTTGCAGCGTGGTAAAGAGATCTTCCTCTTTCAATTCCTCTTACCATTGCTCGCAGGTATGTTTCGGTAGAATTCCTCTTTCAATTCCTCTTACCATTGCTCGCAGAGCTCGCGTTGCGTTTAAATTCTGGCTCTTCGGCACAAAGGCAGATTCGTTACAGCGCAAAAACACGCTGAGCTTAATCCAAGCCACTCCAGTGACACTGCACCAGAAGAGCATTCCACCATCGACATGTCCAATCAAACAGCTCCCGCAGGCTTTGATGCTGCAGCTCTCGCTAAAATGGTCGCTGACATTGTCAATCAGACACTTGACCAACGGGCTGCCACTCAGGCTAGCACGTCGAGCTCCGGTCCAGCAGCTCCACCAGCTGCTTCAGCTTTTGTCGGTCCATTAACAGGGAATCCAGCTGCTGGTACGTCGTCAGCTCCTTCGTCCCTTCTTTCTTTGTTCCCCGAAATCGAGGCGGCCACCATCACATCCATCATCCAGCATGATTTCCGAGCTTCCGACCTCTACAAACTCGACTCTCGTTATCGGGACAAAACAGAGCGTCAGACTTTGTCTCTTCGAGGCGACACGCTTGAGCTCACCACCAATGACTCAGCGTACAAGGAGTACAAGTCCCTCAATTCCATCGCGGTTCCTCTCAGCACATACTTCTCGATCCTTGTTGCTCATTCTCAAGCAACAGGAAAGACAAGTGACATCGCGATTGGTTTCTTCCGGTACAATGCGCATCTTATAAAGATTGCATCAGAATACGAGTGGTCAGCCGTTATTGCTTATCACATGGCATTTTTCAACCGACGTCGATGCGAGATGTCAGATGGCGACTACATGGGCTGGGAAAGAATAGACATGGAATTGAGAGGCGAGCATCTTTACCCCAATCCCAAGCTTGGCAATCTCCAGAAGGCAGCCAAGACTGGTACCAGACCTTCAGCTTCCTCAGGCAGGCTGGATCCTTGCAGGAATTTCAATTTGGGCCGATGCATGGCTGCAGTCTGTCCATATGGGCGGCCTCACACGTGCTCAACATGTGGCAAGTCAGATCACGGCGCTAATACCCATTCGGGCCCAGCCGCCTTCAAGGCACCGAATTAGGTCTTCGGTGGGGCGAGTAATCGCTCTTCATTTACTCGCCCGAACCAGACCTCGAGCGAGTCGGTCTCCATCGTCACGGAACTTCCCTCTCTTCCTCATGCCCTTAAATTTCCTGCACTAGCACCACCTTCAGCTCATCCTAATACAGACCCTCGATGTAATTTACCACCGGATAATGATATCTCCCTTCCTCGAGTTTCAACCACGTTAAATGAAATCGCATGGAAACATTATCTCAGGGATTACCCAGACCCTCAGTTCGTCGCCACGCTCGTCCATATAATCCGCCATGGAGCAAACATTGGTTTCACCGGAGACCGAGAAACAGCTCAATCTGGCATGAATCTCACATCATGTACAGATCATTTTGATGCAATATCAGCTGATATCCAGAAGCAAGTTGCCAACGGGCATACTGCTGGACCGTTCATCATGCCACTGTTCCCCAACTTTCGGAGCTCACCTCTTGGAGCAGTCACACGAAAGCGCTCGTCCAAAGTTCGTCGTATCCATCATCTTTCGTCACCTCACGGCCATTCAGTCAATGATGGCATCCCCGATTCGGAAGCATCAATCACTTATGATATGTTTCAGCTCGCCGTGAAAGATCTAATTGCTTCAGGACGGGGTTCCCTGTTGTTGAAGCTTGATCTTGAATCAGCTTTTCGACATATTCCTGTTCGTCCTGCAGACTGGCATCTTCTCGGGTTTACCTGGCTCGAGAAGTTCTTTTACGATATAGTTTTCGGCTTTGGACTCCGGTCGGCACCGTACATCTTCAACCTCTTTGCTGAAGCACTCCATTGGATCATTGCGCATCACATTCCAGCCCGATTACGACACTATCTGGATGATTATTTGTCCATTTTCACACCAGACAAATCGGCTGAACTGGTAGCTGAAGCTCTTGAATGGATTATGGCTCTTGGCGAGCAGCTCGGGCTCCGGTTCCAACTTGCTAAAGTTGAAGGTCCATCAACACGTCTCGAGTTTTTGGGTATCATCCTTGACTCAGATCGCATGGAAGCTAGCTTGAGTGATGACAAGCTGGACTACCTACGAGAAATACTTGGCACTTGGTCTCGACGAACCAAATGCAATCTTCGGGAGCTCAGGGAACTTAACGGCTATCTGCAATTTGCATCGCAGGTCATCCCAACATCACGGGCGTTTATTCGGCGCCTCTATGACTTTGAGGCTAAATTTGGCTCATCATTCGAAGTTCATCATATCCCGCGATCTGCCAAACGTGACATCGATTGGTGGTCAAAGTTCGCCGCTGAATGGAATGGAATTCATTTTGTCTCACCAAAGCGAGATGCGATCCACATCTACACGGATGCCAGTGGGTCCAAAGGCATTGGTGGTGTCTTCAGATCAGAATGGTTCTCATGTCCAACTCCTCGGCGCTATCGCAAGTGCCACATTCAAGTCAAAGAAATGTATGCTGTTATCTACGCCATTCTCTGCTGGGGAGAGCAGTTCTGTGGCAAGCATATCATCTTCCACATTGACAATGATGCAGTGTTCAATTCACTCAATAATCTCACGATCCGCTCGGAAGATACAATGGCGCTGTTATGTACCTTCCTGAATCTCGCATGCCGCCTTGATTTCACTTTTGCTTCCATTTGGTTATCCTCTGCTGATAATTCACTTGCTGATGCTGCTTCCCGTTTTGCTTTTTCTCGGTTATTCCAACTTGCACCGTATTTGCAAAAAAAGCCCATCTCGAAGCGCCTCCGACTTGGTGGTACGAACGTCACCCCGGCCTCAACAAAACCGTTGCTTTCTATCTTTGGCACGGACTCGCTTCCAGTACCTGAAAAACATACAGCACCGGTCAAAACTCCTTTATTCGACACGTACAACTCTACAATCTCTACAATAACGACGGCAGCATCTTACCAGCTTCACAATCAGCAATCATGCACTGGGCAGCGCATCAGGCGGGCCGAATCGAGCCTAAAACAATCAAGCAGTATCTTAGTCACATCAGATCCATGCACACCGATCTCGACATCCCATTCACGGCCTGCGAATCACCAATCGTTCAACGACTCATCAGAGGCATCAAACGTTATCATGGCGAGAAAGATCGGCGACCCAAGCAACCAATTACTCTCGAAGTCCTCACAAAACTTCTTGAGCAACTCAAACCCGATATGGACGTCGACCAGCTTAATGTACATGCCGCCAGCTGTCTCGCTTACTCAGGATTCCTTCGCTGCGGCGAATTTACCGTCCATTCCGGAAAGAAATTCAATCCCGCAACAGATCTTACCCGGGGATGCATCGAATTTCTCCCAAATTTTGCCAATGCCACAAGTGTCGCCATCACTCTTCCAGCATCCAAAACTGACCCTTTCCGCAAAGGCGTCACCATTCATATCGCAGCGGTACTGGGAAAACCAACTTGTCCTGTCACCACTCTCAAAAAGTTGTTCTTGGTCCAACCAACAACTGATCCCAATCAGCCGTTGTTCCAGAAATCCGATGGCTCACCCCTCGACCGGGGATTCTTTATCAAATCCATCAGAGCGGCACTCGATGCCGCAGGTTACAAGTCATCCCTTTTTGCCGGTCATAGCTTCCGGCGCGGCGCAGCTTCATCAGCAGCGGCTATGGGATGTACCGACTACGAGATCCAGCTTCTTGGGCGATGGAGAAGCGACGCTTATAAGCTCTATATTGAGCTGAGCAACTCTCGTCTACACCATATATCTTCCAGACTTCACTGGGTCCATCCTCATGGTACCAGCTCTTATGAACCTCCGGTTCTCCATGCCGGTCTTTAGTGGCTTGAGTCTGTTCCCCCCAGACTCGAGAACTTTAGATCTCAATGGATACATTGCACCCAAACTCTCGCTATTCGTCTGAAAATCTTCCCTTACGGAGACTCAAGCCTTGACGTCGGATTAGTCCTTTAATCCAATTTATAGGGTCGTTTTTATAGGGACCCTATCATCTCCCCCAGACAAAGATCTTGACGGTCCCTTGTCAATCCCTAAGCTGTAAATTTTCGCATTTTTCGGTGGTTTCCAAGAATTTTGATTCCACGTAACCAAGTCCTGATCGTCTGATCATCCGCCGTAATGACCTCCTGTGATACTGAATCTGTGGTGACTATTTTTATCGCCATGTGTAACCGCCTTTGAACTTTAATCCATGTTCAAGGTCTAATGGCTAGCGCTTCCAGCCCCAGACCCTGGTGTATGGCAGGCATGACTTCCTATTTTCAGAAGTCACTGCTTTTGACGTTGCCAATTCCAGTATGAGTTGCTGTACTTCCAATCAAAGAGCGAGTGTGTGAAAACATGAGGCATTCGTTTCGGGGTTAAGTCTTCCCAATTCAGGCTATGTAGCGAGGAAAGGAATTCAGCTGCTTCAATTTGCTTGATTGGGAAAGAACCACACCCTATCGAATCTGCCTCGGCAGTCAGGATCTGAGATTGAGTTGCTTCTGTGTTTCAGCGGGCCACATAAGACTGCCACTGATTCACCACGCTAACTCATTTTTCTTTCCCTCCCTTTTCTTCCTCATTGCTCACCAGCTGCCCTCATCGCCTTACTCAACGTCTAACACATCTGCTCACTGTTTCCCATGATGTCGAACACCCTGAAACCTTCGAAGTCCCAGAACGTTCAATCCGCTGGTTCCAAGGTACTTGTTTTAACAAAAGTTGTCAACATTTTCCCTAATCATTGCATCATTCCAGATTAAACCAGTTTCTCCTGCTGCGAAGTCTCAGCCTGTTATGTCTTCATCTTCTGCAACCGCCAATCCTACGTCCCATGTGAGAACTCAAACTATAAACACTCAATTCCGAGTCTCGATCTATTCCACTCGATGTCGAGAGGCGATGGAGCGGCTAGAGCGTAGTAGAATGGTAAGGGATACGAAATTGAAAGACTAAAGAATACAATATTCTAACTACTGGTTAAATACTAGTAAACATGCGACTATTGTTCGTTTTCCACAAGGTAAAACATCCTTCAACCATGCTATAAACAACCTGTTTCCCATGCCTTCTTTACTAAGTGCCTCCTGGTTTCCACGCCTGTTTCCTGTTTCACTACAATGCGCTAGTTGTCTGTTTGCCATGTGTTATCGTGTCGGAATGCCTTGAGGCTTTAATCTCTGCGCCTCATGTTGTCCCATGACCTTTGTGCTGGATCAAGCATGTCGTGCTTCTATTCTTTATCTTATCATCACATGTCCTTTCGTCAATCTAAGTCCTCGTTTTCTCGACATACGTCACTTGTTGCTGCTTTATGAACTAAGTCCAACAACATTGGCTGTTTTGCTGACGTCTGAATGATGACAGGATTCTCGGATTCTGACATCCCATCTCATCTCTATGGTTGCTGCTTGCAAAGCTGCCGCTGCTCTTAAACCGTCTTCTTCTAAGGCCTATATATCTTCCTTGGAAGAATCTGACAGCAACGCCACTGCAAAGGTCAAACCTTCCTTGATGGCAGCCTATACTGATTCTGATTCTGACTCCGGTCCAACCCCAGTGTCTTTGAAGAAACTGCCCCAGGACACTAGCGACGAGGAAGATTCAGAAGAGGAGGATTCAGATGAGGACAATGAAAAGAAGGTTGACGAGGACAAGTCTGAGGGAGAGGCAGACCAAGAGAGGGACGAAGAGGAATCGTCAGGTCCTACCGTTCCTGCGGGACCAGCTGAACCTGCAGGTGGAATGGACGTTGACAAGGAAGCACTACCAGGTCCTCCCGAGGATTCTCTTGAGATTGGTATGTCATCTTCATGCTGAGTGAATGTTCGACCTACATGGTAAGTCTGAGCCCCTTGTTCAGAATCATTGGTTAATTTGAACCCTAGGCTGAGCACATCAACATGGTTATCCATGGTGCCTGTGGTGAGGTCGACTTTTATGAGTCTTTGGAAGCTGAGCGAGTCAGGGCAACTTGCTGGGCTCTTTTGGAAGATGTCTCGGCCTCTGTCAAAGGTCAGGAATGGCCTTTCGGCCGGATCCCTTTCCAGACTCTATTCGACGACTTCTCTGGATTCCAGCTCTTTGACTTTACTCTCAAGGGAAAAACTGCCGAGGACTGGGGAACCGAGTCTCGGTCCGCTCAGGTTGAACTTCTTCATCAGGATAACATGAGTTGCCTCCTTTGTTTTTCTCCTTTCTTTCTAATTCGACCCTTGTAGCCTCATGCCAGCTGACCTGTCTTCCAAGGTAAAGACAGTGTGAGGGATCCTTGCGGACGGTGCGGAAAGCACGTCAATATAAGCGTATGCGAAAGAACAACACACACAACAACACCAACACACCAATACACTCTTTATATCCTTGATAAGTTCGGGTTTCTTATAATAGAGATAGTCCAAAGTACAAACACTTGTCCGTACTCAGTGTCTTACGTCTGGTCGTCTTTGAGAGCTTTTAACTGGGTTATAGCTTGTTTAAAGTGTGGTAACACTAGGGTTTGTGGTCTCTTGACCAAAGCGCGATTTGCACCAAGCAGCTTAACTAGAACTAGACTAGAACTTGACTAGAGGTTTCTCTTGTGAGACTAGAGGGTGCACTAAGCAACTAGACTAGACTAGACTTGTTCAAACTTGTTCAATTCGTCAAAACATCGGTAACTGAGTCTGAGAAACAAAGTAATATTATCCACAAGTCAGCTACTAGCTTCCAGCCTTGGTCAGGCGGTCACTTGTTACTAACTGGGTTCAATGCCCTACAATGTTCTACCTATTTACTACAAACTTAGAGTCCTTAAATACTGTCCAGAAATGATAACATAATACACTTGAGTCATTCACAGGGGTCTCCAAGTCGGATTGCCAAGGTGGCCACATGACATCAGTCATCCTGCTATTAATAGTACAACCGGGTGAAACCTCCTAGTGGAGTCTCTTGCTGATCAGGTATTTTGAGAAGTACAGAGAGAAGACAAGTCCTTTAGTCCCTTCTGTACCCTCTTATATAGTTCTCCTCGTCTAGTCTTGTGTCAAAAGTACGTCCCTTGGTATAAACAATTGTCCACACTTGTGGGTCCATCTTTATATAGGGGTATCCTTGTGGGTTTGCCCTGATCGTTCTGCAATCATCTTGGTTTCCGCAAGTGACATCGGTCAAAGCTCCGGTCATGTAATTTTTATGACAATGGTCCGGTTAGAGCTCCGCTTAGTCTGTACTAAGGAGTCATCGCCGTTTCACAGTGCTGAGTCCTCCAGTCTTAAACAGACATCTTGGCTCGCAGGGTTTTGTCATGTATTCAGTCTCAGCCATTATGTGAACACCGCTGTTCTTCTTGTAGTCGTAACACGCCGTCTTTGGTCTTAGGAGTACCTTCTGGGCTGATAAGTACAGACACAAAGCACAGACACTTGTTAACACTTGACATTCTTACTAGCAACCTTGAAGCTCAGTTCTAGCGCTCCATCAACGTCCCAGCAGTCAAAGAGATGCCAAACTGCCCAGTTTGGTATGAAAACAAGGCTGAATTTTTATATGCCCCATCAACGGACTCATGCATTTTAATGCCAATGACGACTTCCCCCCTGCACCACCTTCCGTGGCTGGATCTCGCCAGAGTGCAGTGCCTTCCAGATCCGCGACGCCAAAGAAGAAGAAGAAGGCAGAGAAACCTCGCACCCCTTCCTTCCCCTGCTCCTTCCGTGTCCTCAGTCGAAATCATAGCCAAGCTGTGGAAACGCAAACGTTCTCCTTCAGCGTCAAAGTCTGCAAAGAAGGTCATCGTCGTGGTACCCGGCAAGAAGTATTCCAAAACCGATTTGTTGAATCTGGACTTCCGCAATTGCACTGTCGTGGAGCAGGTACTCAGCCAACTCTAATCAACGGCCCTTGCTGACTGAACCCTCTTTCCAGATCGCCATTCAAGAAGAAGCTTGGGGCTCTGGACCTGGAGTGTCCAAACGAAATGTGAGTGCCTTATCTTCCATTTTTACTTCATTACTGACTTGTTAATTCAGTGTAACAACGAGTCCAACCAAGGCGAGCCTCCCCATGGATACATTCACGTCCCCGGTGAGTCTTTCTCCCATTTCTTCATTCCTCTTTAACTTTGTCCTAGCCAGCCTTTGTGGTTCCGCGACACCTACTGTTGAGGATTTTGTGCTGATCGAAGCCCTTTCGAGGCTTCCTGCCGCTATGGTTCATGCAATCCTTCTACTGGATTTACTCTGATTTGGGTTTCTAGATTTTCAATCCTTGTGCTTGGTGCACCGAGGTCAGACGCCTTTGCATTAGGAGTCTGGCCAAAGGCGTACCTTGCCAGAATTGCCAAATTGCCAAGCAGGCCTGCTCACTGTCGGTTACCGCGGCTGACCTAGAAGTTTTCAAGGATCTTCCTCGGAGACCACCGATTTGTCTTTGGACAGTAAGTCCTGTTTTAACGCAGCGGTCACCTTAGTACTGACACTTCTGAATCCAAACAGCTATGCTCAATTCTCTCTGCTCTATCTCCAGCGTCAACACAGCACTGGGGGGCTTGGAGACTTCCGTGAAAATTCTTCTCGAACAGCGAGAAGCCTTTTTCGCTAAGTTCTTCAAGTCCTACTTGGCTTGCAGTGCCCAGCCTCGCGGATCCGATACTCTGACCCAAATCCCAGTGCAATACTTCGAGTCCATGATCCAGCCTCTTCTTCACAAGGCTGGACACCTCAATACTGAGTCCAAGATGTGCAAGGCATACGGTCTGACGGATCTCAACAGCGTGGAAGTTCCGACAGCTGTTGCCTCGACTTCATCTTCCAGGGCGAAAAAGGGGAAAGCCAAAGCTCAGCCTCAGGACGACGACAACAACGACATCGAGATGCTTGACTCTCCCATCGTTGAGAAAGCTGCCAAGGCCAATAAACCTTCTTGCCCAAAAGCCAGCAGCTCCTCAACAATGAAGAGGAAGGCCTCAGGGACCACCGCAGTTGAGGTCGGTGAGCTGTCAAAGAAGAAGAAGAAGGTGAGCCTCTTTATTTCCTTCCCTCGTTATCTTCTGACTGTTCGCTTTGTCAGCACTCCGGGTCAGCCTAAGGCCCTTCATACGCATCTCTCGTGCCTTTTGGACGCTTATTAAAAAGAATAGACCTGACCTTATTCTGTAATTTTACATACCCAATTGCAGCCTGTTCCCTTTTTACTGTAGTGAAGCCTTTGAATGGACTTGTAAAATTTCCATGAGTTGCTTACTCCCTCGGAATGACCTTCCTCGGTTGTACAGCCATGCACGTTATTCACCGAGATATCAAAAACTCTGGTCACATGGGTTTATTGCGGGCATTTGACTTGGGCTTATTTCACAGATGGGTTTCTAAGGACCCCGGTTACACAGAAATTCCCCTTTTGAAATCCTTGATCTGTTGCTGTGTATCAAGCTCTGTTGAGATGTCACCGCCCAAGCACTGTTCCGTTACCAGGGAGTTATTCCTTATTGCGGAGTGTTACCTCGGCGACTTATGAAATATCTTGTTTCGCTGCCATGCTTTCCATGAAACGGAGCGCATGGTCGCTCCACACCTCCCCCAGACAAAAATTTTCAGTCTCTGACTGAAACAAATGATGGCACTTTCCGCGACAAATTGCTGAGTCTGCGAAAATTATAAAAGGCCTGGCCCTAATAACTAACAAATTGACCCAGTTTCTCTGCTGCTCTATCCATTCATCTACCGTTCAATGAATAACAACACTCAAGAGATCGTCAACATTGTCACCATGGCCAAGCAGGCAGGCCACAATCCGAGGATGGTCGCCCAGAAAGCCCGCGAGGCTTACAACGAGTAAAGCTCCCAATTTACCCTAGCGTCATTGACCCATTGTCTAGGCATGTCACTTGGCCTTTTCATCAGCTTATTATAGCCAAAGGGCTGAACCAAACCATTGACGACTTTGAGCTGCTCAAGCAAGTTATCCATGTTCTCAAAGAAGGCCTCCATTCGGATTTCATGACCTTCTCCGGAGCGGCTGCTGCCAGCGAGCTGAATGTCCAAACCATCAAAGAGCTGTTTTCTTCTGTCGTGAGTCGAAGACAATCAGCCTCTATCGCACTGACATAAAGCCCCATAGATGGCTCTCATTCAGTCAAAAGGCCGCACTCTGTTCGACCTTATTGACCCGAACCCTAGATTGCACCAAAACAATGCAATCATCCATCTTTCCACTGCCGTGAACTACTTCGGTGGTCTAGTTCAAGATATCGAGGAAGTCTACCATGCTTGTCAAGCTCATACCCGTGAATTCATGGACAAGGAAAACGAGGCTAACAGGGCCAAGGTAGCTTCTCATTACTCTCCCATGGGCATGGCTAATACCTATTTCAAGGTATGCATTGAGGTTCCCGCCAATATTTGGTCTAATCGTGCCAACAATCCTACAGAACCTGGCCAGTCAAGTTGTTCATATTCGCGGCAGAGCCCCGACGGTCAGTTGACCCTTGCTACCTCCTGGTCTGCA
Organism: Mycena floridula; assembly: GCA_029320655.1. Classification (NCBI taxonomy): domain Eukaryota; kingdom Fungi; phylum Basidiomycota; class Agaricomycetes; order Agaricales; family Mycenaceae; genus Mycena; species Mycena floridula. The sequence continues at coordinate 2,796,630 of JARIHS010000004.1, read as the reverse complement.
TTTATTAACATGGTTCCAACAGGTCCAGCCAGCTCCAGTTTAGGTGCAAGCCGCCCCTGGTACTGGCACGTCGTCTGGTAAGTCTTCACACAAACAGGCTCTCAGCGTCGAACCTGACGAAACTGAAGGTGCTAAGGTCGGTTGCTGGATGTGCCAACCACCAATCAACTGTTCTGACTGTCCCCAGAAATGTTGAAACAAGAAGAGAGCCAAAGAGGCCGCGAAAGAGGTGGAATCCGTGGAAAACTCTGGTACAGCCCCAGTCGCAGGCCCAATGCGTATGTTAACGAAATATTATTGCATGACTGTTAATCACCAGAACTTACAGCATCAGAAGCCCAAGTCCTCGAGAACATGAACGCTGCTTGTGCTGATGCTAACAAGGCTATCCAAACCCAGTTCAAGGACCTGGCCAACCCCACCGACACTGACGTTGAGACCGAGAAACAGCGTCTCCTCCAGAGCATGCACACTCTCAGATTCAGCCTGAGCACAGACACCGCCATGCTCATTACTCTTCGTCATGAGTACGATGGCCTGGTCGACGAGGATCACATCCCAGCAGGTTCCTTTGAGACAGCTCCCAATACTCCTGCCACAGAAACTCCCGTGGTTACCGTTATCGAGTCTGATGATGACTGACTGGTCCATACACACGGTTTCCTGCCTCGGTCAGCTCTTTGCAGATACTTTTCTCTCTATTCCTGTCTCTACAGTCGTAGTTAAACCACTCTCCTTAACCACCAACTTTTACCACTGAACCAATCTTGTTCTACCGTAGCCATACTCCAGTCTTTACCATAGCAGTTGATACCGCGTGTCCAGATTTCTGCGAAATACAGCTCATTCCTGGCCCCATTTCGTGAAGCTGAAGTGTAAAGAACTAACATAAACAAGTAAAGACCGGTAGCTAGAACTTAGATACCATCTAGTAAAGGCTCAGAAAATTGAAACTCCATTCTCGTATTCCATAACATCGCGCCAAGTACCATCCTCGAGTTCCACAGTAACCAATCTTCCGCCAGCCGTGACATTGGCACTTGAACCACACGAAACTGGGTCGAAGAGACTGGCATCATTCTCAGCGTAATCCGTGGACTCATCCATTCCCCAAGCTTTGTCGTTGGTGCTGGACACATAAATCGATTGGTTGAAAAGCCTGGCATCTTCCTTGGCATAATCCACGGATTCCACCATAAGGCCCCAGGCCACCCTGTATGTGTCCAAAATCTTGGTCTTGTCGCGGGGACAACGAACGGTACGTTAAGTTTCTTGTTCAGCATCACCACTAAAGGCTTCCAAAACCCAGTGTCATGCTTCGCACTACTTGTCTCATCTCCTTGCAGAAGAAAGGGGTGAGACATCGTGTCGAGCAAGTACCATAGAAGGCAGACATCCTGGTCGTATTGAGTTGGACCAATTATGGTGTCCAAGGTGATCGATTCTCCCTTGCCATGCAAGGCTACCAAATCCTGTGTCCAAGGCAACGAAACCACCAAAAGGCGAGTTTCTTCAGCCCTCCCTTCCCAGATTGGGGTCAGGACTAAGAACGAGCTGCGGTGCCCATAGAACTCGGCAATGTCACTCATTGTCGTCGGAATAGGAAGTTTAGCGAATAGTTCGGTAGCAAGGCTCATGGTACTCAATAAGAGGAAAACATCCTGAAACCATTACCGCGATGGCAATTTATCCGCAAAACGGCCACTGATCATCACTCTAGCCCCTATGGATACTTTGCGATGACTGCTGTCTTAAGGACCCCTGGGTTCGAACTCAGCACTCTTAATGCAGTCGACATCATTCATGGCACATTCTACCGCGGAAACCAACACTTTCTTCCTGGTACCGCATCCAGAGACGGATCAAGAGATCGATCTTTATTATGGATCACGATTTTCTTGGCTCCCCTTTGTTCCAGGCTGGCCAACCACCAATGGCCAGCCGACGCGGAACAGGTTCACCACTGACCTAGAACTTGCGTATGCCAATACTAGAGTCTCGTTCTCGCTACATCATATCCTCGGTCAAATCCCTTATACAAATCCTGCTCGAGTCCTGCGTCTCCTTATAAATTGCTTGGAGCAACGCCAGCCCCAACAAGAACTTGATGATTCCCTAATGATGCAGTCTCATCCCGACTGGCTAGTCAACCTTAGTCGCCACACCGCAGAAGGTCATATCCACGCTTTAGCCAGTCTTCACAACATCCAGTTCTCGGCATTCCATTTCTGCAGTATCGCGGACCTTTCCACCATGATAGATGATGTTTTACCCCAGGTCAATCTCCATCGCCGTCACCTCCTCCCAGTCCAGGCAACCGTGGGAGTTATACCCCCGAACGCCAGGACTGGAGTGACTAGATAGTGATGTACCCCTCTTTCATCAGCCATTATAGCTCAATTGGTAGAACATACATAGCGGCTGATTGGCCCATTGCTAGGGTGGGGTTTCGATCACCTGTATCAGTAGCTGTTTTGCAAAATAACCTGAGAGTTCACTACTGATCCTTTGCAAAACGATCCAACTCAACTCGAGCACAGCTTATTGCCTGTTGTAGTATAAAACCACATGACATGGTGCCGGACAAATAAAGAATATTATATAATTAATATTGCTTGGTCAGCATCTCAATGGATGCAGAAATGCAATAAAAATAATTTGGCACCAGTGAGATTTGAACTAAAAACCCTAGGGTAAGTGTAAACAACCAGGCACAAACATCACAAACTTGACACTGTAACAACTGAGCCACTGGGGCGGATACAACTACTGACATCAAGGCCAATATATCACCCATACAACATCATGTAAATACACTTTTGGCATTTCTGAGGGCTACTTCCTTCTGGACAAAGGGAAGTTGATGTGTGACAGTTAGATATCAGTATACCAGAGCTGAACTAAGGAAGATTACATAATTTCCCAAAAAGGAAAGTCATCGGATTTAGAAGCAGAATGTCTTATACTGGAGTGAATTTGTTAAGGTTGATTAGAGAAATGTTGCTAGTTGACCCAGTATTAACTCAGAGATTTTTTATTTATGAACAAAAAAAAGAAGTAAAAAATCTCTGAGTTAATACTGGGTCAACTAGCAACATTTCTCTAATCAACCTTAACAAATTCACTCCAGTATAAGTGGGGCTGGGCAATAGCAGCTAAAATAGTGGCATGTTTGGCTCTGTTTATATCCAGGTTTCCATGGTTCCAGAAAACAAGTACATTTTGCACAGATAATAACTTTATCAGATCTGCTCTGTTTGCCACCAAATTCTAGGATATAATAGGTGCCATGGCCTACTCTAACATGACTGTTGTCAGTTTTGTGATTTCAGCTCTGGTCCAAATATAACCACAGTGCTTCCAAAGCTTTGAGTTTTCAGCCCACTTTTTTGAGGTATTTGAATGCGTACCCAACAAAGGAGGGAAAAATCGAAAATCGGTGACAGTCATGTTGGAGTACACCATTATTGAGATATATTCTTCCCCATAAATCTTTGGATACCTTCAGTTTTGAAAAAGTTATTATCTGTGCAATGCACACAAGTCAGGGTTTTTATTTGGCAGGGACTTTCACCAAACTGGCATTTCTGTGGGAACCAAATTCTGTATTGTGATTTTCCAAATTTTCTGATGATACTGACTACTATGCTGAGGTCTCCCCCAAAAATCTTTGAAATCTGAGCACTTTCATTTTGGGTGGTTTTTGACTTGTCAGGAGTTGAGCACCTCTTGCGGGCAAGTTTTTCAGGGGAATTCTGTCCTTTAAGATGACCTGTCTGCACAAATAGTATAGAAACAATGTCTTCTCCAAATGTTGATCCAGAGATTCATGACAAAGGGTGGGCATCATGGAACATGAGAGTTCAATGCCCTCCAGCCAACCAAACAAAGCCAAACATGCCGCTATTTTAGCTGCTATTGCCCAGCCCCACTATAACAGGCAATAAGCTGTGCTCGAGTCGAGTCACATCATTTTGCAAAAGATCAGTGGTGGACTCTCAGGTTATTTTGTATTATTCTTACAGTATGGCCTGTTTCGATACCTCACCCTGGCCTGCATTGACTGAAAGTAACCTTTTTATGGCATCTGGCTCAGTCGGGGCCAACGTTACTTGTTTGCTTAAAGGTCCAGACAAGCCATCATGGCTCAGTCAGTAGATCGTCACATCCTTCTGCTGTCAGATGTCACCATGGCGGTTTTGAAACCCCACTAGTGACATGTTTCGGCTGAATATAACTTTTTACTGTCATCTTGTTTTGTCAGAACCTATGTTACCCACAAGCTAGCAGGCCCAGACAGGCCTCCATGGCTCAGGGGGCAAATCGTCCATTTCCTCCGTACCCAAATGTTGCCACGGCAGTTCGAATCCTCCTGGTCCCATGAGTCGACAATATCCTGTAAAAGGGTATTCCCGCTTCTTTTTAGCTAATCAGGTGTTAGGTCAGACCTATTGTTAACCCAGAACAAACAGTCCAGACCAGCCACTATAGCCCAGTCAGAAGATCGTGTCCGTTCTTCTGACCCCAAATAAGGTTAACCAGGGGTAGAGGTATACCTCTGGAGGTATCATAGTAAGGGTACAAGAGGTAGAGGTAGAGGTTGGCCTGTCCAGACATTTGTGAAACCTTTACCCCACCCCTGGAGGTACACAGGTATGGCAGACACTAGATATTGAGGTCTTTTCAGTGATTCTTATCATAAAACACCTTTTTTATAGTCATGATACTCTACAGATAATCTGATACCTAGTTTGAACCAGTGAAACAGACCATAATATGGCTTTTGAGAGGTGAAATCTACATGGAAAATGGGGGACAAGAACAGCTTAGTCATATTGTTAACCTTTCAAATTGACTAGACAGGCTGAGATGGAAATAAAACTGTATTATAATACAACTTGAAGCTATTGATAAATTAATACTTGCAAAATGTACATGTAATTGGTGTTTTGTAGTGTGGGAACTTGTACCTCCTGAGACCTCCCAAATCTGGAGGTAGGGTAGGGGTATACCTCCTCAAGGGTAGAGGTTTGGGAGGTAGAGGTAGAGGTAGGGCCTTCTAGACCTTTACCTCTACCCCTGGTGAACCCTAACCCCAAATGTCACAGCGGTGGGTTCGAGACCCCATTGTGGCCTGTGTCAATTGACATGCCTTTTTAATCACTGTCCATTTCACTAACCAGTTCTGCGGCTACTCAAAGTCCTCCTCGTCTTCCAAGTCAGGTTCCAACACTGTTTCCTCAGAATCAGAGTCCCGCGATTCCCCATGGCCTGTCTTTAGCTTCAGTCTGGTCATCTTCGGGTCAACTCTAAGCTTCTCTGGGAACTCGTCGCCATACAGCAGTTCGGTGGTTTTATCCAGTGCCAAAAGACACTTCTCCGACATATCCAACAGTTCCACGAAGTTGTCGGGCAGAGGGATGGATTTCCACGCAAAGTAAGGTATTACGCGGAATCTCGCAACTTTGTTCTGAAACACCGTGCCATCCATATCCACGATAATATAAGCTCCACCACATTTCCTCTTAACCACAACATGCGGTCCAAAATATCTCGGCCTGAGCTTTCTATCAAGTTCCACTTCGATCTTGGAGTTACGTATTAGAACCAAATCCCCTGGCTCAAAACGGAAATCCCGAATGGTATGCTTTAGATCTTCCTCAAGTTTTATCACTTGAGCTCTCTTCTCTTGGTCGATCTGTTCGCACATCCGTTCAACGAATACTTGGTGTTTCGAGAGCGCTGCGCTCAGGCACCAATTAGCTCAGACTGCAACATCATTCCTGTGGGTGGCTCGACTAACCAAGTTGCCTCGACAATATCCAGAGGAGTTATCGGGTGCGCCCCAGTTAGCATGAAAAACGGACTGCAACCTCTAGTTCTCCGTGTAGTGATGCATTTGGCCCATAGTACATGGTGAAAGAACCAATACCATTTTGAAACATCACCATCCGTTGCCTTAACCAGAGCCTGCCTAAAATCTCAATGTCCCCTTTCAATTGTGCCATTGGCTTTTGAATTGTAAGGTGAGATCTGGATTCCTTTAATCCCGTATTTCTGCTCAATCCAGGCTACCATGGCTTTAAATGCTGGAGCATTGTCAGTCACAATTTCCTGTAAGCAGCCCCAACGACAAATGATATCTTCAAACAACCATATGCCTAGGTCTCTACTCTTTTCTGCTCGCAGAGGCCTCGCCTCGGGCCAAGCTGAAAGAGTGTCTCACCCATGAGCAATCCAAGTATAACCATTGCTTTTGGTAGACATCTTCATATTGTCAGTATGCAAAACCTGAAATATCGTGGGAGTCCTAGTGGCCACCGGTGGTGTAACATATAATGCAGCTTGCCTCAGTTGACATCTATGGCAAGATTTGACATAGTATTGCACATCCTGATCCAATTCCAGCCACCAAAAATGTTGTGTTATTAACGCTTTAGTAGCATCACCTCCGCAGTGACCTAAACTGTCGTGCAAGGCTTTCATCATATACATGTGATGGGCTGGGTCTACTACCAACTGGTGCTGACCCTCCACATGTCTTCTATACAATCGCCCTTTACTGTCAAGGAAGAACTGCGAAGCATATCTAACAAACTGTTGATACTGCTTCTCGTTCATTTCCTTGGGAATCCAATACTTGTCGTTCAACCACCTCTTTACCAAGGGTAACTTCAAATCTTGATCGACGCCATATGATGTACGTATTCCAAGGAAGTATGGCTTCTGATAATCGGGATCATACTTCTCTTTCAGGTCAGGAATTAACGCAGTAGCTTGAACAAAGGCATCCAACCGATCCACCCCTTTCTTTGCCTGTTCCGTGATAATCCTCTCGATCTGCGCGTCTCTCCAATCGTCCGTCTCCTTGGCTTGGCATTCACATTCCTCTTGGAAATCCCGAGGCTCTTGTGCCAATGTCGCTCGGCGGTGCTTGTCAGCATCTGTCATGATTCCAGACCCCAAGTCCTCGACTGCTCTGTTGTAGTTCTCTAGATAAGATACTTCACGTCGCTTCATCTTGTAGGACTGGACCATCTGGATAAAACCACCGCAGGTATCAATCTGGTCCTTGAATTCTTCAAATTCAAGTGGCAGCTCAACACCATTCGGTTCGACAAACATCACGTTTTGCAACAGATCAGCATCTTCCTCGGAATTCTCAAAGACTTTGTCCCCAGCTTGCCCTTTCCTTCAAGACAAGCCATCTGGCCCAAAGTCCTTGCCCAGGATATGTTCTAAGGTGAACTGAAACATCAATACCTTCTCAATCCAACGATTGATAGTAGCATTGGGCCCAGCTTCCGGATTTTTCAACATACCCTTGATGTACTTGGCATCCAACTGTATAGTCAAGTTTCTCGCACCCAACAACCAATACTTCGATGCTTCTAAAGCCCTCATCAAACCAAACAGTTCCCTCTTTGGTTGTGAAAAGTTCCTTTCCCACGGATTCAAGGTTATCGAGCAAAACCTGTTAAACACTGGTCTGCCGTTTTTGTCAATCTGGTACAGGTAGAAACCAACTGAGCGATGTGAGGTATCTACTGCTAAGTAAATGCCTCCAGGATTATCATAGTCTATTGGTATTAGCACAGGGCAGTCCTTTATAGCCTGTTTCAACCGCACCATTGATTCTTTCTCATGGACTTCCCATTTGAAGGGTCGTCCTTGCCGAGTCAGGTCTACCAAAGGTTCTGATATCATTGCATAGTCCTTAATGAAAATTCTGCACACTCCACATGTCCCGAGGAACGCTCGGACGTCAGTTAGGTCTTCACAATCGCCCCAGTGATCAATCACACCAACTCTGTCCATTGAAGGTTTACGTCCCTTGTAGCTGCAAGTATGACCTACGACCTCGAATTCCATCACACATAACATGCTCTTTTTACCTGAGAAAGTGCCACCTGCATACTTCATGCGTTGCAGAATGCGATTAACATTCTGCATATGTTCCCAGACAAAACGACGTATTCCAGGATTTTCCGGAATAGTCTCGAAACCTCCTTTTCCATCCTCATACCTCGTCGCCGGTCTGCGGATCGGAATGTCATCTATGTACGGTATGGTGTACTCAGGTATTTCGTCCCTTAAGATATAAGTCACATCATCGTGAAAGATTGGTACTGAGTTGGTCCATCCCATTGGTAATGTAACCAGTCTTAAGGCACCGAAAGGAGTTTGGAATGTAGTATAATCCCTGGATCCTTTCGCGAGAAGTCATTCATCATAACCTACATACAAATCCGCGATACCCCCACAGACTCAACCTGCAAATTTCTCTGCTAATTGGTCTGTCGCAGGAGGCACACCGGAATGCGCAATAGTAACTGCGTTAAGTGGTTCCAGACTGTGGACCAGTCTAAGACTAGATCCGTCTTTCTTAACCACACAAAACCATTTGGATCGGTACATGGAATTTGATCTTTCATATACTCCATCCTCAAGTTTCTTCTTGATGATGTCACATACTTTATCATAAATTCCAGGAGCGATTGGAATATTCCTTTCTCTCCAAGGTATATGAGGTACAACTGGCATATCAACCGGCGGGAAGAATTCTTCTTTGAAGCGCCCTCCCTCGGCAGGTTGAAAGGCAAAAGCTTTCCGCTGTAGGGCATAGGTCTCGTGAACCGACCATTGCTCCTGCTCCCATAAGTCAGACATTCCCTTGTGAGCCTTATTTACTTTGTCCATGTTCTCCTGAGAGTATTCTTCAGTTGGAACAGGCTTCTGTGGCACGGTCGGCAAGTCTGGCATACTTGCTAAAGGGTCCCCTGTAATATTTCATATGATATTACTACCAGGTGCCCCTAACGGTAATGGTGCTAGCAATGGTCGGATCTTATCCGCTACCTTCTTGTACTTCTTCTTCGTACCAAGGAAGGTCTCCTTAATACCAGTGTCAACTTCGTCCTGAGGCATTACCTCGGAACTTTCCCCAACCGTGGTTCTCTCGCTTTTGGTAGCTTCATTCACTGGTCCAGGATACCCTTTTGTTCCTTTCGATTCAGAAGTAGCCGTGTCTTCCTTCAACTGAGTGCTTTCAGGCTCTATCTTAGGGTCATTCAATCCCAAGGCTTCCCATGTGATCCATTCATTGTCAGCCTTGCTTAAGGGTCTATGACACCTATTGCAACAATCTTGAATGTTGTACACTGCTCACTGTGCCTTTGATAGGGATGGCGAAAGCTGTACACCTTCCAAGAGACTGAGCAGAATTTGTTTTACTCGTGCAGCTTCTTCCAGGATTGTCCACGGAGATCTTGTAGAATCATCCCATGATGTCTTCACTGGGTCTACAATTTCTCCAATAACTCCATGATAATATGCATGCAATGTTCCTCCTGTATCCATCTGCAGAGCATAAGCTTCAGAGACATTCAGATAAATGTCCCTCAGCTCATCTCTCCTAAACCCATGTCCATGCCTCGGCTTCGCATAATGGGTAATGCTTGGCACATCTTGGTCGTCAACCAATTCATCAAGGCTTGGTGAAAAACCGATGTTTTCGCGTCAGTTGCGTTCCTGGCCAATATTGCGGGAGACTTTCCGCGCTCGAAGGTAGGGACTACAACTCGTTTCAAGGTATTCAGGCACTTAAGGGTGATGACTTGTGAGCCATCTGCCTTATTCTGTACCCCACTTTCTGTAACAATGTTGAAAGGCCTTCCCAGCAATACGCAGTATGCTACTCCCTTGATAACATGAACTTGTAGGTAGACTGTTAAGTCCTCTACTCGGAAAGGAACATTCTTAGCCAAACCCAGACTCTTTTCAAGTTGGTTGTTTGCGCTCTGCATATGAATCCGTATATCTGGGTCCCAGCATACTCCTAGGGCCAAAGCTGCATCCTCACTCATCAAAACGATTTGTGAGCCAGCATCCAATAGAGATTCCTCATGCGCGGTACCATTGATAAACGGGTTGATGGCTCACAGACCAGCTGATTCCCATGCAATGAAAACCGCTTTGGGTTTTTCTCCCAGTGGAAGCGTGGCGAGATAGGCTTGTACCGGATCTCTACACACAAGACTTCCTCTTGGCAGTCCATATGCAGGGGTAGTCTGGACAAAGGAAGTAACAGTCAGTAAATCATCTATGTTAATAGATTCTTTGCCCAGCTGGGACTTAAAATAAGCCATAACATCTCGAGAATCTTCCCGAGCTGCTGTAGCTTTGACAGCCTCTGGTTCCTTCAATGTTGCCGCACCTGATTCAGATTGTGCTGGTACTTCCACGAACCTAACCTGTTTCCTCAGAAGCTCCGGTGATGAGGCATAACAAAATTCAGCCTTGTTTTCTATCAAACTAGGGCAGTTTGACATCTCCTTGGACTGCTGGGACGATGTAGGAGCATTGGAACGAAGCTTCACGTTGCCAATAAGACCGACACGCATGGACCTTGGTCGTACCGCTTTGCACTTATCAGCCCCAAAAGTGTATAAGAGACCAATGAGGCAATGTCGCTGTCTATCAGAAGAACAAACTAGCATTGTCCACATAATGGCCTAGGCTGAATACATGACGAAGAACTAAGAACTAAGATGTCTATTCAAGACTTGACGAGTTGCACAAAGGAAAGGACTTACACTCAGCGTGAGCGCATAAGCGGCACAGTGCTCCGGACCTGTGTCATGGAAATTACGTGACCAGAACTCTATCCGAACCCTATCTGTTGTTAATGAGCAACGAAACGATCAGACAAGGGCAACCCCTAATGAGCGGAAGACCTATAGGAAGGACCGTTGACGTTCCTTAAAGGCGGTTTTCGACCGCAAAGATAACAAGACACACATCTATTAGAAGATACTATGAGGACAGAATGTTCTGACCAAGTAGGATTCTTCATCTATACCAGATCGGCTTGGGCTCCACATAGGAGGTCTCAGGTTGACAAGTTCTATTCTTGTACACTTAATGCTGATTGATACGCCTTGGTGAAACACCTCGGCAGAGCTTGGACATTGACTCATATCTTATTTATCATCTGTTTTGTAAAGTATATAAGGCCTGCAGTTTGTAGTAAAATAGTAGAGCATTGTACCCCAGTCTAGGTCTAGTGCAGGAGCAATCCTGTTTGCTGGAAGCAGACAAAGGAACGAATATAATTGTCTCTCAGTCTAGAACTCTAGTTTGAGCTTAAGAAACCAGAAATCAGAACAAAGTCTAGTCTTGAAAGAATTGGCATTACAAGTGCTTCTAGTCTAGCAAAGATCTCTAGTTGAACACGGAACCTCTAGTTTCGAACTCTAGTGTTAAGAGACCACCCTTAGTGTTAACAGCACTTAAAACTTCTAGAAACAAAAACCCGCTCTTTCAAAAGAGACAAGTCCAAGACAACTTCGCAACGAAGTGAGTTGTTCCGAGAACTGAAGCTATTCGACACCCGAACTACTTAAGAGAATATAAAGCGTGTATTGAGGTGTTAGTTGTGTTGTGTGTGTTTGTTCATTCAGACGCAACATTTCTGACTCGTTTTCCACACCATCTGTAAGGATCTCTCACATCTGGAGCCCACCGCGAGGGTGTTTCAGATAAATTCAGTTATTAAGACAACATAGCTTCGGAACAGTTCCTAGGACAAGGTTCTTTAGAGCACCCAAGCTTTATTCCACAAAGTACCAGAACAGGTGGCAGTTCTCCACTTTCTGAACTAGAGGAATTAAGCATTGATCTGGAGAACTCAGTTCCAGGACCATCCAAAGTGAAACCTAAGAAAAAGACTCAGTACCAAGGTTCACAGCCTAAGCTTGCGAGTTTAGACCCAGAAACCAAAGGAAAAGTTGTAGGAAAGCAAGCTGAGGAATGAAGAGATAGAATCCGAAAAAGGACAGAGCAACTTGAACTTGAACGCTTACAGAAGCTAATAGCTCAAAACTCAGTCCCAGAAACGTCTTCTCAATCCCACTCGCCTTCCGCTTCTCAGGTTCCACTACCACCTTCTAGAGCTTCTACACCAGAAGCCAACTTGGGCAATTCGAACTCAAACAGCCAACGGAATATTTTCCAAACACAAAGAACTAGAATAAATATGTCTTCAAAGATGATGCCTGGGTACAATGAGCCCAAGGCTCCCAGGTACAGGGATGGAGATATAGACAATCTGAATCCGTTCATTAACTTGGTCACCAATCTATTGGATCACAAAGGCATTACCGATGAGGCAAAAAGATGCGAAGCATTGACTTCGTATGCAGATCAGAAGACTAAGCGTCTTTGGCATTCGTGGGAATGTTATACCACACCAGACTATAAAGCTTTGGTTCAAAGAATCAAAGAAGAGTATGCATTGGAGTTAGCAGAAGAAACTATGGGGTCCCAGACAGCAATCGAAAGATTATTTAATCAAGGGCCTCTTATAAAACTTACCGACTACAATGCTATGAAGGAGTTTGATAGACAACTTCATCCTGAACTGACCTATATGTTCAAGTACTCGAAAGAACAGTCGGTTGACAATCCCATTTCTAATCAACGTGTTTGTCAAGGAATCATGAGCCAGTTGGATCAAGGATTCCAGAAGGCACTAGAACAAAAGATGGACGCTATAGAGGAGAATACTCCTGGAGTGGCTAAGGTTAAACGCCACTTAAATGATCGCTGGGGTTGGGAGGAACTTCTTAACACCGCAGTGGAAATGACCAAGAAAACCCGTTATGGTGCTTATACTCAAGAGCAATCTGGGTACAATAGGCAACACCTTGTTAAACAGGAGTATCACCAGGCTTCCCGGAAACAGGAAGAAGATATAGATGAACCGCTCCCCCTGATCCAGAAGGTGCCATTGGGCCAGGCTGGGGAGTAAACTGACGCGGCGCAGTACTCCAAGAGTTTTGCTTTAATGCAGCCAACAATTCCTTAGTTTCATGGTTCTGGGTGCCGAGAGCATCCTGTAGCAATGCTAGCTCTTGCTTGATCGAGTGCAATTCCTTGTCAGTTTTATGGTGAATGACTTGACTTTCTATGGCAGATTCTGCACTGTACAAAGACTTCATTCCTCCATTATGCTGTCGGTATGCTACTTCAATCGTTGCCGAGATTAGGTCTTTCCAGGCCCAAGGGTCGTCAGCTCTCCGCGGCTTATAACTGATAGCGCGGGCCCTTTCTGATTCAGTAAGCCTCACACGCTCATCAATTTTCACGACAAACTCTTTGGACATAGGCTTCAACCACCTTTCACAGATCACTTTATTTGAAAGCAGTGCGTCTTGGTTGTTGGCCTTTGCTGCGCTTAGCATCGTAGCTACTTCTCCTTGGAAAGCTCGCTTATAATCTTGGACTTCTCCAAAATCATCGCTCGTCAGCTTTCCGGTCTCTCGAATGACTCAGTCCAACTTCGAATAACTTCCTGCCTTCTCAATACATAGTTCGAGGGAATAGTCTTTGACAATGGCTCTTGTCCAGGTATCATAATTGGTATTATACCCTTCAAAGGTGCACCATTCTCTTCGAGTCTGCAGATCCACATAATCTGATAACCACTTGCATCGCTCATCTTCATCTGTGATCTTACAACCGTCGAGGAGTTCAGTGACTTCACAGATAAACCGCGGAATGTCTCGTTTCTCATTGTGGTCGCGTTCCCAGCGCAGAGCTTTGCGATCTCTGAAAGAAGGCATATCCTTCTTGGAAATATTAGTTGTCATGGTGTTATTAACCTGAGGACTTGTTACAGGGCTAGGTATCGGTGTTGGTATAGGTGTTAAGTTCTGAAACGGCAACGAGTTCGAACTAAGCAATTCTGAGAGAATGTTTAGATTCTCTAGGGATAGACAAGATAAACTATCGTCCAGGTTCTGTTCTTGTTCTTCTGTAAGAGAACGAATAGGACTTTTTCCACGTAAAGGACTACGACTTTGAGTTGGACTGTTTGTTCCGTGTCTAGCTGCTCAATTTGCTCAATTTAATCCTTGTTGTGCAATTTGCTGATCTTTCTCTGATCCAACGAGTGCCTTGAGCAGACGTTTTCCTTCTTTCTTGGAAGTACTTGGTTCGCCGGAACTATGAGGAACATCTGAAGCAATCCGCAGACGGGATGGTCCTTGAACAGGGTTGTTTGGGTCGGGTCTAAACTCTGTTTCAACTTCTCTACTCTTTCCTTTCAGATTGAGTTTTGGAGCCAAACTAGCTTAGGTGTGAAGATCTAAGACCGTGTCTTAGAACTTGTGTTGGTAAAGTCTTTGTGAAACTTCAAGCAGGTCTCAATTTAATCTGATAACCCTCGCAGTGGACTCCAGATGTGAGGGATCCTAACAGATGGGATGGAAATGACACGAGTGAGTGGTGACAAATCAAGCACCCAACACACACCACAATATCTCTTTAATACCCTCTTTGTGCGAGTTGGTTAACTAGTTCAAACGAGACTTGGAAGCTTGGAAAGTTTCCACGCAGAGTTTCCGCAGCAAGTTCGTATTCCGTGGTATGTAGACTTCCCCACGAGATGCGGGGTAGTATGTTTTCGGAAGGGGTTTTGTATTGGTGTTTTAAGCCAACGGTTTGTATTGCCTATTAGAAACAGGACTTTCAAGACAAGACTAGAGACTAGATACTAGAGGGTTTGCCTGTTACCGAAACAAGGAATTCAAGACTAGAGACTAGAGACTAGAACAAGACAAGACAAGACAAGTGCAGACAATCCTATGATCTCAACACAGAGAGCGTACAAGATGGATCCTGCGCTAAAGCATAGTGGGCCACTGATTCTCTACTTTTACTTAGTACAAACAGGCTACTTAAATACTGTCCAAAGATGATGATAAATAACTAACTCGTAAACTGGCGTACCCTCTATCTCGGCTATCAGGCCATCCCTCATGAAGGTGGAGTCTACTCGGTGTCCATGAAAACCATTAAACTGATGCCCCAAGACGGCAGACCAAAGACTTCGCAGTAAAGCTTGTTTCCGCGTCATCCCTAAAGATCAATAAGACTATGGCTTGTCATGTATGAAGCCAGCCTTTAAACGATGTCTTTCTGCAAGGTATAGCTTAAGCTAGTCACGTCAAGTACTTTTGATAATAACCAATTCCTCGGCCTCCCATGTTGACCGTCGATCACCCATTACACTACTGAGTCACGATCAAAACACCACCTTGATTGACCTGGTTTCTTAACTAAAAGATTCCTTCTTTCTGAGGAAGTACCGTGCGGACCCACTGTGATCCATAACCAGATGCCAGCACTCTTTTACCTCATCACTGGAAACCATAAACTGATCAAGTTAACCTTTTGGTCCTTAATCAGTCATCATTTATCTGTCGATCATTTGATCTACCTGTTCCGATGTCTCAGAGCCATGGTCGCTAGCCGACCATGGCTCATCCCGCTGACTACCTCAGAATCGGTAAGCTTCCTCATAAGTCGTTCCTCGGTATCGCAGAGCCCATTCAGTTGTTATGAACCAGACATATAGTTCTTTGGATCCACGAAACCCTTGTTAAACCAGTGTTATACTGAGGCATGTGTTTGCCTCTCTCCTGATGCATCCATACATTACTGCGGCTAGTACCCTTGCTGTGACAAGTCAAGTTCTAGTGTTTCCACGGTACATAGGTACAAGTCTTACTAGCAGTGTGGAGCTCAACTCTAGTGCAGTAAACAATAAGATACCAATAGTGGCCAGAAAGACATCAGATTAGTCCTTTAATCTGATTTATAGGGTCATTTTTATAGGGACCCTATCACCGGGAGCATGAGGCAAAAGTGAAGGCTGATGCTTTTGAGCAAGAGGCTAGAATGAAAGCTGAGGCTCGTGAGCGTGAGGCTAATATATGTGCCCAGCAAGATGCTTACCTTTTCCAAATGTGGCAAGAACATAAGGCTCACATTGAGGAGATGGAGAATGAGCACTGTGCCAATAATAGGGCAGCCTCTGAACTTCAGTGGTCAATTGAACAAGCCCAAAGAGCTGCCGAACGTTCATATGCTGAACAACAGCAGTCTCTTCAGAATACTTTGAATGCTCATACTGGTAATGCTGGAATGACAGAGCCAATATTGTCGACTCCTCCGGGAATTCCCATCAAGGTGGAGCCTGTGTCAGCTGTCATTCCTCCGGTAAAACTAGAGGGAAAGGACATGAAACTCGGCAAGAGCAGTGTTATTAATACTGTTCCTGTCATACATAATGGTCCTGTGGACTTGATTGTCTGTGACAGCTATATTGGACAGGCTTTCGAGAGCCTGGATCAATTTGAGAAGAAGACTTGAAGGATGTTTAAGGACTTGCCTAGTGATCCCTCTGATCCCTCATCGAGATCTGATTCAGAATCGACTTCTGTTGATTCTTCTTCCTCGTCATCTGCCAGTGATAAGAAGAAGAGGAACAAGAAAAAGAAGCACTCACGGAAAGAGAAGCTTCATGCTGTTGAGCCCATTAAGTACAATGGGCAGCAGGATATTGCAGTGTTTTCTGGTTTTATGGTTGAGATGACGGATTATCTTGAGATGGGCCATGTTTGATTGGATCGACAGGTCCTAGTGACAGGCCGTTTCCTTGATGGAGGGGCTAGACACTGTTATGAACGTGATGTTGGAACAAGTCACCGTCATTGGACATTGTCAAAATTACTCCCGACTCTGTGTAATGATTGCTTCGATGATCATTTCCTGGCAACAATTAGAGACAAGTTGAAAGCTTGTACTCAGGGTAGACATACTGTAAAGGATTATGTCTATGAAATTGAAGGATACTTCAATATGCTTGGATCTGAAACACCACAGAACCGGGTCCAACAGTTGTGGGCTGGTTTCACTGTGGATATATGGAGACAACTATTCCTGATGGGTTTGAAAGATAAATTGTCTGATTGGAAGATGGTTGTGGCTGCTGCCAAGACTATCGAGACAGCTCTGAATGATGCAGAGCATGAAAGACACTCACAAGAGCGTGTCCACCAGTCAAAAGTTGGTCACTGGAAACAAGCAGTCCAGAACCATCAGCACCGCGGTGACAATATTTGTACTGACTCTACAAAAGAGGCAAACAAGTACAATAATGTTCCACGGAACAGGAAAGACTGGACGCCTCAACCGGCCCCAATGTCTAATGGGGATAGATACCAAGAGTTTGTTGGGAAACCTTTAAAGCAGCCTGTTCATGAAAACAGAAATGCTGCTTGGAAACCTACAAATTTGAAGGAGAAACCTCGGTTATCAGATGCAAAGAGGAAGCAGTATCTACCAGAGGGCTGCTGTTTCCACTGCCATGAGATTGGCCATATAGCTGGACAATGTCCTGAGTGTCAGGGAAGGAGCACAAAACATGGTCCTCCTGGTCAGACAAATGCTTCTGCAGGTCCCTCTAATAGCAATAGGAGAGGTGTAACCTCCACTGGAGTCAATCTCAAGCTGCAAGACATTGAGAAAGATGCTCGGCTAAAAGAGACAACTCAAGACTCACTTCCAAATCATGCTATTGGTTTGGATCTTGAGAGCTGTATTTGTCAATCGGTGAAAATGACTATGGAAATACTGACCGACGAGGACATGCCCTGGTTGGAGGCAGTCAGTGGTTCAGAAACCGATGAAATAGCCAACGATGACTTACCCGAGTTGGAGTCGGTTAGTGATTCAGAAGCCAGTGATTGTGAAATGGTTGATGAAGAGGATTCCTGGGGGGTATCTTCGGATCCACATGATTGGGAAAGTGTCTATGAGACAGCTTGTGAGGGATCCATTTGCAAAAGCAATGATGACTTACCTGTTTCAGAGTCCGAGGACACTATGGAAGGGGCAATCATGGACTTTGGTCCTGATGTAACTCAAATCCCTCTCGGGAATATATATGCTGAATATGCTCTTCAGGAATTGACTAGGCATATTCCATATCCAGGTGATAACCCACCTGATCATTATGAGTGGGCTGATGCCTTGGACCAATTCTCGGTAATGCAGACCGAGGATGGATATGTCATCCTGGATGGTTGGCATGATTGCCACGAGGATTTTGAAGATGGCATTGAAGTAAGCCATCTACTAGTCCAGCTAGGTGACATTGTGGGATTTTATTGCTATTTTTGTTGGGATAGCTGGGCAGCCACTGATAGTTACCATCCTGATGATTTTGATTCACAGAAGCCACTCGTAACAGATGAGTTGGTGCCTGATGATGATTCTTATTGGGTACCTTACATGGTAGCTCAGAAATTGAACAATGGAGTTCAGGTTGGCTGGGAGGGAAAATTTCCCAGTTGGCCCCAACAGTGCTTTGATGTGTCTTATGATACAGATTCCAGCAACTGCTTGAGGATAATAGATCATTGGATGATGCTGGAAACAGTTGAACCAGTGAACACATTTTTTAATGTCAATTTGCAAATTTATTCCTGGTACAATCATTTGATGGACCGCGAAAGGAAGAATGAGACGTATGACATTTGGTGTGAGTCTCTTGTCGGACTTGCTGATATTGAAGATGTCTCTGGTGGTCTTGATGGCTCGCACTATCTAATGATGAATGCAGTCCAAGTTGAACCTGAGGTTGTTGACATGCAGCAGAATGCAAATGTTACCTGTGACTTTACTCACATGGTTCCAAAACCGATTGTCATTGTGGTAAAGATCAATGGGGTATCAGCAACAGCTTTAGTGGACTCAGGTTCCTTAGCGGACTTTGTGTTGACTTCGTTGATTGATCAGCTGGGTCTGAGAAAGATCCAACTAGAGAAACCTATACCTCTGCAGCTTGCAGTTCAGGGTTCATGCTCTAAAATCAACTATGGTGTGAAAAGCTCATTTGAGTACCAGAAGATGAAAGAAGAGCGATATTCTGATGTCTAGAATATATCTCATTATGACTTGATCCTTGGAACCCCATTTTTGTTTCAACACAAAGTTACAATTGGTTTCAATGAAGCTCATGTACATATTGGTAGCGTGAATGCACTGCCGATTAAAGGCAAGAATGTGAGCCGTCTGGCGTCACGTTTTGCTGATGTGCTTGAGACTGATCTTGATGAGATCCGTGATCAGATAATGGGCAATGCTGAGCATGCTGGACTCTTTGTGGATCCAGCAACAGTGGGTTTACCCCCACTTCGTGCTATAAATCATGAGATTCCATTGATCAACAAAGAAGCGGTTTATACCTGGCATCCTGTTCAGTGTCTGGAGATCTTTCAAGAGCAATGGGCATTGAAGAAACAGCAGTATCTTGCAAATGGACATTGGCGAGTGACCACTGCACAGAATGTGAGTCCAATGATGCTTATCCGCAAACCGAATAAGCCCTTGGATAAGCCAGAATTACGAGTTGTTACGGACCTTCAGGAATGCAACGCAAATACTCAGAAGATGGAAGCACAGCTTCCTTGGATTGATGGAGTCTTACGTCGGGTCGCTGGACATGAGTTTTGGTCTTGTGTTGATCTCGCTGTGGCTTATGAGCAACTGTGAGTCAAGCCAGAACATGTCTCTCATACTGCAGTATCAATGCCTGATGGAAATATTGAGTGGTTAGTGATGCAGCAAGGTGACTGTAACGCACCGGCATCCTGGCAGGCACTCATGAATCACATCTTTGGCCCATACATTGGTGTATTTTTGGATGTGTATCTTGATGATATTGTGATATACTCAAACACACTGGAGGAACACATTGTGCATTGTCAAATTGTGTTTGAAATCCTAGAGAAGGAGAAACTATACCTAGGGTGGCACAAAGCGCAGATTTTACCTCATGAACTGAAGCTCCTTGGCCAGGTTATTGACTAGAATGGTATCCGAATGGAGCCTTCAAAGGTTGATGTGGTTGTGAACTGGAAAGTTCCAACCAACAAGTCTCTATTGGTGGGATTTATTGGATCTGTTGGCTTTTTGGCTGATGATATCAAGGCAGTCAGAATTCCTATGGGAATTTTACATTCACTTACCGGGTCAAATGCGAACTGGGAATGGAGAGATTTGCATCAGCGAGCATTTGATGAAGTCAAACAGTTGACTTAATTACATTGGAACAATGCACGGAAACCATTAGTTTATGGATCTGGACAACTCCAGATCAATATGGTGACTGATGCATGTGTGACTGGTATGGCTGGAGTGGTTAGTCAAGGCGATGATTGGAAGACAGCACGTGTTGCTGCCTTCTATTCTGCTAAGCTAAACTCAGCTCAGCAAAACTACCCTGTACATGAACTTGAGATGTTCGCAGGGGTTGAGACAATGAAGCGACACTGTGATATTCTTCAAGGTGCTCATTGTAAATGGTTTACTGATCATAAAGGTCTTATCCACCTTATGAAACAGAAGAATCTGTCAGGGCATCAAGCTAGATGGATGGAGGCTATTTCAGAATTTGATTTTGAGATTGTATATGTTCCCAGGGAAGAGAATGTCTTATCAGATGCGCTGTCCCATATGTACTCAAATGATGCACCTGGGACTGTCTGGGCTTCTTCGGAATATCCTCAGTATGATGAGGATCATCCTCCACCATTGATGGATGACCTTGGTGTTACAACACCTGTATACATTGGTCTGGAAGCTCACACACTATCTTTGGCTGATGGAGACATAGATGCTGATGATGAGAACACTGATGGTCATATGAGGACTCGTTCTAGGATGGGTAAAGGACCTGAGTGGACTCTGAAACCCAAACAGACATACAAGATCTGATTCATCTCAGGCTGTCAAGAAATCGACAGGCGTGGTTACCACATCAGTGGAGTCCCCCGAAAGATTGTGGGATTGCAAGTCCTGTTGCAGAAGATATCCCTGAGCTACAGGACATCAGTGATTCTGAGGATGATGAGGAAATGAGTGTACCTGTCAAGGAAGCTCTATCTCCCAACGTGTCTACTGATATACATGTCAAACGCATGGAAAAATCCAAGCTTGTAGAGTTTATTGAACTCAAACTTCACAGCAAAGATATCCATGATGCCATTCGGAGGGCATATAAAATGGATCTGACTTTGAAAAGGGTCCAGACTCATCCCAAAGAATTTCAGAACTTTGTAGAATTGGACAAGTTGATCTATTTGAGACATGAGGATCATCTGGTACTTTGTATTCCAGATCGTGTACTATTCAAGGGTCAGACTTTGTGTGAAATTGTTATTGAAGAAGCGCACTCATTGTTGGCTCATTTGGGGTCAGCTAAGACACTGGCATATCTGTGGGATCATGTTTGGTGGAAATCCATGGCCAGATGTCCAGAAATATTGCGAGAGTTGTTCAACGTGCCGTCGAAGCAAACCAAGCAATCAAAAGCCTTTTGGCCTCTTGAATCCTTTGGATGGTCCCAGTTATCCATGGGAGTCTATTGGAATTGATTTCATGGGTCCATTGCCGGAGTCCAGTGACAGAAATGGCACTTACACGTCTATAGCAGTCATTATTAACTTGTTAAGCGGGATGGTGCACATTGTTCCTGGTCGGATTGATTACAAAGCAAAGGACATCACAGAGATGGTATTTGCTGAGGTCTATAGACATCATGGTATCCTGAAAAGTATTGTTTCAGATCAGAATGTGTTATTTACGTCTGGTTTTTGGACACATTTGAATGCATTGATGGGCATAAAGCTCAAGATGTCATCAGCATATCATCCACAAACCGATGGTGCTACTGAGAGAGCAAATCGCATGGTAACCCAAATGCTGCGTCAAAGTGTTAACTTTGACCAAACAGATTGGGTTTTGAAGTTGCCGGCAATAGAGTTTGCCATCAATCTTGCACGATCTGAGTCCACGGGATTCTCTCCCTTCTTCTTAAACTCTGGAAGGGTCCCTAGGGCAATGATATGGAATTCTCCATCTGACAAGGAGTTCCCTGGCGAGAAGAAATTTGCTGAATGCATCAAGAACACGGTATTCGCAGCACATGACAGTGTCATTGCTGCCTAGGTCAAACAAACTCGTGATGCCAATAGACGTCGCCGAGTCACACCTTTCCAAGAGGGTGATTTGGTGTACCTTTCAATGAAAAATATTAGTTTGCCCAAAGGGCTTGCTTGAAAGCTTGCCCCAAAGTACATTGGGCCTTACACTATTTTGAAGGATTTCAAGAATAATTCTTACTTGATTGATTTACCCGCAGACTTGAAGCAGCGTGGAATTCACCCTGTGTTCCATGCACAGCTGCTGTGAGTTCACATTCCAAATGATGATAGGTTGTTCCCAGGTCGATCTGAGACACAGGTCAGATTAACTGAGACTACCAAAACTGAATGGAAGGTGGAACGTGTATTGACACATTCTGGAAGTGGGCGAAAGGCCTTGTTCCAACTTTTATGGATGTCAGGAGACAAGACTTGGATGCCATACCATGAAATAGAAGGATGGATCCAGTTGGAACAATACTTTGAAGTTCTCGGGATCGAGAAGATCTCTGACCTGGAACCATTACATAATTTGCACAGCTCGGATCTCGAAATTCCTTTGGAACTTGGTGTAGGAGCTATCTCCTTTCAGGAGAATGCGTCTAGGAGTGACCGGCAAAGTTTTAAAAGGGAAAGAAATGGTCGTAAATCTACAACCACTTCTTCTTCTCAACCTTCAACCACCGGTTCCTCTGAACTTGATAATCTGCTCACCTGCATTATTGAGGAACAAGCTCTACAACTTGATAGCACTGCATCAAATCGAGTGAGTCAGCAAGATCTGGATGAGGCTTTGACTTATCGGATTAATGAATTCTTTAGATTACGGGATTCAACACTCCGGGTTGGATTTGCACTGAAATCTTATTGAATACAGCCTTGTACACAATGCTCGAAAAGTTCTGGTATGCAGGGATCTACTCTGCGTAGAAAGGAGGCTAATTGCATTTGTAGAGATCTTACCTCTTTGCCTTGTGAAACTCGAACTCGGTCACCTTACATCATGGTTGCTCCCTCGAAACTTGCAAACTCGAATGACAAAGAGCTCTTCTGAGCCTTTTTCATGCACGAAATCACTGAACACCACTTCACCTCTATTTATGATCATTCAAACTGGGGTTCCGAAGTCGGCTTTCAGGTCATTGTACCCAGCTTGCTTGCTCGATTCTATAGCAGCAACAGCCGTGGTGTCGTGATCCCCAGGGATTTGCTCATGCTTTTCTGACAATACTGCCAGAAGATCTGTGGAACAGGACATTTCAACCCTCAAGATGGCTCCATTGGCTACAATTATTTCGCCAATATCCTCATTCACTGCAATGCTGTCTCTGGTATGCTTGCCATTCAGCACGAGGAGATCAGCCGCGGGTTCATTTACGGCAAAAATCTGCTGGAACTTGACTTGGACGAAATTTATGGTCCCCGACCTGTCCCAGCAGTTGCTCCGAACATGACAGAGAAGTGTGAGAAGTTGCTCAATGACATGCTAGAAGAGAAGGTGGCTAGGGACTTGAAGTTCCAGGAGAGACGTACCTGGGAGAAAGAAGTCGCCGCTGCCAAAAATAGTAAATGAGGCGCTGACTTCAACTCAGATGAGGCCTTTGCAGATGCCTTTGTTGCTCTGACTAAAAAGCAGAAGATGTCCAATGGCAAAGGAAAATCTTCCATTTCTCAACAGACTGACAAACCCATTCATAAATCCAATCCAGCTTCTCCAGTGACTAAAGCCTAGACAGCTGCCAAGACCTCGAATCTGAAAGCCCAGGAATCTGGCACTACCACTTCCAAAAAGCCTCGACTCGTTAGACGTGCTGTGTGTGATCCTACGCCTCTGTTGGTCGAGAATGATTCAGCATACAAGAATCCGAGTCCATTCAATCGTGACAATGAAAACTCGGTGTGAGGGATCCTTGTGGTAATAGGGCACTTAAGCGTGGGGTCGTCGATGCAAAAGGGCAATCAACACAAAGTTCGTAAGAACTCTATATCAAAAACACTCAACACACTGACTCTCTTTTATACCCTGAATTCGCGGGGGCAAAAGCAAGAGAATAGACCTTCGTTGAAGCTCTTAAAAACAGTATATGAAAGCGAACAAGTTTATTGGATGCAATCTAATAAACCACAAGTCTTTGTGTACAAGGCTAGCTTGAACACTTGACAGCAACCTCACTAAGGATGCTTTGGAAAAAGGATGTTTTACTTCGATGTGGAAGGAAAAGAGAGTTTATAGGGTTTCGAAGAAAGACTATGACTTGTCTGAACTTCAAAAGTATCGCTCTGTTCACAAAATGCACCTCTTGTACACTTGATATGAATGCTCGACTCGTAATTCGTCTGAGAACTTGGATTTCACTTGGCTTCTTCTTGAAGCTTCGCTATTTCCTATTCCACACTTCTGATCTAACCAAGACTTGTCTGGGCACTTGTTCCGTTTGAGTCTTATGACTAACCAAAGCTTGTCTGGGCACTATTCCGTTTGAGCTTTATGAAACGCAGAGTTTGTCCGGGCACTATTCCGTTTGAACTCTATGACTAACCACAACTTGTCCGGGCACTATTCTGTTTGAGTTGTATGAAACGCAAGGCTTTCACCCTATGACTAACCAGTGAGAACAACTTGTAATATTGGCACTAAGCTTCTGCTTGTTATGCGTACTAGTAATTGTCTGGTATTATAAGTAAGATACGGGCTCCTTATATACTATATGAGAAATAATTGAAAGTCCGCTCTAAACCCCTTTGGAATCTCGGCATAGGTCTTCGAGTCATTCAGGCACTGCTTCCCGCAGCACCTGAGCTATTATTAGAAATGACCGCATGGTTGCTGAGTGAGCTCTTGGCATTTGCTGAGAAATCTACCGGATTGCCGGACCGCATGACTCGTTCCAGGCACACTATTCAGAGGCCGTCTCTTCGGATCGTTCCGCTATCATATGTCCATATCGGGCTGGATCGCTGCGAAGTGAATTACTACTGCACGAAGCCAGTTCCCTCGTAGTCCTAAGTCCTTGTCCTGCTGTGTCCCTTTTATAACATCTCTTCTTATCCTTCTATTGAATCTCCTTCGAACAACTTGTTTGTGCTTCAACCAATGTTGCAGATATCCTTAATTACTGAGAATGAAGCACGCTTATGGCAGGTTTACTAGCGAACCTCCACGTTGGTTTAGTTCGACTCTGTCGAGTATCGTAGCAGAGCCTGGCCACAGGCTGCTGCTACATCCTTCTTAGAGTCGTTCCTGGTTTCGATGCTTCCTTCTAGTATCTTCTAGACAAGTCGGATCTTCTTTCTAGGCTGTAATATCCCATGTTCGTAATCAGGAAAGACTGGTCTAATCGCTAGAAAAGCCAAAAAGAGAGGGTGGAACGTTTCCAGCCCTATCAGCGGACGGTGTGGAAAGCACGTCGATATATGAGTATGCGAATGAACAACACACACAACAACACCAACACACCAATACACTCTTTATATCCTTGATAAGTTCGGGTTTCTTATAATAGAGATAGTCCAAAGCACAAACACTTGTCCGTACTCAGTGTCTTACGTCTGGTCGTCTTTGAGAGCTTTTAACTGGGTTATAGCTTGTTTAAAGTGTGGTAACACTAGGGTTTGTGGTCTCTTGACCAAAGCGCGATTTGCACTAAGCAGCTTAACTAGAACTAGACTTGACTTGACTAGAGGGTGCACTAAGCAACTAGACTAGACTAGACTTTGTTCAAACTTGTTCAAATCGTCAAAACGTCGGTAACTGAGTCAGAGAAACAAAGTAATATTTATCCACAAGTCAGCTACTAGCTTCCAGCCTTGGTCAGGTGGTCACTTGTTACTAACTGGGTTCAATGCCCTACAATGTTCTAACTATTTACTACAAACTTAAGTCCTTAAATACTGTCCAGAAACGATAACATAATGTTCTTGAGTCATTCACAGGGGTCTCCGAGTCGGATTGCCAAGGTGGCCGTACGACATCAGTCATCCTGCTATTAATAGTACAACCAGGTGAAACCTCCTAGTGGAGTCTCTTGCCGATCAGGTATTTCGAGAAGTGCAGAAAGAAGACAAGTCCTTTAGTCCCTTCTGTACTTTCTTATGTGATTCTCATCATCTCGTCTTGTGTCAAAAGTACGTTCCTTGGTATGAACAATTGTCCACACTGTGGGTCCATCTTTATATAGGGGTATCCTTGTGGGTTGCCCTGATCGTTCCGCAATCGTCTTGATTTCCGCAAGTGACATCAGTCAAAGCTCCGGTCATGTAATTCTTATGACAATGGTCCGGTTAGAGCTCCGCTTAGTCTGTACTAAGGAGTCATCGCCGTTTCACAGTGCTAAGTCCTCCAGTCTTAAACAGACATCTTGGCTCGCAAGGTTTTCGTCATGTATTCAGTCTCGGCCATTGTGTGAACACCGCTATTCTTCTTGTAGTCGTAGTGCGCCGTCTTTGGTCTTAGGAGTACCTTCTGGGCTGATAAGTACAGACACAAAGCACGGACACTTGTTAACGCTTGACATTCTTACTAGCAACCTTGAAGCTCGGTTCTAGCGCTCCATCAACGTCCCAGCAGTCAAAGAGATGCCAAACTGCCCAGTTTGGTATGAAAACAAGGCTGAATTTTTATATGCCCCATCATCTCCCCCACACAGAGATCTCAATTGTCCCCAATTGAACCCAATTGATACTCCAATGTGTAATCTTGGCGGTTTCTATTGTTCATCCTAGCTTTCCTGAAGGGTACAAACCCTTGACTAGTCGTGTTCAATTCTGTCTCGTCTAATGCAGATCACTTATACAAGTGTTCGTGGTATCATCGATCTTCAACAATCCCCGTGGCAAGGACACTTGTCCGTACTCCGGATCCGTGATTAAAAACTTGGTTTAAACATGATCTTGCTCTAAAACACGGAGTTTTTCGTCTTTTTCAACCAGCCAACTTCGCCATCTTGGGTTATTAGGTCGCCCGCGTCCGTCGCCAAAAGCTCCCCTTTTTATAACCAGTGGTTAAAGAGCGCGGAGGTCTGCAAACCGATTTCCTTTGATGGGAATCTATTTTTAGCAAATCTCGATTTTTGCGACTTCTCTTCTTTAACCATTTTCATCAATGCCTTTTGCGAGTTCTCCACGTTT
This sequence comes from Mycena floridula, assembly GCA_029320655.1. Taxonomy (NCBI): domain Eukaryota; kingdom Fungi; phylum Basidiomycota; class Agaricomycetes; order Agaricales; family Mycenaceae; genus Mycena; species Mycena floridula. The sequence goes on along the minus strand of JARIHS010000004.1, from coordinate 2,769,667 downwards.
GATGGCTTCCCATGGCCTATTTCTCATTAATAAATAGCCTTGTTTAGCGCTAACTCCCATCTTTCCCGTCTCTAGCCCTGACACTTGTCGTCGCTGCTCATTCGTCATGTCTGCCGCTCGTGAATCTTCTATTGCTAGTTCTCGCCAGGCGTCTCCCCACGCCGAGGTTCCAACTGTTCCAGAAGAGCCAATTAATCCTGAGATCGCGGTCCTGCCTGTTGCTCCGTCGTCGCCTGTGGCGTCGTCATCTCCTGAAGCCAATGAGCCTGGTTCGTCTTCTTCTGCTAAGTCCTTATTTTGTCCCTTTTACTGACTTCGTTTTGCCAGTGCCCAAGCCTGATGAGCTCGAAGGTGACGAGGAGACCCCTACCAAACCTAAGAAAGGGGGTAAACCCTCTCCATTGCCTGGTCTGTCTCACTTTCCCCTGCACTCTCGTCTTTTTAACAGTGTTCCAGCACCTCGGTCGCCTATTGACGAAGCTCAACCAGAGCCTAGTCCGCGTCCACAGTCGCCTTCACCTGGTGAATCTCGTCTCTACATGTCGTTTCGCGTCTTTTGCCAACCACTCTTTTAGCAGCTTCTCCCCGTGGATCGCCAAAGCCAACTTCACCAGTCATGCCTGCATCCAATGCTCCAAGCGAGCATCAACCTTCAGCTTCTCCTCATAAGCTTTCTCCCACGTCTGTTTTTATCATCGCGAGCGCTAACCCTTGTTCGTAAAGCGCCTGCTTCACCGAAAACGCCTGTGCCTATAATTCTTCGTGATCCGTGCTTCCGAATCCATTCCGTCCGTCAGTCCGTTTATCGCGAGCTCATCGAAAACCCCGACCCTCGCCTGCCTTTGTCTGCAGATCAGATGAATCGCCTCCAGCTTGGTGCCGACAACCTCAATTATTGGGGTTATGTCATCGATATCATGTACCGTCAACTCTCTGAGGTCACCAATCCCGTCCAGCAGGTGGCGATCATAACCACTATTGCGGCGATGTTCATGAGTGTTCGCCTTGCTCTTGATATCTCAATCATTCTCATTAATCGACTTTTTAGCAACAGCAAAACGATTTTGCTATCGCCAACGCATGTCAAGAGATGGACTTTCCCGAGACCAGCTATATCTTCCAACTGCGCTCGGCCGTTATGCGCTGGTTCCAGGACTCAAACTTCCCCGAATCCCGCTTTCCTTCGAACATCGTCGAGATCTCAATGGGTCCTTATCACGAGGACTTTGACCTCGCCCTTCTCAGTAGGCCCCCAATGCCGAATTATGGAAATTCTCGTCGCACTGCACGGATCAAGTCCTATCATGCGGAAGACATCGTAAGTCCATGTACGTAGCAAGGACACTTGTCCTTGCTCCTTGACTCCTGCTCATCTTTTTGTTTTATAGTATCATCGCCCTCATGCGGTCACTCCGCAAGGTGTCCCTTTCTTCGGTGGACCAATTGGTTCCAAAGGGTACATCTCGTTGTTGGGTGAAGATCCTACCGTCAACGATCTGCTCCGTACAGCCGTCCGTCTTGGTGAGGCTTCTGATGAGGCTTCCGACACTACCCAGAAGAGGAAGGAAAAGAAGAAGAAGACCGATCCTCTTGGACGCAAGAAGCAAAGCCATTCTATGGCTTTAGCCCACGATTTGCTCCAATTTGGCCAATTCTCCTCTGACTCCGAAGACGAGCTCGTCGACGGACCTTCTCCTGAGAACCCTTGGAAAGGTGGTACCGCTCCGCCATTGACTGGAGAGTGTCGTCACCTCTTCGTATGCTCGTTCTTTGCTTCCTTACGGCTTCTTACTAATCATTGTTTTTAGACCAACGCTCAGAAGGGGCCCTTTGACAGGGTTAACCTTCCTCGCGGTTTCGTCCGAACCTGGTCCGCCAATCCTCTGCTGTTGGTGGTCCCAACGACTCAGCAGCTCCGGTCACTTTGTGACGAAATTGGTCCTTTCGTAAGTCGTCTTATTTAATTCAGATTTATCCTCATTTTTTTCGTCTGCCTAGACCGTCAGCGACTGTTTGCGCTGTCTCCAGCTGGATCTGCCTTGTGCTGCCAGCGCTAATCCTGGCAGCGCTTGCAGTCGCTGTCGTTCAGATCGCAACTCCGGTCTCTGTTCGCACCAGATGTTCTTCGCCGATGTTGAACGCTCGTTTTCCAAGACATATCAAATCGTCGAGGCGAACATTCATAGTAAGTGTTTACCCCGGAGCAAGGACACTTGTCCTTGCTCCTGTTGCCACTTATTAATATCTCTTCAGAACTCTGTCGCAAGGCTATCGAGCTGTTCTCTGTGGAAGCTCGTGTCTCTGCTACCCGCGTCTTGGCTTACCAAGGTGAGGAAGAACTGGACAGCCGTCGTCGACAGTGGTTCCGGCTTTATCGACATATCGCTCTCTCCTCGAACGGTGGCGCACTCTGCACCATTTTCAGTCGTCAGCAATACGAAGATATCATCGAGCCCGTCTTGGAACTGTACGAGTTGGACGATGTCATCGATGCCATGAAAGTCGCTTATATTCACTTCGATCTCGCCGGGTCTGGGATTCCACAAAACTCCAGGACCGAGAGAGGACAACCGACTCGCTTGCTCAAGTGCAATGTCTTCCCTCCCAGTATAACCGATTCCGATTCCGACGACGAGTTTTCTCAGCCCAAAGCTTCTGGTTCGTCTGCACCGAAGAAGAAGAAGTCCAAGAACATCGTCGAGGAAGAGGAGGACAACGAGGAAGGGATGGCCGATGAGGAGGACGAAACTCCCAGAGCTTCGACTCGAGACCTTCGACCTCGTCAGGGAGGTAGTGTGGTAACTGCTCCTCGTACTGTTCCAACTCCGACCCGTAAGCGGTCTGCTCCCGTCGTCGACTCCTCAGATTCCGAGGCTTCTCTTTCTTCGAAGCGTCAGAAAACTGGTAAGTTCCTTTTTGTCCTTGGCACAGACACTTGTCTGCACTTTACACTCATCCTATTCGCTGACTGGTCTTTTCTTCCCTTGTAGGTTCCAAGGACAAAGGCAAGGCCAAGGCTGCTGCTGCTGAAGACGACGAAGACGCTAGCTCGGTCAGCCCTGTGCCAGCTAGTACGCCGGTTTCGTCAAAGGGTCGAGGAGGAGCACCTCATGGTCGTGGTGTCGCTACCGCTCGCCGTCCTCCTCGAGGTCGACGTCGTTGATTGGGTCTGCCAGGACAATTTTTATATCAAATTTATCTTAGCTTGCCATCGTTTGTAAGTAGCACACGGACTACCATATTTCCCGTACTCATAGCTAGAGTCGTCGGGGAAATATACAACTTTTCTACAATCGTCTTTTCTGGATTGATTCTGAGGTGATTTTCAATGAAAGATAGCGGGTGTATGAGCAATGTATATTGCCGTAGTAAGGACAAGTGTCCTTACTCATGCTAATCTGACCACTCTTGTCGCTCGTAATCGTGCTCCATAGCGGTTTCCCTAGCTTCATACTCCATCCAATCTTCATCCTCTGAGTCTCCTTTTTCGCCGTATTCGTCTAGAGCCTTCTGCAGTGCTTCGTAAAAGACTCCCATCATTCCTTCGACTACATTTTTATCCAAATAGAGTCTCGGGCCCATGATCTGGTGATCCTGGATTCTTCTGGATGCCTGGTGAGTGCTTTTCTTATTGAAAAAGAACTCAAGGTCTTTGGTGGACTCGCTGCGTACGAGTTCCCATTCGTCTAGCCCTCTAACCGTCTTCCAATCCCTGGTAACTCTTAGCCAAGTAAATCTGTCAAGATAAAACTTGCAGAGCCCGTGAGGTGTTGTAGGTACCGTGAGCTCCAGGAACTTAGTAACTTGTTCCCGAGTCAGGCTGGAAGATTCAGTTAAATTGTTTATCGTCTTTTCGTCGGTGAGGTGCATGGTAAAGAGAGGTTTAGGAGTAAGGACACTGGTCGGTACTTGGCGGTATCAACCCCTATGCTTATGTTTTCTCCTAAAGCGTCTATTAAGACCGGAGTCTTGTGGCCTGCATCCTTCCTCTGCCTAACTGCGATGTCTGACACCGAAGCTGCCACCATTAATGCTTTGTACTTCTCTATCCCAAAGCCTGTCGACCGTTTCGCACTCGAGGCTTTCTTTCGAGACCGTACTACTTGGCTGCCTATGATGGGTGGTTGGGTCAGTCAATATCCTCTTGAACCAATCCGTAGCCAGCATACCATTGACCTCCAATACATTACTCGAAATGGAGCTCTCGTTACTCAGTCTCAAATCGTCGGTCCTCTTCCTTACGGTTCTCCAGCATTCATCTTGAAACGCATTAAGGTGTTCTATGACTTGGCCTTCTGCCATGAGGAAGGTCTTGAACGAGAGGAACAACATGCCGATGACCTATCATTGTGTCGTAGTGGTGTTCTCTCCTGGGAAGAGCAGGTCGCAATGTGGGAGGCTCAGTCTGAAGAGCCGCTTCCTTACACTCCCTGTTATTCTTTTGATGATAGAGATTTCATAGATCATGAGGCTAGCGCCGCAGAATACGAGGAGTATTGTGCGAGTAGTATCTTGACTTATTAGATTCGTTTATCCGAACCCATAGCACCGACACTTGTTACTGCTCCTGTCTAATCCATTATCCGTTTCATCCATCCAATCGTCTTAGTAGGGAATTATCCTTCTTCCGACTACTACTTTCCTGAATGCCTAGGTCCTCTTTACTCCTAAGCATGACTCAGTGGTTGCTTTCCGCTATTTCGAGCCGGAGTTCGTCATCTGTTCCGTTGTCTTAGCTTGATCCGTGATTTCATGCGGGCGCCGAGCCCTTTGCATGTCTTACGGAGCTAAAATTAAACATTTTCGGCTTTATTCGTCAGGATATGACGTTTTCTAGAGCTATCTTTAGACAGGGATAAGACGACTAGGCCGTCTCCTCTCCCCCTCACAGAAATCTAGAGCCTCTGGCTCGTGACTTTTATGAGTCCTTTATCCAAGACAACTCCTATACCGAAGGAGTATAAAAACTCAGCACGAACAAGTGTCCTTGCAGTTTCCTTCTATACTCCAAACCTCGACCTTACAAACGTCAGACGCCTCTCAGTAACAGTTTCCAATGTCATCCGAAGATGTCCAAATGTCCGTTGCCGAACCCAAGAAGGTCATTTCGTCATGGACCGAATACCTCGCCGTCCCTTCTGAACAGAAGGAGGAGGCCTTGACCGGTATCAATCCATTACTTCGTTATTCTGAGCCTTGATTAACACAGCCTTTTACAGCTATGAAGACTCACGTAACTCGACTTTGTACCAGCAAGAGCGTCAAGGGTCATGCAGGAGAAGCCCTACACGCCGGACTCATCCAGGTCTTGATGACCATAAACGGGGCCATTCCCTTCATGCCTTACACCGCCATCGGGCCATTTGTTGCTGGACTGCTTGATACCTTGGTACACTGCCGTTCCTTTGATCCCCGATTACCGTATTAACACAGTTTCTTTCAGAACCAAGGCCAGCCCAGAGGTATTGCCGCCACCACCAATTTTGCGGATAAACCCTCTGATATGCGCGAATGCATTCATCACATCAAGGAGATCAACAAAACTTTCAACGTTCCCGGTACTGGCACAACTGCCATTGGCATCGTACGTCCTTGTCCTCACTTCATGAGCACGGACACTTGTCCTTGCTTGTGAAGTAACTACTTTCAACTGTTAACCTTCATCCAAAGGTTGCTCATGGCTATTATAATGACCGTCTTTCGCAAAAGACCGCCGAAGCTGAGGCCAAACCCAAGGCTCCTGCCCCTGCTAACGGACCAACGGCCAACAAGCCTGCTACTCCAGCTGTTCAACCTAACAAAGCGCCGCCCCGTAATAAACGTACCAGGGCTCGTCCCACTCCTGTTAAGCCTACCCCAACCGTCGTTCCTCGAATTATCGTAAGAACTACAGTTCGTACTCCAACAATTGCTCATCATCCGCAGAAAAATGGTTTGACGTTATCTGCCTCTTCAAACTCGACTAATACGGTATGTTTCAGGTCCCATTTCCGTTCAGACCACTACTGACAGGCTTGCCCAGATGACAATCTTAGCTTCGCCGCCAGTCCCTTTCGGATCGACCTGTACGTCATTTTTCCCCTGAATCGTGAGAAGATGAACTCAACTATGTTCGTTCAGCTTCTCCCGTGAGTTAAATGTCTATCTCCAGACCGTGAACCCGACCAATCACCCAGTACTATCGTCCTACGGTTCGAGAGCTGGACTACTGCGCGGTTCCCGGCCTTGATCTTCAATCCGATGCTTATCTTATTGTTCAGGCCCTCGACTCGCGTCGCAATGAGGACGACCCTAACAAGTGTGTTCATCTTGGCGAATACACCGCCAGTCCCAACCCAGCTGCTTGTAAGCATCTCATCTTTTATCCCAATTTTATCACACTTAGCGAGGACACTTGTTACAGCTGCCTTTCCAGACGTAGCTGCCACAGATGCCATCGCATTTGCTGCGCATGGCGAGGTCCGTAATTTGAGCCTGACCCAACTCCAGGAGCCAGCCCTTCACGCTCACCTCAGCCACTTGCTCCATGATATTCAAGCCAATGCTCTTCACATCAAGAGTCAGCTCGACCTTCATGACATCCTCGTCAAACAATACCAGGCCATTCACAACCAACTCGACAATCCCGGCCTGACCAATCGCAACGGAGATCCCATCACTGACAAAGCCATTTCAGAGGCCGCATCTTCAACTGTAGCCGCTGAAGAAGCTATGGATGAAGAATATCAGGACGCCGAATCTTCCCACGAGGCTATCCCCATGGATGAAGACATTGAGGAGTTGTTTTAGTCGGTCCTAAACCTGGTAGCTTCTTTATTCCTTTCCGTCGTTTTATCCATCTCGTACTCCATACACTTGCACACAGTATTCCACCTCCTATCCCTAGTATAGGCACTTCGGCCCTCTATGCCTGATAGATATACCGCCTGCATTGTGTCGCAGTTTCCAAGACTCGTCTTGTACTATTACCTCCACTTATACTTGAAAAATCGAAGCAAACTTATACACGGCTTACGGACACTTGTCGCTACTCAAACAAAGTCGGCTTCACCTAAGTCTACTTCAATCTCCTCAACATCGTCTTCTATCTCATCAGGTTTTAATAGTCTGATTCCTGACATCTTCGGATCTGGCCGAACCTTGTCTGGATACTCATCTCCGTACATCAGAGTAGTACTCTTGTCAAGCTTCAGTAATCCCGCCGCCGATAAGTCAATGAGGTTATGTATATTGTCAGGCAAAGGAATGGACTTCCGTGCTAAATAAGGAATGACTCTGAAACGAGCCACCTTGTTCTGCAGTACTGTTCCATCCAACTCTGCTATGATGTATGCACCTCCTCTTGAACGCCTGATTACTACCATGGGTCCCTGATACTTGGGTTTCATTTTTCTGTCAAGTTCCGCCTCAACCGAAGAATTCCTCAAAAGTACTAAGTCTCCAGGTTCAAACCTGTAGTCTTTAATCGTCCTAAAATGGTCCGCTTCCATTTTCAAGGCTTCTGCACGTTTAGCCATATCAATACGACTGCGCATGTCCTCTACTTGGCTTTGATGCTTGGCCAAAGCCTGTGCCCTTGCTCCAATCAACTCGGCCCTAGTCATAGGTCCTTCCGGTGGAGACACAAGCCAGGTTGCTTCAACAATGTCCATGGGTAAGATCGGATGAGCACCTGTTACCATAAAGAAAGGGCTACATCCCTTTCTTTTGCATACAGTAATCCGATCTGCCCAAATAACATGATGTAGAAACCAATACCATTTGCTAAGGTCATCACTACAAGCTTTCGCAAGTGATTTCCTCACATCAAAATGCAGTCTTTCAATCGCACCATTCGCCTTGGAATTATAAGGAGAGATCTGAATCCCCTTTATTCCATACTTCTGCTCAATCCAGGCAACGGCAGCTTTAAAGCTAGGACCATTGTCCGTAACAATTTCTTGTAAACAGCCCCAACGACATATTATATCTTCAAAAATCCATAGCCCAAGCTCTCTAGCTTTTTCAGTTCTGAGAGCCCTCGCTTCTGGCCATTGAGATAATTCATCTCGCGCATGGGCTATCCAAGTATATCCATTACTTTTCAGAGACATTTTCATGTTGTCCAGATGGACCCTCTGAAAAAGCAATGGAGTTTCTGTGGGGTACGGCAGGTTACGTAGTAGCAGGGTCTGTCGCTCTTGGCAAGCATGACAGGTCTGAACATAGAACTTAATGTCTTTGTCCAAGTCTGGCCACCAAAAACGTTTCCACAACAATTCTCTTGTAGCAAAGAAGCCTCGATGGCCCAGGTAATCATGCCCGGCCTTCATCATATACATTCGATGTTCTGGTGAGACCACCAACTGGTGTTCTGTCCCAGTATCTCGTTTGTAGAGTCTGTCTTCACTATCAAGGAAAAATCCACTAGCATACCGCTTGAAATGAAGAAACTGCTTTTCATTCATTCCTGGCAACTCGATAGTCGGGTCCCTTAACCATCTCTTTATGAGTGGGATTCGAGCATTGTTGGCTTTCGCCTCCTCTGAACGTTGATCCACAAAATATGATTCCTGAAATTCGGGAACATATTTTTCCTCTAAGTCAGGTATTAACTTGGCAGCCAGCATTACTGCGACCACCTCTGGGACACCTTTCTCAACTTGGTCAAGAACTACTAAGTTTCGTCTGTGAGTTTTCCAAGTAGCATGGTCTTCCTTAGCCCAATTAAGTTCTTGTTGAAAACAATCGACAGACTTTGCTAACCCAGTAGGGACACTTGTCCCTACTTGGTGTGGTAAACCCAACTCCAGCAAAGCCTGTTCATACTGCAGGAAACCTCCTCTTGTGTCGATTTCATCTTTGAAGTCTTCAAATTCCAATGGCGGATCATCGCCATTGTACTCTTTGAAGTCTACTGGGTGTATCGGGTCCCAATCCTCTTCAGAATTTTCGAACTTCTCATCGCCAGGCTGTCCTTTCCGCCGGGAAAGTCCATCGGGACCGAAGCCCTTACCAGGTACATGTTCTAGCTCGAAATGATACATTAACGTCTTTTCTATCCAACGGTTTATTGTAGCATTGGGTCCTGCCTCAGGATTCTGTAACATGCCCTTGATGTATTTCGCATCTGTCTGGACAGTTAAGTTCCTTGCCCTGAGCAGCCAATATTTAGTGCTTCTAGAGACCTCATCAAACCAAAAAGCTCGCGCTTTGGTTGAGAGAAGCGTCGTTCCCTGCCATTCATAGTTATCGAACCAAAACAATTAAACTGAGGTTTCCCAGTATCTGGATTGATCTGATAAATATAGAATCCAATAGCTATATGTGATGAGTCAACTGCTAAGTATATTCTCCAATTATAGTTTATTGGCAATAACGCCGGACAATTCGCCAAAGCCTTTTTGAGCTTTGCCATGGAGTCTTTCTCAACTTCCTCCCACTTGAATGGTTGGGCCTGTCGTGTGAGCTCTACCAAAGGTTCCGCAATCTTTGCATAACCTTCAATGAACATACGACAAACTCCACAGGTTTCTAAGAAGGCCCTAACGTCAGAAAGGTCTTCACAGTCTCCCCATCGTTCCACTACACCTACTCAGTCTGTCGTGGGTTTCCGTCCTTCGTAGGTACATCTATGCCCGACTACGATAATCTCTGGTGCGCAGAACACTGATTTCTTGCCACTAAAGGTGCCACCAGCATATTTCATGCACTGTAGAATCCGGTTACAGGTAATCATCTGTTCCCAGACAAATCTTCTGATTCCAGAGTTCTCAGGGATCGTCTCATATCCTCCTTTGCCGTCCTCATACCGAGTTGCAGGCCCACAAATGGGTACATCATCAATATAGGGTATGGTAAATTCGGGTATTTCGTCTTGCAAGATATATGTCACATCGTCATGGAATATTGGAACTGAATTAGTCCAACCCATTGGTAACGTCACTAGTCTGAGTGCCCCAAAGGGCGTCTGAAATGTTGTGAGATCACAAGAGGCTTCATCCAGGAGCCTCTCATCATACCCAACATACAGGTCACAGATCCCACCACAACTTCTGCCAGCAAAGTGTTCTGCTAATTGATCTGTGGCTGGTGGAACCCCTGAGTGTGCTATAGTAACAGCATTCAGTGGTTCCAAACTATGTACAAGACGGAGACTACTGCCATCCTTCTTTAATACACAGAACCATCTTGATCTGTATGATGCATTGGAAGGTTCATAAACCCCTGCATCGATTTTCTGCTTGATAATTGTACAAATTCTTTCATACAGTCCAGGGGGAATAGGAATATTCTTTTCAACCCAAGGAATGTGATCGACTACGGGCATCCGTACAGGTGGGAAGAACTCTGCTTTAAAACTTCCTCTCTCAGAGTCATCCCAGGCAATTGCTTCCTGTTGAATGTCTGACAGATGATGTATAAGCTTCTGTTCCTCCGGCCATAAGAAGTCCCAGTCATGAATTTTTTCTACAACTTTCATGCGTTCGTCAGTATATCTCCCCCTTGGTACAGGTTCCGGTGGATTTGGGTTCAAAGTTGGCATATCTTTTAATGGATCGCCTGTAATGTTCCGTATAATCCTTCCACCTGGTATCCCCAGAGGTAAATTTGCGAAGAGAGGTTTGACTTTGTCCTCGACCTTCTTGTACTTCTTTTTGGAACTAATGAAAGAGCTTCGAACTTCAGCTTCGAATGGTATTTCAGCTGTAGGCAAATCACCAGCACGGACACTTGTCTGTGCAAAGGAGCCATAAATTCCATCTGTTGCTTGATTCGAAACCTTATCCTCTTGTCCCTGAAGTTGTCGTCGTTCTGTGGCGATCCTGATTTTATCTTCCATGCTCAACGGTTTGCGACACTTGGTGCAACATTCCTGTTTACTGTAGACAAATGCCTGGTATTCATTCAACATAGGCCCATAGGAGCTTGATTCTGCCAAGGCACGAAGCTGAAGCTTCTCTCGTGTCTTTTCTGATGCAAAACTCCCAGGCGTACGATCCTTCTTCTTTGCAGAAAACCAGTTCGTGTTGAATCCCAGTTCAGGTCGTTGTTCAGGAATCAAATCTTGGAAATACGCTTCCAACGTTTTTCCTTCTTTTGATTCCATAGATATCTGTTGTCTCGAGGCTTGGAGATATAAATCTCTAACCTCAACCTCCAAAAATCGTCCATGAGAGTGTCTGGGCTTGGCGGTCTGCCTTATTCTAGGTGCGCCTCACTCATCTACTTCAATCACCACTGCAAACTCTCCCTGTTCTTCGACTAGTTCATCGAGTTCTACTGAAAAACCGAAGCTGTAGCATGGTCGATGTTCTTCTTGACAATTCTAGGTGACTTCCCTCTTTCAAAGGTTGGTACCACTGCGCACTGACCAGTGTTAGGACATTTCAGTTGAATGGTTTGACTACCATCCTTCTTATTCTGTATCTCACTTTCAGTCACAACATTGAATGGTCTGCCAAGCAAAACTCGGTATGCCACGCCTCTTAAAACATGAATCTGGAGATAGACAGTAATTCCCGCTACAGTAAACGGTACATTTCTTGCCAATCCCAAACTCTTCTCCAAGTGCTTGTTAGCACTCTGCATGTGAATCACAATGGAAGGGTCCCAAGGAACTCCTAAACTCATTGCCGCGTCCTCACTCATCGATACAATTTGTGATCCTCCATCAAGCAGAGATTCCTCATGGTTTGCACCATTGATAAAAGGAAAAATGGACCGGAGTCCTTCAGACTCACGGGCCACGAACACTTGTTTCGGCTCCTCACCGGCTGGTACTGTTGCTAAGTAATTCAATACTGGATCCGATATCACTATGCCACCAATTGGTACACCATGATAGGGAATGTCCTGAATATAAGCTGTTTTCACAGTCGGAAGGTCTGCAACATTAATCACATCGCTTCGTAGAAGGTTTGATTCAAATGGCTCGTCTAAATCAGTCATAGGTAGTTCTGGAGCAAAGTGGACATGTTTTTCGGTAACACTTGTCTGTGACTCGGGTTCTTCCTCATCCGATAATTCATTGTCAGAAGTTCCTTCTTTCACTTGATACCAAGTAACTGATCCACCTGCAGATTTCCCTTTAACTGGCTGCCTTTTCTTCGTTACCCCAGAGCGAAGTTCTTCTCTGAGTTCAACACTGGTGCCTAGTAGCTCACGATTCGTTGTGGTTACCGAAGCATCCAACATCTTGTTGAAAAGGGCTTTGGTCGCTTTGTCACTCTGTAACTCCGCGAGGTTCTTGTAATCCTTAGACAGCTTGTTTTCCCTTACGTCTACCGTTTCTTTGGGAAGAGTAGTCTTACCCAACGGTCTTTCCACAGGAAGTCGTTTTGCTGCTGGTTGAACTGGAGGGACATTTTCATATCCACCTTCCAGCTCTTCACTGTCAACAATCTTCCGTAGAGTAGGTATTCTTTTGTCTTTTGGTTTGACAACTGCAGGAGTTGCCTTTCGTGGGGGCAAGTCCACATATGCCCGATTTGGTCTCCAACTCGTACTATCCACACCCGTTTTCGTCTTAGATTTCTCCGGCGGCAGAGAGGGTGTCTTTTCCCCGGCCACCTTCATCGAATTCAGGGAAAAACCGATGCAGCCCCTTGAGCGATATTGCTAGGTCCAGCACCATCATCTTGGGGGTACGGTAAGATAGACTTTCCATTAGGATCCAGGCTCGCGCCTAGCTTCTGTTGAAAGGCCTTAAACGTCTGATATTCATTCCAAGCCTCATCATTAAGCTGAAGGCCCGATACATTCCTTGCCTGCGTCAAAGGCGTAACCGGTGGCACAAACACTTGTTGCTGCTGCAGCATCTGAGAAGGATACTGCATCATCTGTGGAGCCACTGCTACTGGTAATCTTTGTGCAAACTGGGGTGCTCTGTATTGAGACCCTGGGTAGTTCGAAACCATCTGCTGCATTTGAGCTGCAGTAGGCAAATAAGAATGATTTACAGGCATAGCCGGAGCTGCTGTTCTCGCTCCAGCATGGTAATACATATCTTCCTGCCTTGCCGCAACTTCTGCCTCATAGCTCAACTGTTCAGCTGCATCTCCAGGGGACAAGTAATACATTGCTTGATCCTTCCTGGAATGCCAATTCCTAATTCTTTCGACTGGAGTCCGACCTGGTAACATCAGGGAGATAGGTTCACCATTTGGTAAAGTTACCCGCCCATCTGGACCAATTACAGCTTTGCCTTCGCTTATCAAAGCATTCTGTTCAGGGCATTCTCGAGCCATGTGTCCCCCTTTGCCACAAGAGTAACAAATCGTACCATCATTATGATAGTGCGGTTGAGTTGTTCTCGGTGCGTAGGCAGGATTTGGTCCGGGTCCTTGCTCAGTAGCTGTGCTTGGTGTCCTCGATTGCTTAAGAATCTTAAACACTTCAGCTTGAAAAGCCTCAGCTTGCTTGTTCTGGATATTGAGGGAGTCTTTGATAGACGCTACCTCGTTCTTAACCAGGTCAAAGTCTTCGTCATGTTTCTTAGAGCTCTGGTGATACTCCTGCTTGACTGGGGTATTACGGTTGTTATCATAAAGAACACTTCCATAACTCTGCTTACTAGAGCAAAGCTCTTTTGCAGTATCAAGCATTTCTCTCCACGCCCATCGATCGTGTCTATGTCTCGGCTTAGGTGGGGTGCCTGCTGCAGTCAGCAAGGCACCTTTCCTATCCTCTTCACGTTCCAACTTCGCCTCCAAGGCGGCACAGAAACGAGGGGTCAAACGTCCCATGATTCCATTACACACTGCTTGGTTAGAAATTGGACAGTCTACGCCATTGGTATCAGAGTATTCAAACATTCTGTCCAGCTCAGGGTAGGTCTTTCGGTAAAAATCAGCAAAGCTGTCATAGTCCGTGAGATCAATTGGCTCTCTATTCGGATTAAACCACTTTGCTACTTTGCCTTGAGAACCCATGGTATCTTCAGCTAGCTCAGTTCCATATTCTGAAAGAATTTCCTTGACTAACTTAGCACTATCTGGAGTCTTGAAATGCTTCAAAGACATCCAAAAGCGCCTAGTTTCTAAATCAACATAATTCACAATAGCTTCAACTCTTTCTGCCTCATCTCTAATTGATTTCTCATCCAACAACTTGATAGTAGTGGATAGATATCTAGGAATGTCTGCAACAGGCTTCGACGAATCCCAGCGAGGTGCTTTAGGATCCGTGTAGCTCAGCATAGCTCCTTTAGTCGTCATTGTAAAAGTCTGTGTTTGGGTGGTATTTGTCGGGCTGTTTGAGTTCGAATTGCCTGTCGGTGCTTCTGGTGTAGAAGCTCTAGAAGGTGGTAACAAAGTCTGAGAAGCGAGGTTCAAGTCTGAATCTGGAGTAGGGACACGTGTCAGTGCTAATTGTCTACGACATTCAGCTTCCAGCAACTCTGTCTTCTTTCTGATTCTTTCTTTTCTTTCCTCGGCTTGTTGTAGAGCTCTTAATCTTCTCGATTCAGCGTCCAAGCTTTCAAGCTTAGCAGCAGGGCGATTAGGTTTAGAGTTCTGTTTCTGAGGCTTTGTCTGGGATGATCCAGCTACTGGATCAATGCTTAACTCTGAAAGTTCGGATAGCGGAGAACTACCACCGGTTCCTGAACTTTGTGGAATAAAGCTGGGGTGCTCTAAGGAACCTTGTCCTAAGAACTGGTCTGAATCAATGATGTCTTTAGATTTTTCTCTACTAGAAACCCTCGCGGTGGGCTCCAGATGTGAGGGATCCTTGCGGACGGTGTGGAAAGCACGTCGATATATGAGTATGCGAATGAACAACACACACAACAACACCAACACACCAATACACTCTTTATATCCTCGATAAGTTCGGGTTTCTTATAATAGAGATAGTCCAAAGCACAAACACTTGTCCGTACTCAGTGTCTTACGTCTGGTCGTCTTTGAGAGCTTTTAACTGGGTTATAGCTTGTTTAAAGTGTGGTAACACTAGGGTTTGTGGTCTCTTGACCGAAGCGCGATTTGCACTAAGCAGCTTAACTAGAACTAGACTTGACTTGACTAGAGGTTCTCTTTCGAGACTAGAGGGTGCACTAAGCAACTAGACTAGACTAGACTTTGTTCAAACTTGTTCAAATCGTCAAAACGTCGGTAACTGAGTCAGAGAAACAAAGTAATATTTATCCACAAGTCAGCTACTAGCTTCCAGCCTTGGTCAGGCGGTCACTTGTTACTAACTGGGTTCAATGCCCTACAATGTTCTAACTATTTACTACAAACTTAAGTCCTTAAATACTGTCCAGAAACGATAACATAATGTTCTTGAGTCATTCACAGGGGTCTCCGAGTCGGATTGCCAAGGTGGCCATACGACATCAGTCATCCTGCTATTAATAGTACAACCGGGTGAAACCTCCTAGTGGAGTCTCTTGCTGATCAGGTATTTCGAGAAGTGCAGAAAGAAGACAAGTCCTTTAGTCCCTTCTGTACTTTCTTATGTGATTCTCATCGTCTCGTCTTGTGTCAAAAGTACGTTCCTTGGTATGAACAATTGTCCACACTGTGGGTCCATCTTTATATAGGGGTATCCTTGTGGGTTGCCCTGATCGTTCCGCAATCGTCTTGATTTCCGCAAGTGACATCAGTCAAAGCTCCGGTCATGTAATTCTTATGACAATGGTCCGGTTAGAGCTCCGCTTAGTCTGTACTAAGGAGTCATCGCCGTTTCACAGTGCTAAGTCCTCCAGTCTTAAACAGACATCTTGGCTCGCAGGGTTTTCATCATGTATTCAGTCTCGGCCATTGTGTGAACACCGCTATTCTTCTTGTAGTCGTAGCGCGCTGTCTTTGGTCTTAGGAGTACCTTCTGGGCTGATAAGTACAGACACAAAGCACGGACACTTGTTAACACTTGACATTCTTACTAGCAACCTTGAAGCTCGGTTCTAGCGCTCCATCAACGTCCCAGCAGTCAAAGAGATGCCAAACTGCCCAGTTTGGTATGAAAACAAGGCTGAATTTTTATATGCCCCATCATCGGGTTTGGGCTCCGGTCCTCAGCTGACTGATGACGACGATTACCACACCGTCAAGCCGACAGACTGGTCGGACGAAGACTGGAAGGAGTATGTCATTCTCCATGCTGAGCACATCAAGCATGTGAATGAGCTTGGGCTGGATGAGTACTTGGCCAGGGAAGAGCCTGAAGCCCCCACAGAACAGGAGGAGGGTGAGGGTGACATGGACATGGATGATTGAGTCCCGCATTGCAAGACTCAGAGGGCGTATGTAATGATAGTGTTACCGTCACACCACGTTACCACTCTCAACGTCGACAAGTCTGACTCATCGGCTTTCTTTACTCATCTTTACTCTCAGCCTGCTTGGCCTCGTTCCTATTCATATTCTTTTACTCCACTTTAGTATCCACTTATTTTCTGAACGATCTCATCTTACTTATCCGGTCTCCTGAGCTCCTGTTAAACTTAGTATATAAGACTTCATAGTATTACTTGTTTTAGATAGAACTACCGAAATTGACTGTTATTACTGTTCATTTTGGTCACCTCGAGTCACTTAGACTCTCACTTTACTCTTGTGCTGATGACTATCATGCCATCGTTACAGGGTTTCTTTGGCATTTTTGTCTTGACATGATCATTCTTAGCAAATGAATAGCCTCCCACTGGAGGGGGTCATTGATGCTTTTGGAAGACTGTGAAACCTCCTGCTAAGACCTGATCAGTCTCCTCCCAATTTAAACTCTCTAATTGTGAAGGCATAGTTCAAGAGAAAGATTCAGGTATTGTTTTGTTGTTCTCTGCCGTTTCAATGATGTGAGCTGACTGCTGGAAAGATACTCCTTTTCTTTTTAAAGCTGCCAGGATTTCTTCCACATCGACACCTCCACTGCTCAAATCTGTACGTTCCATTTTTGAATGCACAAAAATGAGCTGAGGGGCATGTGCTATGATCCTGGAATAGAGTTTGTCTGTGCTGATAATTGATTCCTTGTTTAGAATGATGCTCCATGAAACTGGGGTGTTCCAACAGGATAGCCACCTCACACAGTCCCCCATTGTCAGCATATATGAACATTCAGCAGTACAGGATCCTCCTAGCTAGCCATTTGTCCAGTTCCTCGTTTTCAAACTTCCTCTGTCAAAATCACTGGTTCCCAAAACTCAAATCATTTTGTTCACCCATTCTACTCCTAGGAAATGTGCTCTGATCACACCCAAGAATAGCAAATAATGACTTCTCATTCGCAATTACTCCTCTGAGGTCCTCGACCAATACCACTTCATAATATGAGATCCTTCTTCAAATCCTTTCCACAGCCAAGTCCCTAGGTCTTTGGGAATGTTACCGCCTACTTTAGCAAGTTCTTGTACTTTATGAAAATACTCGACAGCTAGTGTTGCCGCGGCTTAGCTGAGGCCTTTTTGATATTTTGCACTTTCTGAGCCCAATTATTTAATGTATGGAACAAATGATGGATCATCAGGGACCCAGATAGATACATTCCCTTGGCTAGGAACGGCTTCGGCTGCCAGTGCCTGTTGGCTGAGAAATCATCGAAATATCATTGGCTTAAGATCAGCTTAGCTTAGCCAATTTTTTTTCACAGCCGATGAGATTCCGGGCCACAGACTCCGATCCAGGCAAAATCCTTCCAGTGGGCTAAAGAGGATCCATGGACCTATGTTTCAGGATACTTCTTGAATTTATAAGATTACAATGTCAGTCAGAAAACTACATTTCTTTTTTTGGCATCGGCTTATTTCAGCTAAGCCGTGGCAACACTATCAACAGCCATATATTCATCTCCATTCCATTTGGGGACTTCCTCTGCCTTGATATCATTCTTAATAGCAGGTAGAGGCTGTCTAAGCCCATTTTGCTCCTCCTGCATTTGGGTTTCCAGGTGGACCTCCTGGACCTGGATTTCCTCCAGGATTACTGTTATTCAGCAGACCTCTCAGGCCACTGGGCCATCCAGGATTTGGATTTCCTCTCGGATTTGGATTACCTCCTGGGTTCAGGTTGCCTCCTGGGTTTGGATTACCACCATTACCTCTTGGCCATCTGGGATTTCCTCTATCCATTCCAGGATTCATGATTAAAACTGCTGGAGCTCTTCCTGTATTCTGCCCCCCAGTCACTATCACATATCCTGGTAAACTTGATGGTCCCACAATCTCTACCACCTGGTCAACTTGACCCATCCCAACATGAGAGCCGCCAATGCTAATACCCTTTTTGAAATTTACTGAGAAAGGGTTAGCTTCCTCTGGAATCACTACTGAGCCTCCAGTCGCCTCCTTAACTTCAGCTTCCCTCTGTCTCTGATTCTCCCAATGATGGGACACCGAGGAAGGACCTCCTTTGGACCAATCTCCCTTCAAAGATTCTGGCAGCAGAGTGAAATGAACTGAAGGTACATTTTGATTTTGTGATCCTGGTCCCCTGACTATCACAATAGGAGTCAAAATCTTCTTCTCATTGTTATGCCCCACATACCAAATTGGTGAACTCCCATCATTCCAATGCAAGCTTTTCTCTCCTGGATCTCCTGATTCAAACGGTGTAGATTCATACACCCTGGTGAAATCCATTTGTAAAGGTGGTGTATCCCAAGGCACTTTCCTCAGGGCTTTCTCTGCTTGTCTCTCGTCGCTCACTCCTGTACCCCTGTCAACTTTGAAGCATAGATAATATGCTTAGGTGGCACTTCTGGAGCTCTTCTCCTAGCTGCTTCACCTGTACCTCTATCCACGCCCTTGCCTTTCACTACTGACTTAGCCAGACCTATAGCTGCATTACTTCTTCTGAAAATATTGAACCTCCATTTTCAAATGTCCATTTCTCTGATCTGATAGCTCTAATCACTTCCTCTGAAGGCTCTGGTTCTCCTGTGCCCTCAAATCAAATCGAACTCATCCACAATGCTATCTTATCGGCTGGCTTGGATAGAGCCACATGGTCATTTATTATTTCGGTTGTCGTTGCTGCCAGGGAAAAAGGAGTGAGGGCAGTATGACCAAATTGATACTCACTAATGTATTTCCCTACAATGTTCTTTCCTCAAGCTATTCTCTGTTGCAAGATACTCCAATAAGTTGCTATCATTTCAGGATCAGTGGAGGCAATCAGCAAGGCATTCGATATCTCCCCCACTGGATGCCTTTGGTTTACTTGCTCTGGGACGCAATCCACTACATTGTCAATGAACTCCTGGAATTTTGGTAAAGCTACTGACATGATACCGCTCAGGCACCCTGCTAGCTTATACTGGAATCCTGGGTTCTCCTTGCCATCGAATTCAATATCCCCCAGGATTAATTCCACTCTCTCTTTTCCAATACTCAGATCTTGTTCTCGATGGGTAATCCTTCATCATCCTCCAACCCTTCCCTATATTCATGAATGAGATGAGCTAAATGTGACTCAGCTTCCAACATCTTCAGAGCGGGCACCAATTCATATGTGAGGCTGTCCAGACATTGAATTTGAGGTCTTCAGATAGAGCATCACATGATTTCCACCTACAAGTACTCTGTACTTGAATCCACAGATTTTCAAGCTGAAAAAGTGACATTCATACTTGTAGAATATTTGTACTCGAGAATCTAGAATCCATGAATAAAGAGTACATCCGCAAATACTAGGAAATCCATAAGTATTTGTGGATATCCGTGAATATCCATGAATAAAAATATAATAAGACCAAAGAGAAAGATAAAATAAGCATTGGACTAGTCTGAGTTGCAGTCCACGTTGTCATTGCTGGCATAGGCATTGGCACTGACATGTACACCACTCGAAGGTTGGGAAATGCTCGCAGCAGTGGCCTAAAAGCAATCACTACAAGGAATAAAGCTGCACAATGAAGGTGAAAAAAGAGCAAAGACATACAATTAATTCAGTCACAGATTCATCGACTTCACAACTTGTCGATTTATTACATGATTTTCTTGAGTATTTCAACAGATATCCGGGCAAATATCTGTATGGATACTTGTGCAGATATCTGAGGTTTTTTTTTCTTCCAAACTTAAGATCTGTACTCACATGGATTTGACTCCATCAAAATTTGTACTCGCAGATGTGGAAAATCCGCAGATTTTCCCACAAGTGGATTTGCGGATATCCATGGATTGCCAGTAATCATGTGATGCTCTATCTTCAGATAGGAAAATCATGAACTGGAGCAATGAGCATTGGCCAATACACACCCATGTCTCTTTCCCACATTTTATCGTTTCCTATGGTCACATTGACAGATGCTGACATCTCTCTAGGATCCTTGAAAAGTAAGCACACTAAATTAAACCTCCTCACCGGCACTGGGGCTGAAGACTTTGCTCTCTCAAGCTCTCTAAAATTCTCCTGGGATAGAACTCCATGAAATTCAGTTTGTGGCTGTCAACCCTTTTCTCTAGTCTCAAATTTCCTCTCGCCAGCCAGGGTAACCTGCGGTTCCCAATGTGTCCACCTTGTAACATAGTTTACAGTATCGCAAGCTAGAGGTCACAATATTTATATATAGAGATCTCCAATGGTTGAGCTTCCTGGCAGGCATAGGTACAAGATGGTTCCTTTAAGGAACAATAGCAATAGTCAAGAGTGGTCATCAGTGGGCACTGTTGGTTTAGCGTTTAGGTCTCCTGATTTGGAAGAGTTCTCACCCTTGGATAAGGTACGAGAGGACTGACAAGAGAAGGAGACAATCGAGCAGATAATTCCAGGTAAAGATGATGATGATTCTCATGGTAATCAAATATGTAATACAAGTCAGTCTTCTGGACGAGTCTAAGATAGGGAGCAGCCGCACACGGGGTCATCATGTGAACTGTATTTGGCTATTAACTCAGGTCAACGGCGCATTTTTCCCAAAAGCTCTCTGTAGCAGCCTTTGAAAAAGTAATCAGAAGGCCGTAACGGAGCGAAAGTCGTGAAAATTGGTCCCAATTTTGAGTTAATAGAGAAATGTTACGTGTAATAAAAGCACGTGATGACCCCGTGTGCGAGTGCTCCCTATCTTACGAGTCCCTGTACAAGTCTTCTGATGGTTACTATAAGAAAGAAAAGAAAGAAGAGAAAGAAAGTAGAGAATTCACCTTACAACTATCATCATTGGGGAAGCATTCAGTGCTGATCTGATCTCCCAATGGCCAGTTCTCAGGTAAGAATTCTTCTTCTCAGTTCATTTTGCACATAATGGTTCCAGACATCAAGATGGGTGCCACTTGTACACCTTATTCTCATCTATAAGTTCAATGCGGTGATTGATGGCTTGAAGTGGTGGCAGAGGTGTCTCATCTGCTGTTTTGCACAGGTCTTCAATTCCATCAATTGTTCTCTGATGAATATCATCCAGGTGTCCAGTGAGAAGTTCAGCAGAAGCTGATAGCACCTCAAGAACTTCATCTCCCTGCAATGGCAGAGGCTCAACAGATCCAATCACAACTCTAGTCAGATTGAAAGCTACAACTACCTTGTGCTGATAGAGAATGGGAGTTCTGAGAACAAGATCATAATTTCCAAGGTTTGCAACATCAAACTTCCTTTCACAATTGACACCCATGAACTTTAGGTTAGCGGTTGCAGTATAGTTGACTTGTGCTATAGAACCTGAAACAGCCATATGGACTGGTAAAGAAGTCTCCAGATGGTCCTTTTGAATCTGTAGCTGATCTACAATTGTTGTAGATATGAAGTCAAGTATCAAGTAATGCCTGAACTAGCTTGTCATTTAGCAAGACATTGACCAGAATAAGACTTGGGACCTTTTGTTCAGAAGATTTTGTATGCATTGAAGTGCACTCACTCTACAGCTTCAGCAAAATGTTCTTCAGTTGGAAACTTATTCTTCTTGTTTCCTTTCTTAGAGCCTGATCTGATGTTCATTGTACAGGAATGCAGCATCTGTCTGTGATGGTGCATACAGCTTGTCAATGATACCAGAGGTGGCAGATTGTGGGTAGGTCGCATTTCAAACACAGAGTCAATTGAAAAGTCAGTACTGCAAACCCATTTGTGAGAGACAAAGTATTCATCACTGTACCGGTCACCATAAATAATTGACTCAGTGGAAGTTGAAGGTTCCAGCTCCCCAACCTGGACATAGATTTTGTGAGTTAACCATGCCTGAGCAGGGTGCCACCAATCCGGCTCATCACCAACCCATCCAGATGACCCATTATTGTTTTCTAAATGCTGTAGATGGTCATTCTTTGTGAGTGCAATCTTCTTGTTCACATCAAAAGATGAATCAGCCAAATCAGAGCAATGTACAAGGTAAGGGATTTCATCTTCCTGCCAATCTGTAACTTCAAAGGCTTCACCACAGGGTACCACATCAAACCAGTCAAAATCTGTCTCCAAAGGATGTATGCTCAGGAATATTATGCGTTGATGTATTCACAAACTTCAGTACTTTCAGCAGTAAGCCAATATTCTGCTGCTGGATCAGATTGTGTGCCACCAGTTTCCATCATAGGTAGAGTGATGACATTTGAAGAAATCCTGACTTGGTGAAATAGTTTGTCAATGTTGCCAACTGATCCCAATACCACTTTGGGTTTCTTTGCAAATTGACATGTAGGACAATTCTGACTTTCATGACCTATTTCCTTGCAAGCAAAACAACATCCCTCAGTGCACAACTGGTTATGTTCTTCCTTAGATAACTGTCGAGGCTTTTTCGGGCCAGATGATTGATGAGACTGGTTCCCTCTATTGGAGTCCTTTTTTGGTTTGCCTGCCTGTTTATCTTCATTGTTGTGGTGCTGATTAGATCCTTCAAACTTTGAAGAGCTGGAGGGTTGCCAGGGCTTGTTCCTATTACAAGAATGGAATCTTCCCCATTGCTGGTTTGCCACCAGGTATCCATAGGTCTCTTTCTTTTCACAGTCAATCATCTCCTGTGTATGCTCATACCAAATGCCATACTTTTCGAGGTGCTCAAACTTTGTACTTTCAGGACTAAAACTACATTCATGCCTCTTTCCCAGCCTCAAGTGCATCAATTTGGACCTCAAATGTTCTTTGATATCACCTGGGAAACAGTAGTTGAAGAGACCATTTGTGGCTTTGGCTACATTCCACTTGTGTTGTTTCATAGCTACATGACCCATGTAGAAATCAAAGACCTTCTTCGATAGAAAATTTGACATCATTTTCAAAGCCACTTCATCAGGAATATCCAACAATTCTCTCCATGTGTCAAACTCAAAGCAAAACTTGTCAAATGTGATGCCATCATAGACTGTAGGGGTTTTGACCTTAGTGCTCTTTAAGGCCTTTCTCACTGCCTTCCTGTTGAGCTTGTACCTTTTGCCATGTTTGTGTTTACTCTCAGGACTGTGGGACTTCTTTCTTTTTGGCTTTGAGGCTTGTTCTGAGCCATTGTCTGAGGAACTTGAAGAGTCAATGAGTCCAATGAGTCTGAGCTCAAGAAGATCCATCTAGGGGTGAATCCATACCACCATCAATGCTCACACTATACGAGACTGAAGGCTCTGAGTCCTTATTCCTTTTAGACTTACTCTGACTGCAGACCCATTTATTAGTCTTTGAGCTTGCTGTTTTGGTGCTGGTTTCAGCAGCTCTCTGCCTGAGAAAATCCTCAAAGGCCTTGCTACATTCACCAGCATCAATTTTTTTACCCTTGCCAGTAGTGGTGATGAGGTACACAAAAATTCAACCTTGTTTTCTATTGAACTAGGGCAGTTTGACGTCTCCTTGGATTGCTGGGCAACATAGTTGCATTGGAACTGAGCTTCAAGTTGCCAGTAGGACCGGCAGGCATGACCCGTAGTTGTTACCACTACGCACTTATCAGCCCAGAAGGTGTGATAGTCAACTTAGGGGTTCACTTCACCAATCTGAAAATAAAGCATTTGTCCACATAATGGCCCATAATGAATACAAGACAAAGAACTATGAGCAGAGATGTCTATTCAAGTTGGGAGGAACTCCAAAGGGAAGAAGTGCCTAAAGAAAGCACCCCTGACATTGAGTCATTTCGATTACATGTCCAGAGCCTCTACTGAATCCTATCAATCAATACATATAAAACACCTCGGTCACCTGATGCTGATTAATTAGATGACAAATTATTTTACTGACATAATCAAGTTAAGTGCCGAAGGCGCAGATGCCGCCCGCAGGGCGGCAGCACAAGGTAAAGGCAGAAAACAAGCTGTGGTTCCTACCAGAGGGAGGAACCTAAAGCTTGTACATTACCAAGAGAACTGCAGAATGATCAGGCACTCATTCAGGAACACCTTTAGGCAGAGAAACCTCTGTGGTGGAAGCTGCAGTACTCACCTAAGTCTGATTCAAAGACACCAGACCAAATAGGACTTAGGTCCACAAGAGGATGTTGAAAGGACCTTACTTAAAGGTCTAGCAGACATTCTTACTATACCTGATTGGACTAGGACTCCACTTAGGAGTTGTAGCCATGCCAGAATCTATTAATATGTTTTAATGGTTGATAAAGCCTACTTGGCAAAACACCTCAGTAGTGCTGCGGACTATTACTCATTTGTGTTTGTCATCATTTTTGTACAGTATTTAAGGCTCAGGTTTTGTAGTAAAATAGTAAATTGTAGCCCCCATACCAGGGAGAGAAACTCAATTTAACTCAGATTTTATAAAGTCCATTGTGTTTGAACGAGCTTGAGGAATTAGTTTCCAAGAGTTAACAACTTAGTGTCGAAGGTTCCCAGACTTAGTGTCACCCAAGCTTAGTGCCTAACCTCTTTCAAACCTTAGTGGTTGAGGATCCAAACCTATAGTGTACTGCACTCAAAACAATTGTTGAAAGTTGAAAGACTCCAAAGAACTAGATCAAAAGACTCCAAAGAACTTGCACTTATACCGCGGTTTATCCCAAACTTGATCTCACAAGTAAACCTGAACTTTCTGAGGTTACAAAGTGTGCATTGAGGTCTTGGTTGTGTTGTGTGTTGGTTGTTTCCTGCATACTGCATTTCAAGCATGTTTTACATACTGTCCACAAGGATCCCTCTCAGTGGGAGCAGGGTTTTCAGTCTCAACTTCAACAATAACAGCCATTGAATCTAAGTGAGTATGTTCCCTCTGGTACAAAGCCAGAGACCGCTGTATGGCTACCTGGAGCCCTTCTGAATCACTGTAATCAGTGCTTTCCACATCAAGAGACTCAATATCGCAGTCAGTGATGACTGCGATGAAACTGTCAGGACTGTCACTGTTGACATCACCATCACTAAACCAAGAGTGGAAAAATTTGGGCTTGGACCCAAGTCCACGATGGGTGCTGTGCATAGCAGGGCTTGCAGTATGTTTCAGGGTGGTGAACCCAGCATTTGAGGCATCAGAGTATCTCACCCTCCAGAGTATATTGAGGAATGTAATACTACGGCAGATGTATTAACATCCAGACAAAGCTGCATAGGACTCTTGTGCTGATCATCTCAATGGTGTGACACTATCTCCAGGTGCACTCGGTCATAGGATCTGCTTCTCTGAGTGCTTAACCATATTTGTGTCGATGTTGAGAGTTTGTTGTTTGTTGTCTACGGCTTTGTCCAGTTTGAGAGCTTCATGAAGGTCAATGGGAGAAAGTTGAGGAGGGGATCAGTTATGGATGCTGCTAGTGTCGATGGGTATGAATGATGAGGCCAATAAAATTCCATGTCCAGAGAGAACCATCAAGTTGGTGTCCTCAGTATTGACTGGGGCTGCACCAAGCTTGGCTGCCTCCTTGAGCAGATTCTTGTGATTCTGCTGAGAGGTCCAAGACTTCAATGCAGGAGGCATATCATACACTTTTCTGCTGCGAGTATTCAAAACCATGGTTAGATAGAGTACAAAAGAAAAATAAGTTGAGCTCATTGTTGGCTACAGTGGGTGATCATTCTGCTGCATTGAACAAAGAAAAAGGATACTCAAAAAATGTAACGCCTTCATGTACTTTAGATTTGACGAAGGAGCAACAGAAGGTTGTCAAGATTCAGAGATGAGAGAGTTCAGACAAGGTTGAGTAAATCACATCTTCAATTCAAGATTCTTGGGGATTACAAAACAGAGTAGTTAGGTTTATATACTACAGAAATTAAGACTAAGCTAAAAGGAAATATCTAAGGTTTTCAGCTGAACTGATCCTTACACCATTGGTCACACCAGAGGGGTTTCTGAATAGCTTTTAGCCACTTTTTACAAAATCTGTTGGAAATGGGGTTTCCAAATAGAATTATCCAGCTCTCTCTCACCATGATGCAGCTATCATCATCCAGCCAAGCCACTCTGAAGCATTGAAAGCAGTTTCAACAATCCAGCAGTTTCTGTCTCCTGGGGATGAGCCTTTTGCATGCAAGCTTGCAGGGCTTTTGGCCTCATTTGGGAGGCAAACACAATTGGAAGGTATGAAAATGGCTACAGATTCCAAAATCACATCATACTTTAGTTCTAAATAGTATAGATACCAAGCAAACATAATATCTACCATTTTGAGCCCCATAGAATGACCCTATAGCAACCTCCAAGAGGCGTGCGATCTTTTAGATTTTGACACGAGGCACAAGTTTTTGTTCAACCACACCCCCCACTTTTGGCAAGCCCCAGATGATGAAATCATACCACTGTCATGCACCATTGTCATCACCCTGCAACAGTATTCCACTCCTTTGCAGCATTCCAGCGCTCCCAGAGCTCTTGTCTCACCAAAATCTACAACATAAACATTATTAATGTACAAGATACCCTAAACTATCAGCCAATTTCAGATACAATTTCATTATCCGTCACCATGCGATGATCCTACAACAGGCTGACCACCTCGTCCCTTGGCTCGTTTTGAAGATGGCTTCTTTTTCTTTGCAGGTCCTTCATTGATGTCTTCTCCATCTAACCCTCGCTTCTTTGGTTCAATCCCTTCAAACTTTGGCCACCGATGTGCAGCTGGGATTCCCGATCTCTCTTCCTCTCGCTCATCCAGGCACATTTCGACACATCGGTCACATATGTGACGATGTCACCCTTTTCCTAGTTTTGCGGAGAAAAAAACAGAAGAAAGAGATATATTGGGAAATGAACTACACCATTGCCTTCTATTATATCTAAAATACCCACTTCCCCCAGTTCAGATAAAGGATCCAGGATGAAGCAAGACCGCTATAGAACAAGCAAAATGTCGACATGCAGCTTTTTCTGAGCGGAGCTTAAATTGGTGCCTCGTATCAGCCGGCACCACGGCGCACGCCTCTTGGCAACCTCTCTCGTGACCCATTTTCTGTCCTCCAGTCAGGATTTCTCGAGAGGTTCCTCTTCTCCTCTCCTCCCACAAACTTTACCAGCCATAGAGTATCCATAATAAAAATGAATCTGGATGATACCAGGGGCAAAAGACAAGTTCCTGTTTTTTGAAAAAATATTTTCAATTCCGATGTGACTTCAACCGTCGCATCAAATTTACAATATACGCCGGCCGAAAATATTATTTGATGCGGAAGCCATCTGAAGGTCTGGCCGTGTACTCGGATTCTGACATCCGGCCGACATTTGTGGCGGGAATCTCCAAACCTTCGTGGCCGGCAAACATTTTTTGTTTTCCTGGCCACCAAGATGAAGCACCATCGCGGGCCATTTTCATATGGGCTGCTGTGCTTGTTCTGTTTTGGTGTAAACGTTGCAAAGGCTCAAAGACCCCAAAACCCATTACACTTAGGTTTCCTGATGGCCTTCCCGCCCAGTGTAGAGAGTTTTTCCCTGGGCTCATGCTAGTTCATCCATGCATCACAATATAAAGACATTGTTGTCGGTCCAGAAGCTATTCTGGTGCTCAGGAATCGTTTTAACATCAGGACTCTGAGCATGAGGTTTCAGCACAACTTTCTAGTGCAATGATTCAAGAGCTATCCAGATCTGTGACAGTGCGACCACGCTTCAAGATTATGATGATGATGGTATGTAGTTTGGATATCCAGGAGTTTTCATCATCTCCAGACGCCTTCTTCCAAGAGCTCTCCGCTAGATGAAATTCAATCTCAGAAACATCCTCTTCAGGCGTCTTGCCCTGATGCTTGAAGTTAACAAGTCAGGCCAAGAATCAAGATGCTATTTACATTTCATAGCTTACACAACCACCTAGCCGTCGGTCACAATCATGTCCGACTGCTCCACCAGCTCCTCGGTGGCCTTTCGAAGCTTCGCAAGCTTGTCCCGCATCACTGAGATGGCTTCCTGAAATATTCTCGCTGGCTCATATGCACTTTCCGATTCCACATTAACTAGGATGTATAATTGAGACAAACTCGGTGAAATGGTTCGGACACTCACATAAGAAATGATCTCGAACTCGACTCAATTCCACCATACCCTCAAACTCTGGATGCCGCAAAACTTCTCGACTGACGCTGTCCTTTCGCACATTCTTCTCGTCCACACTGACAGCTTTTGTGTGAGGGTCGACTTTTATGACGCCTGGGGAAAAGCATTTTTGGAATTTAACAGCAAGATGTGGAGGTATCGGCTTCTTTATGATGATATGGGGAAGTAGACGATAGGATGCAGTGGCTGATTGAAATTGAGATATGATGCGATATGAGAATGAAGCAGAGACGTACCAACGGGACTGAATTTCGCATGATCCTTTCCGACGCCCTTCACTGCATGAAGTTGCATGTCCACTTCTTGCCCCGGCCGCAGCTTCGCCAGAACAATGTTGGGATTCGTAGGTCGTGGGGTATTTCCCGCAAAGACATCTGCCTGAGACCCAGACGGTTGGAAGATGATATGTGACGACAAGAGCTCGTCGTTGATGTATAATTCGGAAGGATTTGTCGAACCTTTCGGCGCTTTGGGATTACGCGAACACTCGAGCTTGACGTTGAACACCATGGTATTCCGGTCTGTAGCTTGCTCGTCTGGACCTATAGGTAAATATCTTAGCGAGAATTTGGACCAGGAGGAAACAAACTACTTTGCTTCATAGTCATCTCTGCTGGGTCAACGTTGAGCGGAACCATGCCTATACGCTGAGCCAATACCTCGTCGTGAATGACAGTGGTATTCTGGAACATGTAGACATTCTCTATACATATTGTAGGCACCTTTCCGAGAGTGAGCAGAGCTACGAACACCAATTCGAGACATACCTCTGCGATCATAATTCGTCGAAAAGCATTCGCGATTGAAGCGTCAACGCCAATGAGATCGAACTCTATAGAGCGATTGGAGATGCGTTGGACTTTAACTTTCAGATTCTAGTCTTGAACACATTAACAGGGCCTGCGAGGGAAAGAATCGCTTACTTTGCGGAACTTTTCTATATCCCAGGAATGGTCTTCATGTTCAAAATACCCAGGAAAATCTCGACTGGACACGTCCGTGACTCGTTCTGCCTTGATGCCCACAAGGCGCCTGGGGTCGTAGGACATCGCGTTAAACAGAAAAAATTTTGAAAGGTGATGTTTGGACGGAACAAATAACTGAGTCACGAGCTGTGCGATCCTGAATTGGTCCTCCACGCGGCTTGAAGCAGGTTGTCTTTGACCACCGAATGCACCATCGCTGAACGCCACCTCAACCACGAAATCTCATTACCTCTAAATTCTCTTTTGTCTCTACAATCATGCGATCTAAATTCAAGGACGAACATCCATTTGGTGCGTCGAATTGAAAGAAGCCCGAGCGTCTACTGACTAGTTTACAGAGAAACGAAAGGCCGAGGCTGAGCGAATCCGCCAGAAATATCCGGATCGAATCCCTGTTCGTCGTTGTGGTTCTCTTGTGGCAGCTGGCAATTCTGACCTCCTTGTAGGTGATTTGCGAGAAAGCGGATAGAACAGACATCCCTACGATTGATAAGAAGAAATATCTTGTGCCCTCAGTGCGTAACCATACCTTTGCTCTCTTCTCCCCGCTGAATGACTGCCAGGACCTCACTGTCGGCCAATTTGTCTACGTTATACGGAAACGGATCAAGCTGGCGCCTGAGAAGGCGATATTCATCTTCGTGGAC
The DNA here is from genome assembly GCA_029320655.1 of Mycena floridula. NCBI lineage: Eukaryota > Fungi > Basidiomycota > Agaricomycetes > Agaricales > Mycenaceae > Mycena > Mycena floridula. Next base: position 2,739,706 of record JARIHS010000004.1, on the reverse strand, counting down.
GAGGTGCTGCCACCGACTGCGGCGTTGATGAGCGCGATATATGAGGAGCACAAGTGCGTTTATTGGTTTCATTTATGAAAGCTGTTGTATTGACAATCGTTGTCAGGGATGAGGACAACTTTCTCTATGTGAGCTATTCTGGCGAGAATACCTTTGGACTTGAAGAGGCATGATGCCCTATGTAACTAGATCGGCTGAGGATTTTCTTTTGTGCTACTTTTCCAATCCATATAATATTGACGATTCTTGCATTATTACTTCTGCCGCGTTTTGCGCCACCGCCGGCTGACTCGTTCGGTCGGTCAGATGACGACAGTCACCACTATTCTTGAACCAATTAGAAAGGATCGATTGCCAAAGAAGCCTTCACGTGGGGCATGACCTAGCTGACAATGATATAAAAAGGGCTGGAGCTGACTTATTCTTCCATTCTCTTCCACAATGCCTTCTCAACAAGTTTTCTCTTCCAAGGACGGCGCCGTCTACACCACATCCAATGGAGCACCAGTCTCTGAGCCATATTCTGCTCAACGAGCTGGTCTTCTTGGACCTCTTTTACTTCAAGGTTCGTCATTGTCGCCCTCCCGAACTTCTTTCTAATATTCTACAGATTTCCACCATATCGATCTCCTCGCTCACTTCGATCGCGAACGTATCCCAGAGCGAGTCGTAAGTCCTCTCATTCCCCTTCACCATCTAGTCATTGATCACCTTTAGGTCCATGCCAAAGGTGCTGGAGCTCACGGTTACTTTGAAGTCACCGAGGACCTGAGCGACATCACTTCTAACCCCCTTCTCTCTTCCAAGGGCAAGAAAGTTCGAGCCACTGTTCGTTTCTCCACTGTGGGCGGTGAATCTGGTTCTGCCGATACTGCTCGCGATCCCCGAGGCTTCGCCATCAAACTTAGGACAGAGGAAGGAAACTGGGACTGGGTCTTCAACAACACTCCAGTATTCTTCATTCGCGACCCGGCCAAGTTCCCGCACTTCATCCACACTCAAAAGAGAGACCCCCAGACTCATTTGAAAGACGCCGATATGTTCTGGGTAAGTCTGGACTTTGCTTGACGTTATGCCGCCATTTGAACGGGTATCCAGGATTATCTCAGTCAGAATCCCGAGTCCATTCATCAGATCATGATTCTTTTCTCTGACCGAGGGACTCCCGATGGCTACCACCAGATGCACGGATACTCTGGCCACACCTTTAAATGGCTCAAGGAAGACGGATCCTTTGTCTACACCCAGGTCCATCTCCGAGTTGACGGAGGCTTCAAAGTGAACTAGACCTTTATCGTCCAACATCAATCCAGCTGACCAGTCACATTTAGACGCTCAACAATGCCCAGGCCGGAGAACTAGCAGGTTCTAACCCTGAGTATGGAATTCAATCCATGTTCGAAAGCATCGAAGCTGGGAAGTTCCCGTCGTGGACGGTCTATGTCGTGAGTACACCTTCTCACTTGTCATCCATCTTTAATCTGTCCTCTTAGCAAACGATGACTCCCGAGCAAGCTGAAAAGTTCCGATACAACGTCCTCGATCTGACCAAGGTTTGGCCCCATGGCGAATTCCCTCTTCGACCCGTCGGCAAACTGGTCTTGAATGAGAATCCTCAAAACTACTTTGCGGAGATTGAACAGGTGAACGATCTGTCTCACATATGACGCGATCTAATACAATTCTAGGCTGCCTTTTCACCGTCACACTTGGTTCCATACATCGAAGCCTCTGCGGACCCTGTTCTCCAGTCTCGGCTCTTCTCTTATCCGGATACCCATCGCCACCGTCTGGGAACAAACTACCAGCAGCTGCCTGTTAATGCTCCAATCGTCCCTGTCGCCAATTTCCAGCGCGACGGACCCAGCACCTTCATTTCCCAGGGCAACAGACCCAATTACCAGAGCACCATCCAGCCTCTCACTTATAAAGGTCGCAAGGCTACTCTCGAAGGGTCTGCCAGAGACCATGAGCGTGTCGCCAAACATGAAAACTTTGTTGGCGCTGCATTCAGGGATTTGAGCGAGATTACTGAGCGTTCGTCTCTGTTCTTTTCCCGTCGTCCGTATTCTTGATCTATTCACAGTCGACTTTGAACAACCTCGTGCATTGTGGAGCAAGGTTTGGAACGACGAGCAAAGAGAAGCATACGTCCAGAATGTCGCTGGTCACTTCAAAAACGTCAAGAGCAAGGAAGTTCAAGCTAGACAGCGTATGTTGTCTTTGAAAACTTTCTCGACCGAGGCTGATATGTTTTAGTTTCCGTCTGGGCTGCCGTTGACCAAGGCTTGTCTGACCGTATCGCAAAGGCTGTTGGCGCGCCGACTGTTCAGCCCCTCAAGGTCAAGCATGCTAACGAGGCAATCAAGTTCAGGGCCAACCTGGGAGCTTACGCTAAGCAGCTCTAAATAAAGAGCGGATTCTAGTTGTTTCAAGAAAAGATCGTTCTGTTTGTACTATTAGAAATGTATCTTGGAGGCCGCTGGCCCAATGAAGTTTTTTGTACACGTGCTTCTCCAAAAATCACCCATGAGTGTCTGGCTATGATTCGACTCTCCGAAGATGCTCATTGCTCCGCTCTTTTGAACATCTTCCAGTACTTGGCTTTTCATTACCACCTTTTCGCTAGCGTATGAGCCGAGCTTCCTCAAGGTCACTTCCGGCACAACAAGTCGTCCATCCCGGGATCGTGTTACAGTATGGCAACAGTATGGCGTTGTAGACTTGACGACCGCTTTGTCGGCGACCCACTGAAAACTATGACATACCTTGTACCTCTCCAATGGACCTTCGGTGGAATCGACACCCTTTCTAGAATCTGGACGACGAGAAGCGCGTTTCTCCCACAACTTGCAAGCATCTAGACTCGGAGTCACGTCAACCGTGTTTCTGATGTCGCCTGCGTCGAATTTCGCAACAAGCAAGTCAGAAGCGACCTCTAGAGGCGACACAGAAACGAGGCGATTAGAATAAAATCGAGTCTCTTACCAAAAGCCGTATCAGAACCGAGCAGCCAAGACTTGACCAAGACGTAGGCTAGTACCTCAATCTCTCAGCACTCCATTGGTCCTTTCCCTTCTCCTCATATTTTGTATGGGCCATCGAATGCCGTACAGCCTTCGCAAGTGCCACCTACCAGTTTACCGATTCGCTCCCCATCCGCAAACAGCAGCTCTTGCTCCGGGGTTCGAAAGCTATGAGACGAGAATCTGGTATGCAAGGTCTGCTTTCTTTCATCTTCGCGTCGAGTAAACTCATCGACGTTGCAGAAACGAAAGCGCTGCTGCTCGCAAAAACTGCCATTTGGTTGGCTCTGATGAACCCATATCATTCGTTGAACGTTGAACCAGTCTAGCTCGATGGAGAAGACACGAGATTGAGCACTAGACTCGCAGGAGAGGTGCTCGCGCGAAACACATTTAGTTGAAGCCTTACTATTGAGTTGCGTTACACGGGGTGACGCCCGTGGACTCCCCTTGCAAAAGCTAAGAGTTCCCGACGCATGACGCATGACACCGCCGCTTCGAGCTCGACACGAGCTCGCCGCTTACGACGCCGTTGCTTACGAGCCTATGCGCGCCTCGCTCCTTGATAATTCATGTATAGTCATTCCGCGCTTTGTTTCAAATTATTTCCTTGAATTGACGATACAAATTTCGCTCATTGTTCTAATTCTCTCCCCGACCCAGCTTGTCCAAAGATCGAACGCCCTGCTCCATCCACTCCTCCCTTGAAATCCAAAACTCTTCCCTCCCTTTCATGATATCCGCCAAAACAGCACCTCCGAGGAAAACCATGTGTTTGCGACGTGGAGGGTCTTCGATTTTAATCTTGAATTTCTGCGAACAAGATCAGAAACCAAAGCTGAAGCTGAAGCAAGAAACATACATTAATTCTGGCAGGGTCGCCTCCGAGGACCCTTGTCAAATACAATTGCTTCATTTCCTTCTCTAGTCGACTCGGTAATCCCGGATACATACTCGACCCACCCGAGAGCACAATATGTTTGTAGAGCTCTGTACGAACGTCGACAGCGGCATTTTGGATCGTTTGGAAGAGCATTTCTGGATAAAGGTAAGCAAAGTGACCGAACGGTAAAACGGAGAGACTGACCAGCAACACCAGGCTGCTCAACATCCACAAGATGAGGCTGGAACATGCACTCTGGGGCCTCGAATCGTTCAGAACCAATCTTGATTGTACGACCGTCCGGGAGCTGCAAAAGGTCAGAAATGCTTAATCGACCGACGGAGGAAGAGACCTGATAGCTTTCCACTAGCACCGTCGTCTCTTCCGAGAGCCGCGTATCAAGGTCAAGGTCATAGCTGCGGTCAAGAGTAAGGCTGGGATAGCACGCCAGATATCAAGACTCACCTAACATAACAAAACTTCTCCTTGATCTCCCTAACAGTCTCGAAATCTGCTGTTCTGTTAAAAGCATATCCTCTCATCAAGAGGAGCTTGATGAGATAGCGGGTGACGTCTCGACCAGCGATGTCCAGGCGACGTGTGAGATGTGGGAGCGCAAAGCCATCGTAAACTGGGACAATATGGGTTACACCGTCTCCGGAGTCGACTACGACGCCGGTTGTCAGGCCTAAATAGAGTCAGAATGAATTCCATGAACAGAAAACATGACGCACCCTGGGCATAGAGCGTCAAGACTGCCTGAATCGCGACATAAACTCCCCCAAAGCCGTATTCTTCAAACATAACCTCGCACATCCTTTCTCTGTTCACCCGTGGATTCATAGGTGGCTCTGTTAAGAGAATCTTCATCCCCCGAGTCGATTCTACCTGGCGGTATCGTCAACTTTGGAGAAAACTAGGGATTCGTCTTACCTTTAATTTCTCATCAAAGGTGTAATCCCACAAGAGCTTCATGTCCGCCCAATTCCTCACAATGCCGTGCTCCATTGGTTGTGTAACTTGCAAGAAATTGCGGTTCTGGGCTGCTTCATCGCCGATCATAATGTCCTTGATGATGCTGGAGCCTATGCGCTCCTCGGCGCGCAGAATTGGGCGACCAACGATTGAAGGGAAGACTGGAGAAGAAGCAATGCATTGTCAGAAGCAGAAGGACGTAGGGAAGCAAGGAAAGAGAAATTGCAAGGATCATGGTGTATCATGGTTTGGAAGCTAGAATTAGAGACGTATTCGTACCATGTTCAGGAAAATTGGATCCAGCATAACCGACTTTGACAAACTGCGGGGCAGAGATTCGAAATGGATGTCGCGATTCCAGAGAGAATGGAAGGAATCGGTGGTTCCAATGACATCGGAAGAGCAATGACGATACGGTGACGGTTGGCCAAAGACGAGCGACGAAGATAGAACAGAATGAATGTCTTCTATGAGCAACCGCAATTACAGACGATAGACATGCTTACACCGGTACCATTGTCGACCACCAGAGGTAGGTCAGACGACATCTTTGAGTAAGCTAGGTGTCAAGAAGCTCAGGAATACGGTAGTCGACGGCGTTTCTGGGTAAGGATTGGATTAAGGCGTATATAAAACGTGACATCACTCAGCATTTTTGATTCTAACCATCATCATCATGAGCAACTCATTAGATCTCTTGAAACAGACTGGTACTGTCGTCGTCTCAGACTCGGGTGACTTTGAGTGTAATTATCCATGTTCCTGATCTTCCTCGTTTGCTGACTCCATCGCAGCTATCGACGTCTACAAGCCACAGGTCTGTTCCCCAATTCTATCGTTGTCAGATCCATTCTTATCGGCTCTTAGGATGCTACGACCAACCCTTCGCTCATTCTTGCAGCTGCTGGAAAGCCTGCCTATGCCAAACTCATCGACAATGCTGTGAAATATGGCAAGGAAAGGGGCACTGACAAAGAATCCAAAGCCAACTTCGCTATGGATCGCCTCGTTCGTTTTTTTTCTCGACCTTGCTCCAGATTCTAATCCCCTTGACAGCTGGTTGAATTCGGCTCAGAGATCCTCAAGATCATCCCTGGTCGGGTATCCACGGAGGTCGATGCACGTCTCTCTTTCGACAAGGAGGCCACCAAAGCAAAGGTCCCTCTATAGATCTCATCTCCAAGCGATTATTGATTATGTTCTACAGGCCAAGGAGCTCATTGCTCTGTACAAATCCGTCGGCGTTGACAAGGACCGAATCCTTATCAAAATTGCATCTACCTGGGAGGGTATCCAGGCGGCCCGGGAGCTCGAGAGGGACGACAAGATTCACTGCAATCTCACCCTTCTCTTCGGTTTCGGACAGGCTGTTGCATGTGCCGAGGCCGGTGTTACTCTCATTTCACCTTTTGTCGGTCGTGTAAGTCGCTCTTCTCTCTCATAAGACGTGTCCGTATTGACCCATCTTCGCAAGATCTTGGACTGGTACAAAAAGTCCACTGGCAAGACCTACGAAGGCGACCAGGACCCTGGTGTCATTTCTGTGCAAAAGATCTTCAACTACTACAAGCAGCACGGTTACAAGACCATCGTGATGGGTGCCTCCTTCCGAAACGTGCGTGAATTATTAGACTCGATAGATTTCTTGTTCACGTTCGATAGATCGGCGAAATCAAAGCCCTTGCCGGTGTTGACTATCTGACAATCTCACCTGCCCTGCTTGAGGAGCTCAAAAAGTCTGACGCTCCGGTTCCCAAGAAATTGGATGCTCACTGTGCGTATCCTACCTTTGTTCACCGAGACATCGTCCTGAAGTTGTCTAAAGCATCCAACGCTGCACCGATCCCCAAGGTTTCCTTCGTCGACAACGAGCCCGAGTTCCGATGGGCACTGCTGCAAGACCAAATGGCTTTCGACAAGCTCCACGAGGGTATCAAGAAATTCGCTGAAGATGGTGAGACACTCAAACAGCTGTTGAGGGAAAAAGTCTCTGCTTGAGAAGAATATGTACCCATAGACGTTCGAGGATCTGAAAGAAAACTGTGTACATACAAACGAATGATGTATTATTTCGCCTGAGCAAGTGGTGCACATCCATCTCGCTAATCAAGAATCTCACCTTCTCCCCCGTAGGGTCGGGCAGTCCAGTAAGACTGATCATAATGATGCACTCGTACAAATCCATCTTCACCTCCCGACGCGTAGCAAGTACCCGCAGGATGCACCGCAATTCTATGACAAGAATTAGGAATGGAGAGTAAGGAAAAGAATTTTGTGACTCACGTATTAATCGGTCCGAAATGACCCTTGACTCTACCGACTTCTTCCTCGAAGATTTTGTGCCAAAACCTCGTCTCAAACTTTCCCTGCCTCAAACTCGTCGTCGTGACCGCCATGGCCTCCTGGCCACCTCCCAACAAGATATATGGCCTTCCGGGTGCAATTGCAGCGGAATTGAGAGGCGTTTCAGTGGGGAACGTTTTTATGACGTCCAGCGTCGCTGTATCGTGAATTCTGGCACATTTGTCTTTGGAACTTGTGACAGCATAAGTTCCATCTTTGCTGAGCTGCAAGTCCGTGACAACATCGCCATGAGCTCGTTCATTGTTGTGGATTTCCTCTCCAGTTTTCACGTTGAACAGCGCAACCTTGCCAGATTCGTGGCCCGTAATAATGATATCGGCGGTAGGAGTGAAAGCGCAAACGGTGGCTTTGCTGCCTATTGGATTGAATTCAAAGATGGGGTCGGGGGATTGGGATGTAGGATTTGTGTAGGAAATTTCAAAGACACGGATGCAGCATTGGTAGCCCATCCGCTGTTCTGTTATACAGACGACCCTTTGGCCGTCAGATGAAAAGGCGACGCGTTTGACAGCAGTCGGGAATTCCCAGCTGTACAAACATTTTCCTGAAGGACATTAGAACGACTGGGACACGAGCGATGGTCAAAGCGACGTACCGGACTGGACTTCCCAAAGTCTCAGGGTGTTGTCTGCTGCGCCAGAAATCATAAATGTCGATGTAGGGTCGACGTCCACCGTCCAGACGGAACCTAGAGAAACCGGATTAGGCGAAATAACCTGATACATCTGGACCTGCCATTATGACCCCCATATGTCCCGAGTCTCTCTCCATTGTGACTGAACCAGACGTTGATAACATTATCCTTAGAGCAAGAGAACAAGAGATCGCCGTCAGCGTTAAATTTTAGTTGCGTCAAGGACCGTTCATGGCCTGTAACAGGGTCAGAAGAGCGGTCAGTCAAAAGAAAAGGATATACCTTGTAGAAGGATCGGACGCTATAGGGAAATTAGAACAGGACCATGCGCAGGATGAGAATCTTACCATGGCAGTTTTTTTTCGAGGCTTATAGCGTCACGTGCTACCGAAGCCTTTTTGCCCATAGCGTCCTCAAACCTTTTTCAAAATGGTCGGGAAAATTGGCTACTAATTGCCTCGATGCTGTCTGACGTTTTTGAAGCCCAAGGAGGTCAAGGATATCAAGGAATTTATCAAAATCACGCAAAGAAAAGATGCTACTCGTGTGTACAATCGATCTTGGGATTTCAGATAAATCATCGGATTACAGAGGCTCGTATAAAGAAGACGCCCTCGAAAATCGCAGGCGGAAAGGTGCAGACCAAGTTCAAAGTTAGATGCTCGCGGTATCTTTACACCCTGTCCGTGGACGACCCAGAGAAGGCGGAGAAGCTGAGGCAGAGTCTACACCCTGGTGAGTAGACCATGCGCTTGAACCGGAATCATGCTGACCGACTGCTATAGGGCTCATCGTCGTCGAAGTGGGAAAGGCGAAGAAAAAGTAGATTGGCGGAATCATGATTGACCGACCATATCAAGGCGTTCACCCTTGCACTGTCATTCCACTGTGGATACAGTTCACTCAGATAGCACTGGCATTGTATATCGCTGCAGGCGATTCGACTAGAAAAAATTTTCATGTTGCCGTCACGTTGTCAGAACTGGCTTGCTTTCTTCTCTCATGTTCCTTTAATTCTTCTTTACCCTCTTTCCCTTTGACAAAATAAATCTCATATAAACCTATAATCAAGACACGAGAGAGATGGACGTAGAAAATGACTCGAAGCACCCGTTTCTGGAGGTAAAAGAGGACGAGGCGCAGAGGATGGCCAGAATTGGTGTGTCCTCAGCATTTCTTTCAGGTTTCGGCTGATGCCTTCTCCAGAAACCCTTCTGCAAGGCCTCTCCAACAGTAGCTGCCAACAGGCCCTGTTCGAGAAGACTGCAGGAGATCGTGTCCAGGCTGCGTTTGAGTCAGGGCACACAACGACGAATTTTGATTTGAGTAACAAAGGCATATTTGACTTTGGGAACAGGGTCACTTGGGCTGTTGAACCGCCGACTGAACGTACGTCCTACTTGCATCGCATCTCAACAGTATCCCTGAACTTGCTCCAGTTTTGTCTCGAATCCGTACATTTCTTCCACAGCTCGAGGTTGCCAATGCTGTCCTGGCGCAGCGTGACCCAAAGGAGCTGAATATCGAGTATCTTGGAGAGGGCCAGACCCAATACGTGGAAATGGTCAGTGTATCATTCGTCCAGTTATCCTCGACCTCACCTCGCTCGACGAGCAGGACCTCGGCCTAGGCGTCTTCGAGAGCAACCCATCACGCGATGTAGACATGTTGTCGTCCGACTCGTCTTCTTCCGACTCATCATTCGACTCGGACAGCGAAGATGAAATCATCATTAACACTTCACAGACCAAACGCCCTGTGAAACCTCTACCTCGGAGAACTTTACCCAAGATCATAGTTCTCGAGTCACCCGATACTCTGTAATTTTGCTGTAATGTCGCTATGTTATAACTAAATCTGTTCAATATCATATACATCCCTTTTCATCGCGTTCAGTTTCGAGTTAATGAACATCAACAGCCTAGTACAGCATTTAGATTGGACAATAGGATCTTATCTTGGGTTACGGCCGGTTCGAAAACTTCCATACTTTTACTGTTCGTGGCCCTCCTTTCGCCGTAGCTCTTGACAACTTTCCATCTCGCGCTCCCAGGCTATCTGGCGCACCAATATCTCTTCGATATAGGATTGTTGAGTCAAAAGTCTGCCTGGGATGCCAGACCAACCAAAGTCCGGAATCACTAAATAAGGCTGCTCGAATCATTTGGCGCGCTTGAAGAGATATGGCTGAGAATGTGTCACTGTGGGGCCTAGTTGAGGGCTAACAATGAGTTCAGCATTGCTTCCAGAAAGGAGACATACCTCGAGCGTCAAATTAAGCTCAAACGTGTTCATCCAGGATGTCGTTAAGGATATTATGAGTATCGCGAGTGATATCCAAGGCAGTATAGAGTATGTCGAAGAGAAGGGGTCCGGAAACAGCCTGCACACAAGCGATAGCACCTTTGAATCTCGCAGTGATTCATCACTTTCGTCGCCAACTCTGTCTTTGCCATTCCACCTGGACCCAGAATGCATATCCTGGCTCGTTTTTCGTCACCAGGGTCTTGTGTTAAAAGCAAAACAAGTTCCTCGACTTCGGGATCACACCCCAAAAATAATCTGATGTTGGTAGGAGTGTAGCCGCGAGCGTAACGAGGACTCGAGTTATAGGGCTTTACCAAGGGGCCGAGTTCCATGGTCAACAAAGGCAGAGCAAAACAGAAAGAAAGTTTACCGGAAGTATGAATGTGAATTGTTGTGGATAGTATTATAGGAAAAGGCGGGTCCATAGATTTCCTCTATAGTTTATCAGCTTCACATATCTGATTCTTGAACCATATGCACCGAAAGTATTGCCCGAGGACGCAATCTTGTGTGCCATGAGGAGACGGTGGAAGGAGGCTGACGTCTCATGATATCAGTCAACCATGAATGTCACTGGCTAAGAATATGGTTTTAGCGCGCGCGCTAGAGTTCCGATTAACGAGGTTCAAGTGGATGTGAAGACACCGCACCTTGCGGTAGCATCTTGAGAAAGGGGAAATCTGTGGAAGTAATTTCCGAGACAGTGATTCCCTTCTGAAGCATTTTGCGACCTAGCCCGCTGAGAGGCGAGCTGCTTGATATCCTGACATCGAAGAACAGTTGGAACCTGTCTCATTGACGATTCAACCCGAGCAGCAGTGAAAAAACACACAGCGAGAGCGTCGTGTTCGTCCTGAAGGTTGACAAAATACGAATTGTTCGTACAGCAAACAATTTTGACATTGTGGCCGGGTCCTGGTTCAAATATTCAGGATAAAATTCCAGAAAAGAGATAGAATTACCCGCTGGTTAACCGTATCTCCATGGCCACAGGTCCAAAGCTAGCAAGAGGTCAGTGATGGCTCAAGACGCGTCACATGCGAGTCAGGTGACACTGTCCACTGATCCTCGACGTCACTGAATCGACGTCCAAGAATTTATGAGAGGTTTCCATTCTTTCAGGACCGAGGATACCTACTAGGCTCACCAAATGCTGCTGGTCAAACTACCAGCATGGGGCTGATCTTGAGTCTTGATTCGCCTTCGTGTGTCCCACTGGAAAAAATGTGCGTCATTTTTTCACTTTTTTTCATCGAGTCTCTCTCTTCGATATTGAAGCAGACATTGAGATGAATCTCGTTACTCATGATTCGGTTTGTATAGACGTTTCTCTGTTGGCCACTCCCTGGAGATGAAAATCCCGACGCTGCCCATTTAGCTCAAGTCGCCAAGTTTGAAGTCACTTGCAAGTCACCGTTCGCGTTTTCGTCAGGACACAGTGGTTCCTCGAACTATATGTGCTCCATTGAAGCGTATGACGATATACCGACCTCACGTTAGACTTGCCTGTTCACATTCGTTCGCGACTTTCGTCCTCGTTTTCGAGATCTCTCTCAACCTCTTCATTTTCGACTCAACGCGGCCATTTCACAAAATACAATATTATACATCGATAACATCACCGTTTATAACGTCCCGATGAAAGAAGCTACCGTAGCACGTTCATATACAGTACTGGGACGGTTCCTGGCCCACAACCTGACAATTTGTGAATTCACTGTTGGGCTGATCCTCGAATTCCAGCTCTGGCGCTTTCTCTATTCGCCTTGCTTCATTCAAATTTCTTGTGAAAGTAGGCGAATCAATAAATGTTGTACGGAACAGACTAATATCAGGAATCAACCGTGATGAGCTTCTCGAGCACCTTGGTGCCATTGTCCAACTTCTCTCATTGTTGATTCTCTCCATCTCTTGCCGGATTCACTTACGAGATGCTGAGCTTCTAGGATCCAGTCCTGATGTTCTATCAGACGTCTTAGAATTGAAAGAGCTTCTACCAAAGCCCTATCTGAAGATAATACTACGGCCAGGGCTGGACGAGCTCAAGGCATCAGGTAGGCTTCAAATTCCTTGTCGACGCTTCATCCAGAATCTAAATGCATTCTGCAGCGTCAATCCTTAAGTATTCCACTGTAAACTGAAACGCCAAGTTCTTAGCCCTTGAACTGCTTGCAGTGCTCGTTGAACATCTGACACTGTCCGCGTCTAGTCACTATCCTTCCAGCCGTCTGTCTATTTGATGTCAGTCGCAGAAGAATGGAACCACAACTCTGGTATCCAATGGACGTCGACCCTTTCCATATCCGGCGACAGCTCTGCTTTTTTCTAAAGGATTGTCGCTCAGGCGACCAGCTCCATCTTTCTCTGCTACAACATGTCTGCTATACCAGGGCAGGAACAATCTGTAAGGCCTTTGGCTACTTGCTTACCCCTGCTGATGATGACCCTAGACGATGGCTTCTCAATCGGTAAGGGCTCGCATCTTTCTGCTAATATGCATTGAATGCCATTATTACAGACCCCCACCCTGCCAGTACGTGAAATCCATACCAGCTCTGCTGATACTGAATTTATGCAATAGTCTCAGCGCAAGGATATCGATGGACTGACGGTAACAGTTGAGAAGCTTAGATCCGGTATGTCCTGTTTTCATGTCAGTCTTTGCTTTACTCAATACTCGACGCAGAAACTGTCGAAGGCGATCTAGGAAGCTACAACATTTCCAAAAAAGGCCGGGATTTCGCAGTTTCTGTTTCCGACATCACCGCCAGTAAGTTGGCCCCTCGAACGCTCGTCGTCTTTGTGACTGAATAAATACGTGTCTTTTAGCGACTGTCAATGGTTCAGTCGGTTCTGGTAATCAGTTCCACACCGCCAAGGTACGAATAGTTGGCCTGTTTCGACGAAACCGACTGACATTACCGCTGCAAGCTCTTTACAGGTAAATCTGGGAAAAGGATGAGCATCGAGGAGTTTTGCAAGCAATACAATGTGAGCAACAAGGTTCAGAAAATGCTCGAGAACGAGGGATACGAGGGGTCGGTGTTCACTCTCTGTGATCTAACGAAAGAAGAGCTTGAAGACATCGGGTTTAATGGCGGCCAGATTAGGACTCTAGAGGTTGCTCTGAAAGAATGGTCATCGGAAGCCAGCAGATGATTGTATTCCACTCGTAGGATTTCTTACTGAGCATTGATTCTTCTGGATCCCGTTTGTGGTCAAGAGTCCCGCAAAGCCATCAGTACAATACAGATCTGTCATTGTATTACTTGCTGGTAGATGCGTAAATGTCAGGATACGTATGTTGCGGCTCTCGATCAGCTATAACTATAGCTAAAGAAATTGTAGTCGAGAGAGGTATGGCAAACTAGGGGAATGTGGGCTGAAGAGGTGTAAGATGGTTTGGGTAATGGAGACAGTAGATGAGATGTGGGCTAGAGATGTGGACCAAAGAGACTAATTAACAGACTATAAATATGATGTTGTTCGAAGCAAAAGAGAGTACAGATGGCGGAGAGATGAACGGTGGAGAAGAGAAAAGCCTGAGAAATCTACAGACCAAAGGTGGACTGGAGTGGGGCGGACTCATGAGCACCCAGAGAGGATTCAGAGTCCCTGAATCTGCACGATCAGAAACTGTTTCTCGTCTGTAAATTGTTCGTCTAGAAGTAATGTTAGAATCGGGTGATCAGAAATCGGAAGAAAGGAGCAAGGACAGCCAAGGAAGGACAGAGCAAAGCGGAAGGGATGAAGGACGACGAAAAAGATGGACTCACCCTCCTTGTCATTATGGAAGCCCTTCAAGAAGACGAGTAGTTTGTCCTTATTGCGTCTCAGAATCGCCTCAATCTGGGGAGGCTTTTTGGGATTGGCAACAAAGACCTAGGGGCTCAGGTTAGAGGCAGACCACGACGATGTTAGATCATTACGCACCTTGAAAACATGGAATGCCTCAAACTGTATATTCTTGCTCTTGTCTCTCAAAAGATTCATCATCATCTTCAGATTGGCCTCATTAGCAATGTACCGGGTCATGACATTGAAATTTGCCCGATCGAGAAGGATCTCCCCGAGCAGTTTGAGAGATTGACGCTTGGTGACGTAGTTGGTTGAGAGAATGAGGGTCGTGTAGGATGAGAAGAACTAATCCAGAGGTTAAAGAGGAATATCACAGAAACAGAAGAGCTTACCCTGTCATAATTCTTATCCAGATACTCTGCAACCATAGGTTTGTGCCTCGTCAACGTTTCTTTCAGATTCGCAAACGCATCACAGGAGATGCCGAATGTCGTCGTTTCGATGTAATGTGGATAACTGTAGAATCTGAAATCGCATTAGCCTGAGACGAGACCAGGGAGCGACGAAATGACAACGGGGCTTAACGACACCAAGGCAAAGCCACTCACTTGTCCGAATACAGCAAAATCTTGCTCAATTGCTCGTGCCTCAGCATCTCCTTCAGTATCATCCCGGTGTTCAGTGCAACGTCCTCATTGTCGTAACCGGCTAGCGTCGCGAAGACTAGGATTTCTGGGTCAGCTGGAGTTATTCAGCAGGCGAAAGGACTGACCTATCTCCGGTTTCGATGTCAAGTATTCGACGGTCGGCCATCGTGTGCCAATCTGTCTTCTGAGGAGATTGTTGAATATCTGAACCACATCTTTGCGGGCTTCAAATTCAAAACGAGATATGTTGAGGACTAGGTAGTGAAGCAGGTCCGTCGTGTAGGTTTCTTGAGCTAGTTGGGCGACCAGCTCCGGAAGAGGGTCTGCAAATGAGTCAAGGTTGGCAATCATCCCAATCAACAGAGAACGTGCCGCCGTCGCCATATAATATGCCCTTGACCTGCTGAAGGTTCTTCGAGATGTCTTCGTTTGCCTGTAAACAGATCAGTATTCGTATATCAGAGCAGCATCCATCGCCACTGCAAAGGAATCGCTTCAGGGATTGACGCACCTTCCGTCTGGTTTCACTCCCAGGTGCGCTGCTCTCTAATCTCGGAATTGCATCCCTGAGTCCTCTCACCAAGTCTGGAGGCGTCCGAGGTTTCGTTTTGAAAAAGTTCATGGCGGACGAACAACGGGAAAGTTGAGTTTACCGAGGCCCAGCGAGATTGATCTCCAAGGTTCAACGGTGGAGCAAGCGCCTGATCTATGTTGGATTTGATCCAGTCGACAAGGCCGGTTGGTTCGAGCGACGGGAAGAACGTCGAGCTGAGCAAGCAACGGAAGAGGAAGAGAAGGAGAAAACAAGCTCCAAGACCAATGTTGGTTTCTCAGCAAGCACAAAACCTCTGACGTCCATTTTCGGCGTTTCAGCTAATGGTGTCACCACTGAAATTCATTCAACTTCACTCCATAAATTCAAAGAAGGCTTTTTTGAAATAGGAATATTCAACACCATGTGGCGAGTAATAATGAGTCCCGAGGACCGACATAAATAATAATGAGCTCAATAATGGCGCCATAGTAACTGCTTGACAGCGACGCATTGCTACACTCCTATGTGCAACCAAAAAGCCAAGATGTTGCTTTGGCGAAGAGCGATGGAACGTCCACACGCGTCTCGTAGGCGCGAGCAACGAATATTCATTCGACGTGGGCGCCTAATCTTGATTATAGGTATTCTTCTCCAACTACAGCGTATCAGAAGGAGCATATAGTAGGCGCAGAATTAACGCACCTCGACCTCCAGCTCTCGCCTGACTCTATATTCCTCGTCTGCCTTGATTACGAGATGGTGGTCGTCGAGGTCCTCAAGGATGAAGGGGTGCTTTTCGTTGAGAGTGAGGAGAATTTGCTTCACGGCCGCATCGCTGTGGACGACATGAGATTCCGCATTCATACGCCGGTTTGGAGATACCAGGTCAACAGAACGCCTGGTAATCGTCAGACCAATGAAAAAGGCCAACTGCCAACGCACCTTTTATTGCTCGCATGATTCACAGGTCGGGTCAAACAAGACCACAGTTATCGTGCAAATATCAGTGTTATTGAGAGCTGAGAAAGCCAGCTCGGAAAAGCTCGAAATGAGACACGGTGGCCGACGGTGGCAGTGGAAAACAAGAGCCTCGGCGAAAACGGCCCGGAAACACTCTGCTCCTCATTACCACCACAGGCAGGCTGGTCCAGCGTCGTTCGTCCCATAGAATTCCAGCCAACCAATCTCCATTCCACTCCTGTCACCCTGACGACGCTCGCTCTCCGAAGATTCATCTCCAGGATGCCTCTACCTCAAATACCGAGCGCTTTGACGTGGGCGGTTTCCTTGGGTCCAGAATGTCGCTGATCGTTTGCCAGCAATCACACAGTTCGCCCAGTGGCCTTGTCTCCCCCAGGAAAAGGTTGCCTTGTTCTATAAATCTCTGACGAGGTCTCACTCTCGCAGCAAGCCTCAAATCCCCAATAGATTCGACGGCAAAACTCAGTATACTCGAGAAATGTAGGTCCGCACTGTCTTACATCTTGCTCTTTTACTGACTGAAGGTCTCAGCGAAACAGCTGGCTGCCCACTCTGCCGTCGATGCGCACATTACACCGAATGTCCGAATTGTTGGCATCGGATCTGGCTCAACCGTCCCGTACGTCGTAGAAAGAATCGTCCAGCAAGGAGAAGAAGCAAATCGGGAAAGGGTTTTTGTGCCTACTGGTATCCGAACCTGTTTCTCAGTGTCCGCGAACTAACCCTTGCAAGGATTCCAATCCAAGCAGCTCATCGTCACGTCCAATCTGAATCTCGGCGATGTCGACGAGTATCCCACCATCGATGTGACTATCGACGGAGCTGACGAGGTTGACGGTGCCCTCAATTGCATCAAGGGAGGAGGCGCGTGTCATTTGAGGGAAAAGGTCCGTTCCTTCGTCTTCATTATACCTCTAATCATTGAAGAATCTTCAGGTTCTGGCAGAAGCGGCCACGACCTTTATCCTGGTAGCCGACCATAGGAAGAATGTCGAGTTTTTAGGGACCAATGTCCGTCAATTCCTTTCGTTGATCCATATCTTACAGGACATTTCAGTTCAAACCAGGAGTCCCTATAGAAGTTGTACCTTTTGCATATGCCAAGGTTCTCCAGAACCTCCACCATATTCTAGGTTGTCCTAGAGCAGAGTTGAGAATGGCTGTTAAGAAAGGTTCGTTCTTCCTTCTCCCTCTGACGTCTGTGCTTTCTCTGAATTTGCTTCTCCAGCCGGTCCAGTCGTAACCGACAATGGCAACTTTATTATAGATGCCCCGTTCGATAAGGAGGCTATGGTGGATCCGTATCCAGTCTGTCACGTCTCAACCACAGATGGACATCTTTACTGATGAATTTTCTCCTTCCCCAGATCATGACGAAGATAAAAATGCTGACTGGTGTCGTCGAGGTCGGACTTTTCTGCCACATGGCACAGGCAGCGTATTTTGGGAATGAGGTTCGTTTAGCAATGTGGATATTTCCTTGGCTGATCCATCCGAACAGGACGGTTCAGTTACCCTGAAGTGGAATGATGGCCGATGTGAGGAGATACAGGCAAAGTAGTAGACCACTTATATCATAGAGGCGCCATGTAGAATGTAACATTGAATGAACTTGTGGAGGAATCAAATTTGAATTTCGCCGAATCAAGACAATAAGTAGTGTCGCATGTTATAATACATCTTTATACCCAAGAGAAATGCATCACTGCAAATCAGCAGGAAGAGCATTATAGGCCGGGCACAAGCGGTTCCATTCGGCGTCTGGGTGAACTTCTTTCCTGGTGTCTGCTGGGTCACTCATCATGACTGTCGCGAGACCAGCCTGGAAATGCCAGAAAATGTGGCCTGTTCAAGGGTTAGTGGTCCTTTCCAAACAATAATGGGATTCAACATACAATGGAAGAAGAATGGGCCTGGCTTGTCGGTCCTGAAACGGAGCTGCATTCCTGCTGCTCCAGCGCCTGCTACATCTCGCTTGATCGGGTCCACCGTGTTGACGACGTCGGTGGTGTTCGACTTGATCAACCAGAAGTTTTGACCGTGCATGTGAAGAGGGTGAGCATCATCGTCGTCGCTAAAACACAACAATATCAGTTCTGTATTCGAGAGATGAATCAGGGTAGACTGACTTTTCAGGGAAAGTAAGCTGAATCGTCTTGTTGAAGGGTAAGATGAATGTGTTCTCCGTAATGTTGAAGTCAGCAGGGGTTGAAGCGCCTGCGAGAACCTTGTTGAGGGTCGGGACCTTAGGTGCAACGTAAGAAACATTGTTGACATTCCAGATGGCCTTTCCGGTGGTCTGCATAACATTTGAATCTAGACAAAATAATTGCATTGACGGAAACGTACGACGACGAGGTTGAGGGTGATTTCCAGATCGGCGTCTGGGGCCTAGTTGATTATTGGTGAGTGTCGAATTTCATTCAGTTTTGGGAGAGTCTTACAGCTTCAGGGACAAGAGGCCGGAGATCGGCTTCAACGAGAGCGTCGGGGAAGGGACCAATTTCCATAGGGCCAGTTGGGTCAACAGCGGGTGCCCCTTCGTATCGAAGGATCGCACGCGAGAGCGAAGAATTCTCTGTGAAAACAGTCAATAAACCACCGACATTCGTATTTGATGTATCGTACGGTTGAGATTATTGGCGGCATTTCCACCGACCTAAATTCAGTTAGAAAATAAGGGATTCCAGAGAAAATTCAACTCACGAATGGCGTGTTGATCCAGTAGTTGTCAACTGCTTGGTTGGCAGTGAGCTAAGGCCATTTCAGCTTTGGTATTGGGCCCGTGAAGAAGGAATACACACAACAACAGAGTAACGTTGTCCAGCCAGGAGATCGAGGGAGTTGACGGTGTGACTGACGAGCGGTTGTCCGTCCGCCTCGATGATCTGTATGATTCAAAATCAGGTTCCATCTCAGATGTGATGTAGAATTCCATACTGTCAAGGAGTGTCCCTCGACGTTGAAAGTGACAACATTACGTGCAGACTGGTTGATCAGACGGAGACGATATCTGTAGAATGTTAATGAAGAGCACAGAAAGTCAGGCAAGGGCTCGCTACCTCTTTCCTGGAGTGACGTTGACGACGGGCCAAGGGAGCGCTGGGCCACCGTTGAAGCGGGCCACACCATTGAAAGTGCTCGAGTCAGAGACCCTTGAAAGACAGTTCACTGACACTTTCAGATCGGATTCAAAGAAAAACATACGGAATGATTCCAGTAGCCTCGTACTGTGGATCGAGTTAGCATAGCGAACAAGCCGAGCGAGAGGTTGAACTTGCCGTGGGCAACATAGCCAAAGTCGTGTTGTGCCACCAATCACCCATTTGGAGAATCTGAAGCAGACATATTAGTCCATAGTCTGGTTTCCGAAACACTTGAACTCACTGTGGACTCATCGTCGACATCGTAAAGAGGAAGAAGAGGATCCTCGGGGTCTATGAAGATAGATTAGACATCGCTCACAGAGGGTGACCGAAAATATTCACCATATACGATCAGAGCTCCTCGGAATCCCTGGATAAACCGTTAAAAAATGTTTTGGGACCCGTCGAACTGTCTCACATCGAGGTATTGAAGACTCAATTGACTGAAATTTGACGTCAGTCTTGCTTTCTCTTGACAGAGCTAAACGACAAACCTGTGGTACCAGAAAGTACCAGCCTGCTCAATGGGCGGAATATCGAAAAGATAGCTAGCACCGGGAGCGATAGGGCACGCCGTAACGAAGGGGCTGTTTTCTTCATAAAGCTCTGCTGTGCTAAAGAAAATCCCGTCGAGATCCAAAGAAGTGCTGCGTCGCATAGTCGGATCATGCTATAGAAATAACGTTTCAAAAGGTGCTCAAGTCTTTGTTGTTAGTTAAACATACCAGCTGGTTGTTCAAAGTGATGGCCAATGCGTCGCCTTTGTTGATCAAGATCGGAGGGCCGGGATATCTTTAATTATAGAGTCAGGACTTTGGAAAGCCAAGCTGTCGCTGTACTTACTTTCCGTCAACAGTGATAGTGCCTGAAGAACTTCTTAATCGATGTCATAATATGAACTTGAGAGAGCACTTACTTCTGGTGAAACCATCTGGAGCGAGATTGGTGTTGACAACATTCATGGTAACATGTTTAGTTGCCCTGGGCACCAGAGCAGCACCAAAGGCAGGCTCGAGGAGAGCGAGAACTGCAGCAACAGAGAGAGCGATGGAGTGCATTTTTGCAGTGAAAAATCTTCAACCTCCTGCCAGGAATTTTATACTCGTCTGTACCCTCCTGAATCCCATGTTTCGGAAGCGAATGAAGCGCCATCGCGATGTATTAACCAGCCATGTACGAGGCGTTTGTGCGATCAAAAACCACAGCGCGACCGAGAGAGGCGGTTGTGGAAAACCTGTGACGCAGTATTTCAATAAGAAATCGAGTGGATTGGATAGAAAATGAGCGGCATTAGGTACTCAATAATTCTTTACTCCAAGACGTGGTAGAAACTCGTCAGATGTGGTCGAGCAAGCCGAATGGTGAGGTATATTAATATTCGCCAGTCGCATCGATACAGATATAGGCCAATCGTGACACAAGGATTGCTCCAACGACTGAGTCGACCTGTAGAACCATGAGATTTGGTGCTGGATGGAGGGGGTAAATTACACTGGACGGCGGGGAGGTCTAAGCTGATGTTGCGACAGCGATCTAGGTTGTTTGGACAGCAGGAGGAATGCCCAGACAATGCCCAGTATAATTCGGACGATACCGCCGCTGGTTCCAGGCGGTCAACTTGGCAAACACCTGATTGCCAACGAAGGTGTATCACTTAGTAATGACAACAAAAAAAGCACTCACGATAAACCTTCTTCCGGGTTCTCTCATTAGCTGGCATCTGACTGGCTAGCTCAGATCATGAGTTGCATCGCAAACAGACTTTTGTGCTATTTTTAAAGAGAATAAGGATGCGAGATACTTTTTCTGGAAGTATGTCGTCAAAGGTTTTTACCATCTCTGTGAGAGCCCGCGGCCATGACGCCACATGTGACCAAGGCGAGGTAACGAACGGATGTCGACGGGCAGACAATGGCACAGGTATTCCGAACGAATGGAATTTTCTTCTTCAAGTGGATTTGTTAGCTCTATACAATTTGTCTTTCACCGCCCGTCGAGCTACCCGGTACGCGATTGACTCGCAGACACTGGATTTCCCCAACAAAAATTGTCGTCGTCGATCATCTCGGCCTATATAGTTCGAATTAATCAAGAATGTGCATCGGTCGGGAAAAAATGTGCGTACAACGTCATCCACAACTTTTTTGTTCGCCTTCTGGTTAGGACACAGTGTAGCAGCTGATTTGGCGAACGATTGAATTTTGGTAGCTGCAAGCCGAGAGAAGAGGCTTTCTGGAACAACCTGAGCGAGGTCAAGCATCAGACAAAAAATGAAAAATAATGTCACAAACCTTTTTCGGCGTCGAGGCTTTGGGGTCTTTGGTCGACTGCATAGTAGTCAGAAACGTTAAGAGCTGGATATTGTGGGGATGAAGTCCGGCAAAGGCGTTGGGACCCACGGACCCGCCAATTTTGTAGGATCCTACTCTTCTTTCGGCAGGAAAAGAGTAATAGCGGCTTGGACTATCAGACTTTGCATCCCGTGTTAGAAATCTTCCATATAGGCCCGCGAGGAATCAAACCAATGACAACAATCGACTTTTTGGAACCGCCCATTTTGAGCTTCGGACGAGCCATGAGCACTGAGTTATCGTCAATTGAAATTCTCGTCAACCAAATTCTTGCACTTTTGAGGTCTGAGTTTGCTAGAGTAATAAGTATTCGACGTTCGTCAAGTTGGTGGATGTCCAAGTTCGGATTAAGCTTAAGCGCCTGCACTGCCACTAGTCGCACGTGATGGTCACTGGGCCCGGCGGGCCCGACGGTCAAGCGAGGTGAGATGACGAAGAGCACGTCAGAGACTGTATAAATCGAGTATAGTCGAGTAATTATACGACTGCTGAGCCTTTTTTGATCGATTGCCTTTGTATGGAGCAGATTCCAAGCAGACTCGGACCGATTCCTGGATACAATGGCTGGCTTTCCCGAGATCGACTCAAGATACCCGTTGAACAGGTTCTTCCATTATAGGCCTGGAAGATAAGCGATCGTTGAAACAGGATCAGAGATATTCAACGTTGAATGGCTTGCATTGTTTCAGGTCCCGCGATTTGGACCCGAGTGGCGCACTGTGGCGCATATCTTAGGCTCCTCGCAGACACGTCCGAGAAACTTGCGAATATATTGGCTGAATTTCTAAAGTTCAAACAGCGGAATTTCCAACTTTCGTACCGATTCTCCCGTCTTTAATCGCGTGTTGATGTTCCACGTGTAATGCTATAATCCCAGGATATTCAGGGCTCCACTCGGATACCTCGGTTTCATATGTCTTCTAAACGACACGTTCTCCGACTCTTCCGTCCAGTAAGGTACAGCGCTACACGCACAAGTAAGGTTCAAACTCCGGATCTCCAGCAATCAGCCATTTCACAGCTTTCCAATCGATGAATACTAAAAAGGAATTGATGGACACAAAGTCACTTTTCTCCTGTGAATGGTCGCCAAGCCCATGGCCTTATCCAGTCTATCATGTCTATCAACCAGTGAAAATCACTCGAAATCTCACGCCACAGTCCTCTCACGACCTCGATCTCCAATCTTATTGATGCCGATTCGACACTCGGCTCACTCTATATTTAACGGATATTTCCGGAAGCGATTCTCTTCTAATTGTATCCGGTGCACTCCCGGTTTACTGTTCTACAAACTGCCGGTTTACTGCTCTACAGAACTTCCTTTACTACGCGCGCGCAGCTGGGCGCCATACCGATAGAAAATGAACGGTGCGGGACACCCAATCACCAGGCAAATCAACGCCAAAAGAGAGTTTCCCCAGCCTATCATATCAGATTGAGAATTGATAGGCAAAGAAGTACACACCATCTCCCAGTTCAGAATACATGTCATCTGCGAACAATGGGAATCCGAAGCCAGCGAATGCTCTAAAGGACGATACTCCAGCTATGGCGCTGGCAGCATGAATGGAGTAGCTGTCAACCTGGTACGAGGTCATAAGAACAAGATCAGGGAAACAATGGTAAAGACTCACCAGGTACGTCTGGATGCAAGTCCAGTTGGCACCTTGAAAGTTCAGGTTGAAATATTCTTCAATGATCAGAGTGTGAGATGCTGACCTATTCCTATCGAATAAATGAAGACGCCGAGATCTGAGACTCGTAAGTACTGAAAAGCCATTTAAAGAATTCAGCGACTCTTACCTGGTACAAGCCAAAATGCATGCGCTTGGGCAGACCATCCGTAAATTAACAGGCCTATAGGTAGCGTAGTCGCAGAAACCATGAGAAGGGGTAGCCTGCGGAAAGTGTGATCATGAAAACCGTGAAAGCGCCAAGCTTCAAGGGAAACAAACCTCATCTCGGGGGTCCCTATGCCGCCATTCTTCTTCTTCAGAAGCAAATATACACGAGTTAGTACTCGCGCTCCCACCTGGCCCCCGACTGCGTAATGGGTTCAATAATGATGTGCAACACCGCAGCCAATATTCTCACCAGTGGAGCCCAAAGCAATCGCCAGATAATGGACACCGGCTATGCCTGTGCCCTCGTTATATTGGATTGTGAACACTTTCACAAAGGCTAGGAGCCAGTAAATAAGAATGGGAAAAATAAGAGATGCATATCACTTACTAGTCAAGCTCAAGTAGAGAACACCATAAAGAACAGCCATGTACAAAGCAAAGACTTGCACGATGGGCTCTGTGCTGAGGAATAAAAGAGGCTTGACCATTCCACGTCCCATGACGTTCGTCCAAGAGCGAGTCGAGTCCTCGAAGATTGAACGGACGTTTGGATTTCCTGTCGATTTACGAATAGACCGAGCCTTACGCTTCAACAGCTCTGGAGCGTAGGTTTCGCGTAAAAGGATCTGTCGAAGGATTAAGGTTATGAAGTACCGAGTATGGGAAAAACATACAAATCCTGCAATTTGCAGTATAGTGTCCGCAATACTGACACTCCAAAAGACCCAGTGCCAATGACTTTTTTGTGCGATCCATCCACCGACCAAAGGTCCCGTTGACGGTCCCACCTAGATCCGTTCAAGTTGAAAGTTTGAAGAAAAACTATGACCTACGAGGGGAGCTATGGAATACAATGCCATGGCCATTCCACGTTCGCTTGGGGACCACATATCGCCGACAATCGCCCCGCCTATAGACTGTGGCGCAGCACCTCCGAAACCAGCAAGGAATCGGAAAACTAGCAACTGAGTCGGAGTCTTTGAGAAGGAACAGAGGGTGTTGAAAACTTGACGAGACAAATCAGGACTAAAAAATCAGGGCATGGGAGTTTCGTACTGAGAAACCAGATGTTGGACACTTGTAATACCAGTAAACGTCCACAGAGCTCCGAAGCTGGACCCCAGAACAATGGCTGTTCAAAGCCGTGAGAAGTGTACCTCAAATCAAAGGACTCCACTCACACCGACAGCATATGCTAAAACAAAGATAGATAGCGTCATGTTTTCGAGGATGGAGCCCGGCTGGAGCTTCAAATCCGCGGAAATAGCAGACAGAGAGGGAGACGATATCGAAGACGCGACGGGACTGGTAGCGAAGAAGAGACTCAGCCATTAATTGTTGGACGAATGAAAGAACAAACCTTATGAAAGTGAAGAAGCTCACGACGACAGTCACTGTCCATCTGCGGCGATTCGACCAGTTGCGGGGATTTTGCCTATCGTCAGGTCCATCCCAAGAGACTAGAAGTTTCGAGTCGTGCGAAGGATTTAGAGGAATTGTGGTCGTAGAGGATGTATGAACTTCGGTGTTAAGAGACTCAACATCGCGAACAGTGCTGTTTGGGATAGACGATGGTACTGCTAGGTATCAGCAAAGGTTTAATTCAGTGAGATAGCGGCCTTACCAGGAGGTTTATTCCGAACCGATGAAGTAAGAGAGTCAAAGTGGGACATTATTACAGCGGTAGGAAGGGGTCCGACTTGAATTTCGAGAACTTGTAGTCGAGCAAGGATTCTCTAATGGGAAAATGAACATTTGACATTCCAGGCTGCACAGTTTCATCCCACAAGAGCCAGCAATGCTTGGCGCAGAAAAGAAACCTGCGGAGTTAACCAGGGTGATTAGCAACAGTTCGAGGGTCTAAATCCAATAAAGGTGAGGGATTCCACACGGACGCGTCGAGGAGCCATGTCGTCAGGTTTCCAAAATAACACAAACCACGAACACGCCCTAAATGTAGCGAACTGAAAATCTGCGTGATATTCCACGAGCAGGTCCACGAAGATTACACCGAACAATCGCCGGCAGTTGTTGAAACCTTTTTCCGTTGAGAACTTCCAAATCCGGACATTTATTCACACGACCCCTGTTCCGCTCCTTTGTGCAGAAGAACGAAACCTTCTACACGCCACTTCATGACGCGAAGGCTAATCTTCCATGGCAAAGGAACTCCTTCTATCAGTCAGGTCACAATGGCAGATTGGACAGTTTTGCCTCTATCGTTCACTCGTGACAAATCTTGACCTTGGCTATTGGTTTTATCTCCACCAGGTGCTGCGCCTCTCACAATCGAACCTGGGAGTTGCCGTTGGCTGGACGATACGAAAACAGCATTTAAAGCGCTCGAAGTCCTTCTTTTGAAGCCCATTATTCCAATTCTCAAAATAACCACCACTCAACATGCCTATGGTGTAAGCCTTCCTTCAATTGATACTCGGTAACTTCACCTTCTGACGATTCGACACAACTGTAGACCGGATCCTGCCACCAAATATGTTCCCTATCGCGAGGTCCCGTTTCCATCATCCTATGTCCGGCAGTGGCCAAGCAAGCGAACTACATCAGCACCACGTTGGCTCTCCACTGACCTGCGGGATGGAAACCAAGCCCTTGTAAATCCCATGAGCAATCCTACCAAATTGGAACTCTTCAAGTAAGATGATTCCTCAGTTTTGGGTCCTTTGAAATCCAACCTGCTTTTCAGGGTACTCTTGCAGATCGGTTTCAAAGAAATCGAAGTCGCTTATGTGGGTTCTTCTCTATCTCACCTTTTCTGGTTCTGATGAGTCGTCTTAGCCATCTGCCTCTGAACTCGAGTATCAATTCGTCCGTTCGCTCATCGAGAACAAAGAAGTCCCCGAGGGTGTCGCCCTGCAGGTAAGGGCTTTCCCTCGTGGTGTTCCAAGACTGATTTTTTCTAGGTGATTACTCCAGCCCGTCCCGACTTGATTCAAAAGTCGATCGCGTCTTTGGCGGGTGCAAAACATGCGATCGTTCATCTTTACAATGCCGTCTCGCCAGTATTTCGCGAAGTAGTATTCCGAAACACCAAGGACCAAACTATAGAACTTACAGTGAATGCCGTCCGTTTGGTTAAAGAACTTGCCGGGGCAGAAACCGCTCGATCGGGTTCGTCTTCTTCATTTACAGAGAAGTATTCTGCTAACTGGAACCGTTTTTCATTCCTTTAGGGACTAAATTTACCCTTAATTATTGTTTGGAGACTTTCTCTCAGACCGAACCCGAGTTTTCGGTTGAGCTTGGAAATCGTGTTCTCGAAGCCTGGGGAAATGCTACCCCCGACGACAAAATCATCTTCAATCTCGCTGCGACTGTCGAGTGTGCGCCGAGCAACCATTACGCCGACCAGGTCAGCCTTATTTATCGAATTCGGCTTCAGTTGGCTTATCAATCACTAGGTCGAGTACTTTAGTACCCATATCAACCAAAGAGAAAGCGTGCTGCTCAGTCTTCATCCACATAATGATAGAGGTACGTTTGATACTTTTGATATCTTGGCAATGTCTCATTCGTCGTTACAGGTACCGCTGTCGGCGCCACAGAACTTGGTCTTCTCGCCGGAGGCGACCGGGTTGAAGGTCAGTTGATTCATTTATCATGCCTTATCTATGCTGACCATTTCCGAAGGCTGTCTTCTAGGCAATGGGGAGAGAACCGGCAATGTCGATCTCATTACTCTTGCCCTCAATCTTTACTCCCAAGGCATCGCTCCCAAACTCGATTTCTCGAACCTTGCCGAGATTGTCGCTGTCGTATGTCGCGTCAACGAGATGGCTGTCCCTACCAGATATCCCTACGCTGGTAGCCTTGTGTTCTCCGCCTTTGCTGGCACTCACCAGGATGCCATCAAGAAAGGCCTGGACGCCCAAGAGAAGCGCTGGCTCTCTGTCGAGCGTACTGGCCAAGGCATCAAGTCCTGGGCCATGCCTTATATCCCTCTCGATCCCAAGGATCTGGGCTATGGCTATGACAACCTGATCCGAGTCAGCAGTCAGAGCGGCAAGGCTGGCACTGCTCATGTCATCAAGCAGAGCTTGCAGCTCGACATGCCTCGCAGGATGCAGGTTTCCTTCTACGGCCTTGTCCAGAAATTGGCAGAGACGTCGGGCAAGGAGATGACAGTTTCAATGATCACCAACGCCTTCAAGAAGACCTACATCATCAGTTCCAAGCCTGTCGGTCGTCTTCATCTCGAGTCGTATCGTCTTTTCCCTTCGACTCCAGGTCCACATTCCTCTCCGATTTCTGATTACTCCGACGACATGATGTCCTTCACTGGCGAACAGGCCGAGCTCACTCCATTGCGCTTCGAAGGCCGATTGAGTGTCGATGGCACTGTTCGTATCATTCAAGGCGACGGTGCTACTCCAGTTCTGGCCATGATCGATGCTGTTCACTCTGGTCTTGCCGTCGACGTCGTCGCCGGAGAATTCTCAGCCCATGCGGTTGGAACCAATGCTTGCAGCTACCTCGAAATGCATCTTTCCAGCGAGACTCCTTCCAAATCTGGTGTTGGAAGCGTTTGGGGTGTCGGAATTTCTTCTGACGTTGCGACCTCCAAGTGCCGCGCTGTTATCAGCGCTATCAATACTTTGGTTGGGGATCGGGAAATTCCTCCTCCTAGGAAGGTTTTCCAGCGTCCAGCGGCCTTGAACTTGCGCTCCGAAAGCTGGCTCAAAGATGTCAAGTTGCGAGCTGGGCATCAACCTGTTACCCCCAAAGAAACCGAGGTTCGTAGACTGGAAACATCCATGTAATTCTACCTTGTATTTTTCTTCCACTTTTCAACTGTATTTAATCAAGATTGTCAGCAATTATAGCCAGTAGGATGATTTTTGTACTTACCTTGAGCAGCAGACGTTTTTCTTTCGATTACGATTACTTTGTCTACATAAGTAGCCCGAATAATGTAGTAACTTTTCACTCTAGCGCATCGTCGCGAAATCGCTGTATCTGGATGGGACTAGATTGATGTCTTATCGTGTCGCGCAAGGAGATGAACTAGTATTTTCCAAAGGAAAAAGTCAAATTGTACTTTTCTATCTAGCGCAAGTATCCGAGACGGTGAAGCAAGCGGTGAAGCGGCTCTATTCGATGAGACTGTAGCACCAAAGTCAGAATGGCACATCAAAGACGCAAAATCAACACCTACATAGGCTCCTTCTCAAGTTTGACGTGAATCGAAGCATGGTTTTTGACGCCATTGATACGATGATATGCGTTGAGGTTTTTGTGCATCGTGATTTGGAATACCGAGAAGCTGCCCTGCCTGAGTGTCGCTGTAAGCCTGTGTTCCAGAGCTTATACCGCAAAACTCGCCTGCTGATGATAACACTCCATGCCAAAAAGAAGACCCAGATCCTGTACCATTCTTCGCCATACTTTTCGAGAATCTGGAAAAAGTATTAGTATCCGAATTGGACTAGCAGGAATAATGATCACCTTCTCCTTGTTGGAGACCCAATTCTTGTACCATCTGTAAAGCGTAGCCGAGTAGTGGACACCCAAGACGTCGATATTCTTGACCTCGAATCCAGCAGCTTGGAGCTAACGATATAATGAGCGCTGCGATATGGGGAACCGAGCCGAGAAACTTACCTGGTTCACAACCCAACCAAGCGAGCAGGACGCATCAGCACCAGGGAAGATATATTTGTTCATGAAGAGACCCCAGATAAGGTCCTCAAACTGCCAGCATTGCCTGATTCCAGCGACTTGGAGAACAAAGATACCGTCGTCGGTGAGGAGGTTGGACACTTGAGCCAGGAAAGCGGGATACCGACGAATACCGACGTGCTGCGGAAAAGATAAGCTCAACGAAGAAAGGATAAAGCCTTTACGCACTTCAGCCATCTCCAAAGAAACAATCTTGTCGTAGCTGCCTGCGACCGGTGGAATTTCACGGAAATCACAGCAGAGAATTCGGGCCTTGTCTGCAGAGATACCGTTTTTGGCGATGCGCTCTGTACCAAACTTGGCCTGGTTTTTTCCGAGGGTTACACCAGTAGCGTCACAGTCAAAATTCTTCGCAGCATAAGCTGTCAAAGTTCCCCAGCCACATCCGATATCGAGAAGACGGTCAGTAGGTTGAAGGTCGAGCTTGTTGCAAATGACGGAGAGTTTGTTGTCCTGGAGGGTCTCGAGGGATTCCTCGATATCTGGGTTCAGAATGACGCCAGAGGTGTAAATCATGCGTGGTCCAAGGAACCTGATTTTTCAAGAATTTGAGTAAAAGTGGGAAAATGAAATAAATGCCACCTACCATTCGTAAAAGTCGTCACCACGGTCGTAGTGTTCTCTGACCTGCGTCTCGTCCTGGTCACGAGAGTGCGATATCACGTCGGGAATGAGGACAGTGAACACGTATTTGAATAGCTCCATAGTCATGTTGAATTTGGCCCAATCATGTCGTTGTTCCATTATTTCCAAGACGTCACCTGAATACAATAAGAATAGACAGCGAAAGAGTGCCAGTAAAAACGAACCATTAAAGTCAATCTTGCCCTTGAAATACGCATCGTGGAACTCTTGCATCGGAATCTTTTGGCCAGAGTATGCTTTCTTGAGCTCAGCATCCTTGATAGTGATATAGGTGTCGATGGGTTTGCCAGGTAACACGACTCGCTCGTCTTTGCGTCCACCGTAATGGCTCATGAGCGTCCAGTAGCCAACAGTGACAGGCAAGCCGGTCAAAAGAAGCATGAAGATGTAGGTCTTGAAACCACCACGGGATACAATAGGCAGCAAAGATTTAACGATGTAAGGGACCGTCAGCACCAGTGCTGCCAGGTGCAGGTTCGAGAAAGAACCGCTACCTTCGGCCAGACCGACAAGCGCTGCAAGCAGTGAATAATGGTTCGAGAGGAAAGAAATACATATTTACGGGCATTTTTTATTGCGGGAGCGTTGGTGGGCTTCACCGTCGAAGACATGACGGTGCTGTGAAGGAAGCGCGGTGTTTGAAAATAATAAAAATGGCCCAACAACTGATTGGCTTTGTTATTCTTGGAAGGACTTGACACATCGTCGACGTGTCAGCCCGTCAGCCGATTTCGCTTAATTTTGCAAGTTTCATCGATCATCCAAGATCATCCGTGGCCAAGTGATATGTGTAGGTTCGAATTCCAAAAGGTTCGATGCTTCAGGCAGAAAAATTCGTTGGGACGGGCATGCAGCCCGATCTCCGGGCAAGCAGTTCGACCTAACACCCGACCTCTTTGGCGGATCAAACGTTCGCTACTACCACAACCGTGGCCAAAAATCCAGAACTTCGAGGTAGGTTCGAGTACCATTCGTTTCAAGGACAGTTTTAACGCCAGAATATTCTAGACAACAGCTTAGCTCGCCCTTTGAGCTTCTCCAAGAAGTCGTTGATTATCATCAAGATGATGCAGACACCCTACGCTCCTTATGTCTGGTCTCCAAAACCTGGCGAGAAGCAGCTGTGATCCGTCTTTTCTCTAGGATCCAGCTCTCCGACGAAGACGATTTCGAGACCTGGGTGGAGACCGTCCGGAGGACCCAGGACTTGCCACTAGACAATTGGTAGCGTCACTCGTTATTACATCGGGATCGACGGAGTATGCCCAGTGTAACGAGAGCATTCCGAGAGGAGCGAACGGCAGATTAGATTAGATCAACTAGATACAACAGGTTGTAGTAGGATCACATGATCATCATCTCATTCCACCCAGCTCGACGGTGAGAGTCACCAACAGGCGACTCCACCAGCCAATGTCTCGTCTTTTCTCTCTCATTCCGTCTATTCGAGTGACTAAGTACGCTACGGTTTCTACTCCCAAACAACGACATTTCCATTTCCCTCATTTCCTTCACCCCCGCTCTCACCCAATATCTCGCCAAGTCTACAAGTATCTCTAGCAAATGTACACCTTTCGGCCTTGGCACGGACGACGGTCGTGGTCGAGAAGAACTTTGTCAGGTCACGGGAACATTTTGCTCTCTACCCGTACCACGACCAAATCTTCTTTTCAAGTCTGTTTTTCCTGCGCTGAAATGCTGCATTGTCTCCTAGCCCCGGGGTACGCTGTTCACGAAATACCTGTTCGGCTGGCACATCTGATTTTTGGCTAGCATTATTTTTTGGCAAATGGATCAAGACCCATAATAGAACCGACTAAGGTTATCCCGAGGCAAGACCGAAGGTGAAGGCAGACGATGCCTGCACTCTCACCATATGGTACCGTCGGACATTAGAGCGACCTCGATGGACTATGGCTACGCCTGGCCTTCGCGCGCGTCCTACAATCACTGCCGCCTCTGACCAAACCATCGGCTCGTCGATGAGAGTCTCATCGCCGTGTCGACGTCGTTTTGATTTAGCAAAGATACCGCGCAGCAGCTGGGGCGACCAAGTATGCGAGCTCTTCTCCTCGCCGTCGTTTCAGTGACTGGGTCAACTCGACGTTTGCCCTTCTACATCGGCCCTTGGGCTTTTTCGATAGCTGCTGTGCCTCTATAGCCTGCAGCTCGACCTCATTGTTCGACGTACGATTCTTCGACGCTTCTCCGCATAAACGGCTCATATGAAGGTTTTCGAATTCAGGCGCGACGGTCAAAAAGGGAGGACAGTGACAGCAGGGAGCGTTGGAATGTGATCGTGAAGCAGACTGTGAAGAGTAACCACGGGTTGGAAGAGAGGATGGAGCGAGGAACTGCGCAGCCAAGGCAGAGACATCCGCAAACGAGAAGCTGTTCGGTCCTCAAAGTGCTACAGTATTCTGAGAGGAATAGCATTTGGGTCAGCCGAATTGCTTCACACCATCCAGGACATTCTCGTGGAGCTGGGCAGGTCTTACGATCTGTTGCACGGTTCTCTCATGTTGCCCTTTTTATCACTATGAGGGCATCCGCGACACCTTGCAAAGAGTTGATTTCGAGCTATTCCGTCGCTGGGACGGCACTCCTGGACTGCAGTCGGATCCACAGAATAGCGTCTTTGTTTCTATTTGCTTGTTGTTGGGGAGTTCACGCCATGCTTCCTTCCGGTACAGCACCCCTTCGACGATGACGGGCCCTGGTCCTAGGCGTCGCACATCGGTCAGGCATTTACCTAGTTTTACCGGTCATCCGATCCTACTGTATCTTTTGGACAATTCACGGCGCTCACTCAATGATCGATGCAGCTGCACCATAATTCTGTTAATCCATCTGTCTATCTATCTATCTGGGCAACCATCTTTCCCGGATGACATGAAGCTCGCTCTAAACCTACAGTGCATCCTTCTCGAAACGACAGACTCTAGGCCTGAAATTTTCGACCCTGGCTTCGCACCAGTATCGAGCCAGACCGTGCATGGAGGTCTCATCAAGCTCGCAAACGAGATTCCCAACCTATCGTTGTCTCTGCTGATTCGACAAAGCAGAGAAATGGGCTGTATTGGCCGTTTTACATGTATTCCAGAACGACTTTGATTCATTCAGCAGATCACACGCGAAACGGTACTCTATTTATTTTCATTCGGTATCTACCTAAGATACCTTGAATGTTTCGTATATCGAGCCTCCAAGTCGTTTATATCACATTTCGCTCGACCGTCCACGAGAAAGCTAGTTCTGATTTCCAGTACTTGAAAGCCAGATAATCCATCGACTGTTCGAAATATCAATTACATAATTGCAGTAGCTACATAGCGACACCCGATACACCGTAATGATCGCCGTAAATATTGCAAGCTTGTTATCTCGTCACGCTTGGTCACGCTCCCTCCGAGCGTAAACCAGCGTAAACCATGGCCGAAGAAACTGCTGCTGCGCCTGCCCCGAGCCGGCCTACTACCAATCGTCTACCCTCATTGAATCAGCTTGCTGCACGTATCAACGTGAGTGCTACAGCCAAAGAGACAACCAGGCAAGTCGAATCGCTCAAAATCGTTGGCGTTTACAAATAATGGCCACAGTGCACCTCGTCCCCGTCTCGCAGCCTTTGCACTACGAACTTCCACAAATGGTAAACAAACATCTATTCAATCTCGATAAATCTAACGCCTTGCACAGCCGGTTCTACCAATGGCAGCACGACGTCGTTGGCCTCGACGAACGATTCGACTGCGGTCAACCCACCTGCTACGAGAAGCGCCAGTCCAGATTCGACTGCGTCTTCTGGTGCAGCGGCTGGCAGCGATGGACTGACCTCTGAAAAGCTCGAGCAATTGGAAAAGGAAACCGAGCCAGAGCCCAAACCTCGTGCTACAAAAGTGGGATACAAAAATATCCCATCCTTGGACGCCATCACCGCTCGTCTCGCCAAATCCCGTATGTCTATCGACGGGACCGATCAGGTACGAAAACGAATGAAAAAGTGAAATTCTAGTGGATCTAAATCATTTTTGCAGGCCCGTGCATTGTCTATCGACGGCAGTCTTCAGCCACCTGCGCCAGAAATGATAGATAATCCCAAGACGCCTGGAATTCCTATGGTCGCGCCCGAACATCCTCTCCAATACGACTGGACGCTTTATCATGACACGAAATCTGCCAAACCAGGACCTTTTACGCCATTGACGCCTTCGCCTTCTGAATCTATCGACTATGAAGCAGGTCTTACCGTTGTAGGATCCTTCGCCACCGTCGAGTCCTTCTGCCGCTACTTCAACTGGCTCAAACCGCCGTCCCAACTGGAAAAGAACTCCAACTATCATTTGTTCAAGAGCGGAATCAAGCCGATGTGGGAGGACCCAGCGAATGAGAATGGGGGAAAATGGGTGCTGACTATGAAGAATAATCCGGTTTTGCTGGATCGCTGTTGGAGTTGGTTGGCTATGGCTCTAGTTGGACAGGAGCTAGAAGGGACAGACGACGAGATCTGTGGTGCTGTCGTTTCTCTCCGGTCAAAGGTAGATCGGATACAGGTCTGGACACGAGGCAAAGAAGAGGTCGAAAAGCTTAATGGCATCGGCAAGAGGCTAGTCAAGCTCTTGGATATCGGTGAAGGCGATGGAGTTGGGCTCGAGTTCCAGGTGTGTAACCAGTCTCGGCTGTGTTTTCGATGCTCATTGCTTTTTACAGTTCAACACTGACGATAGACCGCTTCCGAACAAGTTTTTGTCTATACAGGCCATGCCAATGACCGGTAGAGGACCACAGACGCCTGCCAGTTCCACAGCCCCCGGTGGATTTGGATTTGGCGCCGGAGGAGCTTTCGGACAGGCTCAGTCGCATACAAGGTCGGTTTCGAATGCTTCTCCCTTGTCAGAGCAGGGTGGTGGATTTGGCGGTGGAGCTGCATGGCGAGGCCGCAAGTGAAGAATAATAATACTGAAGCAATGTCAATGTACCAGTGTTACTGTACGCTCTTCCTAATTTATTCAATTCACGTGCTGGTGACGCGTCTTCTCCTCGAACCATGGTGAGATCTCTTGCGATTCATCGAACGTTTCGTTAAAGGACTAGGACGCTGCT
The DNA here is from genome assembly GCA_029320655.1 of Mycena floridula. NCBI lineage: Eukaryota > Fungi > Basidiomycota > Agaricomycetes > Agaricales > Mycenaceae > Mycena > Mycena floridula. The sequence goes on along the minus strand of JARIHS010000004.1, from coordinate 2,704,770 downwards.
TTTGATCCTTTGGCAGATTCTGTACCACCACGACACGCGTTGGAATCTGATGAAGAGGACGAATACAACCCTTTGAAAAAGGAAGAAACAGCGACACCGGCAGTAGCTGTACGGATCGTCGGGGAGAACTTGAAAAAGGGAACTGGACTGGTTGTTACTACAGCAGACGCTGGAAAATACTGGTCCAGAGGCGCGAATCTCGGTGAACAATGGGGAGCGGTCTATGTCAATGACATTCAGGTATTTACATCCATTGGATGAGAAACATTGGTCTCAAATTGATATAGGTCGGGCTGATATTCACTCCAACGTGGACCAGTTCCCTCATTCTCGTCTCTGAAGTCTTGACCAAACTGCCTATATGGGCGATGGATAGCTACGTCAGGTCTATTCTCGAACAGCTTCAGCCTTCGAATGTCTCTCTTCTCGATACATACCCAGTTCCATCCTACATAACATCAGAGCCCACGTTATTCCAAAACTCTCCAATCCGATATCTTTGCACGGAAACTGTACCGTCGGCTTTTGCATCGGCAAGTTTGAGTCGACCTTCATCTGCTCAGCTGATTGACACGAACATCAGGAAGCTGAACCATTCGATCCACCAAATCTGTTACAAGGAACCAGCAGCATGTTTATGTCTCGCATTGCGGTGACCCCCAAACTCAAAGGCACCCTTGTCCTTCTTCCCAACCCGACAATTCCTCCACCAGCACCGAAAACACTCGCTCCTTCCGATTTCACGCATATCAGCGACGACCGAGTCCAGTGGCCAGTCGCGACGATGCAGATTGTCCAAGATCTTCTCTTCGAAGCATCTAAAACCCAATGGGTCTCCCATAGCAGCGACGCAGCTCCACCGCCATCCAAAGCCAGACAAGTCACTGACAGCGGAATGTACATCTAGTTGAAAACAGAATTGCATTATTGTACGTTGTATACGGGTATCAAAAAACAAGTGAAAGATACATATAAAGTCTATCCATCCTCCAAAAGATAATCAGTTCATGTCCTTTTTACCGCGGAAACGCGCCAGGTATGGGTTGTCTCCTCCGTTCAGGATGATGGAAATATGTCCCATATCGAGAAAGCCTCGAAGGACTGGCCGACATGGCTGATCCGAAAGCCGGTTCAGTCTGCGCACGATGTAACGAGGTGTCTTCAGTCCCATAATCTTCTTCTTCGTCGCTGTTCCCCTCTTCTTCATGCAACCAGCTCTCGTCCTCGGGAAGCATGATGACACCAGTCGCGTGGTCAAAGCTCAGACGATGGTTCACGCGATGTGGCACGTCTTCCCATGGATTACTAGCAGTGCTAGTAGGATCAGCAGGGGTGCCAGGGTCGACCGTAATAGCAGATGGTGGACCATAGCTTGAACCGGGTTGTCCATAGGTCGTTGCAGGTCTCGCCATGCTCCGACGGCGAATCGTCGAAGGTCGTTTTCGCAATGTCAAGACGACAGCCTGGTTTGAAGTGTCCTTGCTGACACGATGGCTTCCGCTGTCATTGTTCACCAGCGTCTGTCCCTTCTTGAGTGGCAGCCAGGGTACCGGAAGGACACCATTGAGGGCAGGATGGCCATATCGTCGTTTTCCGGTACTGAAAACAGTCAGACAAGTCACAAAGAAGGAGAAGAAAGTCCTACTTGAGTACCCCGCTATACCAATTGGCCATTGGCGGTTGGGACTAGAGCATGAAATCAGCAAAGAAAGACGCAACAACTAGAAAAGAGACGCACATAATCAGTCCTCTCGTCTTCTGGGGCAACATACAAGGTGTCGTCATTCTGAGCATATCTCCTTCGACTGAGATTGCTAAAAAGAAAGGAATTAGCGTGATACATGCGTCAAAGAAGAAACAAACCTTTGAGACCACGTCACAGGATGACCAGTTCTAATCCTCACGACATCAGCCGCTTCCTCTCCCCTCTCAACCTCAAACACCGAGCTCAAACTAACAAACTCGCTCAAAGGCTTGAACGACTTGTCTACATACCATGTCCAAAAGAGCGTCGCAATAAGCAGGATAATGAGCAAGGAAGCGAGTTTGAATGATTCCGAGAGCAAGAAGAATCCGGTCATGAAGACCAAGAAGATGACCACGCCCCAGATGAGTCGAATGAAGGTTAGAGGCCATGCCTGGCCTTGACTTTCGTATGGTTTGTAAAACACTGAAGAAGAGTTAGTTGGTGAATAAACCAACGAGAAATGCATACCGAAAAGCAGCTTGTACTTGTAAACCACATAGGCGACACCAAAGTAAATGGCCCCAAAGATCAAGATCAATGGCTGGACAACGCTGTACAACAGGATGATGGTGAATATGAGAATAGCTTGAGGATACACCACTCCATAATTGATCATCGGAGGCGCGTTGAGCTCGGCGAAATCTGCAATCCATCAGAATATATTTGAAACGACAAAAGGTTACACACCTCGGGGAGTTCGGGTTACAAAGAGTCGGAGGAAAAAGTGGGGAATGATAACACCGAGATTCAGGAGCTGCAGAGGCATAATACCCATGCCTTGCAGGATAACATACGAGAGGAAAAAGTTTCTCGCTCTTCCAGCTTGCAAAGCCTTGGCCAACTTGACTGGGATCTTGGCCGGAAAATCGACCAGATCACGTACGAGTTGCAGATACGTGCTGGCCAAAAGGAAGATGAAGACAACGTTGACCAAAAGGAACAAAAAGTATCTGCAGGACAAGAATTAACAAGAAAGACAAAGGCTAGGCAATGAACTTACTTTCGAAGCAGCGAATACTCGATCCAACTTCGCGCCCGATAACCTTGCAGGTATGTGAGACCTGTAAAAGTCTATCAGTCGACAGAACAAGAGAGCAAAAGGGATAAATTACCTTCCAGTGCAAATGGTAAACATGCATTGAGCCCAATCATCGCCATACTGGGCAATGTGTTCTGCACAATCGCTTGGATCTTCTCATTGCGGTCAATAAGCCGAGCGAGCCACGGCAAGACCTTCTTGATCTCGTTGTAACTGAGAAGACTGGCCAAGGCTGCAATCGGAAAGAGCCACGAGAAGAAGAGGATACCGAGCAATCCGAGGACCAGAAAATCGCGGGTGCGAAGACTTGCCAAGGAAGGAGTCATGTTCGCCCAGACGATATCTCGAGGTTCTGGAGCAGGATACGTTTTGCAGATGTATGGACTGGGAGCATGAGCAGTTTGAATCGCAATTTGCTAGAGACCATAAGTTCAAGTCGACAAGGAAAACAGAAACAAACTCACTGCGCTCGACATCTTCTCGAATGTAACAAAGGCGGTCTGCGTTGATTTGAATTTGGCAGTCCGTCGGATGGTCTTTACTTGCTCGTCTGCTTCTTTGAATTGTGCTTCTAGATGTTCTAGGGCGTCGATGGGAGGCTTGAACCATCCAGGTCGTAGCGTCGGTCTGCGTCGATGAGGCACCACCAGACGTCCAGAATGTGAACCACCGCCTTCGACATCGGTATCGATTAATGGCGCCACACCGTTATTTTCGGGGTCGTATTCCTCCACAGAGCTTGGATTCCCGACATATCTCGCCCAAGCGTTTTCCAGCGCCAGTAAAGCGGATGTCCGCTTGTCAAGCAATCGCTTCAGACCCCCCACTTCTCTGCAAACAGTGACACTTTCCACCGCCATATTCATATTCTCGAAATATTCGGCCAGCGGTCGTTCACCTTGAAGGTGTGATGGGAGATTGGTCACCATGACAGTGCGAGCTGGAATGGAATGCACTAGTTCGAGAGAAAAGAGCTGGCGAGAGCGAATGAAGCGCTTGTAGTTTTTGTAGATAAAGTAGAGCGTGAGGAAGGTGAAAATGTAGGTGAAGATGACGTGGATCGAGAGATACGCATTGGCTTCGGTCCAGAGGTCCATCCAGTCGCTTGGCGGAAGACCTATTGTATCGTTTGCGGCAATTCGGACTGTCGCCATTTTTGCTACCCGGACGAACGACGGCGCCAGTCGGTCAGGCCAGTCATCTTCTTCGCCATCTCCTTTACCATCCCAGTCTTCGTCGTCCCCGAGCTCCTTGTTGTGCTGCGGTCCCATTGAGGCTCTCTTCAAATTCGACAGCAAAGTCGACTCACCTTCCAGTTCAGCGGCATGAGAACTGTGATAGCAAAAAACGAGCATACGGAGAATAGATAGAATGACATTTTGTAAAAGTTCAAAAGCTGGATCGAACGTTTTAGCCTGCGGACGAGAACATTGACCAAACTGCTCACCACCGCCGCGTCCAAGCCCACAATCTGCAAAACAGTAAACTCGGATGTCCGAATTGTCGGTAATATCCATCCAAAGAAAGCCTGGTGGGCGTGAGCCTCGTGTGGAGAGAATCCTAGAATCCCGGTGAGCTCGTATGACGCCAGTTTGCGCTCCAGCGCACCTTTCAGCTTTGTTCTTGGGGCAAACATGAGCGGCCAACGGGTACGACAATAGGAGAATACAAGAAACGAAGTGATGCCGATGGTTCCAGCGAGCAGCAGTTGAGTGGTGAACCAAGGCCCCTCAAATTTCACTGTAGCAAGACTGAGATTTGTTCAAAGGATTTAGTAAAGGAGAACTCACTCATAGGTGGTGTTCCCGGAGGCAGCGATGGGTCTCCGCCATTGTCAGGGTCGTCTTGCAGCATCCACGAAAAGTCCACCATGGTCGTTCAGCGCTGAATTCGACACGTGATGATTTATGTTTTTGCTTCGACGCTATGCGACCGCGGCAATCCCTCAAGATGGCGCCCGCATTCTACGAGTCGTCGAGAAACGAGTTCAGGAGCGTATGAAAATGAGAGCCATGGTCAGTCTTTCGCGGCAATTTTTTTTTTCACTGGCTCAAGTTTTTCTGGTTAGCTCTCAGATAATATGGCTTCGCCAGAGAATATTGCAAGGATGAAATATCTCAAGGATTCTGAGGCTTTGCAACATGCTTGGGACGAATGGACAGAGTCTCGCCAGGTCCGTCATATTTCTATTATGACGTTTGCTTCTCAAATCAGGCTCAGTAGCTTCTCAAAGAAACAGAAGCCTTGCTTGAAGACCCTGAAATGCGCTCATTAGCGTCAGAGGAATACAACTCTCTCAGTGCGAGGCTGAAAGAGCTCCTTGAATCCACCTTTCCGTCACTTCTCAAGCCAGCTTCAACGACTCGTACAGACCATCTGTCAGCTCTTCTCGAGCTCAAAGCTGGCGTCGGCGGCGGAGAATCTTCTTTGTTTCTAACCGATATGCTGCGACTGTATACTCGGTATGCTGCATCCGTACATTGGAAGACCGTCACCGTCTCGGTCAGTAACACAGATGCAGGAGGAGCAAAGGAAGCTATAGTAGAATTCAAAGGAAAAGGCGCTTATGATGCTCTTCGATGGGAAAGCGGTGTCCATCGCGTCCAGCGAGTACCGGCCACAGAAGCCAGCGGCCGAATCCATACCAGTACAGTGGCTGTTATTGTAATGTCTCATATTCCTTCTTCATTTCGCGCGACTTATCATATTCAGGTTCTTCCTCTTGCCGAAGAAAACGCGACTCATGACGAAGAATTGTATTCGATGAGCGATGTCAAGATAGAATTTATGCGTGCAAGCGGTGCCGGTGGACAGGTATCTACATTCTGCCAAGCTCCGTCTCGATGCTCACTTCAACCATTAGCACGTCAACAAAACTGAATCTGCTGTGCGACTAACACATATTCCGACTGGGGTGACTGTAGCGATGCAGGACGAACGTAGTCAACATCAAAATAGACGTCGAGCTTTTCAAGTTTTACATGCTCGTCTTCTCGACCAAAAGCTTACCCGTGACATCGCGGAGCGACGAGCAACAAGAAATGCTCTTGTCCATCGTGTCGACAGAAGCGAAAAGATTCGGACATACAATTATGCCCAGGTCAGCTTTTTGCCATCGTGTTATCTGACTTTTTGCTAATGTCTTTTGAAGGAGCGTGTTACAGACCATCGTATAGGGCTCACTGTGCGAAATTTGAGCCAAGTCCTCGATGGGCCGGGGCTTCAAGTCTTTATTGACGCCCTTCAGAAGGACCATGACGAGACTCAGATGGAAGATATTCTGAGAGAGGAGCTGGATGATTCATAGCACAGATTGAAGATCCCAGCAATTGTTTTTCGCAATACTTCACCAATTCTTGTCTCTCACCTGTGCCCATTCCTGTCATACCTGTCGTGTTCCAAGATTCAAGTTGAGGAAGTGATCCGTTTTGTTCACGGTGACGATTCTTGGCGTCATTCTTTTCACTTTTTCAGCAATCAGTAGTCTGTTATGAAACACGCCCATCAAGCCGTAGTTCGAACCTTCGACCTTCGACCTAATCGGGACGTGATTCGTCAGCATTTGATCATATTGCAGCTGAATTCCACTTGGCTGGACGTGTTTATGTCTCGATTTAGTAGACCAAATCATCATAAAGCACTGAAAAAGTTGCCCTGTGTTGTGATTTTGGCCATGGAAGAGCAGGACCCTTGACAATTGCGGTGAAGGCCAGATCCGGAATCCGGACAAATTTTGAGATTTTGACCTTGTATGCCTGGTGCAATTCCGGACAAAATCAGCTTTCCAGCGCGGCATGCCTGATGCGTATCTGGACAGATTCCGGACAAAAACTGAGAAGTTTGGTCGATTTTGGTGCGGGAAAAAAATTTGGCTTACTAACCGTCCAAAATAGGCAATTTAGTCCGGACAAATTTTGGATTTTGGCCAAAGGCCTGATCCAAATCCGGACAGATTTTCCAAAATAGCTGATTTTCGGTCCGGACAAAATCTTGGAAAAAATGGCAAAACGGATCAGGCCTTTACTGCAACTGTCGGAAGAGCTCATCGAAGATCTGAAGTGTCTCAAAATCCTGCACGTGACACGAACCCCGAACTACGGTTTGATGCGTGTTTCAAATCAGACTCTATATTATGTAGTAGAAATGACTATCTTTCTTCTAATACTAGAGGCTGATTAGGGAGACTAAGCAATCAGATACCTTCGGATCTTGACCTAGCTTTTTTATTCAGTTAACGGGGACCATACGGATTCCAGAAACAAAAGACACGACGAAAGGCGTGGTCGAAGGGTACAGTGATGCTCATCTAGACTAGCCTCAGCTCGTGGACGGAGTAAGCGCCGGAACTCGCGAAGGAAATCTGTGGCAACCAATGTACCGATATCATCTGGACAGCTCGGTTGAGGTTCAGAGCTCGATGTACTTCCAAGTTCCGAGGCTCGATAGACTTCAAGGACATGTCTTGTACTGAAGAACTGTGTTCAGCTTTCCAGAGCATGAGTTTTCGGCTGTAATCGCAGGACAAATGGGACCTACTTCGACGGTCGCATTAGCCTCTGGCATCCTCAACATGCCTAGTTGCCTCGAGCGCCCGCTTCTCTTCACGACTAGGAATCCTGCCTGGGTCATCCAGCTTGTCAAGGTAGAATCTAGCGCATATAAGCTCATCTTCCTTGCCCTCCAATGCCCTCAAATGCCTTATCGCTTCAATCAACACGTTTTGGGCACTCGGAACCTCTCCCATCTTCATATATGCGCGCCCCAGCTCGAGCAGGATGACGGCAATCCAGCCAACATGACCACGGACCCTTGCAACCTCCAATGCTTCAGTTAAAGCCTCGATAGCCTTGAAAAACTTGAGCTTTGAGATGTAAGTCCTCCCAAGAATCAAAAGTGAGTAGCCGGTGGAACCACCCATTTTCTTCCATTCTTTGCATGAGACTAATGCCCACTTCTTCGCATCCTTGTGATTCCCAAGACGGTGATAAGCAGCGGCAAGCCGTTCTGCACAGTCTGCTGCCTGAAACGACCCCTCACGACACATGTCCCTAGCTCTAACGAGTGGTTTTATAGCTTTGGAGAAATCTTGTGTCCGAGAATGTGCTCTTCCCAGCTCCAAGAGACACTGTGCCATGTCCTCATTGACGACTGACCGGCAAGGGAAAAGAGGATAAAGAAATCGACATTGACGGATCAACTTTAGAGCAATTGGTTTGTCGTGATATGTCAATTCGATCTGAGCCTGTTTGATGAGCAGGATTTCGTAAAAGTTGGGGTTGATCAATGCAGAGGTATATGCGATGTTGAGCAAGATGAGTGCAGCCAGTCTCGTCTCTGATGCGCGAATGAATGATTCTCGTGCGAGTTCAAACTGTGTGAGAGCGTCGCAGTAGCGATCTAGAGACTCGAGGATTACAGCATAACACCGTAAAACTTTTCCCTTCAGTCTGTGATCCAAAATGCGTCCAGCCAGCTTCACTGCATGCTCGATGACCCCCAAACGCGGCCGCGTCCGATACTGGTGCCTTGCAAGGGTGAGAAGGGCTTTGATAACATCAGAGTCGGGGTCGCTGGTACTGAGCAGGATGGTCTGCAGGTTGGTTTCAAGGGCCGATCGAGCTAGCATATGTTTTTTGTAGTTGAGATCTCCGATTATGGAGTTGTGATCCTGCAAAAACTCGCAAGCACCTTGGACTAGCAATGGAACAATGTCATCCGGAACACGAGAACGTTCAAGGATGTACGACCGAATGACGGGAAGCACAAAATATACTTCAGAGCGACATTCAAGAAGGGATGTATCGAGGAGGGCTTGAAGGGCAGATGGTAGATTTGACAGTGACCGAGCCCAGTACTTCCGAAGGTCACTAGAAGTTGTACCAGATGAAAGCATGGAGATGATGACCAGGAGGGTAGCGGCATCCTGGGTCCGTCTCATCAATGGACTCTCCACTGACAGTCGAATGGAGACATTGACGCTATGGCGTGAGTCGGATCCATTGCTTGGACCAAGCATTGTCGGACCCGCGATCCGAAAGCTGACAAGTAACTCTCTGGCTTTCCATTCTGTTGCTTTCCCCAGCTTCGCCATCAGCGTAACGGCTAAAGGCATGTGACCCAAGCTCTCCAGCAGCTCTGCGACCTCCGAATCATCACGAGCTTTGGGGCAAATCTCGGTGAAAAGACGCAGAGAGGCCTGAGGATCCAGTGGTTCTATTTTCTTCTCGATCCACGAAAGTCCCTCGCAAGGAGCACTGCTACCTCGCATAGTGACAAAAAGAGCAATATGTGGAATCTGCTCAATGTCGCGAAGAATTTGCTCGACTTGCTCCCTAGCGCCGTCAGCGAGCAAAGGTGTCTCGAGATTGTCGAGCAGGAGAATCAGAGGGCCTGAAGAGCGGAGTTCATCCAGAATGTCGCTCAAGGTATTATGTGTGTCGCGCGTAATCTCCAAGGCTGTGTAAAGGATATCGAGGAAAAGTGGTGCGGAAACAGCCTGGACACAGGCGGCGAAAACCAGATTCCTCAGGCGGTAAAGCCTTTGAATCTTGGGGTGGTTGAACACTTTTGTCGCCAACTCTGTCTTTCCCATCCCACCTGGACCCAGAATGCATATCCGAGCTCGCTTTCCATCACCAGGGTCTTGGGTTAAAAGAAGAACAAGCTCCTCCACCTCAGGATCACGTCCGAGAAAAAAGGTGATATTTGCTGGAATGTACCCTCGAGCGCGGGGCGGAGAAGAGGGTCCTATATCAAAAATTCAGCAAAGAACATAGAGACACGACAGTGGCCGCCGTGACGCACCGGGCAGCCATATGTTGTTGAGAGTATTATGCGAGAGAAAGTCTCTTCCAATGTTTTCTGGTGAAAGTTTCAGCATCTCTCACCAGACCAAGATAGTAAACCTCACCGATTCTCGCATTGTTTACGGCCGCTGCTTGTGTCATGGAGGTCGGGGAGAGACAAGGATGAGAAGCGGCTGTGTGAAGCTGTATTCATTGCCTTCGACGTTATTATGGCCAGGTGACTGCAAGCTTCCAGCTAAGAATATGACTTGATGCGCTAAAGTTCCAACTTCCGATCAACAAGATTCCGCGAAGAATTCCAAATGTCGCGCCTGCAGTTCTACCTGGAAATGGGCTGGGAATGAATGATCTGCGGTTCAAGATCCCAGAAGAATCGTTGAACAGGATTTCTAGCAGATTCATGACGATGCCAGTCACCAAAAGTCGGATTATTCGTGAAGACACGGAGCTGGTTCAAAAATCAGATAATTCAGAATAAATATAGAGCAAATTACCCACAGGTCCTTGTCTAATTCAAGATCTGCAGACTTGAAAAAATTGGCCATTGTGGCTATTTGATACTTGCAACAGCATATAAGTTTTCGCTAAATGCCAATGGTGGCCCAAGTGGGGCGTTTGGTCACCTGATCTCGAGCTTTCCTCTCTCCGCCGACAGGCACCGAAATCTATCCTCTTCAGGATTATTGCATGTTCAATGTTCATGCACCAAACGGCTCAGCAATTTCTCAAGGCCCGTCTAATGTCACCAATCCATGGTGAAAAAGTCATTCAGTCCAAGCTAATCTTCGTGCAGGTCTTTCCCTGGTTTCTTGATCGAGCTCGAGACAATTTGGACTTATTTCCATCTTCGTCTTGTCAGGCTATTCGCTGAGCAGTCGAGTCGATGGATTGTCAGTCATACAGTATCTTCAGCTCATTACACGGCGACTTACTTTCTCTAGGCGTTTGTTTCGATGTCCTTGGTTGAACCAGGCTCTCCCTTAAGACGGCGCCTCCGTCCAGCCAGTCATCCCGTTCACCCTGTTTCACACTGTTCAGCGTCATTTCGGCTTCCTCAAGCAAGTTGGCTCATGCGACAAAATCGTCCGAAATCACCAAGTAATTCATCCTCAAACTCAGCGGTCCCAAAATTCAATGCCGACTCCACTTGTCCAATAACGAGGTCACTGTGGCCATATTGTAGTCCTCAAAGCACATTTTAGTCCCATAGTATCATTCGCACATGACGGTGACCACCGGTCCAGCAAATGCGAAGGATATCCGCCGATTGATATCGTTGCAAAAATGCTACGAGAAGAAGGAGAATTTTTGGACAAAGGCCGACTGGGGCAGAGAAGAGCGGAATCTGGAGACGAGAGCAAGCAGGATTGGTTCGTGTTCCTGATCGATATCCGCTTAACCAGCGCTTTCTCAGGTGAGTCCTATAGCTATGATGAAGGGGATTTAATCAGCTTGATTCTAGCCAAGTCTTTGGACGACCAAGTACCTGAAATCTCTTTTTTCGGGCCCTCTATCTTATTATTTCGGGACCCATCTTCTTGACCAAAAGCTCACTCGTGATATTGCGGAGCGACGAGCAACAAGAAATGCTCTTGTCCATCGTGTCAACAGAAGCAAAAGGATTTGGACGTACAACTAAGCCCAGGTCAGTTTTCGCCATTGTTTTCTTTTACTTTTTGCTGATATCTTTTCAAGGAGCGTGTTACAGACCATCGTATAGGGCTCACGGTGCGAAATTTGAGTCAAGTTCTCGATGGACTGGGGCTTCAAGTCTTCATTGATGCGCTTCAAAAGGACCACGACGAGACTCAGATGGAGGATATCCTGAGAGAGGAGTTGGATGATTTGTAGCAGACTGGAGATCCCAACACTTGTTTCGAAGTACTTCATTCAATTCACTTGTCTCTCACCTTTCAGTCATTGCTGTTTATTCCCGTTTGAGTTTCAAGATTCAAGTTGAGAAGGGATACGGTGGCGATTCCTTGCAGTCGGAATGAAGGCGTCGAGCTTTTACTTTTTCAGCATTCGGATTCACGGCTTGCCCTCGGTCCAAACTTTTTCTTGATCTATCTTTTTATTCAACAGGGACTAACTTCCAAAAGACACGACGAAAAGCGTAATCAATGAATACAGTGATGCTTATACTAGCTCAAGCTCGAGGACAGAGTAAGCGCCGGAAGTCGCAAAGGAAAGCGGTGGCAACCAATGTACCGCTACCGTCCGGATAGCTGTGTCCGGGGCTCGACAGACTTCAAGGTCATGTCTTGTGTTGAAGAACTATGTCCGGCTTTCCAGAGCATCAGTTTTCGGCTATAGTCCGAGGATAAATGGAACCTACTTCGACGGTCGCATCAAGCTCTGGGATCCTCATAGCAAAATAATACGCAGTGCCACCTTCTCTTCAGCACTAGGAATTCTGGATGGGTTGTCCAGCGTGTCGAGGTAGAATCTGGCGCATATGATATGGGTGTCCTAGCCCTCCAAGACTTGAAAATGGCTTATTGCATCAACCAACGCGATACGGGCATTCTGAGTCTCTCCCATCTTTCGGTATGCGCGCCCTAGCTCGAGCAGGATGATGGCAATCCAATCAGCAGAGCCGCGGACCTTTGCAACCTCCAACCCTTCAGTCAAAGCCTCAACAGCATTGGAAAACTCAAGCTTTGAAATGTAAATCCTCCCAAGAACCCAGGATGAATTCTCGGAGGAATGTCCCATTTCCTTCCATTCTTTGCATGCGATGAGCGTCCACTTCTCTGCGTCATCGTACTTGCCAAGACGCTGATAAGCAGCAGCAAGCTCTTCTGAACAGCGTGCTGCCTGAATCGACCCCTCCCGACTCATAGCCCTGGCTGTGGTGAGAGCCGTGATAGCTTTGGAGTAATCACGCCAACGTCTATGTGCATTTCCTAGCTGTGAGAGACACCGTGCCATATCCTCATTGACGACTGACCGGGAAAGGAAAAGAGGATAAAGAAATCGACATTGGCGAATCAACTTGACAACAATTGGTTTGTCGTGATATGTCAATTCGACCTGGGCCTGCTTGATGAGCGGGATCTCATTGAAGTCGGTGTTGAGCGATGCAGAGGTGCATGCAATATTGAGCAAGCTGCGTGCAGCCATTCTCATCTCCGATGCACGAATGAATGATTTTCGTGCGAGTTTACACTGTTTGAGGGCAGCATGAAACTGATTCAGAGAGCTGAGGATGCCAGCATAGCACCGTAAAACTTCTCCCTGCAGTGTGTCATCCAGAATACCTCCCGCCAGCTTCACTGCATGCTCGATGACCTCGAGACGCGGCCTCGTTCGATTTTGGTGCCTTGCAAGGATGTAAAGGGCTTCAATGACATCAGAGTCAGGGTCGGTGGTACTGAGCAGGATTGTTTGCAGGTTGATTTCGACAGCAGATCGAGCCTGCGTATGGGCTTTGTAGTCAGGATTTCCAACATCGCAGTCGTGATCCTGCAAAAACTTGCAAGCACCTTGAATCATCAATGGAGCTATGTCTTTCGCAACGCGAGACGGTTCCATGATGTATGAGCGAATGACGGGAAGCACAAAATATACTTCAGACCGGCATTCGAGGAGGGATGTATCGAAGAGGGCTTGTAGTGCGGCTGGTAAATTGGAGAGTGAAGAAGCCCAGTACTTCTGGAGATCGCTGCAAGTTGTTCCAGAAGGAAGCATGGATATGATAGTCAGCAGTGTAGCTGCATCTTGCGTGCGTCTCATCAATGGACTGTCCACTGAGAGTCGGATAGAAACATTGACGCTATGGCGAGAATCTGATCCTTCGTTTGGGCCAAGCATTATCAGACCCGCCGTCCGAAAGCTGTTGAGCAACTCTCTGGCTTTCCATTTCGTTGCTTTTCCCAGCTTCGCCATCAGTGTAATGGCTAAAGGCATATGACCCAAGTTCTCCAGCAGCTCTGCAATCTTGGAATCATCCCGAGCTTTGGGGCAAATCTTGGTGAAAAGGCGAAGAGAGGCCTCGGGCGCTAGTGGCTCAATTCTCTTTTCTACCCAACAGAAGCCGTCACATGGTGCAGTGCTGCCTCTCATCGTGACAAAAAGAGCGACATGCGGAATCTGCTCAATGTCACGGAGAATCTGTTCCACTTCCGCTCTAGCGCCGTCGGCAAGCAAAGGTGTTTCGAGATTGTCGAAGAGGAGAATAAGAGGCCCGGACGAGCGAAGTTCATCCAAGATGTCATTGAGAGTATGATGTGCGTCGCGCGTGATGTCCAAGGCCGTGTAAAGTATATCGAGGAAAAGTGGCGCAGAAACAGCCTGGACACAGGCGACAAAGAGGAGATTCCTCAAGCAATAGCACCTTTGAATCTTGCGGTGATTCATCACTTTTGTCGCCAACTCTGTCTTTCCCATTCCACCTGGACCCAGAATGCAAATCCGAGCTCGCTTCCTAAGTATCCCCAGGGTCTTGTGTCAAAAGCGAAACGAGCTCTTCCACCTCTGGATCGCGTCCGAGGAAAAGGGCGATATTGGCTGGAATGTAACCTCGGGCGCGAGGCGGAGAAGATGGTCCTATAACAACCCATCAGCAGAGAATCCAAAAAGGCCATAGAGACGCACCAGCAGGCCATATGTTGAATGTATTATGAGAAAGAAAGTTTCCTCCAATGTTTCCTGGGTGAAAGTTTCAGCATCTCTTAGCCCGAGCAAGATAGCAAACCTCACCGAAGCTCGCATTGCTCAATAGGGTCGTCGCTTGTGTCATGGAGGTTGGGGAGAGACAACGATGAGAACCGGCTGCAGTGGCAAAGCTGTATTCATTGCCTTCGACAGTTCATCATGGCCAGGGGACTGCAAGGTTCGATCGCGAGCTAAAAATATGACTTGACGCCAACTTGTCGCGCTAAAGTTCCAACTTCTGGTCAACAAGATTCCATGAAGGATTCAAAATGTTGTACCTTCAGTTTACCTGGGACTGGGCTCGGGACGATCTGCGGTTCAAAATCCCAGAAGAATTATTGAACAGGATTTTAGCAGACTCGTTCGAGGATGTGTCACCAAAAGTCGGATTCGTCGTGAAGCCACACGCAGCTGGTTCAAAAATCGATAATTCAGGACAATATGGAAAAGAATTGCCCACAAGGAACCTCGTTGAAAGATTCGGGTCACTGTTCGGAATCTGCAGACTTGACAAAACCGGGCCATGGTCGCTCGAATGAGGCGCGTTTGGTCAGCTGATCCCGAGCTTCTCTTTCCTCTCCGTCGACGTTCGACGGTATCTTTCCATATCCATACGCTCTTCTTGTCAAGTTCTTCGCTGAACAGGTCGAGCCCGATGGATTGTCAGTCATATCAAACGTTTATCTCATCACACGCTGATTTTCCCGCTTTTGTTTCGGTGCCATTGAACCAGGCTCTCCTTCAAGATGGCGCTTCCGTCAAGCCAGCTGTGCCGGTTAAACCGTTTTACGCTGCTCAGCGTCATTTCGGCTTCCTCAAGCAAGTTGGCTCATGCGACATAATCAAGCGATTCAGCCTCGAACCCAGCAGTCAAAATCCAATGTCGGCTCCAGTCTATTATCCACGTCATTTTGGCGATATTATAGCCTCGAAGCACATTTCTGTTCCATGTCATCGAAACATGACAGCGACCACTGGTCCAGCAAACGCAAACTATGTCGGTCCATACTGCATCGTTGCAAACGCTGTAGGAAGAAGGTGAATCCTTGGGACAATGGCCGCTCGGGGGAGAGAAGAGCGGAATTTCGGATAGAAGCAAGCAGGATTGGTTCGTCTTGCTGATCTCTGCTTGACCAGCGCTTTCTCAGATGAGTCCTATAGCCATTGTAACAAAGAAGACTTCACCCAGCTTAATTCTCGCCAAGTCTTTAGTCAACGAACCAGCAGGAATAACCTTTTTCCGGGCCCTCGTCATCATTTCCGGACGACTTTTGCCCCATTCGAAGCCCCCTCATCCCTGCGTCTATAGTCGTTCGACGCTTATGGAAACTGCGAAATCCATATTCACCGTGCAAAAGAAAATGCCGCCTCTTTCTCTCTACGGGTCTGGCTAGAGAATATAACGCGGAAAAGACGAAATCTCGCTGCCCCCACTGCTTCAACGGTCGATTTCAGCACCAACTAGATGTCTCAAATCCTTGCAACATTGACCGATATCGGATAAAGTATGCACAGAGGCCATGAGCCTGATAGTAAGCATTCTTGGCTTTCGCATCGCTCGAACTCATTGACTGACACTGTCGTAGCACAAGCTTTTTGAATGAAGGATAACTGGCTTATGATCCGCATCTCTGTTCTGAGTAGAATCTGGAAGCGATCGGGTTTAGGGAGGCTGCGAAAGAGTGGCCGATGGCAAGGGAATACTGGTAGATACAGAGGACTCGCAATACAAAAGAGAGCTGACACAGAGAAAACTCGAAGCGCATTCATCGAGGCACTGAACAGTTATCAAATGTTGCAGGGGAACAGGTCAAGCATGAAATCCTGTGTTCCAGGTTCTATCTCGAGAAATTAGAAAATGCGGCAACGGGTTCATAATCACGAAGAGAAGAGCACTCGGTGTCACCTTTCCATCAGACCGAGGACATCGTATGATAGTTTTGACTTGATTCTTCCAATTCACTCATCTCTTCCTCGAACTGACCTCTTGTCTAGGTTGTACCGACATCTAATCGGAGTTGCGTTCATCAGCGAGGAGGCCGGTGGCTGTGGCCTCGTCCTAGGATTTGCAGTGCGACACTGTGAATCTATGCTTGTTTCCTGTGGGTTTCCGAACGATCGAGCTTGTGGTGGAGCTACTAACTCGCTGGTCCCGCGTGTTCATAGATATAATGCTTTCGACTGAAATCCATTCGGTTTGCCGCGTGTATTCGCCTCAGTTTTGCCGGCGGCAGGCCATGAAACGCTGACATCTCTTGTGCACCACCACCGCCCTGTTGCGGCAGTCCTTCGAATTCTTATAGTCCTGGTTCAATCCACGGCGCCTTGAACAAATTGCTTTCCAGGTGACTAGAAGATGCAGACTCGGAGTATGGGTGAGTTAATTTGGATTCAATTTTCAGTGAATCTGATCGTGCCATCGCTCAGTCGCTGCAAAATCCACTGCCAGGATCAAAGCACTTGCTGGGGTAATCGTGAAAGACATATCTACTGGTGAGCTTTGTTGTGTCTCAGTCAGACAACTTCCCAATCTCGACATGACAGACGGCCCAATCAACAACATTGGTTGCGATAATATTGTTATTCAAGATTGCCAAGCTGTCATGGTTGTACTCAATCAACTTCAGCATGTATCTATTTCTCAAAGTTCAGAACCTTTGCCGCCTGACAAGACGGACAAGGCAGCTCCTTCTGGTGGTATCACAGGCCGTTTACCACAAGAATCAACCGTTCAACGTCTGGAACTCGAGGTTGCTGCGGTGTGTAAGGAATTCAAACGTATGCTCCGAAATAGTTATCAACAGTGAGTTTTGCCCGGTTGTATTTCAAGTGTATGTAGCTAACGCCCTGCTGTAAGATCTCACCCTGCTGCACGTAGAGAGACGGCGCTTTTCAGAGAAAAATGCGGCGAAGTCGTGAAGGACAGCATCAGCTGTGCTGATGAAGGTGTTATTTGTGCACTGCATCACCTAAATGACCTCTACTGCACCATCAAGGCCGGAGGTTCGGCAGCAGACATTGAGTGGCACTTGAAGGAGCTGCATCGAGAGGCTGTAGAAGGAGAAAGACGCTCACGTGAAATACAAGCTCAAATCGATGGTATCGAGGCTCTGGAAGCGGTCACAGGGTGGTGGCAACAGTTGATAGAAGGTTTGAAGAAGATAGAGCAATCGGCGAAGAAGGATGCTCATCGAACCATGGAGCTAATTGAAGAGCGGAAGTATCTTGGGGTGAGATTTCGTGCATATGTCTCTCAGGTATTAGCACTTTTTATCCTCTCCCCGCATCAGAAACTTGATACTATGAGTAGATGATGATCTTGCAAGATCGGTATCCGCTCTCACCAAGTCCACCAAGTCAGCAAACAAAAAAGAATACTAGAGCACATGGAGGTCACTGATGGTGCGGTAGAGGCATGGCTCGAGAGCATTGCAGAGGATTATTTAAGAGTAAGTGCAGCTTGCTCATGTCTATAAGATCATTGACTTTCTTCAATTAGGCTCGAACCCAGTCTCGTGCTTTGGTCGGGGGCCTCTGAAACTGTGATTGGATCGCAGGGGGCCGCGGAGTTGAATATTAGGTGATGCCGTGCAAGCCGTAATGATTTGCCTGCCCCTCGTCCCCTGGCACTTCCTCAACGCGAATTGTTGGGATTTATGTACTTATTATAAGCTTAAAACGATATATAATGTACTAAAGCACATCTTAGAGAATCAATATCCAGAAATATGTGGGATGCAAGGTCAAAATGGCCGAAATTGACTGTTCTACGGCGATACTGTATCCGATTTTTCCACCTGGCAGCAAATTTCTGTGGTAGAGTCAACTTTTGCTTGGAATGACGGGTTTGGAGCAAAGGTCCTGCCAGTGATCATCGTCGCTGGCGACCCCGTGGCACCAAGGGACGGATTTTCGGCGTTGAAAATATCAGAATGGATGGAATATGCACATTGTGAGCTGCTCTGGATCTTGATGTGCCTGTAAAATGCAGCTGAAGGCGGAGAAATAACAAGGGCAACAATGACGCACCTACTACAGTAGTAGGATAAGTACTTATATTGGCCATCACTCAAAACTTGGCACTACTTGAGAAGGTTCAGTGCAATTTTTGGCATAGGATCCTTGGTTTATCAGACCACTCCATTCGGGCTCCGCTATACACCGAAACTGGGCTTCAGCCTCTCAGAGCTCGCCGGATTATTCTCGCTCTCGGATACCTCAAATAAGTACCTGCTATTATTAGCTGACTCCAATTATGCTCGTATTGCGCTCTTTTTCAGCAGCAATCTCCGCCAAAATGGACATAGTTCATGGCTCATGGATCTCGACTGGGCACTGCGTCATTGCCATCTCGATGGTGACCTATTGTTCTCTTTATCTCAGCTGTGCTCTTTTGCCTTTTACTTTTTATTGTTCTGCTCTTCTTATAATCTTATGCCAGTTTGATTGACTGAATTCTCCCTCCTCCTTCCTATACTACTTCCTATTAGGACTCCCCGGTTTCTCTGATGTCTCCTCAAAGCTATCGCTGTTCCGCTGTCCCAATCCCAGCTCACTTCAGGTTCTTATCCGTCGCTTTTGGTGTTATCCTGCTGCGAGATCATGTGTGGCATCGTTTACTTTCGATGCTCTCCTTCAAGTTCCGAACACCTTTCATCAACCTTTCATGTTCCAGAAAGTTCAACTTGCCATGCTGTACCCCTTCAAAGCCTTCCGCTACAGAGACTCAACGAAGACTCAACTGTCAAATTCAATCATCATGATTCATCAAGCCAAGACGCCAGTTCTCTCTGTGGCGCTGCAAGGTCCCTATTACGGAGATTGGTTGGGCTCGGAGATTGGTCTTGATAAGGTATTGTCAGGAGGAATATTTGTTCCTGCCTTGTTTCGGAGCGAGCTCAAGCCTCGTGTTTCTTCGGACATGTCATCACAGGATCCGCGGTACTTATTCACACAGTTTCTCGTACATAGAGCCGTATTCATGCGTGTTGTACCTTACCCTTTTGCCCTACAGCAATGCTATCTTAACTGTTCTTCTCTTAACCAGGATGCTTGCCTTTGAGGGACCAGACTCATTCTGACAGGTATTTCATCTCACTCCGAGAAATGTTCTATTTTTCACACAGTATGAAGTTGATTACTCTCCGAGTACTACACTGATCGTTCGGTACCGCTGTGGATCTGACCGCTTCCCTAGCTCATTCTTGCGGTTCATGTCAGTGTCATATATGACAGCGATAGTGGTGACGGCACTGACGACAACGTGCCGCTGGCATTTCAGAGTGACTGGGAGTCCGATTCAGGCTACAGTACTGACAATTCCATCATGTAAATAGTAAATTTTGTAATATTACAGCTTCAACTTCCTGATTACTAGTGAATACTTGCACCTTATCCGTGAATTATTCACAGGTATTCACAATTATCCAATATTTGTAACTTGTAAGTATATCCGCTGGTCGCGAATTTTAATATTCACGAGTGCGAGTTACTTGATGGCAAGTATTTCTTGAGTACAAATGAAGTTGATACTCACAAGTGTTCATGAATGGCAATCATGGCATGCTCTACTCGGTATAGACTGAAAATTCACATTCACAACACTTGTTGCGACGGGCCAGAACCTTTCTGGTTACGTCCTCAACCTGTCTGCTCCACTAGATTCAACCTTGTCAGTACAGCTGAAATGCTATCTATTCCGCGGAAATGTGATTTTTTTTGTGCAGAGCAAACAGCACATGAACAGTATAGCCCGCCACCACATAAATGGAAATGGCGCACCGGTGCCGAGGCCTGTAGGCGCACGCTTAACTTGAAACAATTAATTTCCGCGTTGGGATCGGAATTAATTTCCGCTGTGACTCAACCTGAATTTCCACATACACTCAAGGTCAGTACAGCTGAAATGCTAGCTATTCCATGGAAATACAATTAATTTTTATGCAGAACGAACAGCATAGCTTAAGCTCCAGAACTTGAACAAGTACAATAAGTACCACTGGGCAAAGGAAGGAAAATATTCTAGAATGACCAGAGACTACACGACTCTGTCCAAAAAAGACAATTCCGGCTCTCAAGTGTTTGTCATGTGGTCTCAGCCATCCTCCAGCCTACAATAGATAACTAGTAAGCTCAATATTACTAGTAGACTACAACAGAGCGGATTGTATGGATGCAGATCTGGATTATCAGAGAATGGTCTGATATAATATATGTATATGCCATGTCCTTGGTCTAAGCGCTTGTTGTTCGGCGCTTGTAGTATTACTTAAATCCAGCCACTCGCTTTGGGGCTCCAAGCCGATTGGAGGTATTGACAATTGCAAAGTATATTTTTGCTGCCAGGATACCAGAAAGTTCACGTTTGTCCAGCTTCAATACATTCACCATGGTATATGGCATTTTGTCTTGCTGCCTTCTGATATGGGTCACAATAGCTGGAACCCAATCAGGAGATATCAACCAGACAGTACTGAGCTGGCAATGTCTTGATCATTCTGGATCCTGTTGAGTGATTTCTTTTGGGGATCTATGGAGACCTCTATTATTCTCGTTGAACTCTTGTATCTCGACAAGATTCATTGGATAGGTGATAAACATCGGGCTAATTACCCATAGTCTCAATAATATATATATATATATACTCTGACATTGACTCAAAAGAGAAGCACTCAAGCTGGCGCTATCCCATATGTATACATTTATCCGTGCTCCCGTGCCAAAGCACCCGGATGTTACGACAGTTTCAGATGAAGCTCAGTAGTCCATATGTGTCAGGCCTGTCAATCATCTGCCAATCAGTTCAAAAGAAATGCTTATAATGAGGATTTGGCCAAAATACAATAACTAGTTCCAGATGATGCCTCGACTAAGAACCAATGCAATCCGGGACGCTTTCGCGATTGCGGCTAATTGGACAGTCCCGTACGCAGTTTTGCTCTGCATAGTGGACCTTGACTCATTACACTCTTGCAATCCTACAGCAACTGTTTCCTTACTTGTCAAGAAACTGCTGATTTCATAGAGATCCTCTCAGAGGCTTCGAATAGCATTCGCAGTCTTTTTGAAAAGGACCAGGATGCTATCAAAATTTTAGAAATCATCAGTGCCAACAGTGCACCGTCAGACCATGAACTAGGCTATGAGCCAGGTATTCGACTGGTACCGAAGATCATGGAAAAATTTGGATCAATCGAGAAAAGTCTGCGCGAGCTAGTACAATCGCCGACAGACTGGAATGACGAGGACGAGGACAGCATGTCTATCTCCTGGACGCTACGCCGTTTCTTAACTCCATTCGGACAGGATAATGAAGGAAACAACTTGTCTAAACGAGTTGCTCCTGAGCGTACGTCGGATTACTCAATTACTCAACTCAAGAGGACTACAATAATCTCTTCAGCTATACAAAAATGCATTGACTGGTGTCACGACCATATTATAACGTTGAAATCCATAAAGGAGAACCCAACCAAAAAGAAACTCCGGTTGTCTCGCACCAATGGTGCTCAGCAACAGGGAGAACTATCCATCAGAAACAAACCACGTTCGTCTCGCGCCACTCCTCAACGAGACCCGGCACAGGAAGACTCGAGACTCAGTCACTCGACACCATGGCAACTATCCCACGGCCTTAAAAAACTGGAAACTGTTTTAAACGAAATGCAGGACTTTCATAAAATGGTGTGTTGTTACCATTCTCTGGTGATACTGCTAATCAGACTTCAACTAGATTGATGCCATGTCCATCCAGGTACATTTAGCTCCAGCACCAGGCAGCGGTGCTGGACTGTAGGAGAGATCAGATGTAGACAAGGTGTTTAATCTTTCACGCTGAAGCTGTCAATTTTGAGTCGGCAACATCAATTCCTTGTAGTTGGCAGACCTTATTTAGGAGTATTGAATTTGGGGTACTCTATATCTAATCTCCATTTGAGGAAAGACGTGCTCAACATCTTATCAAGTGACCTGATCAGGCAATTGCAGCGGCCCTGACGAGATTGTCTGTGAATCCCAGCTGACTTCAAAGAGTCCGCGTCAATTTTCAAAGGGTCCGATGCCTTTTGACGTAATACTCAATTTCAATGGGCATCCAGCAAGTCTTAAAAGTCATACTTCAGTCTACAAAAGCTACCATAAAAAGATATTTTGGACAAAAAAAACGACATCTTACCCACTTGAGCGAGATAGTGATTATACACACAACAGTAAATGTCAATTTGAACAACAAAACCGGACTGAACAAGTCAATACAAGACCCCGTCAACGCTTTCAGTTCCTTGGAAGATGTTTTCGGACAACAACTGGACCTCTCATATGTTCTAGATAAGTACATTCCAATACAAGTCCTCCATGCTTCACAACTTTATATCCAATCAGACATGCTCAATGAGGAATTGAGGAAGAGGGCTTGGTATCAAGACTATGATTATGTATCTCCTGCTTCTGACCACTTCTTTGCGATATCCTTCACTGTGGCAATGTCACCGGGCTGGAACTTCATGTCATGAAGATGCTTTGCGGTGATATTGCAGAGAATTGCCGATCGCGCATATCCAGCGCCATCCAACTTTTCTTGAATGGCCTTGGGGACTGCATACTTCTTGTAAATGCTCCCTTTCCCCTTCTCGGAATACTCTTTCCAGGAGGACCATCGACAAGCTCAAGGGATTATGTCAGTAATCATGCCAAGTTGGTCTGTCCACTGAAACTTACAGCTTCAGCGGCGTATCTGTTACGGACACCAATGTCATGAGAAAGAGCCAGAATCCAAAGTAGGGACCAGCTCACCCTGAATGTCAATATCGTCAGCTAGCACATGGAAAGCATTTGTACCAGTGCCATTATTATCGGCGGCAATCTTTTACTTTCCCTAGCTGAACATAAGTAATAGTCAGCACCGTATGAAGCAAACTTTGTAGTCACTCACTAGCTCGTGCGCGTGTTACTGTGACTGACATGCTGCCGTCGCCGAACTACGAGCCTGGTGATTGGATATTGTCAGAGTCGGAATGCTACTTACCACGAGACAGCAGGGGCATCCAGAATGAGAGATTTCTGTAAGCATTGATTAGTTGAAGGACAGAACAGTCTACCCTGAAGTTACGAGTCCCACTTGTGGGCTCGTTCATTGGGACGGAGCAAAATTGTGGCCACGATCATCAAAGTCCCCAAAGGAGATAGTCACGTGATATGCAGTGCTGCCTCGCTGGCGACGACTCGGACTTTGCTTGTCGACCATCTCCTTCACCTTTTCAACCATTTTCTCAGAGCCTCCGGCCAGCGGTTGTCATGTTGCACCAATGTCTCTTGTCCAGTATGGTCCTTAGGAAAGGTCAGTCAATTGATATTGTCCCTGGGATTTTGCTCGGCTTCAATGCAGCATCGTCCTCCATATAGGCATGATACCTCATGACGCCTCTCCCTCAATATAATCCATGAAAACCCTCGAGCTGGCTTATTCCTGAATCTGGAATCAACGGATCCGGGCCGTGGTCATGTCAATGCATTAGGAGAGACCAACTGTATGTGCTTTCTGGCTTCATTTGGATAGTACTGAAGCATTGGACAGCGGGAAGTCTTTCATGATGAATCTATCCCATATCACCTGTACCTGTTGCTCTATCCCAAGGTAACTTCTTTCTATTTGTGAACCCGGGAGCTGAAGGATTCTAGATTCTTTCCAACCTGATAGTGCAGCACGATTTCTGTTCATGCTGACAGCTATGCAAGAACAAGATCTGACTCTGTCTGAGGAGAATGAAACTAGAAGCCGCAACGTAGCGTAGTCGATTCAAGAATTGACCGGTAAGTTGAGAGGCACAGTTCTTTTGATGATTGATTGACCTTTTATACCAGTGGGTTCAACAGAGGCATGGAGGTTTGGTCGCAAAAAAGCTGTGGAATAATGTCTTCAGCTATGTAGCCATGTTCGCCAATTGTTTTTCTGTTCTTTCCCGATGGTATTTTCACTGATAAGCCATACAAGGGCACATCAAACCTGTGCTGCGGCAATACATCCATATCCAACAGCAGTTTATGCGATTATTTTTGTTGTTCTTGGACTGTCTACGGTAGTCATTCCCTGTAGTTTCGCTCAAGCTGTGTAATGGTGACAATTTGGCCGTGAACTTGTTACAATTTCAGTCTGATCACGAGTCAAAATCCAAAAAGGTTCTCCAGCAGAATTGAGGCTGATTCCCATCTCGGTTTATTTTCATTTGTGCAGTAGCTTTTCTGTTTTACATTGCTGCCTCGCTCTACAGCAGTATTTTTCACCATTAATATTTCTTTCTTGCTGTTGACCGAGTTAAACTCGGTATTCAATCAACCAACCCGTCAAATCTTCCGTTGAGATTTGTGTTCCCTTTCTTATTTCTTGTTTCTCATATGGGCCAGCATGTCCTTTGCTCGTGTTCTCTGTCTGTGGCGCTTTCATCGGACAATCATTGTCGAGACTCGACTTTTATGGTCTGCGTTCAAGTTCCTTGCGACCTTGCTGGATCGTTCAATGTCTTGACCCACTGTCAATCGGTGGTGGATTCATTTTCTCTTTCAAATGTCGGTTTCATGAAATGCTTTTCCGTTACAAGTCCCACCTGTGGGAATCATTTGATCGATGTGAGCGAAAAAGAGATATCTGCCATCAAAGTTGCCAAAGGGGATAGTCCCATGTCCCTTTTCACAGCTCTCGGCTTTACCCGAGACTAAACTCAACCTGCCTTCATTTGTCTATCATTAATTAGCAGAGGATTATAGCACAGCTCAAAAATCAAACAAAAAGGTTGGGGACTCGTATTTGCCACGGGGACCGTTGGCCTATACCCCACTGGTCCATCTTAGTCCCTCCTTTCTTCATACCGGTGCGCTTCTAGAATGAGACCGTTGAACATTGAATGAGAGAACCAGCTATGTAATGGTCAGATGGAAAATTTTTCGTAGGTAGCCTGGTGACATCGTCAGTGCCATTGTTGTATCAGTGCTCAAACGTGTCTGAAGCTTTGAATAATGATTGATGCCTGTGAATTCAAAGCCACAGCTTTGGAATGGTCCTTAACATATCAGCATGATCCAGAACCAGTTGACCTGACAGGATCAGACATGACATTGATAGGATAAATCAGCTAAGCTGACAAAAAAAAAGGTTGTGCTAAGTAACCTGTGGAGAGCTGCTAGCCTCAGCGAGCTCCATGGAAATTTGATGAATAAAAATTGACAGGACAGGCCCAAATGTAGGCTCATAACCAGCCTCTCCATGGGAGAAATTTGTTGGACAGTTGATCAGACAGCATCTCATAGTACAACTACCTTAGTGGATATCCCCAATGCTATTTGTACAATGGTTATTACCCTTGCAGTAATGGGCCCCAAAAGAGTGTATTGAAAGATTGCATGTACTGAATAATCACTGTACCAGAACCAATGGCTAGTTAGCTCAGTGGTTAGAGCACCTGCTATATTTGCATGGAGGTTGGATATCCCGGTCGTCACCGGTGGTACACCTGTGGACCACCCTGTGGTAAATCTCTACACCACCGAGTGGTAAAACACTAGACCACCGGGTGGTCTACAGTTATTGCATAGTATTCTATCAGTATTGAGTAGACCAATTTGTATATCAATAGAATAATGACACACCAATCGATGCTCAGTATCGGGACTACTGTGAGCGAGGGTATGGGAGAAACCTTTCGAAACACTAGGCTATTAACCATAGCCTAGATCTGCCTGTGCAATTCACGCCCAGTATTGGGACCACTGTGAGTGAGGGTATGAGAAAAACCCTTGAAAACGCTGGGCTATCAACCAAAGCCCAGATCTGCCTGAGCAATAGCCAGCACCAGTTGGCAAGGCTATGAGAAAAAGCCTGAACAACCCTTCAAAAAGATCCTGATGCACGAGAGTTTCTGCAATAGCCTTCGGCAGAGCTGGTCAGAAACCAAAAAAACCTTCAGCTTACACCAAGTGTATGTAGCAGGCAGGATTCGAACCCACACGTGGTCAGGATATGTTACAAGATGTAACCACTAAGCCATGGGGGCTTATGAAGGTAGTTCATACAGTGGTATCTGTAGCTACCACAGAGCCTAGGACAAAAGTGCTTCCGGGCAAATTAGGGTGTCCTAGATCTTAGGTCCCTGGTGCTACGGTATAATGCAAGCTCTAAAACCTTGCGAGGCTCTCTGCTATACCCTGAAGAGAGCAGTCAGTTCTGCGACGATATGCTAGACCAGGGTACAAGTCAAACCTTGCAGACTCTGCAACCATGCTCACTGTAGCGTACAATATCGTACAAGGTTTTCTGATATACCTGGGATGGAGCTCGCACCATGCCCACATGAGGGTATGAGTAAAACCAGCATTTGAACACCTTTCACGAAAGACCAGGCGATCATATGAGAGAAACCCTAGAAAAGTCGCAAGGGCTTTTGCCATACCATAGCCAGCTCCCACCAGATTGATGCCAGGGTATGAGTAAAATCCTGCAGACCTGAAATCCTTCTTACTGTACGAGCTAGGCCATTGTTTACAGGAAACCCTAAAGCCTCGTGAGGCTTTCGGCCATAGCCTGGCTTGTTGTCCATTTAAAATGTCACCTTTGCGAGGGAGGCTATGCCAAAAGCCCTGATACAAGGAATCACTATACCCCATAGCCTGAGTCTGAAGCTCAGGCTAACCGATGTATCACGGTCACGTTCACGTTGGCGGATCAAATTTAAAATTTTCGCATCATTCGCGTCTGAAATTCCATCACTATAATACAGACATTATCTTTGGTTACATTGTGCGGACATTTATTTTGACTAAAAACAACCCCGATCTCAACCAGAATGCGATCTTCAAGCGTCTAGCGCTTCAACGATGGCACCAGCGACGATACAAGCTTCAGCAGGTGTTCCACGAACATTGGAGTTCATCGCAAATTGCTCCTCACGGGAAAGGAAAATGGCCAGGTCAACCTTTGACCATCGAACACCCTTCGCACTTTCCTTGTTGAATCCCAGAACCTTGATTGCCTTTGTGAACTCCCCAAGATTCTGACGCAGGAGTTGCACAGAAACATACCCAACCTCGTCTGGCTGCAAGGATAATGTGAGAAAGAAATCAAACAGAAGGAACACCACTGACACGTCTTGGTCGTTGACCAGGGTTTGCTTCAACTGTTCAAACTGGTTGAGCGGTTGGGCCTTCACCTGGTACCAACAGCATTCAACGCGATGGAAAAGGATGACGAGTTGCTGAGGCACTGTAAGTAGCTCTGGCCCCAGCAGCTGCTGAGGGAGTTCGCTTTGAAACTTCAGAATCTGATACCTGAACCGAAACCTTGATCCTAACCTGATGATGGGTGAACCCTGCTGCTGCTGACCCTGCCTGGTTGATGTTCAAAGCCATCGAATTGGTCGAATTGACATTGGTGCTCACTCTGTCTGCTGCTGCTTGACCTCGAGTGCGACGAGGCTAAATTCATGAACATTTTGACAAGTGGAAGTATACGAAACACTCACCTGGTCCATGGTGTCTTCTTTCTTGGTGTCATCCTGACCATACATGTTCTCCAACCGACCCCCCTTCAGCTGCCTGTTCCACCAGTCGCGACAGTAACTCCAAAGCATATCCTGACGACCTTCGTGATCGTCCAACCTCTTGTTGTAGACTCTGCAGAAAGTATTCATGACTAATTCGACAGCATCGTCCTGGTACTCCCAGGACAGAGAGCAATCCAGGCTTCCCATCAGAGTTCCATGGATCATAACCTAACATTTCATTCAACAGTGACGCAAGGTAAAAGGTGCACGAATAAGCATACCTCCATTTCTTTCAAGTCCTCCTTGCCTTTAGGATTGAGAGCATCTACAAGGTCTTTGGCACCCCACTATGAAGACGATCAGGCCAAGCAATGGCAGAGAAGGGAATACGTACCAACATCTGACCAGCATCATTAGGATAATGAGGACGACCTAGCGACATTGATTGATTTTGCAGTTTTCGAGTCTTGGAGACTGATATTGTCGGAGGCAAACAAAGGCCAATCAGCTGTCGAACCCGGGTACGTATACTGGCATGTGCAGCAGCACCGTGGCAGAAAAAGTACAGCGCACAAAATAAAAAAGCGGAGGTCGAGTTATTCCAATAAAGCAGCATTGATTCATGCTTGAAAAATACCACTCGAGAACGGCTAGTCATGGCTGGAGCTGAATCTGTCTTGACGGGACCTCTGCCACTGAAAATCTCATGGAAATATCAGCAGAATCTAGAAATCTGTGACTTGAAATCAGTGAACAAGGACCACACAGCAGGTAAAAGAGCTGACGAGCACATTGCCCAAATTCTCTGACCTCGCAGAGCATCTCAATAAAGCCGCCGTGTCATGAACATAACAGAGGTCAGGGCAACCCAACCATCACATGACAGCGCCACAGAAACAAAATCAATATTTCTCGATAATGACATATAAAAATACCAGAAAAAAATTAAGAAGTCGGGGGAGGGACCGTGCTACCTGAGGTGACAGGCACCAAGGCTCGTGCAGCAGCACGAGCCGCAATTTGGTCCTGGAGCGCATCTCTCTTGTCCGCCAATGCTGCAATTCGCTTCTCAAGCATCTCTAACTCATGAAAAGGCTTCGGTGTCCTGTCATCCTCATGAGTGAAGAGATCATCGAAGTTGAGCCCCAAAGTCTCCAGGTGAAGCTTGCACCAATAGAGACGGTCTCTCGGGTGGACAACCATAGCCCTCCAGGGTTCCGAAATATCTTCCCTGCCATCTTCGTTGACAATCGTGGTATGCAAAACACCCTCTTTCCAAAGAATGACCTCAAGCATCGCAGGGATCTCCTCACAACCACAGTTGAAAAAACCCGCCTCCCGCTCAATTCCGTCGGTCAATTTGATTTTGAAACGTTGGGGACCAGAGCGACCAGAGATGTCATGACCAAAATATGTGGTGTCGCCCTCCTCGGCAGCAGCACCTTTGGTGGTCAAGGAGTGGTGGCGACAGGAGAGATTGCCTTTGTTGTTTGAGATCAAGGCGGTCAACAACGCCTTGGAATGATGAGCCAAATCGGGGCGCATTTCAGCGATCTGCATCCACCAAAGCCTTGATTGAAAAGACAGCAGGGAACTGTCTTTCTTGCCTGTCAACTTCTCAAGCTTCAGACAAGCATAAAAGCATTGGAAATCGAAATCCAGTTTGGCTGAGGAAGAAAGTCAGCCCAGTCAAGGGCAACAAGGAAAATATCAGCCACACACCAGTCAGAGCCGCCGGATCGATGGCTTTTTTTGACCAGGAATCCCATCCCTCGGTCCAGCTAATGTTATCATCTTTGATAATGCTCCCACCAGCTCTCATCCACTTCCTCTTCGGTTTCTTCACCTTTTTCCCTTTCCCAGCACTCTGAATTCCACCGTCGCTGTCGATATCCTCACCAATCTTCCCCTCAACCTCGATACCTGTGGGTGCGTCGACCTGACCATTTGGCCCCACATCTCCCTTCACCAAGGCTTCCTCTTTGTCTTGCTCATCTTCTGGACGGAACTCTCCGTCTCCATCGTTATCTGTGGCGTCCAGCACGAGAAATCCATCCAAGTCGTTGCAATGGCAACAAGGGGGTTTAGGCCGCTGCTTCGGCAAGCCCAAAACACGACGTTGGACCATGGAGGCTTGCTGCTTCAACATCGAATGGTGGCTTCTCCTCATCAGTTGATAAATGCCCCATCTTCTGGTATTGGTCAAGAGCTCCTCCATGTCCTCGTCCTTTATCATTCGAAGCTCCGGAGACGGCTGTCGAGCTGGCTGGAGCTCAACAGAGAGGTGTGGGGGGTTCAGTGAAAAGGGTTGACCATTGAGTGATTTTGGAGAAGGATGAGCTGGGGAAACCGAACATATTGGCAGCACAAACATGTGCTCTCCTGGCTTGGGTGATTCTGAAGGCGAAGTCAGCCTGGGGGAAGCAGGGGAAAATGAAGAAGGCCCTGCTCTTGGGGGAGTTTTTGGTGAAACGATGGGAGAAGCAGTTGAAGGAGACTCTGGTGTTGCCAGAAGCCTCGGTGGAGCAATGGTGGGCTGCTCTGAACTCGATTGCGCCCCCACCCTCGTCTCCTGCTTCTTCACTGGTGGCTTTGAAGGCAAACGTCGCAGCGTACGCATGACGTGACCGTTGGAAAGCACGGGCAGCAGAGCTGAACAGACAGAATAATCAGAAAAAAGTTTCGCACCAAAAATATACACAAACCTTTTTCAACGACTATCTTCAACTTCTTTGGCCCTGATGCATGGAGGGACAATTGGTCTTCTTGCTCGTCAATAGAGTTGTTGACCCTTTTTCGTTTCCCTCGAACTGTCGAGGAGGGAGCGCCAGATGCTTCACCTGTGGCTGTTGCCATGATTTTACGGTCACATGAAAAAAGAAAATGCGACGTACCTTGGGTTCTGGATTTTTCTTTGGCACTGCGACAACGCTTACCCATTGCAGGGTCAGGAGTGACCTCGCCTGATGCTATTACCATGTCAATTGGTCAGAATTTTTTTAAAA
Source organism: Mycena floridula (assembly GCA_029320655.1). NCBI lineage: Eukaryota > Fungi > Basidiomycota > Agaricomycetes > Agaricales > Mycenaceae > Mycena > Mycena floridula. The sequence goes on along the minus strand of JARIHS010000004.1, from coordinate 2,673,988 downwards.
AAAAGGAAAACACGTACAAAGTGCACCGAATTCATCTTCATAGGCCTTCAACAAGGCTGCTGCCTCAGCCTGGGTCACCTTTTGATACGGCCCCAAAGACTCATGTTGTAGAACCTTGAGAGCCAAAAGCCCACGCTGCATGTCTTGATGAGCTTTCCTTGTTGTACCAGCCGCGATATGCAACACTTGGATGGTCTCAATCTGTTTCTTCAGACGCGCCAAGAACGTGGAGGATTTGGCAAAGCGTGGTTGATCTGGCCCGTCTGACGGTAGAGGCGACAAAGGTGAAGAGGGTACAGCAGGGGACATGGTAGGTTTGCCAGAGTTTGTGGAAAACGGTCAACGAAAAAGAAAGCTCAAAAAAAACAGCACGTCACACAATCACGCCATCGTGCCATGTGGAAATCTAAGATAAGATACGCGGCTGATAAGACCATGCCTTAAAATTTATTCAGAGTTGGAAGCTTCTGCAGATGACGACCGTTTCATTCGAATAAGCTGTAGGTAAGAAGTATATTTGCGAGCTATACAAAGAAGCTATATAAAAGGACCGTTGTAGGAAGTCCACAGGGCCAAGCTCTCTCGAACAAACTCTCCCGACTTCTTATAATTGTTCCAAGCTGCTTTTTCAGTCGCTGGAGCAGAAGCAAGAAAATCAACATCAGAGCGCATGCCATTATGAACCCAGCGTACTAACCCAGATGCAGTGAACTGGGCGAAAGAAATACGAGTCTCCTGGTCAGCGACAGGAGTATTGGAATGCTTGACCAGGGCAGATGGGAGAATAATGAGGGCACCAGGTGGAAATCGTATGACGAGGCCCAGGTCCCAGAGCACCAGGTGACCGCCATTGTCGGGGTTGAAGTCGCCCAAGCTGATGACGGGGCAAATACCGAAGTTCTTGTAGTCGCAGTGCAGAGCTGTAACTGTATGACGACCGCAATTGATATGGGCGCCAGCGAAGCAGGCATCGTCGAAGTTGCGTATTAGACCGGTGTCGTTTTCAACGACGACGTCGAGGATGTTGTGATACAGGTTGTGAAAGGAAGGAAAATAGGATTCCACCATCTCTGCACCAATGGTCAGCTATGCGACAATGAAGAGGACATGAAACGTACGATCTGTCCACTGCGCCAACCTCCTAATAGCCCAATTCTCCTTCAAGTTGTCCAGAACATCCTTGTTATTGTCGGTGTTACTGATATTTCCAGGAATCATCTGTCCGCCGCTGAACGAGATCCCCATGCCATGGGTCTCGTAGTCACCTTGTCGGTGGTGCCGATGTGCTGCTGAAAAGTGTAGATCGTTGGACACCTGGTGAAAGGCCCTCTTGGCTTCAGCGACAGTATGGGCATGGTTGCCTGAGGGGAAACCAGCCAGCAGACCAATAGTTCGACCTGCAGAGTCGACAATGGGATGGGTGGTGCTATGAACGACATTAATACGATGAACAAAATGGGAAAAAAGGTGATGGACTGCCCACTCCATTCAATATATCGCATTCCCATGATATCCACCAGCTCGCTGCACGAAAAAACCGTGCACTCGTGGACATCTCGATGAGGACCGGGACCGGTCCAAGCAGTCGAAGACATCGTCGAACGAATGTCATGGTCCGTGGCGATTCCCGTGGTCGCCTGTCAAGTGGAATTTGAGCTCTGGAACGAAACGAAGGAAAACAAAACGCTTACTGCGACTCGACACTGAGCAATAAGCTTCGTCTTGTTTTCTGAGGCGTCACGGATGGCTGAGCGAGACGAAGCTCGCTTCTCCCGGAACTTCTTGGCTTTCCTTGCATGGCGATTATCTGGAACCTTGGCGCTTATGGGGGGTTGAACAGGACGAGCTCGATGACGGTGACGGCAAGACTGGACACCGTGATCTCTGGGAGCGGCGATGAGGGAGAGCTTCGTTAGCTTGAAGCTTCGAAGCTTTCGAATAGGCTGCCCTGGTTCTTTGAGGAAGTCTGGGCCTTGGTCGTCTGATAATGAGAGATGGGCTGTAGCAGTAGCGATATCGAATTGGGCCGGGATGGCGGAGAGATTCGCTAGACGTGGCACTGTTTCGAAGCGTCAGATCCTTGTGTCAACCAGACCTGACGGTGAAGAAAAAACTGAAGTGGGAAACTGCCCCAGGGTCGGGGTCGCAAAACCTGCTGTCCCAAGGTCGGGATCACAGTACAAAGGAGGTCAACTTGACGGAACGAAGCGCTGCCCCAAGGTCAGGGTTGCAAATCGGCTGTCCCAGGGTTGGGATTGCAAACGGAGAGGTGAAGGAGCAACGTTAAACAGAACTCACTTGTGAAGCCAGCGACGGTGGTGATTTACCTGGTCGCTTGCACTTATAAAGGTGGCACAGGGGCAAGGCGCTCCCAGCAACCTCAGGAGATGTCTACATTGCGGGCGAGACAGGGGAGGGGGGCTTATATCCCGAAATCAAGCACCTTGGCAACTGATTTTGCTGTGCAGAGTTTTTTGCCCGCGATCTAATTATCGGAGACGTTGCGCCACAACCTCCTTTTGCCTGCATGTCGTGATAATGTCGACAGTTCAGTCCGCTCAACCCTCACAGGAGCAGCTTGACCGCACTCGAGCTCACCTCAAAAGACAAATCGAGGAGCTAGTGCCCATTTTTGCCACGGCCCGGCCTGGGAATATAGGGGTACCATACGACCAGAGAAATGACAGGAGTCTCACTGCTGTTGACCTGCACGAATATCACTCTGTTCTCTGCATGGGAAAAGGGCAACGCCTCAGTAATATTGCTCGTTGGCTGAGCGCGGTAATGTGACGATCTGCTTCTTCTACTTTCATGTATTAATGTAACGGTTCAGTGTTGGAACCATCTTCCTGGCCACTTCTGCGATCGTTTTGGCGGGTTTCTAACACCCGGGATCGACCCCGATCTGCTGTTGGTTGTGGAAAAGCTGGTGGTCGAGTACGAGGCCACGGGTTGTGCTTGGGGTCAAGAATTTCTATCCGAAGGCGAACGGTCACGAATTGTCGATTCACTGCTGGTGTACAGGGCGAGTGATTTTTTGTCTCCCGAGGTTAAAAGGGTTGCTGCAGCCGTTGACAACAAAAAAAAGGTGATTCGCTCCCAGCGTAAGGTCTCTTTTACACAGTTGTTGGTACCTTTTCTGATTGTGTTGCAGCGGGGATTTATATCGTCCAAGCTGGGGCAGGCTTGGCCCATCCTTCAACAATGTCTCGATCTCAACGGCTCAAAGGTGCGTTTTGAGACGTCTTGTCCATTCACAGTCTCATTGTTCACATTTCAGATTCTGCTCGACGGATCAAGGAGCGTGAGGATGCAGCAGTGCGAGCCAAAGAGGCTGCGGCGGTTCGTGAAGCAAGGGAGGCTGAGGATAAGCGCATTCGGAAGGCAGAGTACGATGTCAGAATGACCCGATATCTGGAAGCACAGCGGGCTGAGGTGAGATGTGTTCGACAAGCCACCGCTGCTGCAGAAATGCATGTGGTCATTGATTTGTCAGACTCTGACCACTCAGACGTCGACCTAGATAAGCTCACCAACGCAGATGGTATTATTGACATATCAGACTTATGATAATAAAAGACATTCCCTTCCAGCCCAAAAAAAATTGAAGAATAATTATTCATCGCTCGTATAGTCTAGCGCAAGGTTTACGGGTTCGGAGCTCTCGTCTCTTTCATCGCTCTCCGCCTGCCCTGGTTGTTTCGCCATTTGCTCCTGACGCAGGGAGCTCAACCGTCGGTGGAAACCCGCTTCAAGCTCATGAATTTCCAGCCGCTTCTTCTCCAGCTCAAGCTCCACTTCGTACTTCTCTTCCTTGAGCTGCTTGTTCTCGGCTTCCAGGTGCCCTCTGGAAGCACGAAGGTAGTCCAGGCTGTCGAGAATCTCGTTGAGCCTGGTGTCATCTTTGTGCTCCGAGCGAATGGTTGTATGCAAGGCCTCCAATTTGATCTCTAGGGCACTGACTTGGGTCTCCGAAACGTTGACCTGAGAGCGTAGTTGTTCCTCAAACTTCTGTGAAATTCAAGGTCAGAGAAAATATCAGGTCAAGGTGAGGAATATACTGCAGAGTAGCGCTGAGCATGCTCAATGCTGAGCTGGATTTGTGATTGAAGCTTCCGAAGAGCGAGACCGCCTGGTCCAGGATGAATTTGGGGCAAGGGGCGTACTGGATGATGCTGCATTGAGAGCGGGTTCATGATGGCGGTTGTCAAGGGTCTTCTGCGTGATTACCGATCTTACGTTCTCACTGATCTTACATTGCATTTTGCAGATCTGAATCTGATGGCTCGGCGTCCTCCGTGGATCTGATTTATTTTGTGAATTTGATTTTTCTTATATTGCCATGTGCAAGAAAGCGAGTGGTTTATTTTTTCCTGCTTAGCAACCGTTATAGATGATCTAGCTAGAATCAGAAGCAGCGGCAGCCACCTGTTTGAGCTGTCGAAGTTCAGCAGCTTGGGCGGTGTTTGCCCTACAGGCCTCGGCAAGCTCCTCCTCCTTGGCGATGAGCTGCGCACTGAGATTCTGCGCAGTTTTCCTGTGGGCAACCTTGCAAGAATGCACCATGTTGACAACCTGTTTGTGAGCAGAGCTGAGAGCTGTGGCGCCAGCTTCACGCCGAAGACGTGGGGAGATGTATGAGACGTGAGCTTGAATTGCATGAGGGTGCTGTCCGACGACATAGATCCAACCGCCAGTTTCGTGCGAAGCCTTTTCTACCTTGAGAGAAAGGATGAGCAGGTGGAGAGCACAAAATGAAAGATAATTACCTGCATGATTACGTCCCCCATCAGGACTTTGAAGCGACTGGCGGACTGCCCATTGGTGTACTGAATACCTTCGCGAAGAGGCCATTTTCGAGGAAGCTCTGGTTGCCGGTGAGGCAAAGACAAGTGCTGAAAAAAGTGACCCACTGTAAGGAACCTTGCCGATGTCTGCATTCTCGACATGACCGTACAGGACGTTGTTTGTCGAGGCCCAACGATTTTTCTTCTTCACAGCAATTGTTGGAAAAGGCGAAGAAGAAGGTACTAGAGTGGTGGGCGAGGAGATGGGGGTCCACGGAGCTGGTGAACTAGCTGGTGCGGTTGCGCCAAGCGGCATGTCGACCTCATCATCATCGTCATCGTCTGATTCTACAAGCAGGGGTCGCTTTTTTGCATGCTTTGCCTTTTGGTGAGGTGCAGGAGTTGGGGTCCCAGGTGTCGCGATAACATTACGCTGTTTGTAATGTATGAGTGAGGATTCGAGTGAATGAACATCAACTTTACCTTGCGACCACGTTTCGGGGTCTCCACCTCGTTGGCTGCAGCCTGAACAGAAAAAAGGTTGAGCTCATGGACTAAACTGGGCTGATGATAGAGGTACGTACACGCTTCCTTGGGCTACGTCGCGTAGCAGCCACTGTGGTCTCAGCTCCCTTCTTGGGAGATTTTGGGACTCTGGGCATTTGGAACAGGACAAGAGAAACAGGGCCGTCTCGCTTTTTATGGAATTAGCAGCCGGGGGGCCGGCCGAGCTTCACATGACCTCCGTCCATCATGTTTTACGACTCAGATGAAGAGCTGTGTCTGTCCCTACCTGACGAAGCGGAAGAGAATTCCAACCTATCTTTGGCTATCGATGATGATGATGGTGATGATATGTTTTCACAGGAGGTCGATTTCACCAGTCCTGCAAAGCCGATCCGCCAGGGAAAAAGCTTCAGGTTTCCCAACAGGCGCAGAAAGAGGTCACAGAAGAGAGTGGAGACCCCTGATGATGTTTTCGAAATGGGAATGCTTGGTTTTGACCTGGACCTGAACGGTTTCGGGGAAGGCCCAGAACTGTCATCGCCTCAGGATCTTCGGGATGACGCGTCCAAGTCCGCTGTTCAGGATGTGGAGGATGATGATGAGCTGTACGATGATTACGAGCTGTATCAAGAGGCTGTCTTCTCTGGTCTAGCAGGGTTTCATCGCATAGGGCAGACGATGTTTCTCGTTTGAGAATGGAATGCTGTAAAGAGACAAATTACAGTGAGGGCTCCTTTCGTATTAACCAGAAAAATGCTGCTTACTCTTTGTTCAGAAAAATTGGTTGCACTTTACATGCAAGGTCCAGGGTGACGGTCTGTTGTTTGGTTGTTTTTGCCAGCGATGTCAGAGTTGGAAGACGGATTGTGTTCACAAGTTATTCTTCCGCGAGTATAAGGAGGAGAAATTTGGTTTTTCCTCAGGCCAGATTTGGCCAGACATAGGTATTTTCGCTTCTGCTGCCTGTCATTCTGCTGATGTTGCTTAGAGAACCGTGCAGTGATTGTATTGCAAGAGCCAGTCGACGATGAACAAAAAGTCAACACCTTTTCGGTCGGATTAATCAGGGAGCAGAGACAAGTCATTGTGACTCACACTGGCAGAGACGATGGTTCAGGCTCTTGGTTTTGTCACAAAGGATGCGGTCGGAAGGTGCGGTGTGACCATGTTTGTAGTGCGCAAAATGCTTTGCAGCGATTGGTGTGGGTCGACCCTGATGCCAAAGACGAACGAACAGATGAAGAGGCAGCCAATTCTCTTCCAGGTGCCCTTTCAAACCGTCAAGACAATGGGGTTGAACTGAGTTTTTCCTAGATGTTCTGACAATGTCAACCGACGAATGCATTTCTCAGCGTGAGATCTTACCACCCGAGTGGGCTGGCCTTGACAGCGACAAAGATCTCTATGAGAGAACGGGTTTCAGCCAGCCAGTCCCGGACCTCATTCCTATGGACGAGCACGGGTCATGCTTGTGCAAGTCCGGAAAGTGGGACCCTTTTCGGGAGAATTTCCAGCGGAAAGTGGTCATGTATGGTCTTTATGAAGCCAAGGAGGTGTTGGTCGAGGTCCAAAAGTGCGATATATGCCCTTCCATTCGGCGGCGGTACATCAGACCGGATGCCAGGGACATTCGGTTGCTCAACTACAACAACTCGACCTTCTTCACCCATGAACTGCTCGAGGACTATTGCAGCGCCTTCACCACCTCAGAAACACCATTTGTCGCTTGGGTCACTGTGATTTCTCGCAGGTACGAGAGTAGATGGTCACTGCGACCTTTTGTCGAAGACGATTTGTTTCGTTCGGCCTGGTTTTCTTATGCTGGGTTGCTTAGGTTGGAAGGCGACATGGAATGCTCAGAATGCGGTCCTTCCCCGCGGCACATTATCTGGGATGGAGTCAGTATTGCCATCTGCAAGAAATATCTCAATGACGATATGAAACCACCAACTAGGTGTCATGAAGAGTTGGTCACAAGAAAATCTGTGAGAACCGGGTGGCAGTGGTGGGCGCTATTGGATCCCGAGCTACGTGCAGCAATCCGAGAGGTTGTGAAAGACTTTGATATGGATGATTCCGAGGAACATTGGGAGAGGTGTGAGTTCATAATCGATGGGCTGTACGTCATTGACGGCGACACTTCAGCCATGTTCGAGGGTGTTTTTGGCCGTGCTGCAACCGAGGCGAGGGAAAAGAGAAGCATGGAGCCCAAAAAAAAACGAGGCTCCAAGGAGGATAGGTGACCATATGAAGCGAAGGAGGTTAGGGTTCACCGTCGTCTGTTCGAGCAGGTGAGATCGGCCGTGGACTACTGGGTTGAATAGGGCTGACCCGTCTCAAGGTTGCTGCAGAAGAATCGGTCCTCCAGATGGTTACACGACCGGCATTGGCCCAGCTACAAGCCTTTAATGCCCGACCCTGCAAGGACCTGGCCAGCCAAATGCTATTGATCCCAGCGTTGATGAATTCCTTGGAGCTCGAGTTGAAGATACATGATCAATATGGAGATGAGCTGCTGGGTCTCTGTCGATGGTTGGAGCTTAGGGCTGACACTGTTTATGAACACCTGGTTAGGAAACATGAGGGTGACCTACCAGACGACCAAAAACTAGAGGAGGAAAGCTGGAAAGAGGTGAGCAATGCTGGAATTGAAGCTAAAATTCACAAGTCTTACCCCGATTTGAGACAGGCTGCTGTTATAGCTTGCCACAGCTCCGATATCATCCCAGGTATCCGAATATAAAGCACGACCAACGCTATGAGGGATCCGAGAAGCGAGGTGGCACTTGCTCTAAATATTACGTGTAGTATGGCAAGAATGGACTTACCGGTGGTATTATGGCACCTTGGTGCACCCATAGCATTGCCTATGGGTTTCACTGTATTCCGGTCAGTGAAGGGCGGAATGATGTTTTTTCGGCAATGGTAACGCGCTGGCCAAAGGCACCAGAGATGGTGGTCTATGACTTTGCTTGCGCCCTTGGTCCATACTGCATGGCGAGAGAACCGCAGTTTTTTGCTGATACCCAGTTTGTTATAGACACCTTTCATACCTCTGGTCACAAGAAGTGCTCCCCTGCAGCTTTCCTGCAAACATATATGGCAGTCGATCCACGTTTGCAGAGTCTCAACAGCAGCGCAGCCGAGTGCGGGAATGGGGTGTTGACAAGAATCAGAAAATCTGTCAGTTATATGGGTCAACGGCAAGCTATTGTCTATATGAGGACGTTCATCTGCTTGATGAACCGCATTAAACTGAGGAAGCTGCAGGAAAAGAAGAGGAAAACCAAGGGGACCTTGGACGAGGACGAAGTGGCCTTGTCACGTGAGGACTGAGCCCACTTGATGATGGATTCTGTACCAGCAATGTATTTTATTTGAGGTGGACAAGGACACCTGGGACAGACGTGAGTGACAGCATACTTGGTGTTTTCTTTTTCTGTCGGTTGCCGCTCCCAGGGATCATGGCCGATGTGAAGCCTCCACTCAACAAGGTTCCTTGGCTCAGTTGGTGGAGCGTCATGCATATGTGATCTAGGTACCACTTATTGGAGGTGAGGGTTCGAATCCCGCTCCCAATGTAGGGATATTCAAAGAAGTAGTTTTTTGTTGACGTTACCTGGCCACTTCCTTTTTGCATCCACCGGTAGTAGGTGCCTCTGTTCTAATGGTATTATCTTGATCCTTCTCCAGCAACAGATCCTTATCCAAGTGTGGCCTCAAGGTGCAACAGCAAAGCCATATTTGCGCAAAGTTGGAAGGGACATTGACGCCAATTTAGAGGTGGTGTATAGCTGTAATCTGCATTCTTATGCCCTGTACATACGCTGCGATGTCAAATTGATCTATCATGAAAAAGGCCCTAGACCCGCCAGACAGTCGTGACCTGCACTCTTCAGAGATGGTATACGAGAAACCGCCGCTTCAAGACAAGGGTTCCTCGCAAACCCAAAAGCGCCATGCGATACTGATAGGAGGACCAAAGCTTTGGCATTGCAAATAAACTGTGGACGCTCGTCAAGGCTTTTACCGACACCCTGGATCTGAGAGGAGATGCATATCGTCTAGTCATGACCTGCACTTTACGGAGACAGTGTATGAGAAACCCCAGCTGCCAGAGTGGACGCTTGTCAAGGCTTTTACCGACACCTTGGTTTTCCCAGCAGAAACATATTGAGGCTTCGAGAGGAGGAGCTTCTACCATCTATGGAAAACTATGAATTTTGGCTCAGAGTTTTGGCAAAACCCTGATTGCCATCCTGCGTTCATTCATGGAAAACTGTGTGCCGCAACAAGGGTTTGAGTGATACCCTTTCTCCACCTGCAGCCACGCTATCAAGGGCCAGGCTATGCGGTGTACAGTATGAGAATGTAAGGGTTTCTTGTGAACTGTAACTGAGACTTGGCCCTCCTCATCATTCACTTCAGAAGGATATGAGCCATACCCAATAGCATCTGCTAGGGTCCAGCAGAAAGCCTTGCCTTGGAACCCCTCTCCCACCACTCCATTCATTCCTACAATAGCAGTAAGTATCACTGGTATAGAGATCAAAAGGTATACATTCCAGGACTGGACCACTCGGTGGTGTACGTCTCTACCACCCAGTGGTCTATACATTTACCACAGGGTGATCCGCAAATGTACCACCCGTGACTACCCTCCTACCCCCATGGAGGTCATTGGTTCAATCCCAATACTGGCCAATACTTTTCACACATGACTGTTCAACAAAGTTTTCGGAGAGGATATACAAATAGCGACACAGTACCCATCACACTTTGTGACAATTTGTAATCTGCGACACATCCTGATTCGGGCATCTTCGCACCTCTCAATGGGATGTGTCATCTGATATGGGCCTGAGGCACCGACCCAGCGCTCTGGCAGTGCTATACAGTGTACAGTCTTGTGTTCTTTTTGATGTAAACATTGTAATATATTATGTTTTTCAACTCCGGTCTTTCCAAAAGTGCAGGAAGAATCACTCACTCCTGCTCCCCTCTCTTGCAAGCTCGGGGGGTCCCCCGAGCCGTGGGAGTCTCGGATGGGCATGCTAAAGATTCATTCCTGCTTTTACCATATATGGAGACTATCTTCAGCTCGGCCTTTTTGATTCACATGAGCTTACGGGATATCCGTGCCCAATGTCCGAAACAACCCAATTGATTGATGTGAAATTTCACATACTATTGTTCCCATCGGTCATAACTTTTCCCTGGGAAGCTAACGATCATTTTTCTTAAATCAGACAATGCCTTTTTGGTCCTGGAAACCACCAGATATTTTGTTCATAGGGTTCAGGCAGCTACCACCAAAAAATCTAAGGGGTATAAGGATGAGAACAGGTTAAGCTAGAATAGCTGGGGGGTGGAAATTCAGATATTTTTGAGAGCTTGTAATTATCAGCCCACTATATCAGCAGGAAGCCTCAGGGAAATTCAAGAATGTATATTGGGTCATATATGAAAGATTCCAACTGTAAATCCGATGCAGGGGACTGTGGTTCAAGCAAGATGAGTGAGATTGAGTGAGTGTGACAACAGGCCAAAGAATTTCAAATTCCGACAGTTGCCGTCTATGCCAACACAAATGTGGTTTGTTGACAAAGTCACTCTTTTCCATCACACCATTATTCAATGCAGGTTGCATGTCCAGCTGCCATACTAGAGCCCAAGCAGCCAAGTCTGGACACATGGAAAATCATAATCCCCATGTGCCTAATAAAGCTCTTCTCATCGAAGGCTGCAAAAGGCTTTCTGCTGCTCGTGATGCTGGTGATAAGCCTAATGTCACCGCTGTTGCTCACGATCTTGGAATACCAATCAGCACCCTTCAGACTCACTTTTTCAACATTGCACAACCTTGGAATTCACCCATGAATCTCAGCAATTCTTCACCTTGGCCCAAGAAACAACTCTCACCAATTGGCTTGAACATTATGGTAGCCACAGTCATCCCTTGGACAAGAGGATGATCAAAGGTCATGTTGCAGCTATCTGTGGTACCAAACCTGGAAAGAACTGGATCTATCCTTTCCTCAAATGGCACCCACCGCATCAGGCCTTGATCCCAAGTGAGCCAAGGCTTTCAATCAGCTGACTTGCACTCGATGCCAGGAAGAACTTGTGCAATTATCAAGAAGCAGAATATTCAGCTGAAGAATCTGTATAACATGGATGAGAAGGGATGTCAGAGAGGTGGTGGGAAGAAGAGCTCACGAAGGAAGTATTTTTACTTGTGAAGGCAGTGAGTGAAGTACCAGTGTTGTATAGGCCGTCCTGCCGCAGCAGGTACGAGCCCTCAACTTTTTTTTGGCACGCCAATTCATTTTTTGCAAATAACCTCAGCCGACAAAACATTGGACAATGGACGCAGACCAGAAAGGCAACAAAGTTTGGTTTTGAGTGCATGCCAAAAAATCTTGTCTCTGTGAGAAACTCATCAGAGTACATATCAATCAGAGCACTATTTCAGGCAAGACAAAAGACATCCAGTAGAGAAGTATTCCTATTAATTGATGAAAATATGACACAAGAGTCCACCGAGTCGACACAGACAGTTCTAACCAGCAAAACCTGACTTCAAGTACTTAGAGTGCATGACAGAAATCCCAGGTTTTTTGGACAATTCTGAGGGGATTAGCTGTCAGACTGGCTGTGGATGTGCTGGGCACTGACAGAGGTCATTCTTCATGGTACATAACGTATTGATGAATAAGATGAGAAAACAGGAACAAAAAAGTTGGTGATAATTCCAGAATTCTAACAACAGGCATATTTGTTGATATCCTTGAATATTTTCATGAATTTAGGAGGAATATGTGAAGCAAGCAGGTCATTGGAATCCTTGTCTCCAAAGCGCACATGGCCTATGGGGGACAAGATAAATTGAAGTGCAAGGGTGAAGAACCAGAGTTCTGCAAAATTTCTTCTCGACACTTCACCCGCACTTCTCGACACTTCGATTCTCGGTTTCCTTTTTGGGCCATGTTATGTAATTATTGTTGACATATTCCTTGCTTCACCGCATCACTATGGAGTGAGTTTCTAAACTTCATCAGTCATTGTAAGTCCCTAGAATGGGTGTATACAGCTTAACAGGTCTCCACACACTGAAACCATCACCTTCATAGTATTATCCGACTCTCAAATACGTCCTGAGTGGGAGTATGGCCCGCATTCTCTCAATGATCACCTTTGGTGGTGAAGCTTGCCACTTTAAAACACCATTGAAGACCTTTCCTCAGTTTATATCATGCATGATTGACTTTAGGCCAACTCATGCTTGACTCTTCACCACTGCTTCACGGCACTTCACGGCACTTGATGGCACTTCACAGCACTTCAGTGACACTTCAATTTTTCTTCATGGCACTTCAATTTTTCTTTGTGTTCTTCAAGTGACACTTCAGTCCGCTTCAATGTCACTTCAGTACTCTTCAAGGTTCTTCTGTCCCTTCTTGAATTATTGTTCATGCTTAGTCAGAAAGTGACCCAAACACGCTAACTATGCCATTTTCCGCCCTAAATATGGGCTAGCTCTCAACAAGTGTGGAATACAATGTAGTTCATAGTGTAAGCCAAATGGGCATCAGAACACTTCAGAACTTTTCCCTGTGCTTCACTCATAGCCAGGCTCTCGGCTTTAAATCTGCTGGAGTCAGAGGCATAAGTGGCTGAACGGTATATGAACTTGATCATTGCAATAGTTGGGGCCATACTTTGAGAGACCAAAGTCAGAAATATCCAGGAGGTAAACAGTAAAACTCGCTTCCAACTCAGATTCACCTTCAATGTACAGCTCATAGCCTTCTTGAGGATTCAGGGTTATAAAGACATGAATATTGCAGCTATTAAGATTAGGGAGGACTGAATTTGCTTGTTATACAATGGAACTGGAGTTCCTGATGAGGTAGCACCACTGGAGGAGCCACAGTAGCGGGTGCAGCTGGGCTATCCCAATAGGACCAAAACATGTTGAAAGAAGCCCTGGAAACAGAATTTCGGAAATATGTACAGAATATTGACAAAGTGAAGACTTACAAGCACCATAGAGAAACGATGCAATGGCGGGAAACAAGCGGCGAAATTTTTTTGCCAAGGTCACGTTGATGTGACTGTCACATAAACTTGCATACTGCTCATGAAAATCATGTTTCACACCTCTATGGCTCAAATATGGAACATGCTATGCTTCAAACATGTTCTGACTGGCTTGACAAAGTCATCTTCAATTTCTTCCTAACTCTTTAATCGGCACTTCTTGACACTTCACCAACACTTCTCGACACTTCACTGACACTTCAGGACACTTTTATCGACACTTCAATTTTGTTCAATTTTCTTCACACACTTCAGGCAACACTTCAAAAAACCTATGCCCGGCCTATGGCGGTGCCTGGGACAGATCTGTCCCGATATATGACTTTGATGATGGATTGATGGCGTCACATGAGTCCAAATTGCTCTCGGCGCTCAACAAACGAGCCACTCACGTGGTCTCGTAACAAGCATCGGAGTGCTAATCTGGAACTCGTTACCATTGTTGAGTGCGTATCAGCCCATGGGACGGCGCTCAGGCCCGGGTTCATCTTCTCTGGAAAGAGGTATTCTCCAGAATGGTTTGAGGAGGATCCTGAAATCTGGTATGTCGCTCCATCTTTGAAGATCTGTCTGGAGTTGACAATAACACTGTAGCATTGCCTTGTCTCCGAATGGCTGGACTGATGATTTCATCTGCACTGAATGGTTCAAAAAATCTTTCAATTCCCCAGACTTCAGCACATTGAAGAAGTAATATGGCCTGTGTTCAAACCTGACATGTCTAGACATCAAGTCGGTTTGAACGGTGGTTGGAACAGTGTGAGTGTTTGAACCGGTCATTTAAGTGTCATAAAAAGCTGCTTGTGGGTTAAAATATAGTCATTGTGGTGTTCAATTGCATTGTGGCGCTCATGTGATTCATTCACTTGCTGCTGTTCAATCTATAATTTTGGTTCACTCACTGCTCTGGTGCTCAAACTCTGGCTCAACCCATGTTCAATCATGCTGATAATTGAACAGGTACACAAGATTACTCAGTCTATTCAGTCGCATTGTGGTAGTCATGTACCTGATATGATCTGTTCTGGCCACTGTTCAATCCATACTGATTTTGGTTCACTCACTGCTCTGGCACTCAAACTCTGGTTCAAATCATGTTCAATCATGCTGTTCATTGAACGGTTACACAAGTTTAACCAGTCTGTTCAATTAATTGTGGCGCTCATGTACCCAATGTGATCTGTTCATTTGCTGCTATTTAATCCATAATTTTGGTTCGGTTGCTTCTCTGGTGCTCAAACTCTGGTTCAAATCATGTTCAATCATGCTGATCATTGAATGGGTACACAGGTTTAATCAGTCAATCAGCACCTTGGTAACCCAAATAGTCACTTGAGTATCATGATCAGTGCAGAGTGTTCAATAATTGCTGGAACAGAATACTCATAATAGAATCATGCACACCATTTGAACCACACCTATAATGGAGGGGCATTTAGTCTCAGACATCTCATGCACTGTGTTTGCTGCCAGGTATCAGTAGGGTATTTCCGATATGATAGAAGCTGTATTTCTCGAGTATCAGGGCATCCAGGGGGTATCACCAGCATATATAGAGCCTGAAGACATTATAACTGTATTCGGATTGTATTGGCGGGGTATCAAGGCTGTGTCAACAATCTGAAGAACTACCATGCCATGTGATCAACCTTGAGGCTGACCTCAGAGACTGGGATTACCGGTAACCTTATTTGATAGTGATAATGATGTTGAGAGAGTAGAAGTAATTGAAGGTAATATACTGAACAGTACTAAATAAATACATATTGAACAAAAATATTATAACATTATTCAGGTCTGGGATATTTATGCCTCGGTACTGGATCTATCCAGGCTACCAAAGAGGCAGATAGAAGGGACATAATGGCACATGGAATGGACTTTACCAATGTTGAAATGCTCTTTTACGCTCAATTGAACAAATAGCACCCTGTTCTCGTGAAATGCTGACTATGCCCTCTCCATTTGTACCAGCGTCTCATTGGTCTGCGCTTCCTCCAGGCTTGCTCTAATGGCGGAGACACACGACGCTTATTGTCCTTGAATGTGACGCATGATTTCTCGCATCCTTCTACTTGTTGCTCTGATTCAATTCTGGCTCGGCATTCAAATGTGGCAAATGTCTCTAATTTCCATCTGCGATGGCTCCCAAAAGCCTTCTGTCGGCTGTGGTATGTATTTGAAAACTGCGCCAAAACATAATCGGAGTGATTGCTTTGTGCTGTGTCTGATATCGGTGACTGGCGACGTGCGTTCCTGTCATTAAAGATAATGTATCAGTCCGATCGTCTATTCAGCGCCGAGCTGTGGTTCTTCTTTTTACTCCCCATGTACCGGAACTTCCGAGATATGGTTTGTTTCATCAAGGTTGTCAGATTATTCCATGGACCTGGGCTGGATGACAGTCACAGAACAGTGATGCGCCCGGATCATTTTGGCAGTTAGAAGGACCGGCGCGCATCTGTTACAGCCTTTTCGGAAAACTATGTCCGATATCAATTTTTTTTCCGTGAATAAAAGTTCTGGTGAGCCTTTCATCAATGGTCTTCCCTTTATCCTTTCTTATTATGCAAACATAGATTTCTTCTCCGCTGGCTAATCTCTCCAGGACCGATGACCATTCCCTCACCAGCCCCCCATTCCCTTATTGCCAGCCTCCTTCTCCCCCGATCATCAGCTGTCATTATACGAACACGTTGTCCAAGACATATTTCCGTTTCAGCATCTACTGACGACCCTTAGCGCGGAGTATTGAACGACGATTGAACAGGGCCGTTCAATCCGGATTGATCAGTGAGTTTCCTTTTCCCCTCGCTATACTTTGACTCATGAGAACATTGTTTGAACAGCTCATTTAAATAGCTTTTCTAGTGTATACTGTTTAATGTATGGTTCAATCAAAGTGTCTGTTTGAACCAAAATGCAATTGAGACATCTTGGGTTTGAACCAACGAGATATGGCGGCAGCACATTGAGACAGTCCTGATGACAAGATTCTTCTTGTTATTGATGGACACAGATCTCATGAGAATGCAGAAGTCATCTGACTGGCACATGAAAATAACATCATCCTCTTTTGTCTTCTGCCCCATATGACCCACAAGCTTCAGCCACTTGATGTCGGTGTATTCAGTCCATTCCAGACCCAATGGATCCAGTGATGTGACAATATTGTGGAGGATATGGATATGGAGATGCCAAAGGAAGACTTTGTTAAGGAATAAATAGCAGTCAGACAAGAATCCTTCAAGTCTAGCAATATCAGATCAGCTTGGAAGAAAGTGGATTATGGCCAGTGGATCTCACCGTCTTCACAGCTGAGGATTTTGCACTCAGTGTTCCTTATTCAAGAGAGGCTTATCCAAACTTTTCCACGGAGTCCCGGAACAAAACTCGGACTACGTGCGTCATCGGTGGCTGTACATGCTATGGCCTCGTTTCAAGATTTGCAGTACGAATCCATGCTTGGTTGCTTGGGTTTTCCAAACGATCGATCTTGTAGGTGGAAGCTCTCGACTGGAATCCATGTGGTTTGCCTCAGCTTTACCTGCAGCCAGCCATGCAGCAACGACTTGATTATGACCTCTTGCGGACGACCTTGTTGCTCTATTCCCCCCACCCATCCCCACAGTCTTGGTTCAATCCACGACGCCCTTTACAAATTGCTTTCCAGTTAGCCAGAAGAAGCAGACTCGGAGTATGGGTGAGTTGATATGGAGCTAATTTCAGTAAATCTGATCGCGCCATCGCTTAGTCGCTGCAAAATCCGCTGTCAAGATCAAGCCGCAATCTGGGGTGAATGTCGAAGACATATCTACTGGTGGGCTTCATTACATCGCAGTACTTCAGATGACTCATCAACGGAGCAGATGGCTCAATCGATAAAATTGGTTCTGACAACGATTTTTCCACAAAAGAAATCAATATCCAAGGCTACATTGTCCCGGTTACAGTCAATTACTTCGGTCAACACCAAGACCAATCCCAACTGCCTCAACATCCACATGTATCTGTTTCACAAAGTTCCGGGCCTTTGCCGCCCCACAGTACAGACATGGCAGCTCCTCCTGGCGGTGTCACAGGCCGTTTGCCAGGAGACCCGACTGTTCAATGTGTGGAAACTGAAGTCGCTGCTGAGTGTAAGGGATTTAAACGTATGCTCCAACTTATGTATCAACAGCAGTGAGTTTCGCCTATTTCTATTTCATCAGGTGTATTTAGCTAACACCTTATAAGATTCCACGCTTTTGCACGGAAGGAGACCGAGAATTTCAGGAAACGATGCAGCGAGGTCGTGACGGAAGGCATGATCTGCGCTGATAAAGGAGTTGAATGTGCACTGCACCTAGATGACCTCTACTGCACCATCAAGGCCGGAGGTTCGGCGGCAGACATCGAGTGGCATTTGACGGAGCTGCGTCAAGAGGCCGTAGAAGGGAAAAGATGTGCCTCCGAATTGCAAACTCGATTTCATGAGATAAAGGCTCTAGGAGTGGTCACAGGGTGGTTGCAAGAGCTGATTGGAGGTCTGGATCAAATAGACCAATGGGCAAAGAAGGATGCCAATCGGACTATGAAGCTGATTGACGATCAGAAGTATCTTGGGTTGAGGTTTCGTGCATATGTCTCTCAGGTACATTTCATTCTTTCACATTGTCGGAAACTTGATACTTCAAGTAGATGATGAACTTTCAAGATCGGTATCCGCTTTCACTGTCACGAACAAAAAAGAATAGAGCACATAGACGTTTCTGATGATGGGTCAGAACAGGTCTCAACAAATGTCTATTTCACCAAACTTGGATCAGTTTGGTCAGTTTTTTTCCCTTTTCATGGCTTCAGTACCAGTTGCTTACCTTGGTTTGAAGACTGCCTCGCCTTCATGATTTCAACCCCGCATTTTGCCAAATCTTCTTCTGGCATTCCCGTCTATCCAAATCTGGGGTTTGGAAGTTACTTGGTTACTTCCCTTGGTTCAGTTCAAGACCGTTGGCGCTCGCCTTTAATACAACTTCTTCTTCCTTGACAGGAAACTCGGGAATGTCGAGTCTGGCTCATTCGAGTCCAGTGACTTCTGAGTCAACGGTTACCATGGTTGTAGCAAAAAAAGCTCACACATGAAGTACGGGATCTAGATACATTAATATCTCTACCTTGAAACATCCAAGTACTAGGAGCGGCGGGTTTGAATAGAAAGACTTTTGGAATGATACATATTATACTCTTGAGTGAGTTCAGGGTTGACTGAATGATGTAACTCACGGTACAGAAGAATCAAAGTACCGGGAGAGTCAAGGAAGGAAAATCCCAGAGATTAGAATGGGGAAAAATATGACTGCAGATTGACTTATGTATGACGTGTCCTATGTTGTCACGACTCTACCCCAAAAAGACAATTCCGGTCCGGAGTTAGCTAGTGCTCGGCTATAATGGTCCAATCACGTTGTTTGCGGATTTTTTTGGGACCTCGACTAATCATACCGGGCGCACGTCTTGATGGCGTCGAAGACTCGGAGAGGATCCAGAATGGGAATTGTGCCACATTTCTCATTTGTCTTCTTCAGAACCTTCTTCATACTGAAGTCTCTTCGGATGAGCTGTTGTTTGTATATTCCCAACCGGATCTGCACCACGATGGCGACTTTCAAGGTACGGCGATTGCGGCGGAGATGTCAAAGACCGATGACAAATGCTAGTCTCTCCTAGACAGACTCCATGCGTGACGATCAAGATGTACTACCATGGAGTCTGTGATTAAGCGCGGTCAAAAGTGCCGTTAAAACCTTGTTATGTAATATTGGACTTTGAAATGTCGCATTTTTCTTTCCTCGATGTCCTAGCGCTCTTACCTGACTTCCTTTGCGGATTTTCATTGACTATACGGAATGTGCGAGGCATTTAGCCCAGATTCCTTTTTTCACCGGGCTTCTAGCTTCAGTATTGGCTGAGATAGAATTTGGCTGGCATTTTCCGCCCAAATTCTTTTCAAGCCTTCCCGCTGGGATATAGGACTTTTTCGGGGAGGAATGGAGTCGTGTAAGGGTCTGAAGTTCGTTTCCATTGCCAGAATCGAGGCCATATAGCAGGTGCATCGTTGTAAGTCTTTTTGCTGCTCTGGTCAAGGTCTGACTGCAGCGGCATTTTCCAGGCAAGCCAGGACCGAGGGCCGTTCAAAATGTCAATATTCCCTTCCCTATGATATTTCAAGCCATGTTGCAATCATTATCGCAGACTTTCCGCACCCTGGCGGACATCGGCGACCATGGGCTCAGACACCTTGCTTCCGGCTGCTCCATCCAACAACAAAGTCCAGTCCACCAGCAATATTTCCCCATATTTCAACATATAACATCTTTGCCTTGAACCACGTCGCTTTGTAGCCTCGTTGGACATCTCTGAAATGCTCTAGAATTCAGACACCTCATGATAGCCCATTTCTGTCATTCTAACCCTGCTTGCTGTATAATCCTGGACATTTTTTGACTAGAATATGCTTTAGTACAGAATACATTGCTTTATGCTCTAAAATCGCGACAATTCGCGTTGGGAAGGCCCTCGATAGTCTGGAAGACGAGGAGCACCCAATTCAAACTCCGATATTACATAACAAGGTTTAACGGCACTTTCGAGCGCGGTAACCATAGGACTAGACAAATGCATACTTCTGGTCTAGCTGGTTTACTCAGATAAATATGATCTATAGCCAGGTTCCAATGTATCGTCGAGGATCAAATTATTGTTGCTGACCTTTTGCGAAACAGCTATGAAAAGCGCTGACTGAGGTCTTGTAAGCTAGCCCACTCGAGAACTTGAAAGATTGAATAACCAGTATCAGTATCATTAGAATCGCAACAGAGCGGCTTTTATGTATACAAATCTTGATTCTTAGAGAATGGACCTGTCTGTACGTATATAATATATTACATGTCATGCTTGGTCACAGCGCTTGTTCGGCGCTAGAACTACTCAGATCCAGCCACTCGCTTTGGTATTTCAAACCGATTGACGGAAGAATATTCTGGCCGCCAGAGTACTGAAGAGTTCACGTTCGTTCAGATTCAATACATTCACCATACTATACGGCATCCCGTCTTGCTGTCTTCTGATATTGTGCGTAATAGCTGGAACCCAATCAGGGGATATTAACCAGACAATACTGAGCTGGCGATATCTTGATCATTCTGGATCCTGTTGAGTGATTTCTTTTGGGGATCTATGCAGACTTCTATTATTCTCGTCGAACGTTTGAACGAGACTCGTTAAATAGATGATAAACATCGGCCTAATTACTCAATCTTCCGGTGTTGACTCGCCGCTCAAGGTGGCGCTATCCCATATGTATACATTTATTTATGCTCCCGAGCCAAAGCACCCGAATGTCACAACAGTTCCAGATAAGCTCAATATTCCATACGCGTCGGGCCTGTCAATCATCTGCCAACCATCTCGAAAGACATACTTATAGCGCAGGATTTGGCAAAAATACAGCAACTCGCTCCAGATGACGCCCGCCCACGTCGACCCTCGACTAAAAACTGATGGAATCCGGGACGCCTTCGCGATTGCGGCTAATTGGACAATCCCGTACGCAGCTTTGCTTTTGAATATTCGACCTTGACTCATTACATCCTTGCGATCCTACAGCGACCGTTTCCTCAGTCCTCAAGAGACTGTTGATTTCATTTCGATTCTCTCAGAGGCTGCTAAAACCCTCCACATTTGTCTGGAAGAGAACACAGATGCTGACGAAATTTTGGCAATTCATAGTGCCAACATGGATGATTCTCCGTCGTCGGGCCATACACTCGGCTATGATCTAGGGATTCGATTGATACCGAAGCTCATAGAAAAACTTGAATCAATCCAGGAAAGTCTGCGTGAATTAGTACGATCGTAGACAGACTTGAATGACGAGGACGAGGACAGCATTCATATCTACCGGACACCATACTGTTTCTCAACTCGACTCGGACAGAATAATGAAGGAAATGAACTGCCCGAACGGGTTACTCCAGAGCGTATGTCGGATTACTCAGTTACTCAACATTTACAATAATCTCGTCAGCCATACAAAAATGCATTGACTGGTGTTATAACCATGTCGCGAAATTGAAATCCATAAAGCAGAGCATACAGAAAACTCGGTCGATTCGCCCCAGTCCTACGCGAGACTCGGCACAGGCAAATCCATCCAACAGAACCCGTTTATCTCAGCGCTCCAATCATCTACAGGAATCGGCACATGGAGACTCGAGTCACTCGACACCGTGGAAACTATCCGGAGGTCTTAGAAAATTGGCAACTGCATTGAACGAAGTGCAGAACTTTTATAAAATGGCGAGTCATTGCCATTCTCTGATGATACTGCCACTAATGATACAACTAGATTGATGCTATGTCCATACAGGTACAGGTACATTTAGCTGACGCTGTTCCCAATGATACTAGATAGTTCATGTAAGATATATCATTTTTAGGTTGAAGTTGTCAATTTCTGTTGCGGTAGCCTCTCTCTTATATCTGTTTCATATCATATCTACTTCTATCCCCATCTTATCTTTACAGTATTTGCATAGTTTCACATATTTCATTCTCCGAGACCGTATATAAAGCCGTGTAATCGTTGTTTTACCTCATTCTTTTTCCTTTTTACTGAGGTGATTTTCCCTTTTTCTTCTTTCTTGTGCTTTACCTGGACCAATTGACCTGTAGCATTAGCTTATTTCCCTTACGTATTTCAATAGAGGTCTTTTCCTTTTGACTGAGCATTAGCTTATTCCTGTGTCTCTGAGGTGGTCCAACAATTTCTAGTCAGCCACATCACTTCCTCGTAGAACTTGAGTTCTGGCAGGTCCAGGCAGGACCCTGATCACCCTGACTTATGTTAGTTCAGAAAAGGTTTATCTGAACGAGATTTGCTGGGACTTGGTGATGTTGAAGGAAACAAAATTCTGCTCAGATTCCCGACCCAACCTCAGATCGGTTCAAAATTTGCCCGGACTTGTGATCTGACCCATTTTTTTTCTCTCGCAGTCCTAACAAGCTTGAATATATGCTGCTGGATCTGGCTCAAAATAACCTGGTCAAAGTCATCTCGTTTTCTGCTGGATAAAAACGCATAAAGCATTTTGGATGTTTTCACCACGGCGGCATATGTTGCGTCTCCGGCAGAATCATTCAACAGCCTACAGATCTGACATTCCGAGGTCCTTGAAGTGTACTTGAGAGTCATAGAATCCATTATCAGCATTCAATATCAGGCATGTTAGCTAATTAATACAGAACGAGGGCACCCAAGCTGCTAATGGCGAGACTGGAAGCTTATTTGAATCGGAGTTCATATATTCGTTCGGTCTCGGGAAGAGGAACTCATGAGATTGTGTTGCTATCTTATCACGGATAAGGACTCAATGGACTTGAAGCTGATATATTGTTTCAGACTGCACTCGCAATACTCTCATAGCTTCTCATTGGTATTCGCTACCTTGAAATAACCCTTCCAAGGCTGTCCATAACCAGTGCCAGTGTCACTACTGTACGTGAGTGTACGGAGGAAACCGTAACGCATAACGCTGCCCTGGTTGGTTTCTTAATTTGCGTGCCATAACACTGATCGCCGTCCAGGTTTCCAAAGAAATTATGTGACGCCCGACATTTCCGCAAAAACCTTAGAAAAAAGGCAAAAAGTTTCTTATTTTGGAAACCGTAACGCCTCACAGTGGGCTGGTTTCCGAATTTTTTTTACTTACGTCACCGTAACGCGGCGGTCCCTGGTTTCTTTCGTACACTCACGTACAGTACATCTAGAAAAGTGAGTATTCCCATCTGTGGACACTGTTACATTGTATGAAGTGATCCTGAAATGCATTCACAGATAGGGCTCCCGGCTGGTTGGCCTTGGACTTGTATAGCATGTCAAGACACCTCAATGTCTGAATTGTTTGGCAACTTGCGCAATGAAGAGCTATCACAGACATGGGACAAAGTGCAGCATTTTTTATTTTGTGAGCCAGTTATTCAGGTTCCTGGAACGTGAGACTATGAGGAAATAAAAAATGCTGCACTTGGTCCCATGCCTGTGATGCTTTTCATTGCACAAGTTGACGAATAATTCAGATACTGAGGTGTCTTGACATGCTATACAGATCCAAAGCCAACGAGCCCTATCTGTGAATGTATTTCAGGATTATTGATTGAGTATTTCTCAGGACAAAGTAGTATATTTAGTATATATGTTCCCGTGCTGTCTTAGTAGATTCACGACGGTTGTGCCCGCAATGGGACCAAGCTGTAAAATTCTATCTATCTATCTATCTATCTTCATACAATGAAACAGTGTCCACAGATGGGAATACCCACTCTCCTGGATGTAGTGACGCTGGTACTGGTTATAAGATGGCTGGACAACCTTGGAAATGTTATTTCAAGGTAGCAAATATTAATAAGAAGCTATGACTCGGAAAGTATTGCCAGTGTAGTCTGAAGTGATATATCAGCTTCAAATCCGTTCAGTCCTTATCTTATCCGCTTCTGATGATAAGATAGCAACACAATCTCATCAGTTCCTCTTCCCAAGACCAGCTGAATGTCTGAACTCCGATTCAAATTGCTGTGGGAGGCTTCCAGAGTATCCTCCTCGCCTTTAATGGCTTGGGTGCCCTCATTCTGTATTAATCAGCTAACATGCTCGCCTGATATTGGATTCTATGACTCCCAAGTACACTTCAAGGACCTCAGAATGTCGGATCTTTAGGCGGTTGAATGACGCCACCGGAGACACAAGATGCCGATGTGGCGAAAGGATCCAAAAATATTCTATGCACTTTTATCCAACGGCAAACTGGATGATTTTGACTGGGTTATTTTTGACCCAGATTAAGCAGCATATACTAATGTAATATTACAGTTAATTGCAGCACCTAAGATGCGGCATCATTTTTGATCACAAATTTGATGCTGCAAAGGAATAAACCACAGCAGTCCCAGTTCATATCAGATTGGGCTCTGAATAGACTCAATTTTTTTGTTTTTGAATGCTTTCAATTATAGGCTATATAGACCACTTAACCAATTGATAATTGTTGGTGTTGGGCGAGCAGGTACCATGACCTACAGTTTGGGTCCTATAGCATGTATCGGAGTGTGGGGAGGCCCAGGATCTGGAAAGTGCTAAAACTCAGTATAATACTCATAATGAAGTCATAGAAATGTCCTAACCATCCATACCAATTTGATTTTGATGTGAGACTGAGTAAGAGATACCCTGTGGCTACCTACAATGATTAGCTCAGATTCCAGTCATCTTATGGACTTCAGACCATTTGCAAAGGGTACAGGTAATACGTCCTAATGTTTCCTAGCAGTCTATAATGGAGAGAGCCACCAGAGCCAGGCTGTTCTACCATTCCGGTGGGAGTTGAACCGATTTGGACTGGAAGGTCACATTATGTGACTTCGGCGTGATGGGGTATTTCTTCCCTCCCTCCTCTTGCTATAATTGGCAATATTTATTATTGAATAAACTAGCACTTTTTGATGGTCCATGGTGAAGAATAGGCCGGCGGAAGAGCACAAATGTTGATGCGCGGGCAAGTCACACCATGTGACATAACCGTCTCAATCCGTCCAAAAGCCACCGGAGCTCAAGCGCAATGCTCTGGGGTAGCTCTGCCTATTGGAAGTAATTGAAACTATCACTAGACATAGTATCTCCAGTTCCCAATTATTCTGAGGCTCCCGAAAGCACTGACCAGTGGGATAAAGGCCAACCGTTCCGGTGGCAGATACGAGTCCCCCTCTCCCTGTTCTCACACCGGGGGCAGAAGCCAACGCACTCCAAAAGGAGTGCCTTAAACGAATTATCGATGCACTCGTGATCCCGGCTGTGACCACTGCCGTTCGGCAGACAAAATCAGCTGGCTTGACTTCGGGTCAAGTCGGCTCTGGGCGCTGTTTTCCCGGGTCCGCAATCAATCAAATTTCCCTCTTGACTTGTTCCCTCATGTCTTCGCTTCGTGCTGCTAGAATCTGCAGAATTGGAGAGTGGTATTAGAGGTGGAAAGCTGGTCTTGCTTGTTTCTTGGCTATGGGTTGCTCAGAGGACTGAGCTTGGTTGAAAGGCTCCACAATTTCATGTACATCTTGGTTTCTCTTTTCTGGTGGCCTTACAGTTGACAATTATCTCCAGATATTTCTCTTGTTTCTGAGACCAATACATCTCTTTTCTATTCATCGGATTACTTCGACACCATTGCTACCGTCAGTTGCTTGTTTGATGACTAAATTGCAGTGACAATTGGATCAACGAAACGCTGCGTCACAATTCTTTGTTTGTGAATCTATTTCAGTCGTCTCTTTCATCCTTCATCTTCATTCTACCCATTCCTCTTTCAGCTCATCTAACACCAATGTCTCATGCACCTGGGAACCAGAACAAGCGTGGTCGTGCTGACAGTCAGACCGACGGTGCTCAGTCTCGTTCTCCAAAGAAACCACGATCTTCTCCGCCATCACCAAAGCCTGGGTCAAAACCTCCAAGGAAGAGCTTTCATATGACAAGGGCTGAGGTGCCAAAGAAAGCAAAGGAGGTTCAGGTGCGCTAGGATGGATTTTCTTTCATGCCATTTCTTTGACAGAATTTCAACAGGATGCTTTCCACCTTCATATTCATATTCTCTTGTGCCAGTTTTCTCAGGATGGAGTTCCACCAAATGCCGCTGGCCCTTTTCTCACTGCCTTTAATGAGCGCTTCAAAGACACCGGAGCTGACGGTGTTCAAGCTCAGGTCGAGTCCATCATTAACACTGCTGAGCCTGCTTCAATTGAAGTTATGAGACATCTCGAGCGCGTTAAACGAGAAGCCCATCATGGAACAGCAATGATCGCGAAGAATGTACAACGTGTCAATGAATCCTTTCTTCATGACATGTTTACGGCGGTCGCTCGAGCTGGTCTTCAGCAATGGTGTCCTGACTTTCTTGGCAGTCCTGACTCTCTGTACAATGTCCTACACGAACACATTGCCATTTCCACATTCAAACATCTCCTTTCTTCGTGGGCTTATGTCTTCATGAAGGCTGACACATCCTATGCTCACAACCACAGTCTTCTTGTCAAGCTTTACAAAAGCTTTGTTTTCTCTTACCTAGCAAAGAAGCTTCGTAGGGAAGAAAAGATTCCAGGAGCTTCGATAGCAGACGTTGAGCGCAACAATGCTTTTTGAAGGCGCAAACATGTAGGTCCTTTCATTCTTCACAGAAATATTGTACTGATATCTCTTTACAGCTATCTGAGACCCGAGCAGAACAGCTCAAGGCCCAGGGCTATCGACGTGAAGTTGTCCGTTTGGCAGAGGCACTGGACGCTCACTCGGACGATGAACTTGATCCGACGGCCGGGCCGGGTGTTGTCCGTTATCGTATCAAGGCCAAATCTGGGCGGTCCGACCTTGTGACAGGCCTATTCCGCTTTGAGGACAACAATTATCAGGATAGGATTCTCCGGAAAAGACGAGCAGGACAGCGGTATGTCTTTTTTGTTTTATTAGCAGTGTGACTGATATTATAAAGTGCTGACCGTATATGGGTTGTGCCTGAGACTCCGCTTGCAGAGCAATCTGCTTCTCCTCATCCTCTCAATGTACCGATTGACTATTTCTCTCCAGACTATTACAACAATGTGCTCACACTGCATGAGCGCGCACAGTACATGGACAATGGTGTTGCACTCCCTCTATCATGGTTCTGTACAGATGTACGGGATATTCAGACCTGGAAAAGACTATCGACGGACCAGTTTATGCAACAGTACGGCAATGCAGTTTTAGAATTGTATAATCTTCCAACTGAAGAGGAGTTGGAACGTTTGGATAGCTATGACGATGAGGACGAAGAAGATGAGGACGAGGATATTTGAGTTTGTGATTTTGGTTTTCTTTTCTTTTTCTGTCATTATCATTTTGTGCTGCTTTTTCCGGATCGTTTAATAGTTCTTTAGAATAAATTCATCATAATTCTGTGGTTGCTATTTCATAAATTTAGAGATCCAAAGTGATGTTCAATCATAATTGCGATTGGAACCACAAATCATTGGAAGCTGAGCTGCCGTAAAGATGTCGGGGTTCGGAGTCATGCATGCAGGTTATCTGTTGTATATCATGCTGTCAGGCAGGATCTCTTCATTGCCTTGAGCTTTCTGATGTCTGCTCACTGTCTGCTCAAAGCCAATTTTCCCTATTTAGGTTAAAGGCGCAAGTGATCAAGTTCCCAGTCACCTGGTCATCACTGCATTCCATGCCGGCAAGCATGACCATACCGCGTGACCCAGTCATGCTCCGTTAGCATGCAGTCTAGCTTTTCTCACTACCTGCCAATATCTCGGTCAATATCTCAGTATTTACTTGTTGAGGCAATGTCATATTTTTCTCTCTCACAAGGCACTTCACAGTGGCTTGGCTAGCTTGACACCTGGTTACCGTCATCAGGACTTTGTGTGAGGCTCTGCTCGTCGTCAAATTAGTTGGTGATTCCAAAGCGACAATCCAAAACAGGTGCTGGGCCAGTTGTCACACATGCTGCTGCATCTGTTTGTCCCCGGTGCATGGTTACCGCCATCTTATTGGACAACCTGGTATGTCCGCTCAATGTTTTGAGATGTCAGATCCACCAGGAATGGAAGGTGGTCATTACATGTGCGCTCGCTGTCCCGCCTCCCGCCTGATGTCCAAAAAAGGTAGGAACTTTGAGAAACATTGATACTATAGCCAGTATAGGCTGGGGAGCAGATGAGGTTATATTAAATATATTTTCATGCTTCAGAGAGGTATAGGACCAACATCTTTGTAGTACAAACCCTGATAAGGCTGAATAGAGAGTTTGAGAATTTCCTTCTCAGTGTTCATACTTTGAAGCAGGTAAACAGGTGTAAAGTATTGTATTGTATATGATATATTTGCATGCCATTAACCTCCAAGCTGGAAAGGACTTGAATGCTTACTGCTAGTATGCAAATGAGGCAATGTTACATCTGAGGACCTGGGATGAATAGGTTTGCATACCATGTACCAGGGGTCATATTACTATAAACTAGCCATTTGATGCCAACAACGAGCCAATGGATCTGGAACCGAAGCCTCTGGCGGCTCAGGGGGCAAACAGTGGCGTAAAAAAATAACACCAAATACCATCAAATCTCCTCTGGAACCTAAATGCAGGTCGTTTGAAGCAGTAAATCCTCAATGATGCTATCAGGATATTTTTATTAATCATTCCTTTACTTGAATATCAAGTTAGTAACCTAATCTATGTGCTTTTCCAAAACAAATATCACTTTTTCTAAGATTCAGGCTTTTGGGACAGGGATAACAGTTGCTATTTCTCGCCCAAGGCCTTGAGACCGGTCGAAATCAGGGCTTGTCACTGTACTCATTCATATCTATGACTCTCATGTCAATGATGATTTTTTATATCTTCCAGTTTTTGTCCAACCTGACCTTTGAAGTCAGAACAGAATTGAGAGGTTTACTCTGACCTAGTAGGTTTGAGAGCACAAAGAAAAATATTCACACTCTTATTACAATATACAGGGACAATATCCGATGGTTTTTATTGCTCTATGAACCTCCTACCATAGTGCAAACAGAGTTGAACAAATCTATGCTACGACTATTCATGTCATTTCAAGCTCGAATGGGTGTCTACCGCAATATCCTTGCACTATTATACTTATCAAATGTTATAGATTGATATCTGATGAAAATACCACAGGTCCGGTACGCAGACCAAGAACTATAAGCATTCCACTCTCAAATCTGATTGTATTTGGTTCTGTTTGTTCTACACTACGGTTCCTTGCAAGACCGCTGCAAGCCGGAGATAGTGTTGCATCAGTGATATTTTGTTGTCAGAGTACTGGTATAGATAGTATAAATTGCATGTTCAAGGCATTCCTACACAATGTGCCTGGGTGAACACCTACAATATTATCTTATAATGGTAAAAGTCAGGAGATCTACCTCTTGCACGAAGGGCGGGTAGCTTCAGTACTTATGGTACTATAGTACATTACAGTATTATTCGCATATCCAGAGGTTCACTACTGCTGTGACACTGAGAAGGAAATTCTCAAACTCTCTATTCAGCCTTATCAGGGTTTGTACTACAAAGATGTTGGTCCTATACCTCTCTGAAGCATGAAAAATGTATTTAATATAACCTCATCTGCTCCCCAGCCTATACTGGCCATAGTATCAGTGTTTCTCAAAGTTCCTACCTTTTTTGGACATCAGGCGGGAGGCAGGACGACGAGCGCATGTGTAACGACCACCTTCCATTCCTGGTTGAGCTGACATACCAGGTCATCCAACAAGATGGCGGTAACCATGCACTGGGGACAAACAGGTGCGGCGGCATGTGTGACAACTGGTGCAGCACCTGTTTTGGATTGCCGCTTTGGAATCACTGACTAATTTGACGATGAGCAGAGCATCATACAAAGTCCTGATGATGGTAACCAGGTGTCAAGCTAGCCGAGCCACTGTGAAGTGCCTTGTGAGAGAGAAAAATATGACATTGCCTCAACAAGTAAATACTGAGATATTGACCGAGATACTGGCAGGTAGTGAGAAAAGCTAGACTGCTTGCTAACAGAGCATGACTGGGTCACATGGTATGGTCATGCTTGCCGGCATGGAATGCAGTGATGACCAGGTGTCCCAGTCAGCCAAAAATATTGATATTGATCCTAAAATATACAAGTTGAAAATTATTGATGCTTGCAAGACTGCCAGGCATGACCTAGAGACTAGAGTGATATTCTGGAACAAAAAGGTGCAATACAGCAAACAAAAGCTAGACTATTTCTTTCCATGGTCTAGTCCCCAGCACACAACCAACAAGTCTCTATTAATACCATAAGTGCCAGCAGACCGCCTGAGAGTTGTAAGATGAGTGATAATGTGTTGTGGCTCAATTATGAGCATGCTATCTGTTATACTAGCATCAACAACCTTGGTCCTCAGCCGAGGATAGTGTAGATATGGAGTCTGAGACTGTTCTGCATTTGACAGTTCTTGGTAGGGATGAACAAATAAAAATGTGCGAAGGAAGCCATCTAATGGAATTTCCAGAATAAGGTGAATTGATCCAGTGAGTTCCTGGTGCTGGGGATTATGAAACTGGATTGCACTATTTCCAAGATGTGAAGAGATGCAGCTATATGTCTTCCCCTTAACATTGATTTGGAATGGGCGTGCAGCTGTGGGTGGAAGAATGAGTGCATATTCAGGATGTGGGGTGTCAGTGTGCTTCCGGTATGGGCACCCTATTGAATGAAGATAGTTGTGTAGCTGTACATATTCTTGGCCTGTCATCTGTGGTGCCTTGCCAAGAAATTGAGCAATTTCCCATGAGCTTAGCTCGCCAGCTAGAGATTCACGGATTGTAGAGTATTTAGGTTCAAGAATGTCTGCAAATTCTCTGGTGGTATTGTCACCATGCTCATTATCATGGAGCAAGGCCAGAAGGCGACAGCGACGGGTGACTTGTCGTAGCATTGTATAGTCCATGTCATCTAGGGAAAAAAATCAGAAAAAGTAGTACATTTATTTATTATCACTGACAGAGATGACCATTTGTTTTAACCTTTTGCAGCATTCCATTCATCCGCTCTCCTGGAAACTCACTGAGACAGGGCAAAGGTCCCCAGTATTTCAGGAAAGCTTCATTATGCATTGCAATATGATGATTAGGTAAAGATGGAAAATCAGGAAAAAGCTGCTGAATAGATCTGCGATATTTCACATAGTGGTCTGTGGATATCTCAGCCTCAGAGTTGGAGGTTTTGAATGAAATAATGATGTTTGTTGCAGCAGTGAGATTGTAGTAGCAATCCAACTGCTGTAAATCATGATTGTTAGAGCTGGTGTGAGACCATAGTTCAGGAATGATCAAGGGAAATATGGCGCTGAAGAGAATAAGAAGTTCTTGTGCTTTGAGTGAACCATGCTTCTTTTCACCAAGGTTTGTCGGTGGGCGGCCTACCCAGGTTGGGAGGGAAACTTCACGGAGACATGCATGAATCACATCAAGTTGGTCTTTGGAGAATCTGAATGGGGTGCCATTAATGTTAGCAGTAAAATCAAGGTCATTTTCATCATCATCATCGTCAACTGCCATGGGAGCTGGGGTTGCACGTGGAGTTGGGGTACTGTTCTGTGATGATGATGATGATGATGGAGGTGGTGTTGAGGCAGAGGAGGCAGCGCCAATTGAAGCCGCATAGCTCTCAGCTTCCTTGTACAACTCTTCCAACTCATCAGCAGAATCTGTAACATCTGAATCTGTGAAATTTTCCTCCTTTGTGATTTCTTCAATGGCCTCTACATTCCTGTTAGGACCAAGGCTCCATAAGTTGCGCAAATGGTTTGCGAGCACCCCTTCCAGCCAGTTGTGCATAAACCCAAGAATGAGGTCCCAGACTGGGTTCCAGTATGGGAGACGGTGGAATGGAGTCCACCTTACTCCTGTAGCTGTTGCGAGCCTCTGCTTGTCTGCTTTAGTCACTGCAGTATACCACTTTTGGGCCTGCTGTCGAACCTCTGCTGGACTACGGTTGGTCCATGATGTAAAGTCAAGACTCTCAATCTGGCTCTTATGAATGTTACAATAAGAGCATAGATGGTTGGCCATTGCAGGTGCCAGGAATCCACCAGCTTTTCGAATAGCTTGTAGATCAGCGACAACAGGCACAATTCGAGCTTCAGCAAAAACACCTTCTGGATGATAGTGTGTAGTGGTTTGTTTTCCTGGTGCTTGATATTCCAGCATGGTTTCAACCACTGGATTGAGCATATGAGCAATTGTTGTGGTGTCTGGCATTGATGGAGTGGGAATGAGCCCAACAATAAACACATTTTCAGGCAAGTATCGCAGCTCTGGAGGTAAATTCAAGCAATACAAGACAAGTGTGCCACAAGACACAACTTTTCCTAAAGAGTGCAGAAATTTATGAACACAATCATAGATTAAAATTGTGCAAATACCTGCTATCTTGTTTGTGAAAGGATTAAACCAGTCAATATAGAATGCAAACACAAGATGATATCGTTGTTGGAGAAAACCTGAAAGATTTTTCCATGCTGGACTGTCACATAAATCATACATATCTCCATTGAGGGATGGTATATGCTGGAATGTACCCTCTAATGCCTCTTCAATGTGTCGGCGTGACAGAAAAAAGTGCAGCCAAGAGTCAAAATCCTGAGTGTTAAACAGGGTTTTGGGAACTTTTTTTGACTGATGCCCATAGTTCTGTGTACGGAATAAGTCTGTACCACATGGCTTTGATTTTGGAGATGCCTTCCATGTGCAGATTGTGGGAATAGGCTGAGTATAGATAGTATAGCATGTGGGACAGCAGACTGTGCGTACAAGCTTGGGATCATTGCCATACTGATAATATGCAGAGCGGATATCACGGGGAATGCTGATTTCTGGAAAAGTGATATTCACTCCAAGCTCTGAGTTCAGTGCAGCAGAGACAAGATGAAGAAGGGTGGTAATAATGAATTGGAGAGCCTGAAGGGTGGTATTTGCTGTGTCACGACTGACACCAGCTTTAAGATTCAGCCAGAGAACAAGCTTGCAGCATAGCTGTGCAATAAGCTGAGCAGCAATTGTGATTTCTATATAATGATTTAACTTTAAATAAGGCAACCCAATTGCTTCTGAGCTTACCTTTTGCAGCATTATCAAGGTTCTTGCTGTTTTGAGATTTATTCTCTCTCTGTCTTGTCTGCTCCTGTGGAGCTGAATGTTTGGCTGGAGGTTTGGTCTCATGCTCACGACGAGTGGCATGACTGACTTCACAGCCAGGCTGCTTCACACCATGTATGGTTACAGTCCTCTTTCTGCACTCAGAACAAGTGCAGATAACCATAGTTGACAGTAGAATACATCAGCTGGGTGTGGCACTCCATCTTATATTCACAAGCTCCATCAGATCAGGAATCGCACAGCAGAACAAGGCAGCTGATTCATGACAAATATCATTTCACTAAGCATGATGTGTTTCCATTTGATCTGTTCCAACGAGGACCATGTGTATTCTCCTGAGAATTATTCTGTGAACAGCCAGCTGTTCACATGTAAGCGGGCTTGGGAACACAGGGTGCCTCGGAGCCTCCAATGACAGATCATAAGGTAGTCTGATCCTTAACCCAGGGGTCCAGACTGAGAGAGGTTCACTTTGGATATTGAATTTTGTGATCGCCGAGGCAGCGGCACCTCATGTGACTGCCTTTATTTACGCAACCAATTGTTCACTGTTTCACCTCCAAGTGCTGGCAATTCTGTCATTTATTGCTCTCAAAAAGTCTTCCTTTTCATGTCTACTATCCCTCTGACCATGACCATGCCCGAATCTAGCCCAGAATGTCCTGGCCCTGCAGTAAATTTCCATTCTGGCTCAGTTGCGGGATCAGATTCATGACCTGTGTCAATATCATGCATTTCCACATCTGAAGAAGGCATTCGTCACATCATGGAATAGACAATTGTGATATTGGTACAAGAAAAGCCAAGGTCACATGGCATTCGCTGAACAATGACATATTTATTGCATCTTCTCTCAGTAAGCCGACAAGCCGACATCAAATTTTAAAACCTCTGTAGACTGCTAGGCTAACGACCGGACTCTCCTACAGGTAACGAGTTTCCTTACCAGGGCGAGAGACTGACTTGTGAGACTAATCATAAGGCCCGCACTCACATGTGCTCTGACTAAAAATAGATCAGTCGGAAACACAGTGTTCGGCACTGGAAATGCCGCTGTCACAGCCGGCCATCAGGAGTGCATCAATGTTTCGTTTAAGGCACTCCTTTTGGAGTGCGTTGGCTTCTGCCCCCGGTGTCACTGTACTTGGTCCTGTATTGTAAAGCAGGCACCATTACATTGTGGTTACTACAACATACTGTGGCTACAGGCTCAAGTATTACATTTGTGGCAAGTCTGATTTATTCAAGTTGGGTAAGGTGGAGTGGTTCAACAGAGCTGCTCAGTATACATGTTAACTCAGCTGCCTGTCAACTTCTATTTTGCTATTGAGTCAAAGGTTCAACTCCTGAGCTTGCCTCATTTTTCTGGGCCAGCGGCATCACAGTATCTTCACTTCTACTTGGATATTGGACCCAACAGCAGGATTCCCATTGCAATTAATCTGCATAACCTGACCCTGAACAGATGATACATCATTATACTGTGCCTATTTTGTTGAAAATTTCCAGTGCCTGCAGCACATTCTGTTGGAAACATGCTGCCAGGCTCCAATTTTCTCTATCCCGTCATCTTTCTTGAGCATGTGGTTTATAAAAGTGTTCAGGGTATGATTAGAATGTACTATACCCTACTATACCTTGACTCACTCCTCACTTTGATTGTCAACTGTTGTGTGCTGCAATATCCATGTAAGGTCACAGTCTGTGACATGATCGTGATGCATTTTAAATGCTGCTGACACATCCTGGCACCGGATTCCGGGGACAAAAATGTCTCTTTGTGCGGTTGCTATGAATTGTTCAGAGAGAATCTGGATAGGACTACCATAATAATAAAAATATACCTTCATTTCAGAAAAGTGAGCTGAGGACCTTGCTTCAGCCGAAAGTAGTCAGCATGTGAACTTACTGTAGCATCAGCCGAACCCCGAAGAGGCTGTGCGCACGTGTATTATCCCCGATGGGTTCTTTGATGAGCGTTTCAACAAAATCGCTCTCCCAACAAACGAGCCCCATAAATGTGGACTCGTAAAGACTGAGCTATTCACCCTAACCCAGGATACCATCTACAGGCCTAGTACCTGAGATGAAATATATACAAACATTGGGTCAATTTTGACACGTATATAGTGCATACAAAAGAAGTCTTGGCCCATGCCAGAGATTTCTAAGGTGTCCTTCAGTTTCTATAAAGCATATTGCCTCGATTCACACCCCCTCCATGTATCTTTGTGCAAGAGTCATGACATAGTGCACAATGTAACCTATGATTTGAAGCTATAGAGAGCCAAAAATTTGAGTCTATTTAGAGCCCAATCTGATATGAATTGAGCCTGCTGTGATCCATTCTTTTGCAGCATCAAATTTGTGATCAAAAATGATGCTGTGCCTTAGGTACTGCAATTGGCTGTGATGTCCCTGGAGAGTCACGCTTCAATCGGCAAGAAAGAGGATTTTGGACACAAAACAACTGTGCCCAGAATAAAAAGGATGATTGGAGGCACAGCAGTAAATATCAATTTGAACAAAAAAGCGGGATTGAACAAGTTATTACGAGGCTTTGCCGATACCCTTGGCTCCCTGGAAGATGTTTTCGGACAATGGTGGACTTCTTGAACCTTCTAAATACATTCCAGTACAAGTCCTCCAGGTTTCGCAACTGAATCATATATCAGACATATACTAGTGATGCGAATGATTGGCTGACCTCAGAAGCCTGTGATCGGCATTTTTCTCCCATCGTTGCCAAATGCTCAGGAACTTGCAGATTGTAAAGAGGCGTTTTTTGTATGCCAACCTCGTGATGCAAGTTCTTGAGCCCTTGCTCGACCAAAGTCAAATCGTATATCATATTGGAAAGGGCGTCCATTGACTCGATGAGATTGTCCACAATGACTCCGAGAGATTGTGAGCGACTGGCACAGTCTTTACTGCAACGATGAACTGGATTTGGATCTCAAGTTCAAAACATGACGAGCCAATGGTTCAACTCACCACATAAATATGGCAGAAGTCTATTGATAGAGCATCGACACAGTGAATCCTTCAATGTCTCTCTTACCCCTGGATTCACATAAGCCAGGATATGGAGTAACTAGATAGTCATCAAGACAATGTTGAGGTCCGGTCACTCATAGAATTATAAACCTACCTTGATAAGACGAGTACGAGCCAAGATAAACTTGGACCTGATGGCTGCTGCTCCTCGACGAGCGCTTCGGACTTCACCCAAAATCATATCAGTAAATTCAAGGATTTCCTGCTTCGGATATTCTTTGAGAGCGCTGGAGAGATCATCGCCATGAATCGAGATAATGACAAGTTGATCATTGTGATCAATGGTGGAGCGAATGGCCCTGCAGTACTGTTGGATTGTCTGTTTCTGGAGCCTCGTGATGATCAAAACTATCAGTGCACTGCCGCAAGATCTAGAGACAGTGAGGTTTTATTTTCAACCAAAATGAATTGCACTCACACCTGGGCGTGGTGGAGTTGATAGAGGTATCGGAAAGCTGGACGCAGGGGAGTCATTGCATTAGAATTTAAATTTCCCGTGTTCATATAATGCGGAAAGAAATGGGCCGGCTTCCGTGAGAGACGCCACTGACACCACAACCCGGTATGTACTCACATTCATTCGAGGCCACACATGGTTATCCCCAAATACGCTCGAGTATCACCAAATTTCTAAGCTCCAAGGTAAAGCCTAAGGATGCATTCAGTAGATTCGGTACTTGATGTAGGCGTACCATCTATCTGAGAAAGACAAATGACTGTACCGGGCACATCAATGTGAGAAGTGCTGAGATCAAATGAGATGACGGATGACAGTGGGTCAGCTGCAGTCGCTCGGGTGCAGATGAGGCATCGGCGGAGGGACTACAACAATCCACCTAGAGCTGCAGTCAAAGCAACAGATTTCCTGGCCCAGTAGATCTTTGAAATGGATCTTAGTAGCTCGGTAAAGCTGGAAATCAAAGTCAAGTGGGTGTCGAGATGAGTTCAACCCACAGAAGCACCACCAGTACGAGGGGACCGACTGACACCTGGCTGCCATGAGTTCACGAATCTCTTGAAGGATTGAATTGACCAATATAGCTAGACGTGTCAATGTACGGAGGAATGATATCCAAGGATTCGGACTTGAACCTTAAAAATTTATCAGCTAGCTATGTCAGCATTCCCACGGCCCGATATGGCGGCGATTATTCTAGCGGGAGTGGCCCTGGTCCGGACTCTGATCCATGAATCGTATAGAAATGCTGATCGCTGCGAAAGAGAATGGTGTGTACGACAACTGCTTTCTTCGACGTGATACCTATGTCACGGAGAACAAACATCTACAACAAGGCATCACGGCGGGCAAAACCAATTAGCTGGTAATCCTGGCTATGCTGTATGTTATGCATTTTGCAACTCCAATGTAGTCGCCTTGCTTGCTAGGCTTCTCCCATGTCATAATGGCCACAGTTTACGGAGACGTCGGCTTTCTACGGCCGACGGATATCTTTTTTTGTGAGGGCGCCGGTTCAAGTCTGTCATCCAAATAATCAATGTTCACATTCAACGTTCAACCTACTATTTCCAAGATTCAGTCATAATCAACGAATTTGGGGTGTTTTTGGAACCATTCTACCTGAGCAGCGCGGCAGGCAGGCGCCCAGGGCACAAGCCGTTACGACTCACGGACTCATAACATGACTCTCAACGTCTCTCGCATCCCCTTGCTCGATTCTTTCTTCTACCTTACCTGAAGGTCTCTGAAGAGATTCGGTGCGCCCCATCTCACGAATGCTACATGGCAATTTCTGATTGCGAAGATGTTCCAGAATTCAGAATGATGAGGAATCTATAGTACTTACATGATAAGAACGTCTCAAACTCGAACATAAATTTAACTGGTGTTCACGCCAAAATGCTGCTAGCCCGATACTTGTATTGAAAACTCCTCACCAGGTTTCCGCCCAAAGTCTAGATGACCAAGCGTAGGCCGATCTTTCCTCGTAATGGATTTAAATGTTTTTCCTCAACTGCAGCCAGTTTGATAGGCTCAAATCATGATTCACATTCGAAAACAGTACATATAAGTAACACAACAAGATGAAATTACCTACTTCCCATTCGATTATGTATCTCCTGCTTCCGACCACTCCTTCGCGATATCCTTCAGTGTGGCAATGTCACCAGGTCGGAACTTCATGTCACGAAGATCCTTTACACTGATATTGCAGAGAGTTGCCGATCGCGCATATCCAGCGCCATCCAACTTTTCTTGAATGGCCTTGGGAACTCCGTACTTCTCATAAAAGCCCTCTTTCCCTTTCATCGGCATGCTCTTTCCAGGAGGCCCATTGACGAGCTCAAGGGATGGTGTCAGTAATCATGCCAAGTTGGTCTGTCCACTGAAACTTACAGCTTCAGCGGTGTATCTGTTACGGACACCAATGTCATCCACTTTCTCTGCGGTTTCCAATGTCATGAGAAGGAGCCAGAATCCAAAGTAGGGACCAGCTCACCCTGAATTTCAATGTCGTCAGCTAGCACATGAAAACCATTTGCGCCAGTGCCATCATTGTCGGCGGCAATCCTTTTTACTTTCCCTAGTTGGAACATAATGGTCAGTGCCATATGAAGCAGACTTTGCAGTCACTCACCAGCGCGCACGCGTGTCACCGTGACCGACATGCCGCCGTCGCCAAACTACGAGCCTGGGTGATTGGAGATTATCAGAGTCGGAATGTTACTTACCACTGAAACCGCAGGGGGTTTCTAGAATGAGGAATTTCTGTAAGCATTGATCATTTGAAGAACGGAACAATCTACCTTGACGTCCATCTTTGTTCCTCCTTTCTTGATACCGGTGCGCTTCTGGAATGAACATTGAATGATGATAGACCCAGCCGTGTAACGATCAAGAACATACCTGATCCTCGTGCTTCAAGGTCTACAATATATTAGTTTGAATGAATCAAGATATACAAGGGGATACTTGCTGTTGCGATGACCTTGGGAGTGCGCTCGGTCCTTCGCTAAAACAAACATTGAGGTCATTAAAACGACAAGGAGTCCAAAACGTACAAGTGTTTTCGAGTTTGGAGTTCCAGGGCGAGAGTTTGGATGTTGCATGGCTGGAAATTTGCTATATTGCCGTGGAACAACTAGCGACTCTTATCTCGAAATCGGAAGGCTGTTTGATACCATTGGATACCACAACGGTGGTTTTGTACTGCCAAGTAATGGTCCTGTTTGAAAGTGGTGAGAATTTAAAGCGAGATAACAGTCGAAGTACTGGAAAAGAATGAAGTTTACAGTGTAACGCACCATTCAAGAAGTTTCTCGATGCTTATGTTTTACGATTAAGACGGGACTACTCCCGAGTAGATTAGATATTGTTTGTATACACGTGACAATTATCATCTTTTATACGACTTCCATCTTCTATCTAGGCTTACGCAGACCTACTAGGAGAAACGCTTACCGACGCTCCTCGTGCAGCGCAGCTTCGTTCTCTCGAAGGTCTTCTTGTATAGAAGATCAACTACTCGAGTAGACCGATTCTACTCGTCCCGCGACACCGTGCAACATCGTCAGGTTAGCCTAAGGACGACTATTATCGTTGACGCACCGTTATTCCAAACGAGCCGTCACATTGGTGGACACATTGGGAATATTCCTTGGTGTTCAACCTGACCGTGTACCGGTTAAATTCAACCGCTTTCGTTGACACGTCACGAAAGCTATTTCAACATTTTTTTCATTCAGCTCTTTCAATCTTCTGAAAGGTGAAAACGCGCATTGACAGACCGACATTCCGTCACCGCCTTCCTCCCCGAGAAGCTTCAGCCTTCTAGAAACTCGAACATAGGAAATTAAGGCTATGTCGACGGTAGTGGTGAGCCGAACGGAGACGGAGATGAGAGGCGAGGAGACGGATTCAGCTGAACCTCGTTTAGGTCAAATGCCGAGTGCAGGTCGGACAACAGGAGCTACCGGTCCTTCGTTGGCCTCGTTGATGCAGGAATTTGTCGAAGGATCAGATGAGACCATGGCTCTGCAGGACAGAGTGAATATGTTGCTGACGCTGGAACAGGGATTAGGAAGAGAGGAATATTTGGACCGTGGAGAGATTCGAAGAGACGGATTGGAGAGGTACCAGATGGAAAGCAGGTTGGGCCAAAATGTGATAGAAGTCATGGAGGAACTGCAGAACCTGTTGATATCGGTCGTAGGGACTTTGCCAGAAAGGGGAGCGAGAGTTTTCCGGGTGGATCCTACGGGCGCATTTTCGGAAATTTTCCGAGGGACGAACAATTTGGCTTTGTTGCAGTTGACGTGGGGAGCTTTCTGTAGAAGGCTGAGACTAGCGCTCGCAAGTTTGGTGAAATATCAACAAGAATATATTGTTCCTGCTCCTTCGGAACCATTTTCTCCTGCTTCCACTGCACCGGAGCTTTGGACAGCTTGTTTGGAAGAAACGTCAGCAGAGAATCGGATGGCTTATATGGTAAGAAATATTCCTCACCATAGAGATCAATTCTCTGCCGGAAACTTAGCCCGTTTTTCGGCGAACGGAAATTGGTCAGAGTTGCGAGACAGCAGGGAAGGTCAAGAGATTCAGAGCACATCCTTGGTTGAGTCGACGCAAGTGAAAGGTAGCGGGGCTGTAGATTTGGCTCCCGGCCGATCAGTGATAACCAGGGCAAGGAATTCTTGGTCGGCTCTGACTGGAAGGGCAACGAGTTTACCAACAGTAGAGGAAGAGAGAAGTATGAACCTCTCTGACAGCAATACCTCGTATGCAGTGGGTGCTAGTGTGGTCTTGTCTTCGTTTCAGACGGGGAAACCTCCGAAGCCGCGAAATTCGCTCGGCAACTTCATGGGATACGCTCCTCCAGAAGTTCAGGAAGAACAACCAGCGAATGAATGGCATAGAAGAGAGAGTCGGCTCTTCACACCTCCAGCAGTGACCAATGAAGAGTTCAGGAGGCGATATGCAGCTTCGCCAGCGGAAATCACAGGCGCTGTAACTGATTCTCAACCAAATTTGACTTTGTTAAGAGCCAGGGGTATACCGGTAGGAGTCACTTCGACTCCACGGGAGGAATCTTCAACCCTTAGTGTGCGAGAAACATGGCACGAAAGAGCTCTGAAAGGGAAAAGTAAGATAGAGTCAGCTCAAAAGGGCATGGAAGATGATTTGCAAGGAGCACTCGTACCTCCTACTCCCTTGACACAGAGATGGGAAAGAGATCACGCTCCTCATCTTCCCGCAGTAACTCGGATTTCCCCGATTTTACCACCCCTTCCTATGACAGTCTCTTCAAGCTCTAGTCCTGAGTCGGAAGTTGGTGGAGGAGAAGGGAGAACCTCAGAGAGTAGTGAGCATGGGAATCAGAGATCGCCTGTGATACAAGTGGTTCAGGTAGCTCAAAGAAATGTTCCTTCACCAGGATCCTCAGATGATTCTTCGACCACAGAAAGCAGAAGTCCACGAGGCAATCAAGGACCAGGAGGTCCTCCGCCAGATCCACCGGGACCACCCGGAGGCGGGGGTGGAAGACCACCGCAGAGAGGTCAGCAAGGGAGAAGAGGAGAAAGAGGAGCTGAAGGTCTACCCGGTCAGAGAGGTATTCAAGGCTTTCCAGGTGATCCTGGACCTCCTGGACCGCCGGGACCTCCGGGACCCCCAGGGCCGCCAGGACCGGCGGGTCAAGGAGGAGCGAATGGCCAAGGCTTTCAGCCAGAGCCTCATCTAGTGGCATATGGGAATCAAGTAGCGACAATCAAACCAGAGTTCAAATTGGAACACATACCAAAATGGGCGGGTGCCAAAGACGAGTCCGCCATTGACTGGATTCAGTCCATTTTAGAATTTGCTTCAAATGGAGGTTATATGCCGCAGGCGCTGGGCTTATTTTTACCACAATGTTTGGAGAAGGATTCCCCGGTATATGGTTGGTTCAGGACGCTCGCCCCAGCCAGCCAAGCTGCGATGAAAGTCAATTGCTTTGTTTTCCTGACTGTGATAAAAGATCGGTACCTGGGACGTGAATGGGAAAGGAACATGACTCTCATATTTGACAATCAGGCTTTTCGACAAAAGGGTCATGAAGACGAGATGCCGTCTGTCTGGTTACAGCGTCGGGTCAAATTGAGCAGATTTTTGCAATATGCTGATCCAGGTTCGCAGGAAGAGGTCGAATTTTTGATGAGAAAGGCTCCAAAGTCATGGAGTCATGTCTTGAGCTTGTCACAGGTTGGGGATATTGACGAGTTGAGCTACCGACTAGCTGAATTTGAAGTCCAGCTCGTGGCTGCTTGGGAAACAGAGACGAGACGTACCTCTTTTAACAGGCAAAGTCTGGAGCAAATGATCAGGTCCGTGGTCGCGCAGACGCAACGCCCTCCAAGTCGATTCTCCAGAACAGCTAATGCAGCTGAAGGAAAGACCGAGTCATGGTGGGTCGACGCTGGGGGGGGATTGCATGAGGAAGAGCAAACAGAGACAGAAGCTTCAGCGACGAGTCCACCAGGATTAGGAAAAGAATCTTTCAGAGTTGAAGGGGATCATTCAGTGAATACTCAAGAAACTGAAATTCTTTTGAAGTCGGTGTATCAGGCATTGCAAAGGAGGCAACGACCTCCTCCAGTCGGCGGTTATCCTCACAAACCAAGAGATGAAGTGGTGACGGCTCTAGGAAGGAAACCACCTTCGCCATGTCGAAATTGCGGAAGCAAGAATCATTGGGATAGGGAATGTCCCTACTATGATACGAGTCAGAGGCGAAAGGATCAGAATAGAACCGCTCATTTGGGAACTTCCGGCCCAGGGTTGGGAGTAGAGTCAGAGCTGCAGAGCGAACAGGCTTATTTGGCTGGCTACACTGCTTTAGTCAATGAGAGAGCAGCAGAAGGAATGCTTTTGGATGTCGCAGCGATGAAGGCATCGGATTTTGACCGGGCGGCTCCAAAAGAGCGTAAGGCCCTGCCACCGACTTCAAGCAGTCGGCCAGAGGTTTTCATTTCCAGGTCAGTTACGATCGAGGAAGTGGAGGACCAGGACCGAGATGAGCATTTGTTTCGTCTCAAAACTTCAAGAGAGGATGTAGCCATAGAAGAAGTTGGCAAGGAAGGGATTGATTCAGAGATTTCTAACCGTTTTGTGGCAAGAAGTGAGAACCTCAAGATACCCGTTGAAGAGTTGATCATGGAAGAAGAAGTAGGAGAGCTCAAGAGGGAGTTATTTGAGTCAGGGGAAGACACTGACTTTTCTCAGCCAGCGAAGCTTCCACCTCCACCTTTGCCAGATGAGACAGTGAAGATGCGAAGGAGAAGGAAAAATGCCCCTGGGCATGCTGCAGTAGGAGTGTCCGTTCTGTCAGTCAAAGGTCGCGTCAATGGAGTAGACGAAGAAGAAGTTGACTTACGGCTAGATTCTTGCGCTGATGTGACATTGATTTCTGATTCTTTTTTGGCAAGTTTGAAGAAGCAGCCGAAAATAAAGCAGGGCTTGAAGATGGGACTTTATCAGTTGACAGATACAAATGGAGGACTCCAGGGATATGTGAATGTACCTGTTTTCGTGACTACTATGTCAGGAACTGTAGCAGAGATGGAAGCAGAAGCGTATGTGGTGCCAGGGATGACAGTACCAATTCTATTGGGCGAAGATTTTCAATTGGATTATGAGCTCTCAGTAACTCGAAACATTGAAGAGGGAGCGAGAATTCGGTTGGGAAAGTCAGATTTGACTGTGCAGGCTCAAGC
Organism: Mycena floridula; assembly: GCA_029320655.1. Lineage (NCBI taxonomy): Eukaryota > Fungi > Basidiomycota > Agaricomycetes > Agaricales > Mycenaceae > Mycena > Mycena floridula. The sequence continues at coordinate 2,630,052 of JARIHS010000004.1, read as the reverse complement.
TGTGGACCGCACCACTGACTTTGGGAGACTGAAGAAGAGTGCAAGAAACGTACAATCCTTTGTAAAAGCTCAAAATCATCGCCGCAACAAATGGAAAAGACAAAAGAGGAAGCAATCTTGGGAAAAGGAGAAGTTCATGGTCAGAGCAAGCAAGGATTATAGGATCAAAGCTCACCATTGTGTTAACGTGAAAGTAGAAGGCCAATTTGAAGAAGAAACAGAGTGGTTTGTCGAGAAGAACCTCCTGGCAAATTCTGGCCATTCTTACTTCACCATTCCCAACGTACTTATTTCCTCATCTGATCCATTCATTCCTGTCTCCAACCCGACTGACCAACCGCGCATGATCCGGAAAGGAGAGATCATAGCCTCCATCAGGGGAGCTCAAGAGCATTTGGATGCTCCATGGTTCAGAGAGAAGAAGGAAGCAATGATAAGTCATGCTACTGCAATAGCGGAAATCATAGCAGTCCAAATGGCAAAGGATGAAGCTGACTCAGGCAGAAGCGATATCAGAGGAGACGACAATGATTTCGGGTCTTCCTATCCCAAACGGGCTGAACCTCCTGATCCATCAGTTTACCCATCAAAGGATTTTAGGAACATCATAGACGTAGGGGAACTTCCGGATCACCTTAGGGAGGAAGCTTGGAGCATGTTGGAAAGTCACATGGGGGCATTTGGAATGGATGGACGTCTGGGTCACGTTGAGACAAAAGCGAAGATTCGAGTGGCTCCAGGACAACAGCCCATCAGTGTCCCGATGTATTCCAGTTCACCGGAGAAGAAGCGTGTCATTGATAAGCAGTTGTATCAATGGTTTGAACAGGATGTAATTGAACCGTCAAAAAGTCCTTGGAGTGCACCAGTGGTCATTGTATATCGAAACGGAAAAGCTCGGTTCTGTGTGGATTACCGGAAGTTGAACGCTGTCACAGTCACGGATGAATTTCCTATTCCAAGACAAAAAGAAATTCTTGCTTCGCTTTCAGGCTCTCAAGTCCTATCTTCATTGGATGCTCTCTCTGGGTTCACCCAAATGAGTATTGATCCAGAAGATGTGGAGAAAACATCTTTTCGGACTCATCGAGGTCACCACCAATTCAAGCGCATGCCTTTTGGCTTGAAAAATGGTCCATCAATTTTTCAGCGACTGATGCAAGGCATCCTAGCGCCATATTTATGGAGTTTCTGCCTGGTCTATATTGATGACATCGTGGTGTACTCAAAGTCATACGAGGAGCACATTCGGCACTTGGATTTGGTACTGGGAGCTATCAAAAAATCTGGATTGACACTTTCACCTGCGAAATGCCACCTCTTCTACAGTTCCATCCTGCTATTAGGTCACAAGGTTTCACGGTTAGGACTCTCAACACATGAAGCTAAGGTGGAAGCTATATTGGGACTAGAACGACCCAAAAAGCTATCAGATCTGCAAGCTTTCCTGGGTATGATTGTCTATTTTGCTCAGTTTATCCCATACCATGCGGATATTTGTGGCCCATTATTTGACTTGCTACGGAAAGGAGTTGTTTGGCGCTGGGGAGAGATTGAAGAGCATGCTTGGATGACAGCAAAGAGAGCCCTAACAGAGGCACCACTACTGGGTCATCCCATCGAAGGGCTTCCATACAGGTTGTATACCGATGCATCAGGAGCAGCGTGCGGTTGTGCTTTGCAACAAATTCAAAAGGTCAAAGTCAAGGACTTGAAGGGAACAAAGTGCTATGATAAGCTGGAGAAAGCTTGGGCCGCCAAGAAGGACCCTCCTAGGTTATTCCTGCTTTTGGGAAGTTCGATTGATGTCAGGGAGTATGAAAGTATTTGGGGAGAGACTTTGGACGAGACAGAAGTGTGGGTTGAACGAGTCATTGCATATTACTCGAGGAAATTCAAAGATGCTGAGACACGGTATTCGACCACAGAACGGGAAGCATTGGCTGCCAAGGAGGGGCTGGTGAAGTTCATCCCTTTCATTGAGGGTGAACAGGTCCAATTGATCACCGACCATTCGGCCTTACAATGGGCAAAGACCTATGAGAAGGCCAACCACCGACTGGGGTCATGGGGATTGGTGTTCAGCGCATTTGCGCCCAAGCTGGAGATAGTACATAGGCCCGGCAGAGTTCATTCTAATGTGGATCCATTATCTCGCATTCCTCGGGCTCCTCCAGAACATACCTCTCCTCTGGAAGAAAACTCAAAGCCATTGCAGCCAAAAAATGAGGAGGCTGAAAGACTGGAGAGAGAATTCGAAGGACAGGCTGCGAAGAAAGCTTTCAGCATTGAGATAACATCTTGGGAAGAGTGTCTGGAGGGCTACCAAAGCTCAGCTTACCAAGCTAGGACTCGTTCAAGAGCGAAGGAATTACAAGCCGAAGCTGGGAGGGGAAGAAAGAGTAATCGCCGCCTCTCTCAAATTCCGGCCAGCAATCCTTCCAGCAGTCCAGAGAGTCCGGGAGCTACGACTGAACAAAATGCAAAGTCTCTATCAGAGGCATATAAACCTGCTTTTGAGACCACTCCCCCAACTCTGCATATTCACTTAGCAAAGTCGGTTATTGACAAGTTTGTCAAGGGATATCTTGCAGACAAGCATTTTGTGTCAGTCGTTAAAAGACTGGCAGCTCCAACTGTGAATCTTCAGCTGGCTCAACGCTTCTACAAAGATGAATTAGGCCTACTATACTTCAGAGATGCTGACTATAACCCAAGACTGTGCGTCCCAGAAGCCATGCGTCTGACGGTGATCAAAGAAGCCCATGACAATGCCTGGGAGACGGCCCACATGTCTCTAGAGCTGCTTTGGGCAAAGCTTTCATCGAAATTCTTCTGGAAACGAATGAAGACCGACTTGATGCGATACTGTCAAACTTGCGACATATGTCAGAAGACAAAATTTGCAAACTTCAACAAGTATGGTCTACTCATTCCGAATCCGATTCCAGAGCTCCCATATGATTCAGTATCAATGGATTTTATCGTTGATTTGCCCTGGTCAAATGGTTTCAACGCCATATATGTGGTAGTGTGTCGGTTAACAAAACACAGTCTATTCATCCCTTGTGATACTGGTTTGAATGCGGAGGGTTTTGGCAAGCTTTTCGTACAGAAGGTCGCATGCCGTTTTGGGCTACCTACCAGTCTATTTATGGACAGAGACCCGAGATGGACTTCAGAGTTTTGGAGAGGAATTGCGAAGCATTTGAAATCTCAGATGGCTCTGTCTTCATCACATCATCCTCAGCATGATGGGCAGACAGAAATAGTTAACAAGTTCCTGGTCACCATGATTAGAGCTTATGTTGCGGAGGACAAGTCGGAATGGGCAGAATGGTTACCAATCTTGGAATTTGCATACAACTCGCATGTCCATTCATCCACAGGACTTTCACCTTTCTTTCTGCTCATGGGATATGAGCCTCGATCAATGCTGGACTTTCTGGGGGCTCGAATGCGAAACTCTATGGCGTCTGACTCGAAGAAATTTGTGGAGACTTTGAGAATGCATAGGGAAAGCGCTCGGTCGGCTATAGCTAGAGCTCAAGAAACTCAGAGGGAGAACTATAATCGCTCCCGAACCCCAGAAAGCGAAATACAAGCAGGCTCTCTTGTGCTAGTCAATCCTCACTCTCTGGATTGGGTTGAGTCAAAGGGCGATGCCAAATTGAATCAAAGATGGATAGGCCCATTTGAAGTAATGGAGGTCCTGACACCCAAGACTTTTCGACTACGCTTCTCCAACCGGTATCCCGGTTCGCCAGTAATCAACATAGAGCACCTGAGACATTATCGACCAAGTCCCGCTGCTTTGGGAAAACGACCAGTCCTGCCAGAGACCCGGACCAAGGTACCGGAAGCTTATGAGGAACCGGTGGAGGCCATATTACAGCACAAGGGTTCAGGTCGGAAAATGAAGTTTCTCGTTCGCTTTGAGGACCGCGGTCCATCCCACGATGAATGGGTATCTCTTGAGGGCATGCGCAACGCTCCTGACTTGCTAAAAGCCTACAAGAAGCTGCACCAGCTATGAAATCACGAAATCAAGATGACATTCAGGACATTTACGAGATTAACGACAATCACGATTCAAGATACCAGATTCTTTTATTTTTCTCTTATTCATTTTCATTTATTCATTTACTTCTTGTTCTATTTATGCTTGACATTCCGTTTCCGAATTCCGCCGAGTTTCCAAATTCCGCGGAGTTCCCATATGACCCGGGCCCGGAGTGGTGGACAATTCCGACAGCGGACTGCGAAACTAATAACAGTCAACAAAGCCACCTCATCAACACTTCTTCTTTCCTACCCCCTCGACCTTGCCTCGACCTCCCAAATTTCTAGAAGATTTACTGGAAGCTGGAGCGTTTAGTATTGTGGATTTGAGCCACTGACGACACGCATCCTTGAACAATTCGTGGATTTGAGCCACGGAGCGGTCAAAATGGCTACGGAATCTTTTGGATTATTCCCGGACAACGAAGGCAAAGCAGTAGAGGCAGAATTCAGAGGCATAAATGACCGTCTCTGGGGTCGTTTAGGGTCGTCGAAAGGAGAATGGACGCTACCAGAGAATATCATGGACTCCATAGACAGCTTGCCAGTCCGTACAATGGGAAGCTTGACGAAGGAGATGTTGGACCGGGGCTCTTTCGCAATGGGTTTTGGTGATTTATTTCGAGTCAAATGGCATCACATTTCTCTTCCCCACCTTGCTTTTATCGCACGACCGACAGAAGGTTCGGATATCTGGTTTCACAATGCGGTAGAGTCGGAGCTAGATTTGATAGAGAAAGAAGAAGGGGTCTGGGCGCTCTCAGAGAATCTGGAGACCATTGCCTCGTCGCAATTGAGAGCCATAGCTAAGGTGAGAGCCGCGATACAGGCCCATCCGAGGTTTTTGGGTAATGCTCAGGACGGGGTAAAATTCGAGATTGAAAGGTTAAAGAGAGAACATGCATCGCAAGGAGAACTGGAACAGACAATGGTGGAAGCCAAAATTGCTGCTGTAATTTGGTCTGCTTTCATCTGCTGGTGGATGGTGATTTATCCATCATACAAGCTGATGGAGAAAGAATTCGTGGATCACATGGAGACTCTATGGAAGCAACTCGAGAACTCCAGCTGGGTCGGGAGTGTGTTTGACCTGGTTAGAGACAAAAATCATGGCCCTTTCACACTTTTTGCTATCAATAACGTGCCAATCTATTTCTTTTGGTCTATCGCTGCAGCTCGTGACCCAGCACTTGCTCGCTTTTCCCCGGTGCTGATCGAGCATTTCCGGAAAATTCAGGAAGAGAAGGATGAGACGGTATCCTGGAAGGACTTGGATGCAAAAATGCAACGGCTATTTCCCCAAGCTCCTAGATATGATGTGCTGCTACAAGACTTGTCTTTGAAGTCAGATTTACCATCCGGACTGCGAGAACTTCCTCGACAGAGCGAAATAAGAGTCATTCCCAGCATTGGCTGGAAATCCTTCACCTTATCAAATGCAGAGCGTATCCGCACAGGGCACGAGTTGATTCAGACTAGAGCTCATCGTCTGGAAGTCATAAATCATACTTCCTATCGGGTCACTATCTATCAGTCTTTTCCACTTAATGGTGTATTCTCTCCATCGGATTTAGGAGCTAGAGAATTACTGCGTAACCGCTATGCGCCAGCCTGGGGCGAAGTTGTTTCAGTCAAAACAGGAGCTGTGGAAAAGGAAGGATACTTTGCAAAAAACCCTTACCCTATCGGAAGCATCCCGTCCCATATCTGGGATGGTCGTCAATCAGCAGATGTTACGCTGACTCTTCTAGGCGCCTTAGGAGGTAAAGAAACTCTACAGCTGATCGACGTAGATTACGAGATGGGGGACGGAACGCAGGAGCAAGGTTCAAGGCGAAAACGAGAGCGAAGCACGTCACAAGGGAGAGCAAGGCAAGACCTGGAACCTGAAACTATTATCTCAGAAGAAGAAGGAAACTCAATTCGGGGTAAATACTACTCCGCTGGAGAAAGCCCTCGTCGTTCCTCATCGCGGTCCAGGTCCCGAGCTCAGCGTAGCGAGCGCTCGAGTTCTCCGAATCAGCATAACTCTTCATCCGGGTCCAGAAGTTCCAGGAAGCGCCACAACAGGAAGTCGAAGGGCAAGAGTCGCTTGTTCGAGCCTGAAAGAGGCCGTTTGGCGGATCGCATTACTGACCAGCGTAAACAACCGCTTGTGCAACGTCTTGCTTCTCCTCCCAAGGGAGCACCGTCGGCCCCGAGAGCAATGTATAAGGGACCACCCTTGGCTCCGAAAGCTATGCGCCCAGTTGGATATGTCATAGAAGGTCCAGGACCGAAATTCGTAATGGAAGAACACCGAGGTCCGCTCCTAAAAGGCATGCCCTTTGAAGTCAGCAATGCTTTGGCAGTACTCGCGAATAAGCTCATTTTGGAACCAACTTACCGCGTTTCAAACCCAGGGATTCTTCGAGTCGACCCTCGGGTAATTCAATATGGTATCCTAATGGTTGAAGAGCCTCAAGTGCTGGTCCTTCTCAAGCTATTAGCCATGGTAAAGCCAAGGGTGTCTAGTGCAGAAGAACTGTTGAAGGAGGCCATATGCAGAGGGCTTCCACTGCGGATAGCTTATCAAGAAAACGAGTTGGTACACTTCCGACCGGGTCCCGAGAGTTCTAGGATGGAGAACATCAGGAGAGAGAAAGTGTATTATTCTGATGGATATGCAGAGGCCAAACTTGAATATGGACTGGGAGGAGAACAGCTATGCAACCAGATGTCGAGCAGAATGATTACCGCTCTAGCAAGACCGAATTCAGCGAGCCTATTTCACGAAGGAGGTGTCGTGGCTTGGAGAGCTTGGGACTGCGGGTCGAGTACAGACAAGGCCAAGATTCTGAAGGGACCGTCAGCGCAGTCCTACGAATTTCGAGCAGGGGAGAAGTTATCAGGTTACAACATCACGTATGAATACGACATCATCCGACAAGGTCACCGGAATTTGGTCTTGGGACATATGACCGGAAGCAACAGCCAAGCGGAAACCTGGCTTTATCCTCCTGAGCCTGTCGTCAAGGAATACTTGGAACGAACCAACCAGTATTTCGGCGGCCAAATGTCCCCTTTCTTGGTCTACAAGCTGGAGAGCATCAACAAGGAGATAGAGAAGGGCATGGCCAAGACTCGAACAAAAGCAGCATGGAAGAAATTCTTCAAATTTTTCGCAGCCGATGGCGCAGGTTCTGACCTGTACAAAGCAACGAAAGAGGACTGGGAATATGCTGAAAGACTGGTTCATCGATGTTACCCGGCTTCTTGGTCCAGAATTGCGCTGTCACAGTTGGACAAGCAGCTGCCGGAAGCATATCGAGGCCCTATCTGATCATGGAGTGAGTCTCGCCTGGGGGGGATTTGTAACGCACCATTCAAGAAGTTTCTCGATGCTTATGTTTTACGATTAAGACGGGACTACTCCCGAGTAGATTAGATATTGTTTGTATACACGTGACAATTATCATCTTTTATACGACTTCCATCTTCTATCTAGGCTTACGCAGACCTACTAGGAGAAACGCTTACCGACGCTCCTCGTGCAGCGCAGCTTCGTTCTCTCGAAGGTCTTCTTGTATAGAAGATCAACTACTCGAGTAGACCGATTCTACTCGTCCCGCGACACCGTGCAACATCGTCAGGTTAGCCTAAGGACGACTATTATCGTTGACGCACCGTTATTCCAAACGAGCCGTCACAACAGTGAGACAATACATACCTTGACAGGCACATTAACCGGGTAAAGTTCCATTAGAATTAAAACTGGGCAGGGTTCGGTCCCGAGGTTGCATTTAAGCGCTAGGGATAAGGGTTGTGATCTATATTCAGTTCTATCATCTCATGTCTCGTCACTCGTGAACAGGTCAGACGAAGGTCAAAGCCTTTCAAAGCTGATAGCAAATTTGGACTAGCGCCTGAGCGCTACACTGTTGGTCAGAATTGGCAGACAGAAACTGTGCTGCAAATTTCTCGCACCTTGCAGTGGGATGGAAATATATTGTTCATAGGTCTGGTGACATCGTCAGCGCCAATGCTGTATCAGCGTGCTCAAACGTGTCTGAAGCTCCGAATAATGATTGACGCTTTTGAATTCAAAGGAATGGTCCTTCGGATACCTTTGAGAATGTTGAAAGAGAAAGTGGCATCGATCTTGAAGCATACCATATCGGCATGAACCAGAACCAGTTGACCAGACAGGATCGGACATGATAGGACAGATCAGCCAACGTCGCAAAAAAGGCTGCGCCCAGTAACCTGTGGAGAGCTGCTAGCCTCGGTGAGCTCCGAGTCAGTCCATGGCTCAAATCTGGCTATGATCTGACGAATAAAATTGGGAGCAGCTGACAGGACGGGCCCAAATGCTAAGCGGGCTAGGTCCTGGCAGGGCTTGCAGGGCAATACGGCGAGGTACGGCAGCCGCGTGAAAGCGAGACATGTCACGGCGTGACGGCATGATGAGCTATTTTCTCCCGGCTTCACGCTCTTCCAAGACGGTGAAAAATACTCGTAATGATTTTATTCTAAAAGCTCAGTGTGGCTCTCTCGAGCGTCATTCAGGAGCTTCCACCCGTTGGCGATGTCCACTGTTTCCCTGGCGACCTGTCTATTATCTAATACCCAAATCTCCCTCAAAGATTCCTTTGCTATGTGCGGCATTTGCGCAGGCAATGTTCGTAGACCAACGGTGATTCATTGATGCCAAGGAGATGATTGGGATCTCTATTGTGGTAATCAGTCGTCGATTGGTGAACATTGTCGCCAACTATTTATTCGACAAGCTTAGACAAGCTTTCGACTGCCAAGGTGTTGGCTTCTATCTTTGAGCTGAAGGGATGGACATACACTGTCAAGGACCGGGTCACTGGCGCTGCGAGAAACTTGAAATTCGTCATTGATACAGTCTGCAATCTTATTCGACTCTGGTTTGGGAGGCTTGGGACGGCAATGCCAAGAATAGAGGAGGATCCCTGGAGCTGTTTTAACATGGTTCGTGCATTGTCTTGGTCTTTGTTCGTTGGCTCAATTCGTCCCAGCGCCATCCCTTTCTGTTACCCCAACTCCGCGATGAACCCGACAACATCGTTTAGCGCCGCACCTGTTGCGAATACCGTCATCGAGTTCGAGACCGAGGAGCGCGGGGTTGACGATGCGGTGCAGGAGACGTTGGGGCGGGGTCGAGGTGGGTTCGGTCTCTTTTCTCTTTCTTTTTCTTTCTCGGGGATGGCTTTTTGGTTTCGTTGGGAGATTTGGCATTAGTTTTCCGTCTTGGTTGGGATTCATTTTCATTGGGCTAATCTCAGTCTCTTTTTCTTTATCATTGGTTTCTCCCTCTCTCTCTCTTTGATTGGAAATATTCGTCTCTCTCGTTTTCCTTATTCGACTGACGCGCTCCTCCAGATCCAATGCCTCGTCCGCACCAAAAGCCACACGAAACGCATCATCGACAGGACCCCCGAAGAATGCGGCAAGAGAAGGCAAGGTTTGAGAGGGCGCGGGCGGAGGCGGATCGGATGCAGAGTTCAAATACGGTGAGTCGATTTATTTCATTTTGTTGGTTTTGGATTTCGCGTATTGGTTTGGTTTCGTGTTTCTTCTTGCTTTCCCCGTTTCTTGGTCGTTTACTTATGTCGAATTGCCGATGCTCGATTTTTGATTTTCGTCATTTCTTTTCAATCGAGGCTTCGCTCGACGTCTTTCTTCACGATGTCCAATCGACAATTTGGTGCTTGTCTCGTCTCTTTTTTCTTTATTTTGTTGTCTCTTCTCATTCTGCATCTGACTGACACTCCTCAGGTCGTACGAGTCTCCAACACGCCCATCACCTCTCCATCAACCACAACCAAAACCTCATCTCCCCTAAAAATACCACCACGAATTACCAGAACACCACTGCTACGAATAACAAAACCACCACAAATGCATCGAAGAATACGCCCAGCGGTTCGGCATCTTATACCGCCCAGGTCGCGAACATTTCGAGGAAGAAGAGTGCAGAGGCGAAAGGTCCGTTTTGCAGTGTCTTTTATTCTTAAGTATTCGCTGTTGTCTCGCATTATCTTTTTTTCGCTAATGCTATCCTCATTCATTCGCTCGCTCACTGAAACTGATCCATATCTCCAGACTCCGTCCCGCTCTCTCTGAATCGCCGCCGCCATTCCATGCCCCCAACGCACAGAGCGCTTCTGTTACGCCTTCGAGGCCGCCTACGAATTCTCTTCCTGCTTCTACGCCGAATGGCATGAACGGGCCGGGGTTTGATGGGAAATGGAATGGAGGCGCGGTGACGTGGGACATCTAGGAGACGCAGGTTAGCAGGATGCTGTTGGCTGACGGTTGGGTCGCAGTAATCTTTGGTATTCTGAGGAAGCGGGATGGAAGGATGCCAGGGCAGCTATTCCAAGGCCTCAAAAATCAGAAACTGTTTTGAACGAAATGCAAGACTTTCATAGTATGGTGAGTCGTTGCCACGAGACTTCAACTAGATCAATGGGATGTACATACGGGTACATCTAGCTCCAGCACCACTGCTGGTCTCAGTGGTAGGAGTAGATACTGTGTGGCGCAATGCCAAGGTGTCTAGGATTTCACGTTGAAGCTGTCAATTCAAAGCCGGCCACATCGACTCCTTGTATTGGACAGATCTTATCTACAAGTAATCAATTTAGGATATTTTATATCTGACTTCCATTGAGGCACGACGCACCTGGCAACATCCTATCAAGTGATCTGATTAGGCAGTTACTACTCAATGTCCATGTGTACGCCGATGGCACGAGTCTTCAAAGTCACGCCTCAATCTGCAAAAGCTGCCAGGAGAAAGATATTTTGGACAAAACCCGACTTCTTGCCCATTTTGACGGAAGGGTGATTGTGCGCATAGCAGTAAACGTCAGTTTGAAGAGAGAAAAATGGGACTGAACAAGTTCATTACAATGCTTTCGGTTCCTTGGAAGATATTTTCGGACCTCTCAAATGTTTTAAATACATTCGAATACAAGTCCTCCAGGCTTCGCAGCTGAATTCCTAATTAGACATGTAGTAGTGATACAAAGGACTGACCTCAGAAGCCTGTAACCGACATTTCTCTCCCATTGTTGCCAAATGTTCTGGAACTTGCAGATCGTGAAGAGGGGTTTTTTGCAGGACAATCTCATGATGCAAGTCTTTTGCAAAGTCCTTGAGCCCTTGCTCAACCAGAGTCAACTCATATATCATATTGGAAGGGACATCTATCAACTCGATGAGATTGTCCACTATGACTCCGAGAGATTGTGAGCGATTGGCACAGTCCTTATCGCAGCGATGAGCTGGATTTGGATCTCAAGTTCAGAACATGATGAAAAAACGGTTCAACTCGCCACATAAATATGGCAGAAGTTTATTGGTAGAGCCCTGACGCAGTAAGTCCTTCAATGTCTTTCTTGTCCCTGGATTCACATAAGCCAGGATATGGAGTAACTAGGTGATCATCAAGACAATATTGAGGTCCGGTCACTCATGGAGTGATAGACCTACATGGATAAGACTAGTGTTAGCCGATATGAACTTGGATCTGTGGGCTGCTGCTGCTCGACGAGCACTTTGGACTTCACCTAATACTGTCATATCAGTAAATCCAAGGATTTCCTTCCTCGGATATCTATTGAGAGCATTTGAGAGATCATTGTAATCAATGCTGGAGCGAATGGCCCTGCAATGCTGTTGGATTGCTTGTTTCTGGTGCTTTGTGATGATGAAAACTATCAATGCACTGCCGCAGGATCTAGGGACAGTGAGGGTTTATCTTCAACCAAAATGAATCACACTCACAGCTGCGTGCGGTGGAGTTGATAGAGGTATCGGAAAGCTGGACGCAGGGGAGTCATTGCATTGGAGTTTGCATCTCCTGTGTTCATATAATGCGGAAGGAAATGGGCCAGTGATGGATCCGCCACCCGCTGACACCACAATTTGGTACTTGAATTCATTTCAAGGCCATGCATGAGTTATCTCGAAATATGTTTGAGCATTATTGGGCCAATTTCAAACTTCAAGATATGTAGAGCCTAAGGATGCGTTCAGTAGATTCAGTACTTGATGTAGGCGTACCATCTATCTGAGAAAGACAGATGAATGAGATGACAGTTGGCAGTCGCACGGGTGCAGATGAGGCATTGGCGGAGAGACTACAACAATTCATCCCAAGCTGTAGTCAAAGCAACAGATTTCCTGGCCCAGTAGATCTTTGAAGTCGGAAAGTCGGCAAATGATGGATCTCAGTAGCTTGATAGAAGCTGGAAATCAAAGTTGATTAGGTGACGAGATGAGTACAAGCCACAGAAACACCACCGATACGAGGGAACTGACACCTTACGGATAAATCGAGGCTGTCATGGGTTCAGGAATTTCTTGAAGGATTCGGACTTGAGAGTTCGAAAATTATACTTAACTAGCTATGTAAGCATTCCCATGTCCCAATATGGTAGGGCCAGAGCGGCGATCATGATCGGTGTTTATTGCTGGAGTGTCTCTGGACTGGACTCCGATCCATGATTAGTACAGAAATGCTAATCATTGTGAAACAAAATGGTCTGTACAACAGCTGCTTTTTTCAACGTGATACCTATATCACAGAGAACAAACATCTACATCAAGGCATCAAGGCGGAGAAAATCAATTGGCTGATAAGCCTGGCTATACTGTATGTTATGCATCTTGCATCGCCAACGCTCTCATAATCAATTTCAATGTTTTCCCCCAACTGCGACTGGTTTGATAGACTCGAATCATGATTCATGTATCTCCTGCTTCCGACCACTCTTTCGCGATATCCTTGAGTGTGGCAATGTCATCAGGTCGGAACTCTCATGTCATGAAGATGCTTCACGGTGATATTGCAGCGAGTTTCCGATCACGCGTATCCAGCGTCATCCAACTTGGCGATCCGTCAACATCTCGAGAGCAGCGATGACTCGAAAACAGTCTATTCCACAATGTACTCCTCTTGCAAAGAAGATTGCGAAACGGAAGAAATTGTTGGCAGAGGAAGCTGAAGCTCGTCGAGCCGCAGAGCAAGCAGGCGTCCAGGCGATGTGGATCAAGTTCCAGAACACTATCGCGGAAGAGGAGAAGAAATACCTCCGTCTCGAGGAATCACGAAAAGCTTTGGTATGTCTCATTCTTCTTCCCTCGAAAGATTCTTGGTGTTTCCTTACAGCTCGCACAGCAGCGGACGGCTCAGCTCAAGATTGAACACAACCGGGTTCAGATTCAGGAGATCAGACTCAGATGGAGGATTTTTTGACAGAGGAGCTGGATGATTCGTAGCATGAATTGAAGATCTCGGCAATTGTTTCACGCTAGTTGACCCAATTCACTTGTGCCTCTTTTATTCCTTCCTGCGATTCTTCCTGTCCAAGATTCAGGTGTTCGTTTTCTCCGCGGTGACGATTCCTTGAGTAGGAGCGAAAGCCTAATTTTTTGTACTTTTTAAGCGTTCGGATCGGATTCATGCCTACGCTCGGAACTTGTGCGGTCAAAACTTTTTCTTGATCTAGCTTTTCAACGGGGACTGTATGGATTAAGGATACAAAAGACATGACGATAAGTACAGTTGAAGAGTACAGTGATGCCTATACTAGCTCAAGCTAGGCGCCGAAGGTCGCAAAGGTTATCTGTGGCAATATAAAGAAACATTGTTATTGCATACTGTACCTCGACTCGTGGAATACTTCATGTACCACTCGACGGCGACAAACCGAGCAGATCTGGGACCTGATGCTGGTCTCTCCGTGCTTGATTATTTTAATTCACTCGTCTCTTCCTTGAAATGACCTCTTGTCCAGGTTGTGCCTGCATCTAACCAGTGTTTTTAGAGGCCGTCCTCCGGCGGCAAATACGAATCCCATTCATTAAGTTCATTAGAGCAAACCAAATAATAAGTAGACTATCTACTGAATACTAGCTACAGCAATATCAGAAAGAACCCAAAGAGAATGACACCACAGGAATGAATGGACCGCCGAAAGCATACACCGTCGATCAGGATTCGACATTCGCGCGGCTCCAGTTGACAGCCACCACAGCCCAATCGAGCAGAGAAAAGCATCACAAGAGGGCCCACAACGAGCACATGCTATGGAGAAACAGCAGAAACAAGGCATAGAATACAAGCAGGCAGTGGAAAAGCCAAGAGATCTCCGACAGAAAATTGGCCATGACTGACATGGAATCATCGGAAAATCCACGGGCGCCAAGTGAAAGCTTGGATAGCTTTATGGTAGAGAAGAACCTTGAGTTCGCACAAATGAACAGAACCAGGATATATTCTTGGAGTTCAAAAAGTGCGTTTACAAAGGTCAAGAGTCACATGTTGTATCTACGAGTCTTTATATAGTCGTACAAAATAGGAAGCATACAAATTAGGCATTTCCTAAGTCAGATTGTCCCAATCGAGCGAACGAGTCATGTGCTGCGTAAATGACGTTGGCCGGATCGGGTAACGGGGTTACACCAAGCAAGCCAAAGGAGATGGAAGGAAAATTGGAGATGTATGCTTACCTTTGATGAATGAATACAGAGCTTTGAAAGCTCAAAGATCCAGAGTTGGCCAGGCATGACCGATTGACGGCTGGAAGCACGGGAAAATGGCGGGGAAGACCGTCGGAGCTACAAGATGCCGAATAAGGGAAATTCAAGGTGCCAGCAAGGTAAAGGATGCAGAGCAAATTGAGGAGAAATAGCGCGAAGCTGCGGAGAGACTTGTTGAAAGCATTGTGGTCGTCAAGGGCAAGAAGCGCTGGCGCAGCTGCCGAGCTTCAACCTGCATGTGATTGATTCCCATCACATGACATGTTGAATCTCGAGCGGCCCATTGGGAGGCCAGCAGAACTCGGACTCAACATTATGAATGAATTTGAAGGTAAATTGTGCCAGGAGATTAGTTGTGAGGCATATTACGGGAGGGATATGGAGTTGGAGAAAAACATTAGTCGGGGAGAGTGGGGCTCGAACCTGTGAGCAGCCCTTAGCGGAACGGATCTGCGCGAGAAATGAGTGGCCGAAGTTCGGCGCCGAACTTGCCCTATTGGGTTCCCCGTATCGGCTTTCCACAAATCTGCTCACACCCAACGAACGAACCCTAAAGGGGATTCGTAATCGGAGTTGCGTTGATGGTACCGGCTGTCACTACGTGGGACTCCAACTGTCGTAGTTAGAGCCGCATAACTCTTTCCCACTCTTTCTTTCTTTCTTTCGTTCATCAGCGGATCACAGTTACGGAACAACTCCGGGTTTTAGGATTTGCCGTGCGGATCCAGGCTTGTTTCCTATCGTTTTCCGAATGATCGACCTTCTGGGTGGAGCCACTAACTCGCTGGTTCCCCGTGTCCCTGGATATGATCCTCTCGACTGGAATTCATTCGGTTTGCCTCATGTGTTCATCTCAGCTTTGCCTACGGCCAGCCATGAAGCAACGACTCGATTATGACCTCTTGTGCACCACCACCTTGTCGCGCTATTCCTTCAATCCTTTCCTACATCCCCGGTACAACCCACAGCGCCTTTAACAAATTGCTTTCCAGTTAGCCAGAAGATGCAGATTTGGAGCATGGGTGAGTTGATTTGGGTTCAACTTTCAGTAAATCTGATCGCGCCATCGCTCAGTCGCTGCAAAATTCCGTGCCAACTTGAAGACCAAACCGCAATCTGGGGTAAATGTCGAAGGCATATCTACTGGTGAGCTTTGTTCCATTGTAGTTCTCCAGACGGCTTATCAATGGAGCAGGCGGCCCAATTGATAAAATTGCTTCCGACAACGATTTTTCCACGAAATATTTCAATATTCAAGGTTCCCAGACTGTCATGTTTACATTTAATTCATATAAACACCAAGAACAACACCAATTTAGGCGTGCATCTGGCTCTCAAAGTTTAGAACTTTCGCTGCCCGACAAACCAGAAGACCCAACTGTTCAACGTCTGGAACTCGAGGTTGCTGCGGTGTGTAAGGAATTCAAATGTATGCTCCGAGATAGCTATCAACAGTGAGTTTTGCCCAGTTGTATTTCAAGTGTATGTAGCTAACATTCTGCCTGTAAGATCTCACCCTGCTGTACGTAGGGAGACAGCGTCTTTCAGAGAAAAATGCAGCGAGGTCGTGAAGGACAGTATCAGCTGCGCTGATGACGGTGTTAGTTGTGCACTGCATCACCTAAATGACCTCGACTGTACCATCAAGGCCGGAGGTTCAGCGGCAGACATCGAGTGGCACTTGGAGGAGCTGCATCGAGAGGCTGTAGAAGGAGAAAGATGCGCCTCCAACTTGCAAACTCGATTCCATGGGATAAAGGCTCTAGGAGTGGTCACAGGGTGGTGGCAAGAGTTGATTGAAGCTCTGGACCAGATAGATCAATCGGCGAAGTCCGATGCCCATCGAACCATGGAGCTGATTGAAGAGCAGAAGTATCTTGGGGTGAAGTTTCGTGCATATGTCTCTCAGGTATTGGCGCTTTTTATCCTCACCCATCGTCGAAAACTTGATACTCCGAGTAGATGATGGATTTGCAAGATCGGTATCCGCTTTTACCAAGTCAGCCAACAAAAGAGAATTCAGAGCACATAGAGGTTTCTGATGATGCTTCAGAACAGGTCTCGACAAGAGTGGGACATGAGGGCATGCCAGACTAAGAACATTGCAGAGAGGATCATCCAAGAGTATTGAAGCTAGCTTGCTCATGTCTATTTCGGCAAACTTGAATCAGTTCAGTTACTTTTGTTCCTTGTCATGGTGTCAGTACCAGTTGCTGTAACATTTATATTCCTACCTCAAAACGTCTGAGTGGTGGGAGCGGCGGGTTTGAATAGAAAGACTCTTAGGAATAATACATATTACACTGTCGAGTGAGTCCAGGGTTAACTTGAATGAAGTTTGGTGACTCCCGGTGCAGAAGAATTCAAGTACCGGGGGAGCTAAGGAAAGAATTTTCCAGAAGTTAAAATGGAGAAAAAGAGGACCTATAAGTTATGTATGACGCATGGCTGTCACGACTCCACCCAAAAAAGTCGAGTCAGCGGTTACCAGCAAGCAATGTCGCTGTGGTTGTAGCAAGAAGTGACTCCCACATGAAGTACGGGATCAAGGTACGGTTATATTCCTACCCCGAGACATCTGAATATAGTTTTACAGGAAAGACAGGCTGAAATCATTTTCTGTGCCCTCTGCAAGATTGATGGCAGGTTCATGGGAATTGACACGCCCACAGCCAAGAAGGATAGGCTGACGTTCCAACTTCGACACGCCGCAAGACCACGTGAAAACCTCGTGCGGATTAGAAATGATCCATTTCGAGTACTGGGTAGAAAGTCCGCACTCGGGTTAAAGGCCCGAATGTTCGGCGAAGCTCCGCCTTGCGAATTTTCCCACCCCTCCCCAACCATAGCAACCATCCCGCCGGTGGGTCATACTATTGTTCCCGTCGGATGTAACAATTCCCTGGGAAGGGAACAATCATTTCTCAGATTTTATTGAACAACGATGGGTCACCGGAAACCACCGGATATTTGAGGCATAAGAATGGTCCTTGACTGGCTGAAATTACTAAGGGATCGAAGTACAGGAAGGAGGCAAGGTAGCATAGCTGGTCATCAAAATGAGCAGGACTTTTGACTATTTCTGGTTTCTATGCTCATGCTGGGTCAGGTAGGGTCTGTAAATTCAGGAGAGATGTATTCAGTGATGGAAACAAGAATCCAGGTGTATGCCTGATGAATGGAGCTTTGATCTGGTGAACGCGAGCCTCAAAGCCATCAGTGTGACAGAAAGCTCCTCTGTGACCCAGTACTTGTGACAAAACACATTGAAAGTGTGAAATAAGAGGATGCTGGGGTCTTGGCACCAAAAATACACCGGAATAGTTTGTATAATGCCTCAATTGGTGCCTCCTGATTTTCCTGAGAGTCTCTGGTCAGATCCTGTCTTGTAAAATACAAATTTCCCAAAGTCCCACTCATTTGGATGACTGGCTATCCAAGCTCGATACTTTCCTCTGTACCAATCCCTTAGAGATTTTGGCCAGAGAAGGAAAGACCTTACACCTCAAAGAACCGGTGGTCTCCAGAGGGCCATTGGCATTAAATAAAATTCGAAAAATGATTGTTCCTTTCTCAGGGAATTGTTACCTCCGACGGGAACAATAGTACTGGCAATTCTTATTGGATTCCTTGCGTAAGGGGCCAGGGTGTTGAAGGACAAGCCATATATTTGCTGCAGTATTTTACTCCCATTGGTTGGTTTAGATGGTAGCGGTCTAAACGGCACAGAAAGGGCGAACGGTCGGGGTAGCGGCAGCCCCCTGACGAGAGCTTTCGCAGGCTCGAAACTGTTGTACCCTCCGTTCGCTTAGCCTCTCCTCTGACTGGGACCAACCAGCACCTTATCTTCGGAGATGGTCGAGCTGCTGTGCAGTGCAAGAGAGGTGGTCAGCTCTGCTCGCTCAGTTGGACGCTGATGCCGGCTTCACTTTTCGGCATCTGGGCTAATGGACAGGAAATTTACCGCACGTGATAGCCCGATCGGTTAATAACCTGTAAACAACCGGTTAAATTGATCATGTGATGCCCTCGGTCGTGTCACGGCCATGCCGAAGGCCTGAACCCGGAGATAAGTGTGACATGTGACATCACGCTCGTGGGAATGAACTTCTGGTCGTGAAACTACAGTATATTGAGAGGTTTGGAGAGAATGGAGGTTCAGGCTTCTTGCTCTGGTATATGTAAAACTCACACATATATTAGACTTTCAAATTATCCAGTCCGCAAAGTCTTGATACTAGTTGGCCGCTAGACGAGCTCAAAATTTGATTTTTTAAGGTGTGGAATACCAGTAATTGAGTCGCAATAATGCACCCTGTGTCACTTGCAAGACTCACTCCATGTTAAGGCCATCCACAGCCAATATCAGGCTGGCTTCAAATATTTGAGTTTGATGCAAGTGTTGTGCGCCGCCGGCACCATGGTTTGACGAAAATGAACTCAGATATATCCAGAGACATGCAGAATGATGCACTTTTACTTCCCTACAGTTTTCTTCTTTTTTTCAAGCTCCGATATCCAGTACAGCCACCGGTAAACCCTATATCGCGCTTTCCGTGCGTGCACTTTGGAGAGCTCATGAGGAGCGAGGGGCAACACAAGGTTCCTGAGTGTGCTGATCTCTGAAAACGGGTGTCTCCCATGGTGGCTTGTTCTAATGCCTATCTGGAGAGCAAACAATAGATACTTGATGAAAGTACCGCCTTCGTCGGTCCGGACCTTGCTTAACCCCGAGGACAAGGACCAATGCAGGCAAACAGTGTCACAACAATCTGCACGACTAAATTGATGAGGACAAAAAATCAAAAGTCATACAATCTGTAACCATGATTATCGCTATGATTCTCTACTTTCAATGCCTTTACCTGGAGTTGTTGAAGGTGAGCTCGTTCTGGAGGAAACTGGATAGAGTTTGTGAGGAGGGCAAGTTGATTTTTTCTGTCATGATAGAGATGTTTAAGAGAGAGACTTGGTGGAGGATTATGATAAGGTGCACGGGCCTTTGATTCTTGCGGAGCTGCCCAAACTTTGACTTTCCGGTTGTGTTAACTGTTTACTTGCATTGTTGACAGTGTCAATTCATGGTTCGAGCAAACATATTAGTACACAGTGCTCTCCTTAAAGGAAAGGAGAAAAGTTGGCTGGCTTAAGACCAAGGTGCAGCGTATGACCAGGGTGGGTTTCTCTCTGCTCCATCAGTGACAGAGCCTAAAGAAACCAAGCACAAGGAAACCGGAACAACCCTACACTCTCTGATCATAGAGAGCACAACATCTTCATCCCGTAGTAGCTCATGCACGATCTGTGTTAACATGGAATAGTTCTATTTGTGGGCCTTGTACTACGGAATTATCATTGGTGGAACCAGTCCGAGACCTAAGAATTGAGCTCTTCATCATCAAATGTGTCTTCATGCTGAGGGAGATCAGACTTTGCGACAGTAAAGAACTAAACTTATGTGGTTGAGGAGAAGGGTGTGCAATGAGGAAAGGAGACAGGACAAATTCTACAACTTGTTTGCAGATGAGGTGACCTGTGAGAATCGGTATGTGAATCAAAGATTGAAAAATAGCTCATGATAGAGTTTGACAAATGCCATTAACACAAAAGAGCCCAAAGTGTATTGGGCGATGCAGATTGAACAGTGGAATTGGAACCAGTTGTTGAGGCTGTCGTAAACAAAAGGTGGGATTCGACACTGGAGGTCGACATTGGTGGGCATATCATCTAAAACAAATGAGGGAAAGATAGGCCTGATAAAATATACAAACTTAAGCTGATTACCTTCAGAAATGCTGTGAGAAAGTCAATATCGGACAGGAAAGAAGCGCGATATGAACCTGATGTCGTTCTTGTCTCAGCAAGCAGCTGCTCAAAACACAAACTGTCTCGGTGTATCATTCTGGTTGGCCCTCCATCATTAGGGTATTCGCAGAAATACATCCCGTCAGGGCCATGTCCATCCAGCAAAAGCCATGAGGTTGGCACTTTCATTGACAGGTATTCCATGGCAGGAGGAGAGGAGTGATGAGGCCACCAAGATAAGATACAGGTTATCTGTCTGCACATGTTTGGGCGGCGAACTCAGGCTTCAAGCGAGGACAAACAGACGCTCAGGAAAGCTTATATCAACACGGTGAACTCGGAGTTCCAGCAAGCCCTTTTGCTCCCTTTTGATGCTCAGGAAAACGTACGTAAGGCTTTGGTCCTATTAGGCTCGGGACATCCCGAACATCGGTACTTCCCGGACGGTTTCAGATCGTCGTGACAGCGAGGAGACCTGCTACACTTCGTTAAGCAAGGTGAAGTCAGTGACCAAAGGAGAATGAAACCCAAATGGGGACTCGTGCTTGCCGCCGAAGGACGGCCTTTAACCCACTGGTACAAAGACTAGTCAGCCCACAAGTAGCCTGATACAGTTTCTACTCAGAAAGTGGTCCAAATGTTAAGCTGGATGTTGGTGGATGTGAGATGAGGGTTCCACAGTTGAGACTGAGCCGCAGTCGGACTTTGACATCCCATGTCACCATTCCCATCTGCGGCTATCCTAATGTGCCTGTTATGCGACGTGGGTTCTCTGGTTGCTTGAGGAAAATACAATTGAAATCTTGTAAAAACAGTTTGATTTGTGATATCATATCCTGCATCTCTGAATTCTCTGAGGGATTAAACCATGGTCTGCATCATGGTAACCGGCCTTGCTCTAAATGTCGGAGTTTAAATGCGCATCACGACACATTGCAAGCCAACATAATGATCAGTAATTATGGCCTCTACCCCACTGGTTGTCTTCTTTAGAATCTTCTTCGTGCTAAAGTCTCATGGGATGGGCGCTTATTTGTATATCCTCAACTGGATCTGCACCACGATTGGAACTTTCAAGGTATGCGACAGTGGCGGAGATAATAAAGACCGATGACATCTGGTACTCTGCAGCAATAATTTGATCTTTCACGATACGTTGGAAGTATCAAGCTGAAACCCCGGCTAGAGATGATATTGATCTGTGTCGACCAGCTAGGCCAGAATTCGGGAATATTTAATGATGACCCTTTGTGAAACAGCTATGAAAAGCTCTGATTGAGGGTCTTGTAAGCTTACCCACTCGAGAACTTGAAAAATTGAATGACTAGTACTATCAGTTTCCTTAGGACTGCAACAGAGTGGCTTTTGTGAATGCAAATCTAGATCTTCGAGAATGGACCCGTAATACTTATATATATACATAATATGCCATGTGCTGGGTCAAAGCGCTTGGTCGGCGCTTGAACCTACTCGGATCCAGCCGAGATTTCAAACCAATCTCCGGAAGTATATTTTGCCCCCAGAGTACTGAAGTAGTCTCGGATCCAAATGAATGTCGCAGTGAAGCTCGCTAGCGCTCGCTATCCAGAGATCCGGATTTATCCGGCAGAGTTCGAAAAAAATAAGAGGTTTCACTGCCAAAACGTCTGGTGCATTTGGTACAGCGACACCCACAGACCTATTTTTCCTGCTGTTCCATCCGTCCTGGCCTGCGGGAAGTTGTTGAATGGGATCATGGACTTCATTCAAATATTTTCTGCCCACTTTGCATATAATACTTGCTGTGGAATGTTGGATACTTGGGGATTTGCTGAGCACCCTTGTGGCAGGCACAAAACCATTTTTCATCCATTTTTTGTTAATTATTGGGTCCAACATCTGTATTGGCATTGGGAAGATCATATACAAACCATGGCTAAGGGATACAAGGGGTATAGAGGTGCAAAATGGGAACTTCAAGTGCAAGCAGACGTTTCGGCCGACAAGGTGTGTGGGTGCCGCCTACCGAAATGCACCAGACGTTTCAGCGGTCAAAACCCACTATTTATTTCAAACCCCGCCGGATCTATCCGGTTCTCCGGATAGCGAGCCTTGGCGAGCCGACCGCTGATCACGGCTGGTTTCGAGACTAGTACTGAAGAGTTCACATTTGTCCAGGTTCAATACTTCCATTCACCATACTATACGGCATCCCGCCTTTCTGTCTTTTGATACATGCTTGGTATTGGGTGCAATAGCTGGAATCCAATAAGCAGACATCAACGAGACAGTACTGAGCTGGCGAGGTCTTGATCGTTCTGGATCCTATTAGGTGATTTCCTTTGACGATGCGTGCAGACGTCCAGCAAGTTGATATTCCTCTCGTCGACTCCGACAGGGTGGCCAGCACCTGTATCTCGACGAGATTCATTGAATAGGTGAGTAACATTGGTCTAATTAGTCAGAGTCTCAATATTCCGGCGCTGACTCAAACGAGCAGTCATGACAGTTCCAGATAAAGCTCCATATTCCATACGCATCGGGTCTGTCAATCATCTGCCAACCGTCTCGAAAGACCTACTTATAATGTAAGATTTGGCAAAAATACAGTAATTAGTTCCAGATGACGCCCCCCAATGTCGACCCTCAACTAAAAACTGTTGCAATCCAGGATGCTTTCGCGATTGCGACTAATTGGATAGTCCCGTAGGCAGCTTTGCTTTGCATATTTGACCTTGACTCATTACATTCTTTCAATCTCACAGCGACCATTTTCTGAGTCCTCAAGAGACTGCCGATTTCATATTGATCCTCTTGAAGGCTGCGAAGACCTTTCGCAGTTTTTTTGAAAAGGACCAAGATGTTATCAAAATTCTGGCAATTATCAGTACCAACAGGGCTCCGTCGCACCATGAACTAAGCTATGAGCCCGGGATTCGATTGGTACCAAAGATCATAGAAACACTTGGATCAATCGAGAAAAGTCTGCGCGTACTAGTACGATCGCCGACAGACTGGAATGATGAGGACAAGGTCAGCATGCCTATCTCCTGGACGCTACACTGTTCCTCAACTCGACTCCAACAGGATAATGAAGGAAACAACCCGTCCAAACGAGCTACTCCTGAGCGTACGTATGATTACTCAATTACTGAACAAGACTATAATCATCTTGTCAGCCATAAAACAATGCATCAACTGGTGCCACAATCATGTTAAACTACTGGAGTCGATAAAGGTAGCGCCAGACAACAATAAAAAAACCAGGCTGTCTGGCCTCAATGCTCTACAAGACCTGCCACAGGCAGAGCCATCCAACAAAAAAAAACCCGGTTTATTTCAGCGCTCCAATCCTCAGCAGGAATTGGCACAGGGAGACTCGAGTCACTTGAGACCGTGGAAACTATCCCGAGGTCTTGAAAAATTGGAAATTGCTTTGAAGGAAATGCGGAATTTTTATGCAATGGCGAGTCATTGCCGTTCTCTGATGATACTGCCACTGACGATACTCGTACAACTAGATCGATGCTATGTCCATACAGGTACATTTGGTTCCAGCGCAAGGCAGCGGTAGCGCTGGTCCTAGTGTTAAGAGAGACTAGATGCTTTGTGCAAGATGTATCATTTTTAGGTTGAAGTTGCCAATTTCTGTTGAACAGTGACCTCTATCTCTCAGATCTCTGTTTCATATCTTATCTTCTTTTATCCCCATCTTATCTTTATCTGTGTATATTGGCAGTTTCGCATATTTCATTCTCCGAGAGTCTTTTTCCTTTCAACTGAGTTAGCTTATTTTTGTCTCTCTCTCAGGTATTCGCTCCATCATCCAACAATTTCCAGTCAACCACATCACTTCCTCATAGTTGGCACACCTCGTCTAATATTCATAACTTCTAGAATACTTTACATCTGATCAGTCCCAGTAGCAGCACTCAAAGCTTGAGTTCTGGCGTGTTTTACTAATGTAATACTAATGTCCCTGGCAAGTCACACTTCAACCTGCACAAAAGATGTTTCGGTACGAGGGGACCGACTGACACCTTGTGGATACATTGAGGCTGTTATGGGATTCACAAAGTTCTTGAAGGATTGAATTGAGGCTAGTATAGGGTCATAAGCTCCGAGATGTGTCAATGTACGGAGAAATGATTTCCGATCCATGATTATAATTAGTGCAGAAATGCTGATCACTGTGTACGGCAACTGCTTCCTTCTCTTCAAGGTTTTCTACCGCGAGGTGACAGCGAACAGATACTCCAAAATTTCGAAATCCCGTCTGAACTTCAACATGATACCTATATCAGTAAACAAACATCTATAACAAGGCATCGAGGCGGGTTAAACCAATTAGCTGGTAAGCCTGGCTATACAGTAACAAATCGGGAAGTGAGACGCCATCAGTAAGCGAGCCAGTGGATTTTTCATGGCCAAGTTGAAGTTGAGAGTTGTCATCATGACAAAGGATTAGGAACTCGGAACATGCTTGAACCCAAAGGAATAAGGATTTCAAGGAGATGCTACAGCCTGTCAAGGTTTGATCCCTAGTATGAGTCCTACTTGTTAGGCTTGTTATTTGTTACCATTTGATCATTTGCGAATATAAAAGGAAATGTAAAGTGTAAGTATTTCCGACGTTTCCCGAGGGCAAGTCGGAACTCAACAATCTGCCCCATCCAGCTGTCCGGTTGTCCGGTCAAAGTAGAGTAATTGTCCTGGAGCCTGTGAGAGGCTGCCAGGACATCATGAGGTGCACCATTCAGTTGTTAAATGATTACAGAAAAGATAAATGCAGTGGGGTTCTGGATTCTGGATTCTGGATTCTGGAAAACATTATCTGAACCACGACCAGAGATCTGAGCCTAGTTACACAGGCTTCACCTCTTCTGCTGCGGCAAACACAAACATATTAGCCCATATCTTAGCTACTCATTGGAAATACTGCAGTCTATGTAAATCCCTCTGAATCCATGCCTTGGATGCCTATGCCCATAAAAAGGAGTAGACATCGGTCATTGATGGTTTTCTAATGCTTGCCAGGATCTGCCTTTCTGGTACTCATTTTCTGTTGTTATCATGAAGTTGCCACAGGTCAAAATCTAGAAACAAGAAAGTACAAGAACTCAAAACGTGACATGAGTCCTTCAAGGTCATGTCTTGTGTTGAAGAACTGTGTTTGACCTTCCAGAGCATGAGTTTTCGGCTGTAATCAGAGGATGAATGAGACCTACTTCCGCAGTCGCATCAAGCTCTGGCATCCTCATCGCGCCAAGTTATCCTCAGCGCCCGCTTCTCTTCACGACTAGGAATCCTGGATGGGCCATCTAGTTTGTTGAGGTAGAATCTAGCACATATAAGCTCGTCTTCCTTGCCCTCCAATGCTTGAAAATGGCTTATTGCTTCAACCAACGCATTTCGAGCACTCTGAGTCTCCCTCATCTTCATGTATGCCCGCCCCAAATCGAGCAAGCTGTTAGCTGTCGAGCAACTCGACGTTCTTAAAGCACTGTGGAAGGATGCAGAGATCCCTGTGAAGAGCCACATTGCTCTCAAGGCTCAGAAGCAAGCAGCGCTTGAAGCGGCATTTTTGCGCCACCAAATTCGTCTCAGGAGCTCGGGAGGTGTTCTCCCATCTATTTCAATGGTCGTAGACCTAGAAGAACCTAGAGAACTTGATGATGTCGAAGTCGTGATGGAAATGTAGCGGGAACCTGGGACAATACCTTAAATACAGTTAAACATGAATATTTGACATCAAAAAATGTAATTTAGAGTACATTTACCCTACACAGCATCATATCTTCATGTACAATCAATTTCACCATGAGAAGACAATGAGAAAAGTAGTTAATTGCAGTTTGAAGACGGCGGACAGGTATTTCTGTTAGCCGAGCCGTGGGAACTTACATAAGCGTCACGGAAACGGTTGCGCTGATGCCCATCACCACAGCGAGCTCTGCTGCACAGTCTGCTGCCCAAAACGAGCCCTCCTGACTCATAGTCCTGGCTCTGGTGAGAGTCGTGATAGCTTTGGAGTAACTGCGCTGACGTCTATATGCATCTCCCAGCTCCGAGAGACATCGTTCCATACTGCATCGTTGCAAACGCTGTGGGAAGAAGGTGAATCCTTGGGACAATGGCTGCTTGGGGGAGAGAAGAGCGGAATTTCGGATAGAAGCAAGCAGGATTGGTTTGTCTTGCGATATCTACTTGACCAGCGCTTTCTCAGGTGAGTCCTATAGCTACTCCAACGAAGGAAATTTTACCCAGCTTAAATCTGCCAGCCAGGTCTTTGGTCAACGAACCAGCGGGAACCTTTTTCCGGGCCCTCGTCATCATTGTTTCTGCGCGACTTTGCGTCATTCGAAGCGCCTCGTCCTTTCGTCCATTGTCGTCCGACATATTCATTCGGGTCATCAGAGGAATACAATTCTCTCAGTGCGAAGCTGAAGGAACTCCTCGAATCCGCTTATCCGTCATTTCTCAAACCTGCTTCAACGACTCGTACAGACCAAGCGTCAGCACGTCAGCTCATCTCGAGCTCAAAGCGCTCAAAGATGGTGTCGGCGACAGAGAATTGCTGCGACTATACACACTCTCTCGCTTCAGCAGCTCTCAATTTGACGTCCCCGACGAAGCATCCAACTTTGACTGCTGTGCAAATCTTTATTCAACGCTGGAATATCCAACGCTTTCGGAGTCAACGGAGCCCCAGCCTGGGCCAGGCCACAAAACTCTCGGATCTGATTCCAGCCTTCACGAAATCAGCATGCGGGGTGTTTGGCATACGAGAATTCGGAAGGAGTGTAGGAGGAGGTGGAGATTCTTTCTCTTTTGTGTCTATTGTGCTTGTCTCGCGCGATTTCGTTTCTCAGGGGATTGGGGTATTGGTGCGTACGCTCTTCTTGCTTACCCTTTTCAAAGACTAATCGTATGCGTACCGCAACGAATTACCAGAATACTAGAATACACCATGCATCGCTTATGATTCGCTTTATACATCCTCCTCAGCACCAGCTCCCTCCGAATCGCCGCCGCCATTCCGTGCCCCATCAGTGAAGTTGAGGAGGAAGTAGAATGGGGGGAAACCCAGGAGGATGATGTTGGCTGATGATTTAGGAGGAGTCTATTTCGATAATAAGCGCGTAATAATGACGTGATAGGCGCTCAAAATTATTACTGTATTGAGAAACTATTACTAAGCAATTTAAGCGAAACCTGAACCCGGCAAATTGATGGTGTCATTTACTATCGTGGGACCAGATATACAAATCCGATCTGACCGGTCTAGATATGCAAATGCTCGTTTTTCGAGCACTTGCGGTACTTCAATTGCCCCAGGAAAATCAGAGTATGTAAATAAACCATTCAGCACTAGCAATGTAAATTCTTGGAGAAATCCAGCAAGAGACGGTTGAATTAAAAATGCAACACTCCTGAGAATCAGAGTTGCAAAACCAATACCTTGGTGAGTGCCTTGGAATTGACGATATTTGGGGCAGAATCATTGAGAGATGGTCTTCAAAAGATCCAAGAATTTTTTATTTCAGGCAAAAGCACCGAGGAAAGGCCCGGGAATCAAGATTCGAGCATAGGCCTGCAAAACAGCGTGACAGATGCTGTCGGATTTCAAAGTTGGCAGTGGTAGCCCGACTGGATCGAAAAGATATGACATTGAAAGTAGAAGAAGCGGGTGATTTGGAAGGACTACTGAACCGCTGGAAATGGCATCATGAGACAGAATTCGGACGACAGATGTCCAATGTCGTCCATTCAAGTACCGAGACGTCCTCTGGTGTAAGAGACAAAAAATCGCATACTGGCTTCTGGACAACTGCGGTGCTAAGATCCAGCTGCCCAGACATATTTCCAATGTGATAAAAAGGACGACCATCCGGATCCGTCTAGGACAGAATTCGATGCTCGGGAGACGGTTGTTCGGGGTGCGACGGAGAAAGGCTCCCTGAGAGCGCAAATTGCACTCTGGCTTTCCGAAATTTTTTGGGGGCAATCAGAAGCAGTGAATAATTTGCTGGTAGAAATTCTGGAGGAACAGCTCAAGCTGAAGAGAATTCGAGGCGTTATGGTGGACGTCACGTGCCGTTTGGACGACCGATGGTTGACCTCAGGCTGACTCGTGGGGGTGGGCAAAGGTCTGGTACAGCCACATGTTTGGTGCTGTTTGTCCCAGCTGATTTTAATCAAAAAAACCTCAAGCCGATTTTTAGCGGCCTCACGGACTACCATCATCCATTTTAGGCATTCGACGGTCCTTGTGTGACATTGAGCTGGGATTGTTCTTAGAAAAACCGGAAAATTCGAGTCAGAATGGCAACTTCAGTAATGAATTAGCTGCAGAAAAAATGAATTGAAACATGTTCTAAGAACAATCTGTAGAGCTCCTTGTCCTACCCATTTTCCGTCTAACATGTTTGGGCACCGGATGCCCGGATAAGCCTATCTTTCGGCCGCAACAATCAGCATCAAAGGTGGTGCGACATGCCTGTGACAGCTCCCGAATTCGCTGGAATGACTTGCTCCAGTGCTCTCTTCTGCTTCAATGTTCGTGATAGTCAGCATGAATCAAAAAATACTTCAAAGTATGCACTGTGACAGCCAGAGAGACCTGTTTGAGTCCAGTTATAACATTCTTGAGATGGAAAAGTATCAATATCATCACTTGAGCATGTCTATTGAACCAGAATATTTAAATACTATGCATTGATCACTGAAACATACAACAGAATACTAGATATAGAGCTCTGCAGCTCAAACAGATAACTCGAGAAATTCAAGTGGCTGTGCACTTAGTCATCCGCCATTGACCGAACTGACGTTGCCCACCCCCATGACCTGGTCTCTGCCATACAGGAAGCCAGCAAGGTCGATTCCAGCGACAGGCGCTTCGCTGGGGGATGCTGGGCAGCCCTCTGCTGGAATAAAGGAAAAACCAGGGAGGAAGGAGGTGTCGTGCTGGAACTGGAATTAGTGACAAATTATGGGTTTTCCGAGGGTGAAAACCTTTCTAGAGCCAGGATGCAGGCGAGAAACATTGTAGGATATACTGTAATTGGGTGACAATGGGTCCTGTCAAATCCGAGGTAACAGCATCGAGCGAGATGCAGTCTGTGACACAGCTTTAAACTGGTTCGATGGTGAAAACGGAGCGAATGGCATACCTGGAAGCTTTTCCTTAAGCTAAGGCTTATTACTTTCGCCAGGAAGGTCCGAAGCATGATCATCCTCAATCCTAAATGCCAGAGACAAACCACAGGGCGCTTTTGAGCTCCAAATCCAACTTTTGAAGAACATCGTCAGACAAGAAAACGGATGGTCCTGGACGATGCGGAATGATTTTAGACAGGTTGATACACCGCCGGCTTGTGGCTCTTCTCATACCCTACCATCATCTCGAGTCACCCAAGTGTCAGAATGCATCTAGTCCCTCAGAGCAAGCATCCCGGTGAAGAGAAGAACGGCGAAGATAATATTGCGGGAGGTCAAAAGGGTAAGGTACGACACACGTAAATACGGCTCTATGTACGAGAAACCGTGTGAATAAGTACCGGGGATCCTGCGATGACATGCCCGAAGAAACATGAGGCTTGAGCTCGCTCCGAAAAATAAATATTCCTCCTGACACCAAGGAGGTAAATATTATTCATTTTGTTGTTCTGATACATTCAACATATGTTTATCCATCTCTCTGATCATAATTCTGCTTCAACTGTGGCACTCTGGGGCCAAACCCACTGGGATGGACATAGGCTAAAAGAATTAGGCAAACCAGCGGAAAGAAGGCCCAATCAGTGTAGATCTCAATGAACCAGGAATCCTTCATGATTCACCCAAAATGGGTGTCAGTGCACACTGTAAAACTGTTGTCGAACAGTGGGCCTGTGATCGGCATCCTGTCGGAGTCTCAAATGTGATGCGATTTGCAAAATTTGCAAGTGTGACATTGCGTGACGACATTTGCATATCCTAGTCCAGACGTCTCCAGGTGGCTACAACACTGGAAAAAAATAATTGACTTCATATTCAGTGTTTTTACAGTCCATATTCCATATATTCCAAGTTTTGAAGCCCCAGCTAACACGGTTCAAGAGTTCCCAGGGTGATTTGCATATCTGGGCTCGTGATAGTACCAGGCCCTCTGACGAGGAATTTTCAGAGGGCCTGGTTATGAGGCTATATTTTTTTGACCCCTATAGCTGCTGCATTCACAAATATCAAAATTATCACATTCTCATTACTTAAGGTGGGAATGAGTATCGGTTGTTGTGCCCATTTACTTTGTAGCTGCTTTTGCACCATTGCTTCAGGGTGTTATCCTGCTGCGAGATCATGTGTGGCATTGTTTACTTTCGATGCTCTCCTTCAAGTTCCGAACACCTTTCATCAACCTTTCATGTTCCAGCAAGTTCAACTTGCCATGCTGTACCCCTTCAAAGCCTTCCGCTACAGAGACTCAACGAAGACTCAACTGTCAAATTCAATCATCATGATTCATCAAGCCAAGACGCCAGTTCTCTCTGTGGTGCTGCAAGGTCCCTATTACGGTGATTGGTTGGGCTCGGAATTTGGTCTTGATAAGGTATTGTCAGGAGGAATATTTGTTCCTGCCTTGTTTCGGAGCGAGCTCAAGCCTCGTGTTTCTTCGGGCATGTCATCACAGGATCCGCGGTACTTATTCACACGGTTTCTCGTACATAGAGCCGTATTCATGCGTGTTGTACCTTACCCTTTTGCCCTACAGCAATGATATCTTAACTGTTCTTCTCTTAACCAGGATGGTTGCCTTTGAGGGACCAGACTCATTCTGACAGGTATTTCATCTCATCTTCGAGAAATGTTCTATTTTTCACACAGTATGAAGTTGATTACTCTCCGAGTACTACACTGATCGTTCGGTACCGCTGTCGATCTGACCGCTTCCCTAGCTCATTCTTGCGGTTCATGTCAGTGTCATATATGTCAGCAACAATGGTGACGGCACTGACGACAACATGCCAGCGCTGGCATTTCAGAGTGACTGGGAGTCCGATTCAGGCTACAGTACTGACAGTTCCATCATGTAAATAGTAAATTTTGTAATATTACAGCCTCAAATTCCTGATTACTAGTGAATACTTGCACCTTACCCATGAGTTATTCACAGGTATTCACAATTATCCAATATTTGTAAGTATATCCGCTGGTCGCGAATTTTAATATTCATGAGTGCGAGTTATTTGATGGCAAGTATTTCCTGAGTAAAAATGAAGTTGATACTCACAAGTGTTATGAATGGCAATCATGGCATGCTCTACTCGGTATAGACTGAAAATTCACATTCACAACACTTGTTGCGACGGGCCAGAACCTTTCTGGTTACGTCCTCAACCTGTCTGCTCCACTGGATCCAACCTTGTCAGTACAGCTGAAATGCTATCTATTCCGCGGAAATGTGATTATCTTTTGTGCAGAACAAACAGCACATGAACAGCATAGCCCGCCACCACATAAATGGAAATGGTGCACCGGTGCCGAGGCCTGTAGGCGCGCGCTTAACTTGAAACAATTAATTTCCGCGTTGGGATCGGAATTAATTCCGCTGTGACTCAACCTGAATTTCCACATACGCTCAAGGTCAGTACAGCTGAAATGCTAGCTATTCCATGGAAATACAATTATTTTTTGTGCAGAACAAATAGCATAGCTCAAGATCCAGAACTTGAACAAGTACAATAAGTACCACTGGGAAAAGGAAGGAAAATATTCTAGAATGACCAGAGACTACACGACTCTGTCCAAAAAAAACAATTCCGGCTCTCAAGTGTTTGCCATGTGGTCTCAGCCATCCTCCAGCCTACAATAGATAACTAGTAAGCTCAATATTACTAGTAGACTACAACAGAGCGGATTGTATCGATGCAGATCTGGATTATCAGAGAATGGTCTGATATGATATATGTATATGCCATGTCCTTGGTCCAAGCGCTTGTTGTTCGGCGCTTGTAGTATTACTTAGATCCAGCCACTCGCTTTGGGACTCCAAGCCGATTGGAGGTATTGACAATTGCAAAGTATATTTTTGCTGCCAGGATACCAGAACGTTCACGTTTGTCCAGGTTCAATACATTCACCATGCTATATGGCATTCCGTCTTGCTGTCTTCTGATATGGGTCACAATAGCTGGAACCCAATCAGGAGATATTAACCAGACAGTACTGAGTTGGCGATGTCTTGATCATTCTGGATCCTGTTGAGTGATTTCTTTTGGGGATCTATGGAGACCTCTATTATTCTCGTTGAACTCTTGTATCTCGACAAGATTCATTGGATAGGTGATAAACATCGGCCTAATTACCCATAGTCTCAATAATATATATATATATACTCTGGCATTGACTCAAAAGAGAAGCACTCAAGGTGGCGCTATCCCATATGTATACATTTATCCATGCTCCTGTGCCAAAGCACCCGGATGTTACGACAGTTTCAGATGAAGCTCAGTAGTCCATATGTGTCAGGCCTGTCAATCATCTGCCAACCAGTTCAAAAGAAATGCTTATAATGAGGATTTGGCCAAAATACAACAACTAGTTCCAGATGATGCCTCGACTAAGAACCAATGCAATCCGGGACGCTTTCGCGATTGCGGCTAATTGGACAGTCCCGTAAGCAGCTTTGCTCTGCATAGTGGACCTTGACTCATTACACTCTTGCAATCCTACAGCAACTGTTTCCTTACTCGTCAAGAAACTGCTGAATTCATAGAGGTCCTCTCAGAGGCTTCGAAAAGCATTCGCAGTCTTTTTGAAGTGGACCAGGATGCTATCAAAATTTTAGAAATCATCAATGCCAACAGTGCACCGTCAGACCATGAACTAGGCTATGAGCCAGGGATTCGATTGGTACTGAAGATCATGGAAAAATTTGAATCAATCGAGAAAAGTCTGCGCAAACTAGTACAATCGCAGACCTGGAATGACGAGGACGAGGTCAGCATGTCTATCTCCTGGACGCTACGCCGTTTCTCAACTCCACTCGGACAGGATAATGAAGAAAACAACTCGTCTAAACGAGTTGCTCCTGAGCGTACGTCGGATTACTCAATTGATCAACTCAAGAAGACTACAATAATCTCTTCAGCTATACAAAAATGCATTGACTGGTGTCACGACCATATTATAACGTTGAAATCCATAAAGGAGAACCCAACCAAAAAGAAACTCCGGTTGTCTCGCACCAATGGTGCTCAACAACAGGGAGAACTATCCATCAGAAACAAACCACGTTCGTCTCGCGCCACTCCTCAACGAGACCCGGCACAAGGAGACTCGGGACTCAGTCACTCGACACCATGGCAACTATCCCACGGCCTTAAAAAACTGGAAACTGTTTTAAACGAAATGCAGGACTTTCATAAAATGGTGTGTTGTTATCATTCTCTGGTGATACTGCTAATCAGACTTCAACTAGATTGATGCCATGTCCATCCAGGTACATTTAGCTCCAGCACCAGGCAGCGGTGCTGGACTGTAGGAGAGATCAGATGTAGACAAGGTATATAATCTTTCACGCTGAAGCTGTCAATTTTGAGTCGGCAACATCAATTCCTTGTAGTTGGCAGACCTTAATTAGCAGTATTGAATTTGGGGTACTCTATAAGACTATATCTGCAGTAATCTCCATTTGAGGAAAGACGTGCTCAACATCTTATCAAGTGACCTGATCAGGCAATTGCAGCGGCCCTGACGAGATTGTCAATGAATCCCAGCTGACGTCAAAGAGTCCGCGTCAAAGAGTCCGATGCCTTTTGACGTAATACTCAATTTCAATGGGCATCTCTTGAAAGTCATGCTTCAGTCTGCAAAAGCTGCCATGAAAAGATATTTTGGACAAAAAAACGATGTCTTACCCACTTGAGCGAGATAGTGATTGTACACACAACAGTAAATGTCAATTTGAACAACAAAACTGGACTGAACAAGTCAATACAAGGCCCCGTCAACGCTTTCAGTTCCTTGGAAGATGTTTTCGGACAACAACTGGACCTCTCATATGTTCTAGGTAAGTACATTCCAATACAAGTCCTCCATGCTTCGCAACTTTATATCAAATCAGACATGCTCAATGAGGAATTGAGGAAGAGGGCTTGGTATCAAGACTATGATTATGTATCTCCTGCTTCCGACCACTTCTTTGCGATATCCTTCACTGTGGCAATGTCACCGGGCTGGAACTTCATGTCATGAAGATGCTTTGCGGTGATATTGCAGAGAGTTGCCGATCGCGCATATCCAGCGCCATCCAACTTTTCTTGAATGGCCTTGGGGACTGCATACTTCTCGTAAATGCTCCCTTTCCCCTTCTCGGAATACTCTTTCCAGGAGGACCATCGACAAGCTCAAGGGATTATGTCAGTAATCATGCCAAATTGGTCTGTCCACTGAAACTTACAGCTTGAGCGGCGTATCTGTTACGGACACCAATATCATGAGAAAGAGCCAGAATCCAAAGTAGGGACCAGCTCACCCTGAATGTCAATATCGTCAGCTAGCACATGGAAAGTATTTGTACCAGTGCCATTATTATCGGCGGCAATCCTTTTACTTTCCCTAGTTGGAACATAACAGTCAGCACCATATGAAGCAAACTTTGTAGTCACTCACTAGCTCCTGCGCGTGTTACTGTGACTGACATACCGCCGTCGCCGAACTACGAGCCTGGGTGATTGGATATTGTCAGAGTCGGAATGCTACTTACCACGAGACAGCAGGGGCATCTAGAATGAGAGATTTCTGTAAGCATTGATTAGTTGAAGGACAGAACAGTCTACCCTGATGTCCATCTTAGTCCCTCCTTTCTTCATACCGGTGCGCTTCTAGAATGAGACCGTTGAACATTGAATGACAGAACCAGCTATGTAACGGTCAGATAGAAAATTCTTCGTAGGTAGCCCGGTGACATCGTCAGTGCCAGTGTTGTATCAGTGTTCAAACGTGTCTGAAGCTTTGGATAATGATTGAGACCTGTGAATTCAAAGCCACAGCTTTAGAATGGTCCTTAACATATCAGCATGATCCAGAACCAGTTGACCGGACAGGATCGGACATGACATTGATAGGTAGTCCGGTGACCGACCCTCCATGAGGAGCCTCGATAGAGGGTCCGGTGCCACGGCAACTGCCGTGGCAGGTTGGCTTTGGCCTAATGATGGTGAGTCATTTTTGGCGCATGAGAATTTTGTTGATGACGCAGTCGTCATTACATGACCGCGTCATCGACAGCATTCAGCACCATTCAGCACAGAACGGCGCTACTATGAATGATATTTTGAGGTACAACAGCCATTGAATCCAGCAGGGACCCGGAGTACAAAATAGCAGCACATTTCACAATAAACCAAGCCATACAGTTCTGCGGCCTGTAATTCAGGGTGATTTGAAGATACATCTAAGAGAATTGAGCCAATACAATATTGGAGAATTCTCCCTGAGCTTCTCATCGCTTTAGACTGCTCTGAACCCGCTAGCTGAGCTCTATGTACAAGCTGGAATGTTGTCATGTCACAGATTTCATGCCTTTCCATCATACCGCAGACATCGTATAATAGTAGTTTGTACTTGATTCTTCCAAATCACTCGTTTCGTCCTCGAACTGACCTATTAACCAGGTTCTGCTTATCCAAACTTTTCAACGGAGTCCCGGAACAAAACTCGGACTACGTGCGTCATCGGTGGCTGTACATGCTATGGCCTCGTTTTAGGATTTGCAGTGCGAATCCATGCTTGGGTTTTCCAAACGATCGATCTTGTAGGTGGAAGCTCTCGACTGGAATCCATGTAGTTTGCCTCAGCTTTGCCTGCAGCCAGCCATGCAGCAACGACTTGATTATGACCTCTTGCGGACGACCTTGTTGCTCTACCATCCCCACAGTCTTGGTTCAATCCACGACGCCCTTTACAAACAAGTAGAGTAGATAGCCACTTACTAATGGCAGATACGAGTCCTCAAGGGCTCAAGGCTGTTTAAGTAATTAGTACCAGATGGTGCCCATTTAGCACTAGGCTGTCCTGACACTTGCTCAGCGGCAAAGCTGCTGAGCAACCAGGACAGCATCACAAAAGAAGTTATAAGAGCAGACAATAATTGACATAGAATGAAAAGAGCACAAATTTTCAATCCAATAAGCAGAGGAAGACTTGGATAGAAGATATAATACTGTAAGGACTTGTACGGATGAAACCCAGGCGGGGTGCGTTACGGACCCAACGTAAAAATTCTGGAAACCCGAGGGCCGTTATGCGTTACGGTTTCTAGAATAAGAAACCGGCATGTTTAATTTGGCATAGTTTATACAAAGTTAAATTTTGAAAAATCCGTTCTCTGTACAACACGGAAATGAACGTGAAACCACCTAAACCAGCCACTGGGCCGACCCAAGCCCTGATTGCACGGATTGAGCACCTTGGGCAGCTCCTGAAGCATTTGCCACTATCTCTTTTTTATGATTTTTACCGGTTTTTTTGGCCATTTTCGAGGCCTCAAATGTAACGCTTTTTTTTGGGAAACCAGGCGCCGTTATGCGTTATGTCACGCTTTTTAAGAAACCAAACCGGGCCGCCGTTATGCGTTACGGTTTCATCCTTACAAGTCCTTACAGTAGATAGACAATAAAATAGTACAAGCGGGGAATCGAACTCGAGACCGGATAAATGTCGGAGAAAACGTGAGGTTTCCCATTTCCTTTTATATTCGGATTCAGTCAAATCGTTGCTACCAAAAAACGAGTGAACTAAAAATAAATTTTTAGGACTCGTAATTGCTTTCCAGTTAGCCAGAAGAAGCAGACTCGGAGTATGGGTGAGTTGATATGGAGCTAATTTCAGTAAATCTGATCGCGCCATCGCTCAGTCGCTGCAAAATCTGCTGTCAAGATCAAGCCGCAATCTGGGGTGAATGTCGAAGACATATCTACTGGTGGGCTTCATTACATCGCAGTACTTCAGACGACTTATCAAGGGAGCAGATGGCTCAATCGATAAAATTGGTTCTGACAACGATTTTTCCACAAAAAAAATCAATATCCAAGGCCACATTGTCCCGGTTACAGTCAATTTCTTCGGTCAACACCAAAATCAATCCCAACTGCCTCAACATCCACGTGTATCTGTTTCCCAAAGTTCCGGGCCTTTGCCGTCCCACAGTACAGACATGGCAGCTCCTCCTTGCGGTGTCACAGGCCGTTCACCAGAAGACCAACTATTCGACGTGTGGAAACTGAAGTCGCTGCTGCGTGTAAGGGATTCAAACGTATGCTCCAACTTATATATCAACAGCAGTGAGTTTCGCCTATTTCTATTTTATCAGGTGTATTTAGCTAACACCCTATAAGATCGCACGCTTTTGCACGGAAGGAGACCGAGAATTTGAGGAAACAATGCAGCGAGGCCGTGACGGAAGGAATGATCTGCGCTGATAAAGGAGTTGAATGTGCACTGCACCTAGATGACCTCTACTGCACCATCAAGGCCGGAGGTTCGGCGGCAGACATCGAGTGGCATTTGACGGAGCTGCGTCAAGAGGCCGTAGAAGGGAAAAGATGTGCCTCTGAATTGCAAACTCGATTTCATGAGATAAAGGCTCTAGGAGTGGTCACAAGGTGGTGGCAAGAGCTGATTGGAGGTCTGGATCAAATAGACCAATGGGCAAAGAAGGATGCCAATCAGACTATGAAGCTGATTGACGATCAGAAGTATCTTGGGTTGAGGTTTCGTGCATATGTCTCTCAGGTACATTTCATTCTTTCACATTGTCGGAAGCTTGATACTTCAAGTAGATGATGAACTTGCAAGATCGGTATCCGCTTTCACTGTCACGAACAAAAAAGAATAGATCACATAGACGTTTCTGATGATGGGTCAGAACAGGTCTCAACAAATGTCTATTTCACCAAACTTGGATCAGTTTGGTCAGTTTTTTCCCCTTTTCATGGCTTCAGTACCAGTTGCTTACTTTGGTTTGGAGGTCGCCTCGCCTTCATGATTTCAACCCCGCATTTTGCCAAATCTTCTGGCATTCCCGTCTATCCAAATCTGTGGTTTGGAAGTTACTTGGTTACTTCCCTTGGTTCAGTCCAAGACCGTTGGCGCTCACCTTTAATACAACTTCTTCCTTGACAAGAAACTCGGGAATGTCGAGTCTGGCTCATTCGAGTCCAGTGACTTCTGAGTCAACGGTTACCATGGTTGTAGCAAAAAAAAAGCTCACACATGAAGTACAGGATCTAGATACATTAATATCTCTATCTTGAAACATCCAAGTGCTGGCAGCGGCGGGTTTGAATAGAAAGACTTTTGGAATGATACATATTATACTCTTGAGTGAGTACTGAATGATGTAACTCACGGTGCAGAAGAATCAAAGTACCGGGAGAGTCAAGGAAGGAAAATCCAGAGATTAGAATGGAGAAAAAGATGACTGCAGATTGACTTATGTATGACGTGTCCTGTGTTGTCACGACTCTACCCAAAAAGACAATTCCGGTCCAGAGTTCAGCTAGTGCTCGGCTATAATGGTCCAATCACGTTGTTTGCGGATTTTTTTGGGACCTCGACTAATCATACCGGCGCACGTCTTGATGGCGTCGAAGACTCGGAGAGGATCCAGAACGGGAATTGTACCACATTTCTCATTATCTTCTTCAGAACCTTCTTCATACTGAAGTCTCTTCAGATGAGCTGTTGTTTGTATATTCCCAACCGGATCTGCACCACGATGGCGATTTTCAAGGTATGGTGATTGCGGCGGAGATGTCAAAGACCGATGACAAATGCACTCACATTGACTTCTGGTCTAGCTGGTTTACTCAGATAAATATGATCTATAGCCAGGTTCCAATGTATCGTCGAGGATCAAATTATTGTTGCTGACCTTTTGTGAAACAGCTATGAAAAGCGCTGACTGAGGTCTTGTAACCTTGCCCACTCGAGAACCTGAAAGATTGAATAACCAGTACTACCGGTATCATTAGAATCGCAACAGAGCGGCTTTTATGTATACAAATCTTGATTCTTAGAGAATGGACCTGTCTGTACGTATATAATATATGTCATGCTTGGTCACAGCGCTTGTTCGGCGCTCGAACTACTCCGATCCAGCCACTCGCTTTGGTATTTCAAACCGATTGACAGAAGAATATTCTGGCCGCCAGAGTACCATACTATACGGCATCCCGTCTTGCTGTCTTCTGATATTGTGCGTAATAGCTGGAACCCAATCAGGAGATATTAACCAGACAATACTGAGCTGGAGATATCTTGATCATTCTGGATCCTGTTGAGTGATTTCTTTTGGGGATCTATGCAGACTTCTATTATTCTCGTCGAACGTTTGAACGAGACTCATTAAATAGATGATAAACATCGGCCTAATTAAGTACTCAGAGTCTCAATCTTCCAGTGTTGACTCGCCGCTCAAGGTGGCGCTATCCCATATGTATACATTTATTTATGCTCCCGAGCCAAAGCACCCGAATGTCACAACAGTTCCAGATAAGCTCAATAGTCCATATGCGTCGGGCCTGTCAATCACACCGCGGGCAAATCAGGATGCACCATGGAACATGCACCTGAACTGCACTCAGCCTGCACTCAACTCGCACCTGAAAATTGAGTCACCAGGTCAAATAATAGATCCGAAACTTGACAGTTGCCATTTTGAGTGAACAATGTTGGAGGGTGTGTGATGCTGAGATGCCAATGACATACCGTGAGATCACCCTCTTTTAATGCTTTCTGTACTTTGTCAATCTTCACCAGTCATTAGGGTTAGGGTTAACTGCTCACAAAATTGGCCATGAA
Source organism: Mycena floridula (assembly GCA_029320655.1). NCBI lineage: Eukaryota > Fungi > Basidiomycota > Agaricomycetes > Agaricales > Mycenaceae > Mycena > Mycena floridula. Next base: position 2,589,795 of record JARIHS010000004.1, on the reverse strand, counting down.
TGACACCAGACCCTTCAAGTCAAGGAATAACAAATGATGCAATACAAGCAAAAAAAAAGCGGACTTGGTGTCAAATCTTTTCTACACAGCCCGCGATCACATCACATGTGGGAAAATGTGTCCAAAAGAAGCACACATTTTGGCAGGTGCAACTTGAGTGCGAGTTGAGTGCAGCCTGACCGCATGTACCACAGGTGCATCATGATTTGCCCGCGGTGTCATCTGCCAACCATCTCGAAAGACATACTTATAGCGTAGGATTTGGCAAAAATACAGCAACTCGCTCCAGATGATGCCCCCCAACGTCGACCCCAGTGGACTAAAAATTGATGGAATCCGGGACGCCTTCACGATTGAGGCTAATTTGTGACAACTTAAGCTCAAATCTAATCTAATCCTTAACCACACAAGGCCTGCAGAGGCAAAGTGGCTGCTTGGTATGAAGAGCGTTGGACTCGAGTTTGAAAAGAGTGTGTTAATTCAAAGGAATCAAAAAACTAAAGTACATCTTGTAAACTACTGTTCTTTTATACTATACAATACAATAACTCATGTATAATTGTCTGTTCAACACAATACTGTTTCCATGCCACTAGACGCGTGTAGTCGTGTCCGTAGTTGTGCTTTTCCAATGTTTTGTTGTGTTGTCCATGTGTTTTCTCACGTCATGTCAACGTCAGATGTCAAACTGTCATGCCACGTGTTTTCGTTCTGGTGTTTGACTGTCCGATCATTCTGTTTGGTCCGATGTTCCATGATAAGATAAGATAATCATTAATAGCGTAACATTACCCCCCCTTTAAGGCTGACGTCCTCGTCAGCTAGGAAGAGATCTGGTTCATGTTTCTTGTCTAAGTCGTGATCATGAATACAATCAAATACACCAGTTGATGCATTAAAGAGGTGTCGACAGTGGTATGGCATTGCCTCTTGCTTGTGTACAAAGCATTTGAGGTATTCGTCCCAACTTCCGGCAGGTAAAATCAGAGGCAAGACATGGAAATGAACAGCTCAGGTAGGGATGCCGTTGTCTCGTTTAAACTCTGATAATAACTCAGATGCGTTTGTGAGATTACGCTCTAGTTCCCATGTGTTCTCGGCCGTCAGATAGCCTTTCCATTTGATAAGGAATTGATATCCCTTACCATGTTGTCGGGAGTCTAGAATAGACTCGACCTCGTGTTCCTCTGCATCATTAATGATTTCTGGCGGTGGTCATTCATCCCTTCTGTGAGCGGGAGGCTCGTGGTATGGTGTAAGCAACACTTCATTAAATACGTTATACTTCCGAGTATTACCCGGAAGCAGAATTCTATAGCTCGAAGGGCCCACTTTATCTACTATCTTGTAGGGGCCAAGACGCTTGTCTGAAAGTTTCCGAGAAGGCTGACCCGTATCAAGGTTTGTGGCCTCTACATAGACTTTGTCTCCGGCTTTGAACTCTGGCGCAGGCTTTCGATGTTTATCGTAGTTTCATTTCATATTAGCCTGCGCTTTTTCAAGCACCATTGTTGTCTCCTTCTGAATCTTTTTCATTCGGTCGGCAAACTCCTGAGCAGACTCGTTTTGATTGTCCAACTTTCCCTCGTGACCCTTCCATGGATGTCATCCCGTGTTTGCAAAGAATGGCGTCACCTTTGTTGAAGCGCTAGTTTTGTCATTATGACTAAACTCTGCTAGCGCTAGCCATTCGGCCCAGTCCGACTGATGAAAATTAACATATAACCGGAGATATTGTTCTATCTCCTGGTTCATCCATTCCGTCTGACCGTCCATCTGGGGACAATACGCCGTACTCAGGTTCATTTCTATCCCGAGGAGCTTATTAAGCTCTCACATAAACTTGGACACGTAACGAGGATTGCGATCTGAAATTATCTTTCGGAGAATACCATGATATCTGATGACACGGTCGCATGTTAGACGTGCGATTCCCTCACTCGTTACTTGCATGTTCATGGGTTCAACGTGGATCATCTTTGAAAATGTGTCCACCCAAACTTGAATGGCATCAAAGCCATTGCTCTCTGGAAGGGGACCAATAAGGTCCATTGACACCTCCTCCCAAGGCTCCTTGGCTATTTTATAAGGGTTAAGCATCCCTTGTCTCGACCATTTGACCCGAGTTCGTTGACAGTCTTCACATGTGCGAACGTACTCCCGTACTTGGTTTCCCAATCGGGGCCAAAAGAAGTTTCTTTCGATCTTCTCTTGTGTACTTGTTTCACCTGGGTGTCCTGTAAGCGGAGTGTCGTGATGGAGCTTAATGATACGCTCCCGCAACTCATCATTCCTTGGTATGTAAATACATTCCCAATAGAAGATCAAGTTGCCTTCTCTCTTCCAACCTGGTAGGGATTTCTCAAGTGCCAGGTTAACTGAGGTGTCAATGGATGTGACAGATTCGATTTGACCGATTAGGTCTTTATCAATCACCTCAATTTCAAACTCCATAGTTTGGAAGTATTCCGGTTTTAGGAGTGTGACGTCCTTGTTATCATCTTTTCCCTGATCGTGATCAGCATGTCTAGATAGCAGGTCTGCTTTTCTATTAAGCGCTCCAGGCTGATGTGAAAGAGTGAAGTCGTACTGTGACAACTCCGTTACCCAACGTGCTTGATGGCGGTTGAGCTTCTGGGGCTTCTTGAAGTATTGTAGGTTTTGGTGATCTGTAAATACTTCAAAGGTTTCATCAGCACCCATAAGCAGTGCCTGCCATTCGTCAAGAGCGGGCATTATCACAAGCATCTCTTTATCATAGATCTCATAATTCCGCTCTGTCTCTGTCAGGCCATGAGACATAAAAGCAACCGGCCGCCATAGGCCTTCTTGTAGCTGACTTAATACAGCTCCGATTGCTCCCTCAGATGCATCGGCTTCGAGTCAGTACTTTCCATGATCGTTTGGAAGTGTGAGCACAGCATCTTCAGCGATACGATCTTTTATTTTTTGGAAAGCTACATGTTGCTCCTCGCCCCATGTCCATCCGGATTTTCCCGTAAGTCGCGTCAGTGGCTTTGCCACCTCGCTATACCCATGCACGAATCTTCGGTAGAAATTCGCAAAGCCCAAGAATGCTTGGACTTGTTTCACGGTCCTTGGTTCAGGCCATTCCATGACGCCTTTAATTTTGACTGGATCCATCTTCATCAAATTGTGCGAGATTAAGACTCCCAAGTATTCTATCTCAGTGCATTCAAACTCACACTTTTCAGGTTTGAGATATAACTTGTGATTCTGTAACACATCTAACACATGTTTCACTATTTGATGATGTTCTTCAATAGAATCCGTGAATATCAAAATATCATCCAGATAAACAATGACGTGTCCCTCATTGATTAGATCTTTGAGTATATTGTTCATCATTGTCTGGAACGTGGCCGGCGAATTGGTTAGCCTGAAAAACATGACTAAGGGTTCAAATAGACCCTGGTTGGTTCTGAATGCCACCTTCCATTCATCACCTTCCTTGATCCGTATGTTATTGTAACCCCATCGGATGTCAAGCTTTGTAAAAATCTTGGCCCCTCGGAGCTTGTTAACGAGCTCAGAGATAAGGGGCAATGGATAACGATTTTTAATCGTCATCTCATTCAACTTTCAGTAATCTTGTACCGGGCATAGGGATCCGTCTTTTTTCTTAACGAAGAAGAACGCGGACGCCATTGGTGATTTCGATGGTCGGATTCGTCCACTTGACAAGTTCTCTTCCAGGAATTCTTTTAACTTTTCCTGTTCAATTAAAGACAATGGATACACTTTGCAATCTACGGATTTAGCCTCTGGCTTTAACTCAATTGCGTGATCCCATGGCCGTTTTTCTGGAAGTGAATCAAAAGATTCTTTTGCAAAGACTTTGATGTAATCCTGATATTGTTCAGGGATCTTGTCCTCAGTCATGTGTTCTTTGCTCGATTCAGCCTCTTCAGCCATCCGTTGAGCAGACATAGATTTGAGTCGGAGATCAATGGCTTCTCCAAAATCGACAAGAAGAATAGATTCTCCTTCTTTGGGTGGTGCGTCTTCTCCCATCCTGGTGAACTCGTGGCCCTTCATTCTGCATGTATCAGGGCAGCGACTGAATTTAATCTTTTCATGTCGCCAATCGATCTCAGGGTTGTGTTCATTTAGCCAGTCATAGCCTATGAATACACGTGCTTTCCCTAAGTTCGTGACGAGGAAGCGTCGCTTCTCCTCATGTGCCCCAACAGCCATACGTAAATCGATGTAATGAGTAATATGCCCGCCAGCATTCTCAGTTCCGTCGGCATTTCGTGCCAGAATGGGTACTTCGAGTTCATGCATCTCAAATTGCTCTGCCTTAGCATACGCACAGTCGATGCAAGTGATTGAGCAACCACTATCCATGAGTGCTTTCACGGCACGAGTCTTTCCGGTGTCCAGGGCAGTGAGCTTAATTGAGACTGACATCTCATGTCAGACTTTACGCGTTTTTTGTAATTTGCGAAGTTCTGATGCCAGTTTCCCAGATTTCGGCTTAGCCTGCTTTTCTGCACTTTCCCAATGTTTTACGTTGTCAGGTGTGCGAGACACCTTAGACGCTTCCTCCGACTTTTCGGATTGAGCCTCCACAGCAGAGCTGCCCTTTTCAGTCTTTGTTGACAAGGTTTTTTCTCCCCGAGCCATTTTAAATAATTTTTTGAAGGTGCCCCATTCTTTCTGGACAGTGTCTGTTCGTTGATTCCTTAATTTAGTATCATGTTTTCGTTTTAATAGTATAACTCGATTTTTTGCCTCCTCAGAGGACTTAGCAAGAAACGTTACAATGTTCTGTCATAAAGAAGTGTCATATTTATTTACAAACTCCCCGGGCTCGGCCTTGAGGGTTCCCAGTACAGAAGAATTCTTCATAGGGGAAGAGGACCCAGTGCAAGACAAACTGGTCATGGACTCCCTGGCTACAGGAGGCGACCGCTTTAAAAACCCTTTGCTCGGGGTTCCTCGACGAGCATCTGAAGCTCAGCATCATCTGCCAGGAGTTCCTTGATTTGGGCCAAGACGGCCCGGGCGATGAACTTCCTCGGCTGCTTAGGCCTACGGACAGTTTCAGGACATGTGTCCCTCTTTGTTACAATTGTAACAAAGGAAGGGTTCCCCCTTTGTCTTCGATCAATCAACATCCATTGGAGCGGGCATTGATCTGCTCAGGTCTGGAGCCATCCCTGACGACCCCGACAATCCTGTATGGACAGTTTTAGAACTTGCCTGGTTCTGAGTTTTTTTGGTCACTCCCAACCCTGTCTTTTGAGCCCCAGCGGGCCTCCAGAACATGTTCTGGCTGGAAGTCATGGCCTTTCCAACTTGATTGTTACTGTCGATTTTGATCAGCCGATCACAGTAGTCAGTGTAATTGGTGGGAATGTTGCTCCCTCCAATGTAGAGTTGGTTCACGATGGATCTGTGAACTGAACCAGCCAAAAGGCTGATGAGGTATTTGTCCCATGGCTGGTCTACCACATAGGGACTATAGCCGGCTTTCTTGGCTAATAATTCGAATCTAGTGACAAAGTCACCAAGAGCCTCATGTTGGCCCTGTCTGATTGCATTGAGTTTTTGTTGGGCCACTTCGGCCACAGCCCTGTCCTCGAATGCTGCTTTCAGTTCCGTTAAGAAGGAACTGTAAGTGACGGTGTCGACATATCGGTAGCCGATAACGTGGTAGTTTTGCCAGCTCTGGGCCCAATCCGAAGCTGAACAATCTGAGCCATCCTCTGTTCTTAGGAGAGACAGCATATAAAAGATCCAGGACTTATTGTCCGGAAATTCATCATGATAGGCCACCATGTGGGTGACCAGGCATCGGGAGAAGTTCTCCCATTTCGTCTTTTCACCGTTAAAGAGCGGTGGCTCTTTTGCAAGGGTTACTCGCGATCTGCTCACTATTGCCTGAGCTGGTGCGGGGATTGGTTGTGGTTCTGGTGCAGCCGTCTGTGCTAGACGTTGCTCCATGTCTGCTATTTGTTGCCGATTACAGCCATAGCATCAGCGATGCTGAAAGGGGTGTTTTGGCCACTAGGACCGACAGGTGGTTGATCCTGATCCATTTTGGTAATCAGAGGTGGGGAATGAAATACAGTGTCAGCGGTATGTTCCGACAGTGGTGATAACGGCAGTGATGATGGTGGTGTATTCGCAAGAAGGAATAGCCTGAAGCTGCCTCCAGAATACATGGTGAAGAAGTTTAAAGTCCGGTGCTCTCGGACTGTGATGACCTGGTTTTAGTACCTCCAGGCAGGGAGCTGTGGTTATTGAGCAGCTACTCAGATTCTACATGAAAATAGAATCCCTGTGTTGTAATGTTACAAGGTTTCCACGTAAGTAAGAATCTTAAAAGCGTCTCTCAGAACGCAGAGGTGAAAATGAAAGGTAAGGGAATTCCAAGACTTCTTTTGCGTGTAAAACCAGATTGCTGCTCCTACTTTTGTGCAACTCTGGCAACAGTGCCTCTCTGAAGATCAACAACCTGTCCTTAATGCTCCCACCCAAGAGTCAGAGTCAACGTTACTCTTTAAGGGTATTGGGGTGGTTTACAATAGTGGAAGTCTCGGTGTTGCTAACTGATACAAATGTCAGCAAAGCGTTGGGAGTTGAGAGGACTGTACAGATAGTCCTGGGAGGGAAGGACGAGGTACGTCTCTCTGGCCTTGGCTTTGGCTTTTGAGCAACGGTAGAGTTGTCCAGGGAAGAGGTATGAAAGGAGACGAGAAAGGGTAGAAAAAGATAAAAGAGGGACTCAACAATGTCTAGTTGCTTTCCGAGGGTGTTCTCCAGTAATCGGCGGCTTCAGTAGCCACGCCCCTTTCCAGCTTGTTTAGTGAGTCCTGGAACCCAACTCAAAGTGGAGCGTTCACTCTCATAGGCAATGTTGACAATGAAGAGAAAGAGTAAGTGGTACAAGGGTATGAAGTAGTTTTTTTGATTATGTGACAACTTAAGCTCAAATCTAATCTAATCCTTAACCACATAAGGCCCGCAGAGGCAAAGTGGCCGCTCGGTATGAAGAGCATTGGACTCGAGTTCGAAAAGAGTGTGTTAATTCAAAGGAATCAAAAAACTAAATTACATCTTGTAAACTACTGTTCTTTTATACTATACAATACAATAACTCGTGTATAATTGTCTGTTCAACACAATACTGTTTCCATGCCGCTAGACGCATGTAGTCATGTCCATAGTTGCGCTTTTCCAATGTTTTATTGTGTTGTCCATGTGTTTTCTCATGTCATGTCAATGTCAGATGTCAAACTGTCATGCTGTGTGTTTTCGTTCTGGTGTTTGACTGTCCGATCATTCCGTTTGGTCTGATGTTCCGTGATAAGATAAGATAATCGTTAATAGCGTAACATAATTGGACAATCCTGTACGCAGCTTTGCTTTTGCATATTCGACCTTGACTCATTACATCCTTGCGATCCTATAGCGACCATTTCCTCAGTCCTCAAGAGATTGTTGATTTCATTTCAATTCTCTCAAAGGCTGCCAAAACCCTCTGCATTTTTCTGGAAGAGAACACAGATACTAAGGAAATTTTGGCAATTCTTAGTGTCAACATGGGTAGTCCTCTGTCGTCAGACCATGAACTCGGCTATGAGCCAGGGATTCGATTGATACCGAAGCTCATAGAAAAACTTGGATCAATCCAGGAAAGTCTGCGTAAATTAGTATGATCACGGACAGACTTGAATTACGAGAACGAGGTCAGCATTCATATCTACCAGACACCATACTGTTTCTCAACTCGACTCAGACAGGATAATGAAGGAAATGAACTGCCCAAACGGGTTACTCCAGAGCATATGTCGGATTACTCAGTTACTCAACATTTACAATAATCTTGTCAGCCATACAAAAATGCATTGACTGGTGTTATAACCATGTCGCGAAATTGAAATCCATAAAGCAGAGCATACAGAAAACTCGGTCGATTCGCCCCAGTCCTGCACGAGACTTGGCACAGGCAGATCCCTCCAACAAAACCCGTTTATCTCGGCACTCCAATCATCTGCAGGAATCAGCACAGAGAGACTCGAGTCACTCAACACCGTGGAAACTAACCAGAGGTCTTGAAAAATTGGAAACTGCATTGAAGGAAGTGCAGAACTTTTATGAAATGGCAAGTCATTGCCATTCTCTGATGATACTGCCACTGATGATACAACTAGATTGATGCTCTGTCCATACAGGTACAGGTACATTTAGCTGACGCTGTTCCCAATGATACTAGATACTTCATGTAAGATATATCATTTTCAGGTTGAAGTTATCAATTTCTGTTGCGGTAGCCTCTATCTCTTATATCTCTGTTTCATATTATATCTACTTCTATCCCCATCTTATCTTTACAGTATTTGCATAGTTTCACATATTTTATTCTCCGAGACTGTATATAAAGCCGTGTAATCGTCGTTTTACCTCACTCTTTTTCCTTTTTACTGAGGTGATTTTCCCTTTTTCTTCTTTCTTGTGGTTTACCTGGACCGATTGACCTGTAGCATTAGCTTATTTCCCTTACATATTTCAATAGAGGTCTTTTCCTTTTGACTGAGCATTAGCTTATTCCTGTATCTCTGAGGTGGTCAGTCCAGCAATTTCTAGTCAGCCACATCACTTCCTCGTAGAACTTGGGTTCTGGCAGGTCCAGGCAGGACCCTGATTAAGTACCCTGACTTATGTTAGTTCAGAAAAAGTCCATCTGAACGAGATTTGCTGGGACTTGGTGATGTTGAAGGAAACAAAATTCTGCTCAGATTCCCGACCCAACCTCAGATCGGTTCAAAATTTGCCTGGACTTGTGATCTGTCCCATTTTGTTCTCTCGCAGTCCTAATAAGCTTGAATATATGCAGCTTGATCTGGCTCAAAATAACCCGGTCAAAGTCATCTCGTTTGCCGCTGGATAAAAGCGCATAAAGCATTTTTGGATGTTTTCACCACGGCGGCATATGTTGCGTCTCCGGCAGAATCATTCAACAGCCTAAAGATCTGACATTCCGAGGTCCTTGAAGTGTACTTGAAAGTCATAGAATCCATTATCAGCATTCAATATCGGGCATGTTAGCTAATTAATACAGAACGAGGGCACCCAAGCTACTAATGGTGAGGCTGGAAGCTTCCCACGGCAATTTGAATTGAAGTTCATATATTTGGCCTGTCTCGGGAAGAGGAACTCATGAGATTGTGTTGCTATCTTATCGCCAGAAGTGGATAGGATGAGGACTCAATGGTCTTAAAGCTGATATATTGCTTCAGACTGCACTCGCAATACTCTCATAGCTTCTCATTGGTATTCACTACTTTGAAATAACCCTTCCAAGGCTGTCCAGTCATCTGATAACCAGTACCAGTGTCACAACTGTATGTGAGTGTACGGAGGAAACCGTAACACATAATGCTGCCCTGGTTGGGTTTCTGAATTTGTGTGACATAACACTGATCGCCGGCCAGGTTTCCAAAAAAATTGTGTGACACCCGACATTTCCGCAAAAACCCTGAAAAAAAAAAGTTTCTTATTTTGGAAACCGTAATGCCTCACAGTGGGCTGGTTTCCGAGTTTTTTTTACTTATGTCACTGTAACGCGGCGGTCCCTGGTTTCCTTCGTACACTCACGTACAGTACATCCAGAAGAGTGAGTATTCCCATCTGTGGACACTGTTACATTCATCAGGAAAACAGTTTTGCTATACAGCACTGTATAGCACTCCATAGCGTCCATAGCTCCATAGCAATGGCTTCCATAGCAATGGCTGCTACATGGCAGCTGTCCAGCACTTCCATAGCTGCCTGCATCATGTGTTTTTTGGTCTGCTATGGAAGTCCTATAGAGCGCTATGGAATTGCTGTACAAAGCTGGACAGCAACATCCTGAGCAATCTTTTTTGTGATTTCTGAGCTGTACAGCAGTCCATAGCCCTCATAGTATTCCATAGGTTGTGAGAAAAATGCATAATATATTAAAATATATATATTATAATCGCTATACAGGTAGCATGACTAAGAAGCAGGGGTTTCACGATGAGGAATATTGATACCGAAATTCATGGTATGGACTCTTGGAGCAGAAAATTTATGATTGCCAGAAACCCTATAAAACCTCATGAACAACAAGCCATATCAACAGATAATAGATACTCACTGATCATATGCATAGCTACGCCGAAGGGTTTCAAATTGAAGGCGACAAACATCATCTGCTTCCACCAAATCAGTAATGGCAGTCAGCATTTGTTCATAAATATTTTTGTAAACCCTGGCGTCAAGATTGATGGTGGTTGGTTCACCGGTCTTAAGCTCTTCAAGACAGTTGTAAATCTACCAATGAATTAGAAGAATCACCATTAGCAGAGAAAAAGCACACCAGAGTACCAATGAAAGCAATCAGCTCTTGAGAGACCATGGGCTGAAATGAGTCCGGAAAAGTGTCCACAAGACATTTTCTTCGAGATGTGCCTTTGTAAAAATAACCACGGATGATTTTGCCAATGAATGGGTGAGCAAAATTTTCCGTGATGCCCTAGCAGACTATAAGAAATGAGGACAAGAGGCCAAGCAGAGGGCTTACATCTATAATATGATGCAAGTACCCACTATTGTCCAGTAGACTGGTGACACGCCTTTGGATATGGGCAACTTCTTCTTCCTCTGTGGCATTGTCAGCAATCCCGAGCCGCAGACCATAGCCGTCCACCAGTTTCAGCTTGATGTGCCCCTTGACATTGCTTCGGAAAGACCACGACTGGTCAGTGATCTGTGAAACAATTAGATAGAGCCACCAATTCATGTCAGACTTACTACTTTGATCATGTCATCGTCCATTTCATGGTCTAGAGGACAAGGCGTTAATATCATGACACAGGAATAAATGAAACATACCGGATTCTACATCCTGGGAAGAAGCCTCAACCAGAGCTGCAATGTCTTCTCGGGCGAGCTGTTCAAGGTCAACATTGTTGGGGAAGGCATGGTTGCACGCAATATATCGCTCCAGACAATGCTTGGCTTGCCTCAAAATGCTCTTCCATACTTTGGCTTCCTTGTAATAGCTAAGCTGTGTTGGTAAAGCTTTGGGCTTAACAGTGCGTTTCTTTCTTGGCGGTTGAGCTTTGTTGGTGTCCACCGGCTTGCAGCTTGATGCCGACGCAGTTCGTGTGAGCTGTTCTGGATTGGGAGGTTTTGGAGCTCGGTTGTGAGAATGATGAGCACTGAGGACGTTGACGGGAGGCCCGACGAGCTAGGGGAAGGAGGAGGAAAAGTTCAAAAAATGCAAATGGCATGATTGATTTGATTGGTCACATACCCCAAAATTTCCATGGTTCTCTCCGATTCTTCTCAGCGTGGCCTGAGCTTGCCGTTCATCTTCATCTGGTGAGTCTTCGTCAATGTCTTCATCAAAATAATCACTGCTCGCTGGAAGCGTCCCCCCATCTGATTGAGCTCCTTCAGGGAACATATCTTCCCTGAATTCCTCGTTCTGCTGCTGGTGCTCCTGATCAAGTTGGTCCTCCTCATCATCTGGGCTCCCTTCTTGACTGGCTTCCGAGTCACTGGTACCTTGCTTTCCCTCTTCTGAGTCATCTTTAGAATCCTTTTCCTCTTCCTCTGATTCAGATTCAGAATTCAGCTGTTTTGAGGCCTTCTGACCCTGTGGCTTGGTGGGGTTGCTCGGCTTGGTTGCAACAGTGTCCTGAAGGGAAGGATCAATGATGAGTGGATTCCAGGAAGGTAATACTGGATCTTCCTGTTTGTTGGTCAATATATATCCTCTAATTTGTCAAGAGACTGACTGTCACCACTTCAGGAATAAATCCATAGTGCTTTCCAGCAATCATTCCATTGTTTTTTGCGAGATAATCCTGGAGAGCCTCCTGCGGGATATCACTGGGATTCAAAGGAGGAAAAATGGGTGGCAATTGGCTATGAGCAGCAACGGGTGCCACCGGTTGATGATCCTGTGTCGCAGTCAATGAACCATTCTTTACTATTATTGAAAGCTTACTTTTTGTCTTTTCCGAGGCGCCTTTTCAACCGGTGCTAGTACATTTGGTGGAGCGCTGGATGCTGGGCCCGTTGGAACAATCTTGTTCTTCTTGGCTCTTGGCTGGTGCAGAACTGCCTCGCCGGCCATTTTTAAGTGTGACAGGTAGCCACCTTGTCCTTTTCCTGCGCGACCTGAATGACGACTGGGACCTTGTTCATCTTCTGCGGGCCCTGCAACACAATTTATCAATGAATTCACCCTGTATGAAGAAATACTGTACCTTGTGATTTTTCCTTTTTCTTTTTGACAGGTCCTGGAGGGTCAGTGTCGACATTGCCATGCTTACGCTTTTTTCTCTTGCCCTCAGTCTTGTCCCACGCTGTGGGCATTGCTGGTGAGGACGAGAGAGCTGGGGAGAAAGTTGATGATGGTGGTTACAGTCAGAGTTCAATTTTTTTTCCATCAAACAAGTTGAAGTCGCTTAAATTTTCTGTACATGATGACATTAAAATAATGAATAATACTCTTTATCCCAATATTTGTTGAGCCAAAACTCCTTGCTGGACTCCATTGAATTATCTGATGTGAGGCGTGAATCAGCCTTAGCACCGAACCGTGGGACAACATCCACTGGCATCCGAAGCAGACCCAGCGGAATGATACCGCCTATTCTGTCATCATTTGCATGAATGGCGCGTTGTAACGCGTACATGCCGGTGATTGCACTCGGGTTATGCCCCCGGGGTGCTCCAGGACCAAGGGCTGTGGGCTGAGGGATAGAACGGAAATTTTCCACATACGCGAGGAAATGCTCTTCTCGATTGAACGAGCTTTTGACCTTATCTCCAGCTTGAAAATTGAATATTGGCTGGAAAAGCAGCCGAATTTGCCCAACAGTTTGATCTGTGAATAAACAACTCTAGCGAATGAAAGTAGCCAAGGACTAAATCCTTACCAGCTGGGTTGATTTGACATGGCCAAGGAGAATCCCACTCATGGCCAAATATTGCACAATCATATCGTCCATTGGTAGAGCATCGCACGATTCCCTAAGACTCACGGATATTTGTAAATACATTCGTGGAAAAATCGTGAGTTTTCATTATTCACGAGTACAGATGCTGACCAAGTACAAACTCATCCGAGTACGAGTCCAGGATCCTGAGATTCCTCAAAAGCTTGGATACTCGCACAAGTATTCACACGAGTATTTGTATGAGTATTTATACAGATTACTTGTATGAAGAACAACCATGGTGTACATTTACAAACTATAGAACAATCATCACTAAGTCGAAACATCACCCTGGGTCGACGGTGGTGTCTCAGCATCATGGCGTCAGGCCCCGCCATTGGTCAGGCGCTTGTGCTTTTCGTTGAAGGACTTGATGCAGCCTCTTGGTCAACAAGGCCAGGAATGGTCGACCAAGAGGAGATCAAAGTCCCAGCCCGAATAGACTGGTCAGAAAGCCCGTAGCGATGCTTCGAGACCATAAGTCCACTACGACTGAATCCACGTTCAGTGTCGCATGAAGTCGCTGAAGCATCCCGTAAATAACAAGTTTGGAACAGATAGAAATAAGCTTACCAGGCACAGACAATAAGTCCATTGCCATTCGAGCCAAAGGATCATCATCACCGTAATTGTTGTACCACCAAGCAATTGGATCATTTGTGATATTGTTTCGAAGAGGAGGAGTATTGAGATAGTCGTCCAAGGCATCTCCAGCAACCGGTGATGGAGCATTCAGAGACGCAAAGATATCATTCTGAATTACGAAGTCAATACCATAGTGGAAACGGAACTGTAAAAGACTTACACTGTTGACGACAGTCAGAGTTGAGGCAGCGGTGCCAGCTGGCTTGTAGAACTGGATCCAATGCTCTCGAACGACATCTGTTGCAGCGTTGATCCAATCCGTCGGCCAACCTTTGTCGATAAAATAAACCTTCTTGTATTGTGGATGCATGACTAGAACACGAATAGTTAGCAAAAGATAAATGAAAGACCAGACAAATCAACGTACTCATTGCAGTGCGATACATGATTGATTCATCAGTCTTGCTGTAGTACTTGTCCATGAGCATAAATGCCCCAGCTGCAGCCTGGCGGACAATAAGATCAAGGCATGAATCCTTGACCTTCAATGCGAGCTGATCATCCATGATATCGAACATTGGAAGCACTTCATGAAGCAGCGGGCGATTTGAATGCTCGAAATGGTTGGTCACCATCACAAACAGCTGCAAAAGGTTAGCTATAATCAATGAACAACAGTAAAGTGACTTACATTCAGCACCGAATAAAGATCCTTCAAGACTGTCCACTCGCGGGGACTTAGAGCAAGCTGCTTCAAGCTTTGCTTGCGTTCACTTCGGGAAATAAGGCGGTCGATAGCTGGCGCCATGTCAAGCATAGACTCGATTGTTGTCGCAATTGAGTTCCAACGTGTCGAAACGTTGCATTTGACAGTGCGGTATTTCACAGGGGGGATGACCTTCTCACAGTGGGCAGCGAGGTTGGTTCAAAGACTTGGCAAGTTAAAGATACGGGTCGCCAGTTTAAGCAACTATAATGGAATCAGTATTGAAATTGTTGCGCCAAATAAAATGATTAACCTTGCGATAGACGCTACGAGCAAGCTTCTTCTCCGCATTGGACAACGGCAGTAAGACAATGCCCTTCTCGTCAAGGAAGTCATGCGCCTCGGCTTCGACTCTAGACAGAAGTGCGTCATCCTCAGCAGCACGAACTTCATCATGCTCATGCTCGGGGAGTTCGTCGCCGTCGTCGTCGTCATCCTCTGGAGTACAATCAAAGTCATCCTCTTGTTCGTCTTCTTCGGCGTCGATCTCATCGTGTTCTTCAGGATCGATATCATCAGGTGAGATGGCAGCCACAGCCTTGGTCTTCTTTTTGAGCGGCTTAAAGACTTTCATGATTGCCTGTCTGAAGAATAAGCAACTGATTGATGACAAGATAAGTAAGACCACGAACATTGACAAAAAGATTGAGCATATGGGCGGCACATCGGATTCAGGTATGGGAACCACCAGGGGACTCAACAAGGTCGTCATTGAGGCGCTCGATCATGGTGTCATTGTTCGACGCATTGTCGCAAACAAGGCCCAGCACCTATGAGCAATGAGTGAGCGATGCAATATCAGAAAGAAACAAGCTGGCATACCTTCTTCTCGAGACCGAACTCTTTGATGCATTCAAACATCTCTTCAGCAAGATATGATCCCCAATGCGCTTTGGAAAGTCTGAAAAGGAATCAAAACGAGCAATAAGCAATGAGACAAAGGGTACGAACTTCAAAAAATCGAGGATAAAGCATTCCATTTTGCCTTTGAGCGCATAATGAACAACGACGCCCAGAAAAGATATGATGTTTCATGAAGTCCAACCGTCAAACGAGAAATGGACAGCGCCGGGAAGAGACTATGAGAAACAGTTAGCTCGATGACATAGATCTATAGAGATGACGACTGACGGTGAGGAATTCTTTGACACGAGGTCGAGACATCAACATGACATCTTTGACGTCACGAGAGACAGTCTCAGCAGACACAGTCTCGACAGTGCTGTTAAGAATGTTGAACATTCTCAGTAAGGGAGCGTCTTCGATGATTTTAAAAGGTCGGTGGCAGCTGGAGACCCAGACAACAGTCTCGAATCGAAATGCCCCTTTGTCGTAAGCACCGGCAGCCTTATAGGCCACAATGGACTTCTGGTTGGCTTGGGGCTTTGGCTTGCAGACGCGCGCATGGCTGAGAAGATTTGTTGTGGTGACCTCGTAGCAGGCTCGTACGACGTGTTGACTGGGTTTCCTGTCGTTATAATTAGCAGAGAAAGGTACACAGTCAAGACGACATACTCGGCACATATAAACTTGTATTTGAGGGGTGCAGTGGCTGTTGCTGGAATGATTTCAGTCTTATCGAGGTTGTAATGTTCGTAGGCCTCGCTGGCCTTTTTTGCTCTGTAGTTTGCGATGTGATATTCTTTGAAAGACGTTGAGCAAAGTGACATTGATCAGAGGAGAAACGCACTGAGGATAAGCTGATCCGATGTCAGCTCTGGATGCTTTGCTTGCAGCGTCGCCACTGTATCGGCATCTTTCTCAAGTGGTGCAAGATTTTTTGCTTTCTTTGCTGGACGAGGCTGTTCGGCGGCAGAATCCGAGCTGTCAGCGACAGGGGAGTGAGGGCGGCGACGTGAAGACATTGTGGATTCCGAACTGGAGGAGAAATTCAACAAAGAAAATGATTTTCGATCTTTTTATATGCACTTTTTCAAGGTCCGAAGCCATCCATTGTTTATCACGAAATCGAGCAAGACCATTTCTGGGTCGGTCCAAGCGCTGTGAGAACAGACTGATGAGACTGAGTAGCATCATAAATGAAGCAAAAAAACGCACCAAACCATGTCACTCATCCATATTCAGCACAATGTTGTCGGGCTTCAGAGATTGGAGGCGCATCACTGGAAACAAGCGATCAGCAAATACTTAAATCAGAACGAAGGGATAAGAGCAAAATGACACAGAAAAGGTAGCGTAGGCTTTCTCATCCTCGATATGTCTACAGCTCCTTGCTTGTCTGCATGCCAATCTAAGACCACACGATAGATGCAAAAGTAATAGAAGCGTAGATATGCAGGGAAAGATGGACTCACGAATTCCAATTGTACGCTCGGTTTCCAGTAAACAGCCCACAAGGAAAAACCAAATGCAACACATCGCACGAACGAAACAGGTAGACCAACGGTCTCTCTGGGAGCGACGGACCCACGGTCGACGTCAAAAGGAAAAGAACCGACGGTTCCTTTCCATCGACAGGCCACCAACGGTGAACCTGTTGAGTCTCCAATTCGTGAGCTTGCTGCGTCGTTTCTCTGGAAGGAAGAGGTCAATTCATGAATAGACAGAAGGGAAAAGGAATACCTGACAGCTGGTAAGCTGCTCCAGCAGCGGTATGGGATGATGGTGACGGGCAGAGGCAAGGTGGAGATTTTCGAGGCCGCGCAATCAGGTCACGCACATAATTAGGTCATGCAACTTCCTTCTGGGGAAGCCTCGGGCTTTTCGTTTTATCCACAACGATGACAGTGGACTCGACTGGCGGTCTTTCACCTCTCAGCAAGCCCTGATTCTGGCACCTAGTATTTCAAGGTATGTTTTTTAATGCTTTTCGCTATTGGCCACGGCTCATATCAGATTTCTAGAGGACCTCAACGGGTGATTTACTGTTCGATATCCATCAGCAGCAATCCAGAGCTGCCCAGCCTTTGGAGTTTTCAACGAGTTCACCGTTGGTGGCTTGTTGCCTAGAAGAAACCGTTGGTTTCTGCTATCAGACGTTGACCATTGGTCCGTCGCTCCCAGATTGACTGTTGGTCATCTGTTTCCTGGTGTCCGTCGCTCCCAGATTGACCATTGGTCTTCTATTTCCTGGTGTCCTTTACAGCTGGGTGGCTTGGTTATTTTTCGAGAGACGAGAGTAGGATCGCAGAATGTATTTCACCGCCTTTGACATTCTCCGTGACCTGAGGAAGATTTTACATGCAGGAGCACCTCGTGAGTTTTTCTTCTCTATATACATCTTGGTATTGATTTTTATCATAGACTTACCTGTCAACGCTTTCACCGGAGCATTTGGAGCAGTCGTAAACAATGGCGAGCATGTTGTGACGACTCCCAATGCACTCACCATTTACGAGCCTCAGCTAAGCCAGCGCAAGGTCTGAATGCAAGCTGATTGTCGATTCGCTGAAGACGACCATACCATCTGGCCTCAGCCATTTTCCAAGGCTCTTGCCTATCTCACAGCCATTCCACGATGTCCTTGGGACCCCAATCACCCTCTACACCTTTTTTGGCACACTCCATCTGACCATGATTTCCGTCGCGACTATTCACAGTCCGGAATCGGTCTGGGGCATTTCAGTCCGACCTATATAGGTCGCTACAGGCCCTTCATCGACGAGCTTCGTGGGCGCTATGAGGCATACATTTCGGCACATCGTGAACCAAATCAGCTGGCCATGTCGTTGTTTCTCTCATTGAAGCAGTCTCTCGAACGTCTCGAGGGTCTTTCCATGACATTCCACCGAAGTCTCATCCAGCTCATCCAGCTCCAACGCACGTACCTCGAGCTTGTCGCTGTCCTCGATTGGATCCAGAAATACCAACCAATGCTGCAGGGAAGCCTTCCAGTTCCTGCTAATCTCAAAGTTGCCGAAACAATGGGAGCATTCGTCTTTGATGACAATGTTGCACAAGGTTTCTTTCGAGTCGGTTTACCCTTTTGGCGTGTTCACTCGGTCATGAAGCTTGCTCATATTCGGATTGATGCACTACATGATGTTCTTTCTCCCTCTAATGCACCAGCCACCTTTGTCACCGAGGAAGATGCCAAACCGCCCTTTCCTGTTCTCTTCACAGGTAGCGCCACAGATCCAGGAAAGAACCAAGCGATCCAGCAATTTCTCAGCACCATGATGCAGGACAAGGATCCTTTTTCGGAGTGGAAGACTTACCGACCTCTGCTGGGGCCACCAGCTGATAAAAAAGTGTCTGTTTCTCCAACGTCCTCGGCAGATCCAACCGCCACCTCAAGTCGTCGTCGAGGCCAGAATCAACGACCTAAGGCCAGTTATGCTCCATGTAAGTCTATTTTATTTCCTATTATATTACAACTGTTAATATTGATTTAGATGCCAAGTCTTCGAAGGGAAAACAATCGAAACAAGCCAACATTCAGCGTCAGCGTGACCCTTTTGCTGAACTGGTCAGCCCTTACTTGCCACCGACTCCAAACATCTGGGTCTCTGCTGTCGAGCAGATCGACAGGTCTCGCTCGCCATCAGAAGGGTCTGGCATTGGTCATATCTTTCCTCACCCTGCTTTGTTTCTCGGCGTCCAGAATCCCGAAAAGCGCCAGAACTTTCTACGAAACTGGCTTCTCTTTCGCCAACCTTTTGTTGCTCGTGTCGCGTCTAACCAATACTCTTTGGTGAATTTGGAGATGTGGCGACGGGTCCTCGGGCTTCGACATGGTCCATCTGCTGAACTTGAGCAAGGACAGCAGCGCACTGCTCGAGATTTGGTCAAGGCTTGCTTTGACGAAGCTGGACTAGAGTTCAACTTCTTGACGAATGAGCAAAGCTTTACATGGCGAGGACAATGTGATTATTTGGTGGATTTGGAGAGTAATGAGATCGTGAAGGAGATTATGTGGGAGTTGTTCGAAATGGGGTTTCGTCAGGAACTTCTTGCGTTAGATTGTCGAGCGAGCGTCAATCCCTCGAGGCCAAGCTTGAATTTGAGCGCCATTCGCAGATGCTTGACTGTAGATGCATCAACTCCGCTGCTCTCTGTCTCTTTTGACCGTGCAAGCCAATGCACGTCGAGACCGCGGAATGTATATGATTCACCTTCTGCAGTTGATGTTGGAGTGGTCTGGGGGAGCGGAGGCTTTGGTGAATTATGCAGAGATTGACGAGCCAGAGAAAATGATGGCTGAAGCAGAGGAGGCGATTGTCGTCTTCTATGTTCAGTCTTTCTTTGACCATTTTGGGAGGCCACCGACTATTCCTCATCGTCTCGATAACCCGCGTATAGTCCCAGCATTGTAACGTCGCCGCTTACCATCACTGATCCGCTTATTGTTCTCTATTTTTGGTAGGGCAGACCTCATGGCTGCCATAATGCAATTTCTTTTCTTTTCCCGATTTGGTTCGAATAGCGAGAACAATGGGCTGTGTTTCGTGGATTTTTTCTTGTTGATTGCTTGCTCTTATTGGTTTTTCGTTGATTTTCTAAAGGTGACCGTGACGAGGACAATGGATTTCTCTGTTGATCGCTTTCTTGTTGATTTTCGTTGATCAGGTCGTGACCACTGCCGGACGCAACTATAAAAGCCATCTTTCGAACAGTGTCTCTCCCCAGACTTCCCTCAATTTCCCTAGCTTTCTTCAAATCTTTTCGGTTTATTAAACATGGTCTGTCCCATTTCGTCTGCTATTCTTGCTTTCTAACTAGACCATAGAGCACTACACTTGACAATTGGCTCGATATTGTCCTCGTCACTATGCGCATCCACTATTTCAGCCAGTTGCCCTTCAATGAGGTTGATCGTGTTGCCGCTGAATTTGCTGTATGTCTCATTTTCTTTCCTGGGCTTTGTGAACCTCATTTCTGGTTTTTAAAGGTCGCAGCCACTGATCTTGCCATTGCTCGAACATTTTCTGATCATGCTGTCGAAGTTCGTCAATTCCGAAGCCGTTGGAATGTCAATCTCTTGCGCTCACAGCTTTCTGACGTATGTTTCTTTGTTTTTCTTTTCTGCCGATGTCTTACAAGTCATTCAGGTCGCTGCACCCATCACTCTCACCGCTGCTCCCATTGCTCATGTCAGTGCCCATGATCATGATGACACAACTGACGATGAGATGCCTCCTTTGGGCGATGCCTGGGATTCCGACGACGTTGGTGAACCTTACGAGTCTGACAGTGATTCCGAGAGTGACGATGGCATGCCGCCTTTGACTGATCTCTCAGATTCGGACTCTGGATATGGTTCGGACTAGCTGATAACAGTATATTCATAAATACTCACAAGTACTCATGGATCTCTTATACTCATGGATAGCCTCGCTACTCACGAATATACTATTTACGAGTGCGAGTTACTTATCTACAAATATTTTAATGAGTACAAATCCCACTTTTTGCAGCCTGAAACTCGCGAGTGCGAGTACGAATTACTCACGAGTGGGAATCGTGCGATGCTCTATCCATTGGGCCATTCTGCTGACGGAGGATGGACTTGGAGTGTACATGCTGGTCGTGGATCGGTAAGTCCATCCTCAAGCAGCCGATTTTGAACCCGAAAACTATACCACACTCGGATATTTGAGAAAGGTAGTGATAGATTGTCAGATGATGCATAGCGACGGCCACCAAGAACAAAAGTTCTCCGCCCACTGAAATAATCTCCCAATGCAGGGCCCAAATCAGGGAGTTTAAAGAGTGCTGAAGCATCTTCAATGCTAATGGACCGCATGTCTGGAAGGCGATTGAGGCAGAATGCAGTGCAAGGAGTTGCGAAAATTCGATGTGGAGTCGGAGTTGCAGTCATGGCTGATCCGCCATTGATGCCTTCTTGAAAAAGGTCCCGAGGAACACGAGCTTGACCGGCGATTGGATCAAGGTCAATTCTTTGAGTCTCGTCGTCTTCATCTTGACCAAAAGTCAACAATGCACGAAGATCTATTCCAGATGATTTAATGGAAGTTGATAGATTGAAAAGACGGAGTCTCTCATCTCGATCCAAGTGCCGTATGATTTGGGGGTCATAATCATGATTATTGGTGTGTTCTCATGCAGGCTGTTTAATGAGAGTGCTATGGGCCTTCTCAGTGGGATCTGCACTGAACTGCATTGGTGCACCTGATGCTCGAATGCTTAGCATGACACTATGCATGAATTCGAGCTTCAGAATGTACCAGTTTGGGTTACCTGACTTTGAAGGCCGTGCCCCAGCATCTGCGAGTTGTTCTTTATGAGAATGGAATTCTCCAAGACTATCCGTCATCTGAGAAATGACGGTTTCGGGAAAGACGCGACCCTGTCCCAGGTACCGAAAGTCATTGAGAGCTCGAATGCAAACGACAATTTCCGGAGCTGCAGCATCAGCAATGATACAGACTATGTGTCGCTGCATTTCACGATGCTCTCGCCTAGTACACTGCTTCAACTTCGAGACTCCAGCCTTGAAGTGACGAAATCCAATCTTCGGCTGCAGTAATGAAAATCGGAAATCCATCTCCTCATTTCCAATGATACGGCCAACCCATTTCAGGTCATGATCGAAAAAAAATTTGTGCCAGTGATGGAGTGGTTCCGGGGTCAAGAAACGCTCTGGATCTCTCGATAAGGGCCAATCTCTCCAGTATGGCTGATCAACCCCGTTCAAATGGTACTTCTTCTTCGCTGCTTTTGTGAATGCTTCCACATTATTGGGATTTATGCGCAAAGCCACCTCGTTGATCTGAGCTAGCGTTGTTGATCCAGATCGAGTCTCTTGGCGATCTGAGTCGCCGAACGTCTTGTGTGATGCAAGAGTTACATGGGAGGTTTTTCCGGAGACACAGGCGATGAGAGACGCCTCTGGTGTGTCTACTATGTGCGAAGCAAGTGGGGTGTAGCAAAAGTGTCTGTCCCCAAGGGCATCCGACATCATGATCCCAAATAATGCTGCAGTTTTCAACGGCTGACAGACGATATCAAGGCAGCAATGATAGAGTCGGGAAAGCAGAATTCCATGCAAATTCTTGTTGCAAAGATATTTCGGGCATGGAATGAGGGCGATAAGCTGCAGCATATGACTCGTACCCTTGCCAAGCAGAGCCATATCAATATTTGCCAATCCTAGAAGCAAAGGATGTGCGACACGATCACCAGTGAGAACTGAAATGTTCGTTTTGTCAGATGACAATATGATGCCCAAAAGTGTCGCTCCTGCTGGAAGATGGCTCTGCAAGATTCAGAAATGAGTACATGATCTGCTGATATATCATGTTGACTTACCTGCATGTCCCAAGAGGCATCAGCGGACATCCATTCCCTAAATAACCGGACCACTTTTTCCTGTGTCGTCCATTCTTGCATCGGAATGAGATCTATATAGCCCTGGATCAAAGGGTTTGAGAAAAGAAACTCGACAACCTCGAGTGGATCACGATAGAACAACCAGACTGGATCTTTGGTGGTATAGGGCGTGACATCAAGTATTTGCAATTGCCATTTTGGGCTGCTAGGGAGGAGTTCAGCTCGTCCTCAAAGCTCAATTGCCGTATGAAAAGACAAATTCATCATTTTGACCTGTAATACGAAATGTGTCATCAGCCAGCGACGTGGCTTCTACCATCAAAACGCACCAGCGGCAGCCGCAAGAATTCGTCAATTTCCTTCATTGTAAGGCTTGAGGTGAGCAAGAACAATGCCATGGACCATTCATCGTGATTGCTGAATGGATAATAGAGATTTTCTTTGCGAGCCTCCGCAAATTGGTCAGCCTCAAAGCGATCCATCAGATTTTCACCACGTCTGTATGTCTTTGCCACACCAGGATAGAACTGTTTATGGGAATTTGGATAGGAAAATGAATGGCTGCGTGAGGAGAAAGGAATATTGGGACCAGAAGGTGAGGTCTTGTTCATTGGCTCTCCTAGTCCATCAGTTGCCTGGTTATCCAGCATTTCCCAGCTTCTATTGACATCCACATCCATAGAATTCGCATTCTTGGATCTCTCATTGTTGCTCTGGCCCCCCATGGCTCACCGGTAGACGTCCTGGCGCTTCTTTCCTTCTGGGTCTCCTGCGAGCAGTAATTGCTTCATCACAGTCAACCAGCCATTGCACTTGCTTCTTGGATTATTCAAATGCTTTAATACATGCGTCTCAGCAGTGAATTTGGCAGAGCAGTTTGGGCATGAGACATCAGCGGCAGGCATGGCAGGGTCGGAGGTGGTGGTTCCGGATGTAGGCAGGTTTATTGCAAAATATTGACAAGTTCTCCACAGCAGCTCATAGTAAGCCTAGTAGAGCAGAATAAATGTTCATTTTCCACAGTTTTCCATAGCGACCCATAGCTGATGGCAGCACGTGAAATTCCCCATAGCGGTCCATAGCACTCTCATAGCCTACCGAAGCTACCGACACTAGCAGAGCTATGGGCTGCTAGCTGAAAAATCCTGTTTTCCTGATGTTGTATGAAGTGATCCTGAAATGCATTCACAGACTCCCGGCTGGTTGGCCTTGGACTTGTATAGCATGTCAAGACACCTCAATATTTGAATTGTTTGGCAACTTGTGCAATGAAGAGCTATCACAGGCATGGGACAAAGTGCAGCATTTTCTATTTTGTGAGCCAGTTATTCAGGTATCCTGGAACATGAGACTATGAGGAAATAAAAAATCAATTTGATGCCGCAAAAGAATAAATCACAGTGGTCCCAATTCACATCAGATTGGGCTTTTGAATAGACTCAATTTTTTTGTTTTTGAATGCTTTCAATTATAGGCTATATAGATCACTTAACCAATTGATAATTGTTGGTGTTGGGCGAGCAGGTACCATTACCTACAGTTTGGATCCTATAGCACGTATCAGAGTGTGGGGAGGCCTAGGATCCGGAGAGTGCTAAAACTCAGTATAATACTCATAATGAAGTCATAGAAACGTCCTAACCATCCATACCAATTTGATTTTGATGTGAGACTGAGTAAGAGATACCCTGTGGCTACCTGCAATGATTAGCTCAGATTCCAGTCATCTTGTGGACCTCAGACCATTTGCAAAGGGTACAGGTAATATATCCTGATGTTTCCTAGCAGTCTATAATGGAGAGAGCCACCAGAGCCAGGCTGTTCTACCATTCCGGTGGGAGTTGAACCGATTTGGACTGGAAGGTCACATTATGTGACTTCAGCGTGATGGGGTATTTCTTCCCTCCCTCCTCTTGCTATAGCTATAATTCATTGGCAATATTTATTATTGAATAAACTAGCACTTTGTGATGGTCCATGGTAAAGAATAGGCCAGTGGAAGAGCACAAATGTTGATGCGCGGGCAAGTCACACCATGTGACATAACCGTCTCAATCCGTCGAAAAGCCACCGGAGCTCAAGCGCAATGCTCTGGGGTAGCTCTGCCTATTGGAAGTAATTGAAACTATCACTAGACATAGTATCTCCCATTCTCAACTATTCTGAGGCTCCTGAAAGCACTGAAGACTGAGCTATTCACCCTAACCCCAGGATACCATCTACAGGCCTAGTACCTGAGATGAAATATATACAAACATCAGGTCAATTTTGACATGTATATTGTATACAAAAGAAGTCTTGGCCCATGCCAGAGATTCCTCAAGGTGTCCCTCAGTTTCTATAAAGCATATTGCCTCGATTCACATCCCCTCCATGTATCTTTGTGCAAGAGTCATGGTATAGTGCACAATGTAACCTATGATTTGAAGCTATAGAGAACCAAAAATTTGAGTCTATTTAGAGCCCAATCTGATATGAATTGAGCCTGCTGTGTCAGAATCCGAGGATCCTGTCATCATTGAAACATCAGCAAAGCCCATGTGGTTTTTGTTTTTAGTACATGAGGCAGCCACAGCAGTAAACAATGAGGCAGACAATGAGGATCTAGACTAATCAACATGCTTGATCCAGCACAAAGGTCAGGAGGATAACATGAGGCTGAGATTAAAACCTCAAGGTGTTCGGGCATGATAACACATGGCAAACAGACAACTAGTGTATTGTAGTGAAACAGGAAACAGGCATGGAAACCTGTAGGCACTTAGTAAAGAAGGCATGGGAGCAGGTTGTTTATAGCATGGTTGTAGGATGTTTTACCTTGTGGAAAACAGACAGTAATCACATGTTTACTCATATTTAACCAGTAGTTTAGAATATTGTATTCTTTAGTCTTTGAATTTTGTATCCCTTTACCTTTCTATTGCTCTAGCCCCTCCACAATCTCTCATCTTACTGAGGGCTCTTTGTCGAGACTGAGAATTGAGTTTTTAGTTAGAGTTCTCACATGCTGTGATCCATTCTTTTGCAGCATCAAATTTGTGATCAAAAATGATGCCATGCCTTAGGTACTGCAATTGGCTGTGATGTCCCTGGAGAGTCATGCTTCAATCAGCAAGAAAGAGGATTTTGGACACAAAACAACTGTGCCCAGAACAAAATGGATGATTGGAGGCACAACAGTAAACATCAATTTGAATAAAAAAGCGGGACTGAACAAGTTATTATGAAGCTTTGCCAATGCCCTTGGCTCCCTGGAAGATGTTTTCAGACAATGGTGGACTTCTTGAACCTTCTAAATACATTCCAGTACAAGTCCTCCAGGTTTCGCAACTGAATCATATATCAGACATATACTAGTGATGCGAATGATTGGCTGACCCCAGAAGCCTGTGATCGGCATTTTTCTCCCATCGTTGCCAAATGCTCAGGAACTTGCAGATTGTAAAGAGGTGTTTTTTGTATGCCAACCTCGTGATGCAAGTTCTTGAGCCCTTGCTCGACCAGAGTCAAATCGTACATCATATTAGAAAGGGCATCCATTGAATCGATGAGATTGTCCACAATGACCCCGAGAGATTGTGAGCGACTGGCACAGTCCTTACTGCAGCGATGAACTGGATTTGGATCTCAAGTTCAAAACATGACAAACCAACGGTTCAACTCACCACGTAAATATGGCAGAAGTCTATTGATAGAGCATCGACATGGTGATTCCTTCAATGTCTCTCTTGTCCCTGGATTCACATAAGCCAGGATATGGAGTAACTAGATAGTCATCAAGACAATGTTGAGGTCCGGTCACTCATAGAATCATAAACCTACCTGGATAAGACTAGTACGAGCCAAGATAAACTTGGATCTGATGGCTGCTGCTCCTCGACGAGCGCTTCGGACTTCACCCAAAATCATATCAGTAAATTCAAGGATTTCCTGCTTCGGATATTCTTTGAGAGCGCTGGAGAGATCATTGCCATGAATCGAGATAATGACAAGTTGATCATTGTGATCAAGGTTGGAGCGAATGGCCCTGCAGTACTGTTGGATTGCCTGTTTCTGGAGCCTTGTGATGATAAAAACTATCAGTGCACTGCCGCAAGATCTAGAGACAGTGAGGTTTTATTTTCAACCAAAATGAATTGCACTCACACCTGGACGTGGTGGAGTTGATAGAGATATCGGAAAGCTGGACGCAGGGGAGTCATTGCATTGGAGTTTGCATTTCCCGTGTTCATATAATGCGGAAAGAAATGGGCCGGCTTCCGTGAGAGACGCCACTGACACCACAATCCGGTATGTACTCACATTCATTCGAGGCCACACATAGTTATCCCGAAATATGCTCAAGTATCACCAAATTTCTAAGCTTCAAGGTAAAGCCTAAGGATGCATTCAGTAGATTCGGTACTTGATGTAGGCGTACCACCTATCTGAGAAAGACAAATGACTGTACCGGGCACATCAATGTGAGAAGTGCTGAGATCAAATGAGATGACGGATGACAGTGGGTCAGCTGCAGTCGCTCGGGTGTAGATGAGGCATCAGCGGAGAGACTACAACAGTCCACCTAAAGCTGCAGTCAAAGCAACAGATTTCCTGGCCCAGTAGATCTTTGAAATGGATCTTAGTAGCTCGGTAAAGCTGGAAATCAAAGTCAAGTGGGTGTCGAGATGAGTTCATGAATCTCTTGAAGGATTTAATTGACCAATATAGCTAGACGTGTCAATGTACGGAGGAATGATATCCAAGGATTCGGACTTGAGCCTTAAAAAATTTATCAGCTAGCTATGTCAGCATTCCCACGGCCCGATATGGCGGCGATTATTCTAGCGGGAGTGGCCCTGGTCCGGACTCTGATCCATGAGTCGTATAGAAATGCTGATCGCTGCGAAAGAGAATGGTGTGTATGACAACTGCTTTCTTCGACGTGATACCTATGTCACGGAGAACAAACATCTACAACAAGGCATCAAGGCGAATCCTGGCTATGCTGTATGTTATGCATTTTGCAACTCCAATGTAGTCGCCTTGCTTCTCCCATGTCATAATAGCCACAGTTTATGGAGAATCGGATGTCGGCTTTCTACGGCCGACGGATATCTTTTTTTGTGAGGGCGCCGGTTCAAGTCCGTCATCCAAATAATCAATGTTCACATTCAACGTTCAACGTACTATTTCCAAGATTCAGTCATAATCAACGAATTTGGGGTGTTTTTGGATCTATTCTACCTGAGCAGCGCGGCAGGCAGGCGCCCAGGGCACAAGCCGTTACGACTCACGGACTCATAACATGACTCTCAAAGTCTCTCGCATCCCCTTGCTCAATTCTTTCTCCTACCTTACCTGAAGGTCTTTGAAGAGATTCGGTGCGCCCCATCTCACGAATGCTACATGGCAATTTCTGATTGCGAAGATTCAGAATGATGAGGAATCTACACTACTTACATGATAAGAACGTCTCAAACTCGAACATAAATTTAACTGGTGTTCACGCCAAAATGCTGCTAGCCCGATACTTGTATTGAAAACTCCTCACCAGGTTTCCGCCCAAAGTCTAGATGACCAAGCGTAGGCCGAGTGTCGGCGAAGCCGATCTTTCCTCATAATGGATTTAAATGTTTTTCCTAAACTGCAGCCAGTTTGATAGGCTCGAATCATGATTCACATTCAAGAACAGTACACATAAGTAACACAACAAGATGAAATTACCTACTTCCCATTCGATTATGTATCTCCTGCTTCCGACCACTCCTTCGCGATATCCTTCAGTGTGGCAATGTCACCAGGTCGGAACTTCATGTCACGAAGATCCTTTACACTGATATTGCAGAGAGTTGCCGATCGCGCATATCCAGCGCCATCCAACTTTTCTTGAATGGCCTTGGGCACTCCGTACTTCTCATAAAAGCCCCCTTTCCCTTTCATCGGCATGCTCTTTCCAGGAGGCCCATTGACGAGCTCAAGGCATGGTGTCAGTAATCATGCCAAGTTGGTCTGTCCACTGAAACTTACAGCTTCAGCGGTGTATCTGTTACGGACACCAATGTCATCCACTCTCTCTGCGGTTTCCAATGTCATGAGAAGGAGCCAGAATCCAAAGTAGGGACCAGCTCACCCTGAATGTCAATGTCGTCAGCTAGCACATGAAAACCATTTGCGCCAGTGCCATCATTGTCGGCGGCAATCCTTTTTACTTTCCCTAGTTGGAACATAATAGTCAGTGCCATATGAAGCAGACTTTGCAGTCGCTCACCAGCCCGCACGCGTGTCACCGTGACCGACATGCCACCGTCGCCGAACTACGAGCCTGGGTGATTGGATATTATCAGAGTCGGAATGTTACTTACCACTGAGACAGCAGGGGGTTTCTAGAATGAGGAATTTCTGTAAGCATTGATCATTTGAAGGATGGAACAATCTACCTTGACGTCCATCTTAGTTCCTCCTTTCTTGATAGTGGTGCGCTTCTGGAATGAGACCGTTGAACATTGAATGATGACAGAACCAGCCGTGTAGCAATCAAGAACATACCTGATCCTCGTGCTTCAAGGTCTACAATATATTAGTTTGAATGAATCAAGATATACAAGGGGATACTTGCTGTTGCGATGACCTTGGGAGTGCGCTCGGTCCTTCGCTAAAACGTGAGCAAGTCGGAATTCCACAATCCGGCCCTCCGGTGTCCGGTGTCCGCCTGTCCGCCCAATTTTTTTTTTGGTAAAGTAGATGAATTCAGGCTTATTAGCTTCAATTAAGGCTTGTACATTGCCTCCTCGACCGCTGTATAGAGACGAACTGTTTTAGCGTGATATCACCAATCACGTGTGCCCATGTTGCACTGTTCTAAGTACCTTCGCGCTGGATGGATCAGCTATTATTGCACCTTAAGGACAAGTATGACCTAGCCAAGCTGCTCTCCTTTGCTACATATGTGGTTCATCTCAAAGACCGAATCCTCTTGACCTAAAGGCCAGATCACAAGCCACAGCAACCGCCAAAATTTCTTCCTCCTGCCATCATTGGCTTGTCACCAGCTGCTCGATAACTACATCAGATGTCAAGATTCTCTGGGATCTCATTGGTCCTGTAATGTGGAGTGACCTCACGGCAGCTCACATCGGAGACGGCAGAGAGCTGAGGAGAAGGGCGTTGAAGGAGCCTGCAGCTGTTACGTGTGTGTGACTGTGACCGTCTTTGCTAAGCATTTCGGTCCAGCTTTATTTATTTCTCCATTCTTTTTTCTGCCATACTTATTCTTGCGTTCTAAAATATTGTAAATAGCCAGAAATACATAGAATGAGATTATATTTCATGGAAACGGACAGGCGGACAGCGGACAAGCGGACCCCGGAGGGCCGGACAGTGAAACTCCGACTCTATCTGGCTAAAACAAACATTGAGGTCATTAAAACGACAAGGAGTCCAAAACGTACAAGTGCTTTCGAGTTTGGAGTTCCAGGGCGAGAGTTTGGATGTTGCATGGCTGGAAATTTGCTATATTGCCGTGGAACAACTAGCGACTCTTATCTCGAAATCGGAAGGCTGTTTGATACCATTGGATACCGCAACGGTGGTTTTGTACTGCCAAGTGATGGTCCTGTTTGAAAGTGGTGAGAATTTAAAGCGAGATAACAGTCGAAGTACTCGAAAAGAATGAAGTTTACATTTAGACAATACATACCTTGACAGGCACATTAACCAGGTAAAGTTCCATTAGAATTAAAACTGGGCAGGGTTCAGTCCCGAGGTTGCATTTAAGCGCTAGGGATAAGGGTTGTGATCTATATTCAGTTCTATCATCTCATGTCTCGTCACTCGTGAACAGGTCAGACGAAGGTCAAAGCCTTTCAAAGCTGATAGCAAATTTGGACTAGCGCCTGAGCGCCACACTGTTGGTCAGAATTGGCAGACAGAAGCTGTGCTGCAAATTTCTCGCACCTTGCAGTGGGATGGAAATATATTGTTCATAGGTCTGGTGACATCGTCAGCGCCAATGCTGTATCAGCGTGCTGAAACGTGTCTGAAGCTCCGAATAATGAATGACGCCTTTGAATTCAAAGCTGCGGCTTTGGAATGGTCCTTCGGATACCTTTGAGAATGTTGAACGAGAAAGTGACATCGAACTTGAAGCATACCATATCGGCATGAACCAGAACCAGTTGACCAGACAGGATCGGACATGATAGGACAGATCAGAGCAGATCAGCCCAAGGTCGCAAAAAAGGTTGCGGCGTGCGCCCAGTAACCTGTGGAGAGCTGCTAGCCTCAGTGAGCTCCATGGCTGAAATCTGGCTATGATCTGACGAATAAAATTGGGAGCAGCTGACAGGACGGGCCCAAATGCTAAGCGGGCTAGGTCCTGGCAGGGCAATACGGCGAGGTACGACAGCCGTGTGAAAGCGAGACATGTCACGACGTGACGACGTGACGGCATGATGAGCTATTTTCTCCCGGCTTCATCTTCCAAGACGGTGAAAAATACTCGTCATGATTTTATTCCAAAAGCTCAGTGTGGCTCTCTCGAGCGACATTCAGGAGCTTCCACCCGCTGGCGATGTCCACTGTTCCCTAGCGACCTGTCTAATACCCAAATCTCCCTCAAAAATTCCTTTGCTATGTGCGGCATTTGCGCAGGCAATGTTCGTAGACCAACGGTGATTCATTGATTCCAAGGAGGTGATTGGTATCTCTATTGCGGTAATCATTCGTCGATTGGTGAACATTGTCGCTCGTAACCTCTCCTGAAAACTGAAATTTTGGTCACCAGTTACTCGTACTCAACGATACCATTCAACTATTTATTAGACAAGCTTTCGACTGCCAAGGTGTTGGCTTCTATCTTTGAGGCGAAGGGATGGACATACACTGTCAAGGACCGGGTCACTGGCGCTGCGAGAAACTTGAAATTTGACATTGATACAGTCTGCAATGTTATTCGATTCTGGTTTGGGAGACTTGGGACGGCAATGCCAATAATAGAGGAGGATCCCTGGAGCTGTTTTAACATGGTTCGTGCATTGTCTTGGTCTTTGTTCGTTGGCTCATTTGTCCCAGCGCCATCCCTTTCTCTTACCCCAACTCCGCGATGAACCCGACAACATCGTTTAGCGCCGCACCTGTTCCGAATACCGTCATCGAGTTCGAGACCGAGGAGCGCTGGGTTGACGATTAAGGATGTGGTGCAGGAGACGTTGGGAGGGGTCGAGGTGGGTTCGGTCTCTTTGCTCTTTCTTTTTCTTTCTCGGGGATGGCTTTTGGTTTCGTTGGGAGCTTTGGCATTAGTTTTCCGTCTTGGTTGGGATTCATTTTCATTGGGCTACTTAATCTCAGTCTCTTTTTCTTTATCATTGGTTTCGCCCTCTCTTTGATTGGAAATTCTCGTCTCTCTCGGTTTCCTCAATCGACTGACGCGCTCCTCCAGATCCAATGCCTCGTCTACACCAAAAGCCACACGAAACGCATCATCGACAGGACCCCCGAAGAATGCGGCAAGAGAAGGCAAGGTTTGAGAGGGCGGGGGCGGAGGCGGATCGGCTGTAGAGTTTGGTGAGTCGATTTCGTTTGGAAGCCACGAAATAAACAGGCTGTTCTTGTTCGAAATGGGATTTATGGTCTGTTGAGGGACCCTGCTGCCCATAATGGCTGAACTCATTACACTGCGGCAAGAGAATTGCGGCAGGAGAGTAAGCGGCAGCAAATAGCTTAGCCGCTTATCCAGGAGGAGATGATAGACGGTCGGTCGGCCCCATTGGGAAATAAAGGGATAGGATCACCTTGCGAATGCAGTCCTGACAGTATAGTAGATTCCTCAAGGTCACCTTGAGAAAAAGATTATTACCTGAACTCTCTTTGACGACCTGCTGGATCTAAGTCCCGACGTGTCAGAGATCGATAATAATATAATACGGAGGTTTCAGGCCTCGGGATGCTATCTAGGTACATTGCGACCTTACTCTTTGAGAGCAATCCGAGTCGACTTCTTTCGCGGAACTGGGGTACGGGTTTCAGCCGCAGCTACAAGCTTATTCAAATTCTCCTCTCTCTTGAAATCCTCGGGGTCCATTCCATTGTCGAGCTGTCGTCGAAGTTCAAGGTAGAACTCCAACTGCCACTGAGGGCGACGGGATTCGTGAACCTTGTGGTACTGGAAGCGGGGAAAGGGGACCGCTGAGATCTCATGTTGGGCAGGTAAACAGTAGTCGGCCTTTTTGACAAAGCGGTCATAGAGGAGGACCTTTCCTGATGCAAGATTGAGGCGATAATCAACTCGGGACATGCAGACGTACCTCGCTCCCAGAGCTTCATGTCCACAGCAATATCCAGGATGTTGGGACAGAGCTGCTCCTCCTCAGTTACCTCCAAGTTTTCTCCTACTCCACCGAAATCGAAGTCCGGGTTCTGAGGACAAACATGATCTTGATGAGAGCGTCCGAAATCAACGATTCTGAAGACACCGTCCTTTTGCAAGATGTTTTCGGGTTCAAAATCGCAGTGAATGATCCCAGCAGCGTGTATGTCCACCAGCTTGTGCAAAATTTGGGCCCTGTGAACCTATGGTCAGTCTGGAGCATGTCTCTAGATATGGAACGTACTTGTCTTTTTTAGATAGCTGCCAGAATTTTTTGTCCACCTGGGAACCCCACAGTTCAAGTATCAGGCAACCCACTTTTTTCTCTTTCGTTTCTATCAACATGCCGTAGAAGTCTGGGACCGCTTCTCGCAACAGACTTGGAGAGTGCTCGGCGAGGATATCGTAGGCGTCGGCCTCCTGAGCAAGGGAGTGGACTGGGCCGAACTTGAGCGCAAGTTCTATAGATCCTTGTTCTGATGAAACTCTGGTCCGGCAGACCGTCGAATGGTCGCCATACGCAATGACACTGAGCACTTTGATGGTGGACGGTACTAGTCGGTCAGGCGGGAATTGGGGATTATCGAACTGACAAACAGGATAGGCTGGCAAAAACATGTCGTACAGAGGAGACCGTTCAAGAGCAGAAAAATCGATGCTAAAGGTCATTGCGGGTTTGTTATGAGAGTCGGGAACAAGGGAATTTGATTTACTTACATAATGTTGTGCTTTGGATTTAAACGTTACTGGCAGGCATCCAAGGACTTTGGAGAACTATCTTCTTCAATTCACAATGGCTCCATTCTGGACGCAATTTATTGATCTGCTTCTACAATCAGTCTCGACGAATCCAAGCCCACAGACTCTGTTCATCATACTGTACTATTTTGACCGTATCTTCACAGCATGTTACACGTTACATGACATCTTCATTATTTTTTACAAGTAGAGTAGATAGCCACTTACTAATGGCAGATACGAGTCCTCAAGGGCTCAAGGCTGTTTAAGTAATTAGTACCAGATGGTGCCCATTTAGCACTAGGCTGTCCTGACACTTGCTCAGCGGCAAAGCTGCTGAGCAACCAGGACAGCATCACAAAAGAAGTTATAAGAGCAGACAATAATTGACATAGAATGAAAAGAGCACAAATTTTCAATCCAATAAGCAGAGGAAGACTTGGATAGAAGATATAATACTGTAAGGACTTGTACGGATGAAACCCAGGCGGGGTGCGTTACGGACCCAACGTAAAAATTCTGGAAACCCGAGGGCCGTTATGCGTTACGGTTTCTAGAATAAGAAACCGGCATGTTTAATTTGGCATAGTTTATACAAAGTTAAATTTTGAAAAATCCGTTCTCTGTACAACACGGAAATGAACGTGAAACCACCTAAACCAGCCACTGGGCCGACCCAAGCCCTGATTGCACGGATTGAGCACCTTGGGCAGCTCCTGAAGCATTTGCCACTATCTCTTTTTTATGATTTTTACCGGTTTTTTTGGCCATTTTCGAGGCCTCAAATGTAACGCTTTTTTTTGGGAAACCAGGCGCCGTTATGCGTTATGTCACGCTTTTTAAGAAACCAAACCGGGCCGCCGTTATGCGTTACGGTTTCATCCTTACAAGTCCTTACAGTAGATAGACAATAAAATAGTACAAGCGGGGAATCGAACTCGAGACCGGATAAATGTCGGAGAAAACGTGAGGTTTCCCATTTCCTTTTATATTCGGATTCAGTCAAATCGTTGCTACCAAAAAACGAGTGAACTAAAAATAAATTTTTAGGACTCGTAATCTTCACCGGCAGATGTTACCCGTTACCGGTCAGTCGGTCTTCATTCCGAATCGGGTCAAGCCGCCGGCAGCAAATTTTTTTCCTTATCTGTTCATCATCATGACGGAAAACCCGCCAAAAAATGACAGCTTCGCAAAGGGAGGCTGCTAGATTAGCCTACAATATTCCAGCTATGCTTAAAGCAAGAATACTGCCTCCAGAGACTGCCTCTATCCAGACCCTATGTGAATTCAAGCTGCCTCCAATCTCCCCATCATTACCGACCATTTCTGCTGCAGCTTTCTTCTCAACCCAAGCTCCAGCTATAATGAGCAGTGAGTTTCTATCCAAGCTGAAATATCTCGCCATTCCTCCTATCAAAAAACTGTTGGGAGGCGAGGCAAAGTGGGAAGAACACTGAGGCTTTTGGGGGTGTCTCTTTCAGAATTTGACTAGATTGAATAGAAAAAAAATCATTGCGTTTCAGTCCTGCGCCTTTTAACGGAGAAAAAAATGGCATTTTTGACCCGGAAAAATCTCAGATGTAACAGTCTTCACTGGGCTTCCGTTACATGTTACAGGTGCATCATAACTTCATTTCACAGGTGATTGTTACACGTTACTGAAGATGCGGTCGAAATAGTACAGTAGTCGGGCTTTGTGGCACGGCGACGCCTCCAATGGGAAAGCGGTAGGACTGGAGAATCGTTGGATCGACAAACCTTGTCAATTCATTGTTTTCGACAATGGATATGCAGGTATCATGGGCGAACATTCAGTTATGGACGGGACACCGGCAGTCAGGCTCTGTGATGAAGTGCTAGACTGGATCACGGATCCTAATTTCGACCATGGGACGACTACCACGAATTTGACGCCAAAATCAATGGACTGGGAGGTCTCTTCAGCGACGACCAAAGCTATCGATGCTGCCAATACTGCAGCAGTGGAGCTCATTGATAGCCAGGAGCTTACTTTCCATCTTACGTCATACGGTAAAAGCTGCGATAAAGAAGTTTGGCGTTTCTCCGGATTCTTGGGCCCAGATGATCATTCAACTGGCTTATCGACGACTTATTGGGAATGAGAATAGAAAGGGTGGGACGTATGAAGCTGCTACGACAAGACGTTTCTTCAAGGGAAGGACAGGCTATCAGGGCCGTCACTTCACAGTCGGATGCTTGGGTTCAGAGCATGGATCAGCCTAATGTTTCTGATGAGCAGAGGAAGCAATTGTTCGATGCCGCGACCAAGAAGCATGTCGAATTGACCGAGAGCGGTGGAATGGGTTAGGGTGTCGATAGACATTTGCTTGGTGTGTCACTTCAGTACCTTTGCTTCCGAAACTTGACATATTTTAGGTCTGAAGAAGCTAATGGAGGCAGACGAGGAAACGCCCACCTTTGGCAGATGACATTAGGTAAGAAAAATACGGTGGTCGATTTATTTCATTTTGTTGGTTTTGGATTTCGCGTATTGGTTTGGTTTCGCGTT
This sequence comes from Mycena floridula, assembly GCA_029320655.1. NCBI lineage: Eukaryota > Fungi > Basidiomycota > Agaricomycetes > Agaricales > Mycenaceae > Mycena > Mycena floridula. The sequence continues at coordinate 2,553,562 of JARIHS010000004.1, read as the reverse complement.
TCTTCTTTCTTTCCCCATTTGTTGGTTGTTTATGTCGAATTGGCGATGCTCGATTTTCGATTTTCGTCATTTTTTTCCAATCGAGATTTCGCGCGACGTCTTTCGAACGATGTCCATCCAATTGACAATTTGGTGCTCGTCTCGTCTCTTTTTTTTCTTATTTCGTCGTGTTTTCTCATTCAACTGCATCTGACTGACACTCCTCAGGTCTTAGTACGAGTCTCCAACACGCCCATCACCTCTCCATCATCCGCAACCAAACCTCATCTCCCCTAAAAAATACCACCATGAATTACCAGAAGACCACTGCCACGAATAACAAAACCACCACAACTGCATCGAGCGCAGGGGATCGATGTTCCTGTTTGCGTGCGAAATTGGATTCGGAGGGGATAGAGTGGCAGCGGCTCGGCATCCAGGTCGCGACCGTTTTGAGGAAGATGAGTGCAGAGGCGAAAGGTGCGTTTTGCAGCGTCTTTTATTCTTATTAGCTGTCGTCTCGCATTATCTTTTTTTCGCTATTGTTGTCCTCATTCATTCGCTCGCTCACTGAAACTGATCCATATCTCTAGACTCCGCCCCGCTCTCTCTGAATCGCCGCCGCCATTCCATGCCCCCATCAATGCGACAGACGGACAGAGCGCGTTGCAAGAGAAGCTTCTGTTATGCCTTCAACGCCGAATGCCGTTGACGGGCCGGGAATGGAGGAGCAGCGGCGACGGTCCCGATGTGGTACATTCAGGAGACGCAGGAGGATGCGAGGGATAGCAGGATGCTGTTGGCTGACGGTTAGGTCGCTGATTCGAGTAATCTTTGGTATTCTGGGGAAGCAGGATGGAATTGGGCAAGAGAAAGAGGGGGTCCAAAAGTAACTTTGATTTTATTTATCTATTCATTATATGCTTTGCCTTTCCGATTATGAATAGTGAGGTTGAATGAATGACGCGTTGGGAGGGAGTCGTTGGATCTACGGGTCTCGAGATTCAGAGAGATGGGCGCTAAACGAAACGAAGCCCATCATTCATAGGGAACTTGTATCAGCCAATATACATTGCAAGGGAAGGGTTGAGCCATTATTAGTGCTAATCCTCCGTCGGATGAATCAGACTCTGAGCTAGAGATTCAATTGGTACTGATAATCATAGAAGAACTTGGATAGATAGCGACAGGTCTGCATAACTTGGTAGATTCACCGACAGACTGGCAGGACGAGGACAGTATACCTGCTATCTGTGGATGTTATACTGTTTCTCAACTCTACTCGGACAGGATGGTTAGGGATGTGAGCCGTCGCCGTATACCGACGGTTGTACGGTACGGTTCGACGGGTACCGTACCCGTTCCGTCTGAGCTTTCAGCTCTCATTGTACGGTACGGGTGACGGACGGGGAGTACCCGTTAAGGACCGTGGATTTACGGCCGTACTCCAGAATAGCGGTCAAAATCTCGCTGTGTCAGCCGAAGCACCAATGTTTAAAATTCAAGGTAAAGCCCAAGGATGCAATCAGTAGATTCGGTACTTTATCTAGTCGTACCACCTATCTGACAAAGACAAATGAATGTACCAGGCACATCGACTGCTGAGAAGTACTGAGATCAAGTGAGATGCCGGATGCCGGATTTCCTGGCCCAGTATTAGATCTTTGAAGTCGGAAAGTCGGCAAATGGTGGATCTTAGTAGCTTGATGGAAGCTGGAAATCAAAGTCAATTGAGTGACGAGATGAGTACAAGCCACAGAAATACCACTTCTACGAGGGGACCGACCCACCTTGCGGATACATTGAGGCTGTCATGGGTTCAGGAATGTCTCGAAGGATTGGATTGATACCAACGTAGCTCATAAGCTCCGACCTTCAAGAAATCCTCAAGGATTCGGACTTGAAAGTTCGAAAATTATACTCAACTATTCATGTAAGCATTCCCACGGCCCGATATGGCAGGGCCAGAGCGGCGATCATGATCGGTGTTCATTACCGGACTGTCCCTTGTCCATGATTAGTGCGATCACTGCGAAAGAGAATAGTGTGTACGACAACTGCTTTCTTCAACGTGATATCTATATTACAGAGAGCAAACATCAACATCAAGGCATCAAGGCGGGCAAAACCAATTAGCTGATACTTAAGCCTGGCTATACTGTATGTTATGCATTTTGCATCTCCAATGCTCTCATAATCAATTTCAATGTCTTCCCCCAACTGCGACTGGTTTGATAGGGCATTGGTATTTGGGAGATTTGATGGGAGATGTGGGAGATTTGGAGATGATATGGGAGCATCGTGGGAGCATCATGGGAGATGATGGGAGATGAATGGGAGCATAGTGGAGATATTTGTGAGGGCACTGGCAGATCACATATTGAACCTAATTGAGCCTTTCAGTCTGCTCAAATTGTGATCAGAGGGATAATTGGGCTGAAATCAGCGTTCAACCAGTAAAGTCACAGTGTCACATTTTTGTGACACAGCGATTGCGGGGTGAAATTTTCAACCTGTTTCTTACCGGCATGACGGCCATGGTTTTCGTATGTTTCGTTCATATTCTCAAGGTCAACTATTTATTAGTCAATGCTAGGGGCTTCTTCAGCACATTGTATCCTATTGGCAACCTGCTACGCCAAACCAACCAAATCCTCAGGCTGCTGTTATTCCGGTGCCAGCTCCGAATGTGGGGCCTTCAACTCTTATGCCATTGTTCAATAGTGACAGTGAGTGCTTCATAACACCATTGAATCTGAATTGATCTGTTTCAGATGTGCAAATTGGCTTTGTTCAGACAAATGCATCTGTAAGAACTGTTGAGCCCTCTCCACCAGCCAAACCACCGCAGCCTATCCTTATACCATCGTCAAATTCCTCAGCAGGGGTGAAACCCCCAGATAAATCTATCCTTGATCCCCGTACTTGGCTTTTTCCGAGTCAAGCTGCAGCTATCTCCACACTTCACCATTTTGACTCATACAGTTCATAGCATGGTCCTCAATATCCAGTGGAAGCTGAACCAAAACCAGCAGACTTGGAGGTGCCAAAAGTTGTCACCACTGGGCGGAAGCCGAAACCAAAACCGAGACCAGTACCAGCTAGAAAACCGAGACGCGCGTCAACATATCCCAATAAGGAGAAGTCCCATCACTTGAAGCATCGGGATAATGGGAGATGCATGGGAGATTTGGGAGATGCGTGGGAGATTAATGGGAGATTTTGGGAGATGCGTGGGAGATTTTGGGAGATGTTGGGAGATTTTGGGAGATGCGTGGGAGATGACTGGGAGATTAACTTAGCAAGTCTCAATCAAGTTTATGAGCATATTCTGTGGACCAGAATGAGCCATTTCAAGTGGAATTGATACTACTTGACCTCTGTTTTGCCTGCAGACCCAATATAAGGACTAGTAACTTGAATTTGAGACTGGCTTACTCATGGAAGGCATATGAAAATAGTCTGAACTGGACTTGGGTGAGTGAAAGACATTGACAAAGACTACTTGATTGTATAAGACAATTGGAGAAGTCACTTAACGCAATGAACGAGGCCAATGAAATCAGTCAAACTGATGACATAATATCACCGAAGCCATGGGAGATTTTGGGAGATTTTGGGAGATTTCCCACAGCTCCCAAAAAATCTCCCATTTCTCATGGCCCGGTTTGATAGACTCAAATCATGATTCACATTCAAGAACAAGATGAAATTACCTGCTTCCCACTCAATTATGTGTCTCCTGCTTCTGAGCACTCCTTCGCGATGATATCCTATATCACCAGGTCGGCACTCTCATGTCATGAAGATGCTTCACGGTGATATTGCAGCGAGTTTCCGATCACGCGTATCCAGTGTCATCCAACTTGGCAATCCGTCAACATCTCGAGAGCAGCGATGACTTGAAAACAGTCTATTCCACAATGTACTCCTCTTGCAAAAAAGATTGCGAAATGAAAGAAATTGTTGGCAGAGGAAGCTGAAGCTTGTCAAGCTGCAGAGCCAGCAGGCGTCCAGGCGATGTGGATCAAGTTCCAGAACACTATCGCGGAAGAGGAGAAGAAATACCTCTGTCTTGAGGAATCATGAAAAGCTTTGGTATGTCTCATTCTTCTTCCCTCGAAAGATTCTTGGTGTTTCCTTGCAGCTCGCACAGCAGCGCACGGCTCAGCTCAAGATTGGACACAACTGGGTTCAGATTTGGGAGATCAGACTCAGATGGAGGATTTTTTTGACAGAGGAGCTGGATGATTCGTAGCATGGATTGAAGATCTCGGCAATTGTTTCACGCTAGTTGACCCAATTCACTTGTGCCTCTTTCATTCCTTCCTGCGATTCTTCCTGTCCAAGATTCAGGTGTTCGTTTTCTCCGCGGTGACGATTTCTTGAGTAGGAGCGAAAGCCCAATTTTTTGTACTTTTTAAGCGTTCGGATCGGATTCATGCCTACCCTCGGAACTTGTGCGGTCAAAACTTTTTCTTGATCTAGTTTTTCAACGGGGACTGTATGGATTAAGGATACAAAAGACATGACGATAAGTACAGTTGAAGAGTACAGTGATGCCTATACTAGCTCAAGCTAGGCGCCGAAGGTCGCAAAGGTTATCTGTGGCAATATAAAGAAACATTGTTATTGCATACTGTACCTCGACTCGTGGAATACTTCATGTACCACTCGACGGCGACAAACCGAGCAGATCTAGGACCTGATGCTGGTCTTTCCGTGCTTGATTATTTTAATTCACTCGTCTCTTCCTTGAAATGACCTCTTGTCCAGGTTGTGCCTGCATCTAATCGAAGTTGCGTTGATGGTACCGGCTGTCACTACGTGGGACCCCAACTGTCGTAGTTAGAGCCGCATAACTCTTTCCCACTCTTTCTTTCTTTCTTTCGTTCATCAGCGGATCACAGTTACGGAACAACTCCGGGTTTTAGGATTTGCCGTGCGGATCCAGGCTTGTTTCCTATCGTTTTCCGAATGATCGACCTTCTGGGTGGAGCCACTAACTCGCTGGTTCCCCGTGTCCCTGGATATGATCCTCTCGACTGGAATTCATTCGGTTTGCCTCATGTGTTCATCTCAGCTTTGCCTACGGCCAGCCATGAAGCAACGACTCGATTATGACCTCTTGTGCACCACCACCTTGTCGCGCTAGTCCTTCAATCCTTTCCTACATCCCCGGTACAATCCACAGCGCCTTTAACAAATTGCTTTCCAGTTAGCCAGAAGATGCAGATTTGGAGCATGGGTGAGTTGATTTGGGTTCAATTTTCAGTAAATCTGATCGCTCAGTCGCTGCAAAATTCCGTGCCAACTTGAAGATCAAACCGCAATCTGGGGTGAATGTCAAAGGCATATTTACTGGTGAGCTTTGTTCCATTGCAGTTCTCCAGACGGCTTATCAATGGAGCAGGCGGCCCAATTGATAAAATTGCTTCCGACAACGATTTTTCCACGAAATATTTCAATATTCAAGGTTCCCAGACTGTCATGTTTACATTTAATTCATATAAACACCAAGAACAACACCAATTTAGGCGTGCATCTGGCTCTCAAAGTTTAGAACTTTCGCTGCCCGACAAACCAGAAGACCCAACTGTTCAACGTCTGGAACTCGAGGTTGCTGCGGTGTGTAAGGAATTCAAATGTATGCTCCGAGATAGCTATCAACAGTGAGTTTTGCCCAGTTGTATTTCAAGTGTATGTAGCTAACATTCTGCCTGTAAGATCTCACCCTGCTGCACGTAGGGAGACAGCGCCTTTCAGAGAAAAATGCAGCGAGGTCGTGAAGGACAGTATCAGCTGCGCTGATGACGGTGTTAGTTGTGCACTGCATCACCTAAATGATCTCGACTGTACCATCAAGGCCGGAGGTTCAGCGGCAGACATCGAGTGGCACTTGGAGGAGCTGCATCGAGAGGCTATAGAAGGAGAAAGATGCGCCTCCAACTTGCAAACTTGATTCCATGGGATAAAGGCTCTAGGAGTGGTCACAGGGTGGTGGCAAGAGTTGATTGAAGCTCTGGACCAGATAGATCAATCGGCGAAGTCCGATGCCCATCGAACCATGGAGCTGATTGAAGAGCAGAAGTATCTTGGGGTGAAGTTTCGTGCATATGTCTCTCAGGTATTGGCGCTTTTTATCCTCACCCATCGTCGAAAACTTGATACTCCGAGTAGATGATGGATTTGCAAGATCGGTATCCGCTTTTACCAAGTCAGCCAACAAAAGAGAATTCAGAGCACATAGAGGTTTCTGATGATGCTTCAGAACAGGTCTCGACAAGAGTGGGACATGAGGGCATGCCAGACTAAGAACATTGCAGAGAGGATCATCCAAGAGTATTGAAGCTAGCTTGCTCATGTCTATTTCGGCAAACTTGGATCAGTTCAGTTACTTTTGTTCCTTGTCATGGTGTCAGTACCAGTTGTTGTAACATTTATATTCCTACCTCAAAACGTCCGAGTGGTGGGAGCGGCGGGTTTGAACAGAAAGACTCTTAGGAATAATACATATTACACTGTCGAGTGAGTCCAGGGTTAACTTGAATGAAGTTTGGTAACTCCCGGTGCAAAAGAATTCAAGTACCGGGGGAGTTAAGGAAAGAATTTTCCAGAAGTTAAAATGGAGAAAAAGAGGACCTATAAGTTATGTATGACGCATGGCTGTCACGACTCCACCCAAAAAAGTCGAGTCAGCGGTTACCAGCAAGCAATGTCGCTGTGGTTGTAGCAAGAAGTGACTCCCACATGAAGTACGGGATCAAGGTACGGTTATATTCCTACCCCGAGACATCTGAATATAGTTTTACAGGAAAGACAGGCTGAAATCATTTTCTGTGCCCTCTGCAAGATTGATGGCAGGTTCATGGGAATTGACACGCCCACAGCCAAGAAGGATAGGCTGACGTTTCAACTTCGACACGCCGCAAGACCACGTGAAAACCTCGTGCGGATTAGAAATGATCCATTTCGAGTACTGGGTAGAAAGTCCGCACTCGGGTTAAAGGCCCGAATGTTCGGCGAAGCTCCGCCTTGCGAATTTTCCCACCCCTCCCCAACCATAGCAACCATCCCGCCGCTGGGTCATACTGGCAATTCTTATTGGATTCCTTGCGTAAGGGCGTTGAAGGACAAGCCATATATTTGCTGCAGTATTTTACTCCCATTGGTTGGTTTAGATGGTAGCGGTCTAAACGGCACAGAAAGGGCGAACGGTCGGGGGTAGCGGCAGCCCCCTGACGAGAGCTTTCGCAGGCTCGAAACCGTTGTACCCTCCGTACCCTTAGCCTCTCCTCTGACTGCTGACTGGGACCAACCAGCACCTTATCTTCGGAGACGGTCGAGCTGCTGTGCAGTGCAAGAGAGGTGGTCAGCTCTGCTCGCTCAGTTGGACGCTGATGCCGGCTTCGCTTTTCGGCATCTGGGCTAATGGACAGGAAATTTACCGCCCGATCGGTTAATAACCTGTAATTATAAACAACCGGTTAAATTGATCATGTGATGTCCTCGGTCGTGTCACGGCCATGCCGAAGGCTTGAACCCGGAGATAAGTGTGACATGTGACATCACGTTCGTGGGAATGAACGTCTGGTCGTGAAACTACAGTATATTGAGAGGTTTGGAGAGAATGGAGGTTCAGGCTTCTTGCTGGTATATGTAAAACTCACACATATATTAGACTTTCAAATTATCCAGTCCGCAAAGTCTTGACACTAGTTGGCCGCTAGACGAGCTCAAAATTTGATTTTTTAAGGTGTGGAATACCAGTAATTGAGTCGCAATAATGCACCCTGTGTCACTTGCAAGACTCACTCCATGTTAAGGCCATCCACAGCCAATATCAGGCTGGCTTCAAATATTTGAGTTTGATGCAAGTGTTGTGCGCCGCCGGCACCATGGTTTGATGAAAATGAACTCAGATATATCCAGAGACATGCAGAATGATGCACTTTTACTTCCCTACAGTTTTCTTCTTTTTTTCAAGCTCCGATATCCAGTACAGCCACCGGTAAACCCTATATCGCGCTTTCCGTGCGTGCACTTTGGAGAGCTCATGAGGAGCGAGGGGCAACACAAGGTTCCTGAGTGTGCTGATCTCTGAAAACCGGTGTCTCCCAAGGTGGCTTGTTCTAATGCCTATCTGGAGAGCAAACAATAGATACTTGATGAAAGTACCGCCTTCGTCGGTCCAGACCTTGTTTAACCCCGAGGACAAGGGCCAATGCAGGCAAACAGTGTCACAACAATCTGCACAACTAAATTGATGAGGACAAAAAATCAAAAGTCATACAATCTGTAACCATGATTATCGCTATGATTCTCTACTTTCAATGCCTTTACCTGGAGTTGTTGAAGGTGAGCTCGTTCTGGAGGAAACTGGATAGAGTTTGTGAGGAGGGCAAGTTGATTTTTTCTGTCGTGATAGAGATGTTTAAGAGAGAGACTTGGTGGAGGATTATGATAAGGTGCACGGGCCTTTGATTCTTGCGGAGCTGCCCAAACTTCGACTTTCTGGTTGTGTTAACTGTTTACTTGCATTGTCGACAGTGTCAATTCATGGTTCAAGCAAACATATTAGTACACAGTGCTCTCCTTAAAGGAAAGGAGAAAAGTTAGCTGGCTTAAGACCAAGGTGCATCATATGACCAGGGTGGGTTTCTCTCTGCTCCATCAGTGACAGAGCCTAAAGAAACCAAGCACAAGGAAACCGGAACAACCCTACACTCTCTGATCATAGAGAGCACAACATCTTCATCCCGTAGTAGCTCACGCATGATCTGTGTTAACATGGAATAGTTCTATTTGTGGGCCTTGTACTACGGAATTATCATTGGTGGAACCAGTCCGAGACCTAAGAATCGAGCTCTTCATCATCAAATGTGTCTTCGTGCTGAGGGAGATCAGACTTTGCGACAGTGAAGAACTAAACTTATGTGGTCGAGGAGAAGGGTGTGCAATGAGGAAAGGAGACAGGACAAATTCTACAACTTGTTTGCGGATGAGGTGACCTGTGAGAATCAGTATGTGAATCAAAGATTGAAAAATAGCTCATGATAGAGTTTGAAAAATGCCATTAACGCAAAAGAGCCCAAAGTGTATTGGGCGACGCAGATTGAACAGTGGAATTGGAACCAGTTGTTGAGGCTGTCGTAAACAAAAGGTGGGATTCGACACTGGAGGTCGACATTGGTGGGCATATCATCTAAAACAAATGAGGGAAAGATAGGCCTGATAAAATATACAAACTTAAGCTGATTACCTTCAGAAATGCTGTGAGAAAGTCAATATCGGACAGGAAAGAAGCGCGATATGAACCTGATGTCGTTCTTGTCTCAGCAAGCAGCTGCTCAAAACATAAACTGTCTCGGTGTATCATTCTGGTTGGCCCTCCATCATTAGGGTATTCGCAGAAATACATCCCATCAGGGCCATGTCCATCCAGCAAAAGCCATGAGGTTGGCACTTTCATTGACAGGTATTCCATGGCAGGAGGAGAGGAGTGATGAGGCCACCAAGATAAGATACAGGTTATCTGTCTGCACATGTTTGGGCGGCGAACTCAGGCTTCAAGCGAGGACAAATGGATGCTCAGGAAAGCTTATGTCAACACGGCGAACTCGGAGTTCCAGCAAGCCCTTTTGCTCCCTTTTGACGCTCAGGAAAATGTACGTAAGGCTTTGGTCCTATTAGGCTCGGGACATCCCGAACATCGGTACTTCCCGGACGGTTTCAGATCGTCGTGACAGCGAGGAGACCTGCTACATTTCATTAAGCAAGGTGAAGTCAGTGACCAAAGGAGAATGAAACCCAGATGGGGACTCGTGCTTGCCGCCGAAGGACGGCCTTTAACCCGCTGGTACAAAGACTAGTCAGCCCACAAGTAGCCTGATACAGTTTCTACTCAGAAAGTGGTCCAAATGTTAAGCTGGATGTTGGTGGATGCGAGATGAGGGTTCCACAGTTGAGACTGAGCCGCAGTCGGACTTTGACATCCCATGTCACCATTCCCATCTGCGGTTGCTTGAGGAAAATACAATTGAAATCTTGTAAAAACGGTTTGATTTGTGATATCATATCCTGCATCTCTGAATTCTCTGAGGGATTAAACCATGGTCTGCATCATGGTAACCGGCCTTGCTCTAAATGTCGGAGTTTAAATGCGCATCACGACACATTGCAAGCCAACATAATGATCAGTAATTATGGCCTCTACCCCACTGGTTATCTTCTTTAGAATCTTCTTCGTGCTAAAGTCTCATGGGATGGGCGCTTATTTGTATATCCTCAACCGGATCTGCACCACGATTGGAACTTTCAAGGTATGCGACAGTGGCGGAGATAATAAAGACCGATGACATCTGGTACTCTGCAGCAATAATTTGATCTTTCACGATACGTTGGAAGTATCAAGCTGAAACCCCAGCTAGAGATCATATTGATCTGTGTCGACCAGCTAGGCCAGAATTCGGGAATATTTAATGATGACCCTTTGTGAAACAGCTATGAAAAGCTCTGATTGAGGGTCTTGTAAGCTTACCCACTCGAGAACTTGAAAAATTGAATAACTAGTACTATCAGTTTCCTTAGGACTGCAACAGAGCGGCTTTTGTGAATGCAAATCTAGATCTTCGAGAATGGACCCGTAATACTTATATATATACATAATATGCCATGTACTGGGTCAAAGCGCTTGGTCGGCGCTTGAACCTACTCGGATCCAGCCGAGATTTCAAACCGATCTCCGGAAGTATATTTTGCCCCCAGAGTACTGGAGTAGTCTCGGATCCAAATGAATGTCGCAGTGAAGCTCGCTAGCGCTCGCTATCCGGAGATCCGGATTTATCCGGCAGAGTTCGAAAAAAATAAGAGGTTTCACTGCCAAAACGTCTGGTGCATTTGGTACAGCGACACCCACAGACCTACTTTTCCTGCTGTCTCATCCGTCCTGGCCTGCGGGAAGTTGTTGAATGGGATCATGGACTTCATTCAAATATTTTCTGCCCACTTTGCATATAATACTTGCTGTGGAATGTTGGATACTTGGGGATTTGCTGAGCACCCTTGTGGCAGGCACAAAACCATTTTTCATCCATTTTTTGTCAATTATTGTGTCCAACATCTGTATTGGCATTGAGAAGATCATATACAAACCATGGCTAAGGGATACAAGGGGTATAGAGGTGCAAAATGGGAACTTCAAGTGCAAGCAGACGTTTCGGCCGACAAGGTGTGTGGGTGCCGCCTACCGAAATGCACCAGACGTTTCAGCGGTCAAAACCCACTATTTAGTTCAAACCCCGCCGGATCTATCCGGTTCTCCGGATAGCGAGCCTTGGCGAGCCGACCGCTGATCACGGCTGGTTTCGAGACTAGTACTGGAGAGTTCACGTTTGTCCAGGTTCAATACTTCCATTCACCATACTATACGGCATCCCGCCTTTCTGTCTTTTGATACATGCTTGGTATTGGGTGCAATAGCTGGAATCCAATAAGCAGACATCAACGAGACAGTACTGAGCTGGCGAGGTCTTGATCGTTCTGGATCCTATTAGGTGATTTCCTTTGACGATGCGTGCAGACGTCCAGCAAGTTGATATTCCTCTCGTCGACTCCGACAGGGTGGCCAACACCTGTATCTCGACGAGATTCATTGAATAGGTGAGTAACATTGGTCTAATTACTCAGAGTCTCAATATTCCGGTGCTGACTCAAACGAGCAGTCACGACAGTTCCAGATAAAGCTCCATATTCCATACGCATCGGGTCTGTCAATCATCTGCCAACCGTCTCGAAAGACCTACTTATAATGTAAGATTTGGCAAAAATACAGTAATTAGTTCCAGATGACGCCCCCCAATGTCGACCCTCAACTAAAAACTGTTGCAATCCAGGATGCTTTCGTGATTGCGACTAATTGGATAGTCCCGTAGGCAGCTTTGCTTTGCATATTTGACCTTGACTCATTACATTCTTTCAATCTCACAGCGACCATTTTCTGAGTCCTCAAGAGACTGCCGATTTCATATTGATCCTCTTGAAGGCTGCGAAGACCTTTCGCAGTTTTTTTGAAAAGGACCAAGATGTTATCAAAATTCTGGCAATTATCAGTACCAACAGGGCTCCGTCGCACCATGAACTAAGCTATGAGCCCGGGATTCGATTGGTACCAAAGATCATAGAAACACTTGGATCAATCGAGAAAAGTCTGCGCGTACTAGTACGATCGCCGACAGACTGGAATGATGAGGACAAGGTCAGCATGCCTATCTCCTGGATGCTACACTGTTCCTCAACTCGACTCCAACAGGATAATGAAGGAAACAACCCGTCCAAACGAGCTACTCCTGAGCGTACGTATGATTACTCAATTACTGAACAAGACTATAATCATCTTGTCAGCCATAAAACAATGCATCAACTGGTGCCACAATCATGTTAAACTACTGGAGTCAATAAAGGTAGCGCCAGACGACAATAAAAAAACCAGGCTGTCTGGCCTCAATGCTCTACAAGACCTGCGACAGGCAGAGCCATCCAACAAAAAAAAACCCGGTTTATTTCAGCGCTCCAATCCTCAGCAGGAATTGGCACAGGGAGACTCGAGTCACTTGAGACCGTGGAAACTATCCCGAGGTCTTGAAAAATTGGAAATTGCTTTGAAGGAAATGCGGAATTTTTATGCAATGGCGAGTCATTGCCGTTCTCTGATGATACTGCCACTGACGATACTCGTACAACTAGATCGATGCTATGTCCATACAGGTACATTTGGTTCCAGCGCAAGGCAGCGGTAGCGCTGGTCCTAGTGTTAAGAGAGACTAGATGCTTTGTGCAGGATGTATCATTTTTAGGTTGAAGTTGCCAATTTCTGTTGAACAGTGACCTCTATCTCTCAGATCTCTGTTTCATATCTTATCTTCTTTTATCCCCATCTTATCTTTATCTGTGTATATTGGCAGTTTCGCACATTTCATTCTCCGAGAGTCTTTTTCCTTTCAACTGAGTTAGCTTATTTTTGTCTCTCTCTCTCAGGTATTCGCTCCATCATCCAACAATTTCCAGTCAACCACATCACTTCCTCATAGTTGGCACACCTCGTCTAATATTCATAACTTCTAGAATACTTTACATCTGATCAGTCCCAGTAGCAGCACTCAAAGCTTGAGTTCTGGCGTGTTTTACTAATGTAATACTAATGTCCCTGGCAAGTCACACTTCAACCTGCACAAAAGATGTTTTTGTACGAGGGGACCGACTGACACCTTGTGGATACATTGAGGCTGTTATGGGATTCACAAAGTTCTTGAAGGATTGAATTGAGGCTAGTATAGGGTCATAAGCTCCGAGATGTGTCAATGTACGGAGAAATGATTTCCGATCCATGATTATAATTAGTGCAGAAATGCTGATCACTGTGTACGTCAACTGCTTCCTTCTCTTCAAGGTCTTCTACCGCGAGGTGACAGCGAACAGATACTCCAAAATTTCGAAATCCCGTCTGAACTTCAACATGATACCTATATCAGTAAACAAACATCTATAACAAAGCATCGAGGCGGGTTAAACCAATTAGCTGGTAAGCCTGGCTATACAGTAACAAATCGGGAAGTGAGACGCCATCAGTAAGCGAGCCAGTGGATTTTTCATGGCCAAGTTGAAGTTGAGAGTTGTCATCATGACAAAGGATTAGGAACTCGGAACATGTTTGAACCCAAAGGAATAAGGATTTCAAGGAGATGCCACAGCCTGTCAAGGTTTGATCCCTAGTATGAGTCCTACTTGTTAGGCTTGTTATTTGTTACCATTTGATCATTTGCGAATATAAAAGGAAATTGTAAAGTGTAAGTATTTCCGACGTTTCCCGAGGGCAAGTCGGAACTCAACAATCTGCCCCATCCAGCTGTCCGGTTGTCCGGTCAAAGTAGAGTAATTGTCCTGGAGCCTGTGAGAGGCTGCCAGGACATCATGAGGTGCACCATTCAGTTGTTAAATGATTACAGAAAAGATAAATGCAGTGGGGTTCTGGATTCTGGATTCTGGATTCTGGATTCTGGATTCTGGAAAACATTATCTGAACCACGACCAGAGATCTGAGCCTAGTTACACAGGCTTCACCTCTTCTGCTGTGGCAAACACAACCATATTAGCCCATATCTTAGTTACTCATTGGAAATACTGCAGTCTATGTAAATCCCTCTGAATCCATGCCTTGGATGCCTATGCCCATAAAAAGGAGTAGACATCGGTCATTGATGGTTTTCTAATGCTTGCCAGGATCTGCCTTTCTGGTACTCATTTTCTGTTGTTATCATGAAGTTGCCACAGGTCAAAATCTAGAAACAAGAAAGTACAAGAACTCAAAACATGACATGAGTCCTTCAAGGTCATGTCTTGTGTTGAAGAACTGTGTTTGGCCTTTCAGAGCATGAGTTTTCAGCTGTAATCAGAGGATAAATGAGACCTACTTCCACAGTCGCATCAAGCTCTGGCATCCTCATCGCGCCAAGTTATCCTCAGTGCCCGCTTCTCTTCACGACTAGGAATCCTGGATGGGTCATCTAGTTTGTTGAGGTAGAATCTAGCACATATAAGCTCGTCTTTCTTGCCCTCCAATGCTTGAAAATGGCTTATTGCTTCAACCAACGCATTTCGAGCGCTCTGAGTCTCCCTCATCTTCATGTATGCCCGCCCTAAGTCGAGCAAGCTGTTAGCTGTCGAGCAAACATCACCACGGGCCTTGGCAACCCCAAGCCCTTCAGTCAAAGCCTTGACAGCGTTTGAAAACTCGAGCTTTGAAATGTAAGTCATCCCAAGAATCCAGGATAAATATGGAATGGAATGCCCCAAATCCTTCCATTCTTTGCATGCCACGAGCCCCCACTTCTCTGCGTCGTCGTATTTCCCACAACGGTGATAAGCTGCAGCGAGCTCTGCTGCACAGTCTGCTGCCCAAAACGACCCCTCCTGACTCATAGTCCTGGCTCTGGTGAGAGTCGTGATAGCTTTGGAGTAACTGCGCTGACGTCTATATGCATCTCCCAGCTCCGAGAGACATCGTTCCATGTCCTCATTCACCACTGACCGCGAAGGGAAAAGAGGATAAAGAAATCGACATTGACGGATCAACTTTAGAGGGGCATAGGTTTTTTGAAGTGTCGCGTGAAGTGTGCGAAGAAATTTGAAGTGTCGGTGAAGTGTCGAGAAGTGTCTGTGAAGTGTCGAGAAGTGCCGATCAAAGAATTGGCAAGGAATTGAGGATGACTTTGTCAAGCCAGTCAGAACATGTTTGAAGCATCATATGTTCCATATTTGAGCCAGAAACGTAGTTGAACAGCGAGACGCAAGTTGACGTGACAGTCACATTCACGTGACCTCGGCAAAAAACTTCGCCGTTTGTTTCCCGCCATCGCGTTGCTTTTCTATGGTGCTTGTAAGCCTTCAGTTTGTTGGTATTCTGTACATCTCTCTCAAATTCTGTTTCCAGGGCTTCTTTCGACATGTTTGGTCCTACTGGGATAGCCCAGCTGCACCCGCTACTGTGGCTCCTCCAGTGGTGTCTAGCTCGTCAGGAACCCTAGTCCCATTGTATAACGAGCAAAGTCAGTCCCTCCTGATCTTAATAACCACAATATTCATGTCTTCTGCAGATGTTGGAGTCCTTTTATAACCCTTCATCCTCGAGAAGGATATGAGCCATACATTGAAGGGGAATCTGAATTGGAAGTGAGTTTATTGTCTACCTTCTGGCTATTTCTTACTTTGGTCTCTCAAAGCGCGGTCCCAACTATTGCAATGATCAAGTCAATATGCCAGTTCGGCCACCTCCCCCTCTGACTCCAGCGGATTCAAAGCCGAGAGCCCGGCCACAAGTGAAGCGCAGGAAAAAGCAATGCCCATTTGGCTTATGTTATGAGCTACATTGTATTCCACAGCTTGTTGGGAGCTAGCCCATATTTATGACAGAAAATGACATAGTTGACGTGTTTGGGTCACTTTCTGACTAAGCATGAACGATAGATCAAGAAGAGACAGAAGAACCTTGAAGAGTACTGAAGTGACATTGAAGTGGACTGAAGTGTCACTTGAAGAACACAAAGGGAATTTGAAGTGTCATGAAGCAAAACTGAAGTGCCGTGAAGTGCCGTGAAGTGCCATGAAGTGCTGTGTGAAGTGCCGTGAAGCAGTGGCGAAGAGTCATGCATGAGTTGGCCCAAAGTCAATCATACATGATATAAACTGATAAAAGTTCTTCAATGGTGTTTTAAAACAGCAAGCTTCGCTGCCAAAGGTAATCATTGAGAGAATGCGGGTGATGGTCCTGCTCATGACTTATTTGAGAGTCAGATAATACTATGAAGTGATGTTTTCAGCATGTGGGGACCTGTTAAGCCATATACACCCATTCTAGGAACTTACAATGACTGATGAAATTTAGAAACTCACTCCATAGTGATGCGGTGAAGCAAGAAATATGTCAACAATGATGACATAACATGGCCCAAAAAGGAAACCGAGAATCGAAGTGCCGAGAAGTGCGAGTGAAGTGTCAAGAAGAAATTTTGCAGAACTTTGGTTCTTCACCCTTGCACTTCAATTTATCTTGTCCCACTTTAGAGCAATTGGTTTATCATGATATGTCAATTCGACCTGGGCCTGTTTGATGAGTGGGATCTCATTGAAGCTGGGGTTGACTAATGTAGAGGCATCAGCAATGTCAAGCAAGGCAAGTGCTGCCAGTCTTGTCTCCGATATGAGAATGTATGATTTCCGAGCGAGTTTATACTGTGTGAGAGCATCATGGTAGCGATCCAGAGAGTAGAGGATGACAGCATAGCACTCTAGCACTCTTCCCTTCAGTCTGTGATCCAGAATGCCTCCTGCCAGCTTCACTGCATGCTCGATGACCTCAAGACGCGGCTTCGTCTGATTCTGGTGCACTGCAAGGGTGTGAAGGGCTTCAATGACATCAGAATTGGGGTCAGTGGCACCAAGAAGGATTGTCTGCAAGTCGATTTCAATGGAAGATCGAGCCATCATATGTTGTTTGTAGGAAGGATGTCCGACCCCAGCATTATGATCCTTCAAGAATCTGCAAGCACCTTGAACCAACAATGAAGCTACTTTTGGGCGGACGCGAGACAGTTCCAGGATGTACAATCGAATGACGGGAAGCACAAAGTATGCTGCAGACCGACATACTAGAAGGGATGTATCGAGGAGGGCTTGTAGTGCGGCTGGAAGATTTGACAGGGATTGAGCCCAGTACTTCCGGAGATGGCTGGAATTTGTGCCAGAAGGAAGCATGGATATGATGAGGAGGAGGGTGACTGCATCCTTGGTCTGTTCCATCAATGGACTGTCCACTGAGAGTTGGATAGAGACATTGACGCTGTGACGAGAGTCGGATCCATCCAAGGGGTATGCATCGGTCATCTCGGGGACACGGGGTAGGGGGGACAGGGGGGGGTCCAAGGCCCTTAACAAAATTTTTGCAACATAGGATTTTCCAATGATATCAGGCTGGAAATGGTCAGAAATGAGTTGTAGCACATCCAATACCTTCCTGCCAGGATTCTGAGAGGCATAAGGTGATATATTTCCTGTTTTAGACAGTTGCAACTGAATACAGATGCTGAGTCATCATGACAGTCATCATCATGATGTCATGAAGTTGATAGACTAAGGTATGATAACTCCCAAAAATATTCCTTTTGAGCTCCAGGATAGCCTGAATAATGTGAGATTGCATTGCAGACTGTTACAGTACAAAAGACATCGGAAGACTTGACAAAAGATTCCTAAAGCGGCTGAACATGTGATATTTCATGGGAATATCCTTCCCAATATAGTAGGCGGTGGGGGGGGGGGGGGGGTCCCAGATGGCCTTAACAGCAAAAATGTACATCATGTCTGTGAGATAAAATTTGCGTACCCCTTGGATCCATCACTCAGCCCGAGTATTGCGAGGCCGGTCTTCCAAAAGCTGTTGAGCAACTCTCTGGCTTTCAATTCTGTTGCTTTCCCCAGCTTCGCCATCAGCGTAACGGCTAAAGGCATATGACCCAAGCTCTCCAGCAGCTCTGCGACCTCTGAATCATCACAAGCTTTGGGGCAAATCTTGGTGAAAAGACGCAGAGATGCCTGAGGATCCAGTGGTCCTATTCTCTTCTCAGTCCATGGAAATCCCTCGCAAGGACCGCTAGTGCCTTGCATGGTGACAAAAAGAGCGACATGGGGAATCTGCTCAATGTCGCGAAGGATCTGCTCGACTTCTGCTCTGGCACCATCAGCATGCAAAACTGTTTCGAAATTGTCGAGCAGGAGAATAAGAGGCCCAGACAAACGTAGTTCATCCAGGATGTCGTTAAGGGTGAAGTTATGGGTGTCTCGAGTAATGTCCAAGGCAGCGTAGAGGATGTCAAGGAAAAGTGCCGTGGAAATAGCCTGGACACAGGCGACAAAGAGAAGATTCCTCAAAGGATAGCATCTTTGAATCTCGGAGTGGTTGAGCACTGTAGTCGCCAACTCTGTCTTTCCCATCCCGCCCGGACCAAGAGTGCAAATCCGAGCTCGCTTCCCATCCCCAGGGTCTTGTGTGTCAGAATCTGGGTTTTGTGCGAGCTGCGAAGCTCAGACCTTGCGGGGATATCAAGGTCATGTGATTGCTGGGTATATAAATCTTGTCACATAGTTTTGTATTCCTTGCCGAATAGACCAATCTTCTACCTGCCGTTCTGCCTCCAGTGTCCCTTCCTAACCCGATCCAAGTCCTGCGCAGCCAGCTAGGAGAGCCCTTAACCGGGTTTTCTGACATTGTGTTAAAAGCAAAACAAGCTCATTCACCTCTGGATCGCGTCCGAGGAAAAGGGTGATGTTGGCTGGAATGTAACCTCGAGCGCTCTGGAAACGTGTGCTGTGCAAGCGACCTGTGTTGCTATTAGTTGGGTCCAGAAACTTCGAAAGTCTTTACTCACCTGAGGGATGAATGTGAATGGTTGTTTGATTTACATTATGGGAGAAATTATCACCGTGGATGACACCTATAGACGATAAGCATTTCAAAACAAGACAAGTCGCAGACAGGAGCTCACCAAAGGTAGTTTCTGATGCGCTGGTGGTTTGGGACATAGAGGTCGAGGGGAGAGAACGATGAGAATCGGCTGTGCAAAGCTCTTCGACAGTTCATCATGACCAGGTGACTGTAAGGTTCCAGCTAAAAATATGACTTGACACGCTAAAGCTCCAACTTCCAGTCTACAAACTTGGAATATTCAAAATGTTGCACCTTCAGTTCTACCTGGGACTGGGCTCAGGACGATCTGTGGTTCAACATCCCAGAAGAATAGGATTTTAGCAGACTCGTTCGAGGATGTGTTACGAGTCCCCATTCATGGGGCTCGTTTGTTGGGCAAGAGCAAAATTCGGCCAACGATCATCAAAGAGCCCAAAGGGGATAGCCTCGTGGTCGCACAGCCACCGTTTTGCTGATAACGACAGCTTGTGTTCGTCGACCATCATCTTATCAAACATTCAATCCACGTCTCATTGTCTCATTGACCGCTGTATCTCTGTCTGGTGTGCTCACTGGTAAGGTCTCTCATCACGTCTGTCCCTTTTCTGATAAATTTTTCTTGCCACCATTAAAACTGCAGGAATACTTCGCTGGCATAGCCAAGGTGCCTGAAGACCTGAACGAGGCGAGGGCACCGGCGTCCAACCGAGCGGCAAGCGGTTCAGAAAATAATAATATCGCATGAGAACTTGTACAGTAACAATCTTTGACTCATTTCGGGCTTCGGGGCCTCGGCTGAGCTGCATGTGATCGGAATTCACATGTGTTCTGCCTGTTGGCTGTTTCTTTAAGTTTGCAGCCTTTTCTCTGCAATTGCAACTCTTTACTCCGGTCCCACTGGTACCTGTCAGTCCCTCGGTTGGCGCAAAGTTGCCTATGTTGGTGCTTTTTTTGTGGCAGATTGCTCGAGCCTTGTCAACTTCAATGGCTCTGCATTGCGTAGCTGTTCTATATTCCCTGGGTATGTCTCATTCTGGTCTTTCTCCCCCCTGCTCCTCTGCCCATTCTATTGCACCGTCTCGGCGCAGTTTCAAAATTTCTTCTGATATTTCCAGTTGCAATTTACTTGTGGCTTGCTTGCTTCAAGGCAGGTCCTTTGACACCAGATGGATATGAAAAGCCTACATTGTTGACTGCAATGTTTTCTGGGATATCTTGTGAACTATCAATCCATGGTCTGTACTATTTCCCTGATCTTTTCACAGGCATTGGTCATCAGTCACCGCTCCCTCGATTCAGTTGTAATTGATGTGCCACCTTGGCTTCATATTACTTCACTGTATGTATGTATGCTGTCTGTCATTGTTGCTTCGTGAATCTCACTCAGCACCGTCAATTTGTTTGTCACAGTCCACGGCTTGGTAAAAATCTACATCTCCTTTGATTTCCGTGATTTGTGTTAACAAGCTTTAGGATGATCAGATTGTCTTGGTCAAATAACTTACTGAAGGGAGGTCTATTTGTTTGTCATGCTCCACAATCGGTATGTCTTCCCTCATTCCCCCCTGATTTTTTGTTAACGTGGTTCTCCAGACAAGCCCCGATTCCAGTATCACCAGTTTTCCACTGAACTTTCTGTTGGTAGCTCTTTTGTTGGGATTATTTAGTACTGACTATACTTTTTTCAGTATGATGTTGGTCGCGAGTTTTAGCAGGTCCTTCATATAAATACGCTGTCTGTATTCCTTAACACGACTGAATATATCTTTTTTTTCACCTCTATCTTCATTCACTGCGAGTGGTGTAGAAAGCTCGCCCAGGTTTGGTTCCATGCAATCCACAGTTCCAGAAGTTGAGAGCCATACTTGAATGTTGTACCGATAAAACATTGTTTCATCAGAAATAGTGATTATTGGTGAAGGTTGATAAGAGAAGTGAAAATGGGGCACCATGATCTCTGGCACGAAGCGCAGGGAATTCCTAATGAAGATACCAACTTGATGGAAAACAATCAGGAGCTGCAGAAAGTCCATATGGCATAATGACTCCCATGGCATAATGACTCCCGTGGCATAATGACTCCATCAAAGAGCTGTAGAGATCCATCAGAAAGCTGTAGAAGTTCTGACAGCGCACAGCCTTGATCGACAGATGATCAGACAATACGTGGCACTGACCCACGTGGCACGCCAGCGCATCAGTACGTGGCACCGACCCATGCGGCACGTCAGCGCATCAGATGAGTCATTATTCAAGCGCCGTTTCAATTGGCAGATAGGAAAGTGCTGTACATGAAGCATGCCCTAAGATGCCTCAAGGGTGAGAGACTCTGGCCTTAATAAACCATGTTGAGTCAAGTTCCCAGTGACTCATGACAGGCCAAGTCAGACCCTGAAACACCAAATATAACCACCTGACTCAAACCGGCAGATACAAGAGTTGCGTCACCTTAACTTTTGAACCCATTAACCACCCAAATGACACAAATGACATGTTCCAATTACTGATTCATGTTATGAGACACATTATACATGAGTACTATGTGTTTGACACGTCTCAGACAAGAAAAGTTGTCGCAAACATGATTTGGGTGAGGAAAGATGGGGGGGAAAGACAAGGTCAAGGGACCCAAATGCATCTAGATCCAGTACGATTGGGACAAACTGCTTTTGGTCTGACCATCTATTCCTGAAAACTCAGAAGGGTCAAGATGATATCTGCAAGATACACGATTCAACTCGCCAAGTCTGGACGACTCTTTCTGGCCAGGATCGCGATGCATCCCACAGGCTGTACAAGATCCAGATTCATGTTTCATTGAGAATGAACCATAAATCCAAAGCAGGACATGTACATCCTAAGTAGGACATGCACATCCAGAAAGAGATAATAAAGAGATAATAAATCGCAGAACCCAGATCTATTAGTATTTTAGCCCCAAGTAGACAGGTACCTAGAAACTGTATAAAAGGGAGCCCAGTTCTCCATCAAATATCATCTTCTTTATCCCCCAGAAAGGATTTAAGGAACTTCACCCCTCTCTTTGAACAATACAGCAGTAGGGATCATACGGATCGCCTATTCTCTTGTTCTATTGAGACAAGGATCTTCTTTTGCCCCTGAGCGGACTGAAAGAACTTCACCCCTCTCCTAGAACAATACAGCAGTAGGGATCATACAGATCGCCTATTCCCTTGTTCTATTGAGACACGTATTCGACTTCAGAGGATCTTCTTTATCCCCCAGAAAGGATTTAAGGAACTTCACCCCTCTCTTTGAACAATACAGCAGTAGGGATCATACGGATCGCCTATTCTCTTGTTCTATTGAGACAAGGATCTTCTTTTGCTCCCCAAGTGGACTGAAAGAACTTCACCCTTCACCCTGGACAATACAGCAGTAGGGATCAATGGATCGCCTATTCACTTGTACCACTGAGACTAGTGCCAGACTTACGGTAAGTCTTGCAACTCCGAGTTCAGTATCAGTATTAACGACCAAGTAACAAGTTCAGTATACGGCCCAGCATAGGATACTATAGGCAAACACCTGTGGTATACTACCTCAGCATCTTCAGTATTGTCAACCAGAAGCCTCGAGATCACCTTCGAATCATTAAATCCTTGTTCTGTCTTTAAGACTCTGAGTAATATCAGGCGTCATTCACTGGGTCCTGGTCGCCCTATAGTGAATAAAACGAAGGCGGACCAAGTGTTTGTTTGAATCATTGGAACCTCTAAAGCTCTGAGAGACAAACCAGCTCGACATATCCCAACAGCAGGAAGGACAACTTCATTCAATAAACGACCCCGACTCCAACAGAACTACAAGCTCAGGCTCTTGGTAATCTTTCTTATACTTTCTGCTGTCGCTATCAGTGTCCATTATACGCTGAAAGCTAAAGTGGAAGAGTTCGACAACCCTTACTCACGTCTCATAATCCCGACCATCCCTCCAACACACAACTGGTGAGCCTATATAACTTCTTGAAACGAATCCAATATTAATCTGTAAACGGTTTTTATCACCAAGCTCAACGAACAAACTACAGACCCCGCCCACCAGCGATCTGTAGGGAAAGTGCTGTATTCTTGTAAACAACAAGGTACGTTACAATGTCCTTGTGCATCCACAACCCTCTGTGGATCTGTGGAAGCCATGCAAGATCAGCTTGACTCCACGCCTTCCAGACATCTGTTTTGCTGATGTGGCACCATTTCACCTTGGTTCACCATTGTCACCAGCTAATCATTGCCCTGTATACTGATGGACCTTGCCTTGTACAGTAGTCTGTCCTCTGCCAGTCTTTTAAGTAACATGGGATTTCTTTCCCTGTAGGTCTCGCTTTCAATGTGTTGGACCCCAGTATTTCAAACTCATCCACAAAACCTCAATTATACAAAGTCAGTTGGGTTCTCAGCTTCCCACAGGATCACCTTCTCATGTTTTCACAGTCTTGCTTGCATATTTCAGCCCAGTCTATCCTTTTGCCTTTGTTTGCTGCTCAATCTTGATACCATGAGTCTAGGCGCCTCTGTGAGTCCATCTTAATGGTCCAACCAAGTGCATCAAATGTTTCCTCTCCCTGTCTCTGTTGAGAAAAAGCCTTTCAGATGATCTGATGGATCATGTTACTAGGGTATGGCTACGATAGCCAGTGTCACAACTTGCTATGGTTTGCATGACCTTTCATTGGAGGAATGATACTGCTTTGCTGAATTCAGCTAACCCATTTATTTGGCTATTCTCCTTGTATTAGATAAAATATTTGTATTCCATCTTGGTTGGCTTGTATTATACTACCTCCAGTTGGTCCAGAGCTGTAAATCTAGCAGTTGAATGATATTTTTTGGGTCTTGTCAGGTTGGTGTCCGATGAGTGAAGGAGTAATGGTGTGTGTGGTCCTGGTATGTGTCAGTTTGCCAACCTCGGGGAACAATCAGTAGAATAGTTATTTCATTGTGTTTCAGGTAAAATGTCATATTTGAAAGTTTTCTGCTATTGCATTGAAACTGAAAAAAAAAATGGGGGACTCATATTTGCCACCGGAACGGTTGGCCTCTATCCCACTGGTCACCAAAAGTCGGATTCGTCGTGAAGCCACACGCAGCTGGTTCAAAAATCAGGTATTTCAGAACAATATTAAGCAAATTACCTACAGGTCCTTGTCTGCTATTTGAGATCTGCAGACTTGACAAAATCGGCCATGGACGCTCGAATGAGGCGCGTTTGGTCAGCTGATCCCGAGCTTCTCTTTTCTCTCCGTCGACGTTCGACGGTATCTTTCCATATCCATACGCTAAAAGGCTCAACAATCTTTCAAGGCACGTCCAATGTCCAATCCACGATGAAAAGTCATTCAGTCCAAGCTAATTTTTATGCAGGCCTTCCCCTGGTTCTTCGATCCAAGCGCGACACGACGCCGTCACGTCGCTGTTCAACATTATTTTGACCTCCCTCTCATATTCCTTCTTGTCAAGTTCTTCGCTGAACAGGTCGAGCCCGATGGATTGTCAGTCATATCAAACGTTTATCTCATCACACGCTGATTTTCTTTGTCTAGTCCGGTTTTGTTTCGGTGCCATTGAACCAGGCTCTCCTTCAAGATGGCGCTTGCATCAAGCCAGCCATGCCGGTTAAACCGTTTTACGCTGCTCAGCGTTATTTCGGCTTCCTCAAGCAAGTTGGCTCATGCGACATAATCAAGCGATTCAGCCTCAAACCCAGCAGTCAAAATCCAATGTCGGCTCCAGTCCAATATCCACGTCATTTTGGCGATATTATAGCCTCGAAGCACATTTCTGTTCCATGTCATCCAAACATGACAGCGACCACTGGTCCAGCAAACGCAAACAATGTCGGCTGTCCATACTGCATCATTGCAAACACTGTGGGAAGAAGGTGAATCCTTGGGACAATGGCCGCTTGGGGGAGAGAAGAGCGGAATTTCGGATAGAAGCAAGCAGGATTGGTTTGTCTTGCGATATCTACTTGACCAGCGCTTTCTCAGGTGAGTCCTATAGCTACTCCAACGAAGGAAATTTTACCCAGCTTAAATCTGCCAGCCAGGTCTTTGGTCAACGAACCAGCGGGAACCTTTTCCGGGCCCTCGTCATCATTGTTTCTGGGCGACTTTGCGTCATTCGAAGCGCCTCGTCCTTTCGTCCATTGTCATCCGACATATTCATTCGGGTCATCAGAGGAATACAATTCTCTCAGTGCGAAGCTGAAGGAACTCCTCGAATCCGCTTATCCGTCATTTCTCAAACCTGCTTCAACGACTCGTACAGACCAAGCGTCAGCACGTCAGCTCATCTCGAGCTCAAAGCGCTCAAAGATGGTGTCGGCGACAGAGAATTGCTGCGACTATACACACTCTCTCGCTCGAGCAGCTCTCAATTTGACGCCCCCGACGAAGCATCCGACTTTGACTGCTGTGCAAATCTTTATTCAACGCTGGAATATCCAACGCTTTCGGAGTCAACGGAGCCCCAGGCCACAAAACTCTCGGATCTGATTCCAGCCTTGACGAAATCAGCATGCGGGGTGTTTGGCGTACGAGAATTCGGAAGGAGTGTAGGAGGAGGTGGAAATTCTTTCTCTTTTGTGTCTATTGTGCTTGTCTCGCGCGATTTTGTTTCTCAGGGGATTGGGGTATTGGTGCATACGCTCTTCTTGCTTACGCTTTTCAAAGACTAATCGTACCGCAACGAATTACCAGAATACTAGAATACACCATGCATCGCTTATAATTCGCTTTATACATCCTCCTCAGCACCAGCTCCCTCCGAATCGCCGCCGCCATTCCGTGCCCCATCAGTGAAGTCGAGGAGGAAGTAGAATGGGGAGGAAACCCAGGAGGATGATGTTGGCTGACGATTTAAGAGGAGTCTATTTATTATATATACACTTTCAGTGAAATGTTAGCTAGATGTCCGGAGGAAGAATGGATGCGTCCGATGATAAGCGCGTAATAATGACGTGATGGGCGCTCAAAATTATTACTGTATTGAGGAATTATTACTAAGCAATTTAAGCGGAACCTGAACCCGGCAAATTGATGGTGTCATTTACCAGGCCCTCTGACGAGGAATCCGAGATTTCAGAGGGCCTGGTTATGAGGCTATATTTCTTTGACCCCTATAGCTGCTGGATAGCCCACAATACTGCATTCACAGATATCAAAATTATCACATTCTCATTACTTAAGGTGGGAATGAGTATCGGCTGTTGTGCCCATTTACTTTGTAGCTGCTTTTGCACCATTGCTTCAGTCTTTGCAGCAGTTGCGAGATCTTTGGCTAGTATTTCTTTGACTGGAGTCATTCCTGGTGAGTGGAATTTCCAGGCATAGCTTCAAAAATGCTTGCAGCAGCAATCGACCTCATTTTTCGGAAGGCAACACTCAAGTTCTGAATGTGTCTCGAGTTCTGGAAGAGCACGTTTGTTAAAAAGCTGGAATTCGAGGAGAGATTTGCAAGAATCGAGGTATGGACACCATTTCTGGGTTGGTGGCAACAAAGACATGGCAAGTTTGACCATCGAGCTTGCTCTTTTTTTGAGTCCTCATTCTGGCTTACAACGATATTTATAGGGGACACTACTTTTTCTTAGGATGCTTGATCCCACGATGGTCTTGGCTCCGGTTATAAATGGCGGCCGAGCGCTCGGTTTAAGGCGCTATCAGACCGCGGCTGACCTCAGACCTGTTTGTCCCTTGTTTCAACAGCCACGCCGAGTTCACTTGAACCACCCAGCTCCGATATACTCGAGTTTGGTTGTCGCTTGGATCAGACCGCATAACCGGCTAGAACAAGTGCCCGAAACGTCGTGTTATATGGTTTCTTCAATCTTCTGTTCTGACTGTCTTTTCAGATTCTCGCGTTGGTCCAGTCTGATTTAGCCCTGGTAACCAATTCAATATCGAAAAGGTGAGCCAATCTGTATCATTAAAGAATTCCTTCCACTCATGCACAGTAGGTTCAAGACAAGCCATATTCCAAGTCTCAGAGAGACTACCGAGGAATGGTTGCAAGCACTGCTACCTTGAGGGAGGAGATAGATACAACGCGATCACGTGCCATCATATCGGATACAAAGATTCTCATTTTGCTTGTCGGACTCGGAATACGGTTCAGCAGACCATATCGGAACAGCCACTGACCGCGTGCCGCGCTTGGAAGCTTGCCAACGCGTGCAAATGTAACACGATCGATAAGAGAAGCCGGTGACTCGTACCACCGTGATGGACCCTGATCGCCTCTCACAGTTTCAATTCCGAATAGTTCCGTATTACCTGATGCACGCGAGCCTCGCAACTTGTGTCAAGTCATGTTCCCTCGTATATACCAGCAATATTTCGAGCTGATTCCAAATTAACGATACCATAGTGTTCAACCACAGTCAATTGACAAAATACGGCACCTGCCATGAGTTGAATTCATTACTCTTTGGACGCCTAGAAACATTACTTCTCCCATGACTAGACATATCGTCCATTCATAGAGAGCTTCGAAAGGCTTGTGACTCGCCAGTGTAGGATGAGATCCGAACTCATGAGAATCCGAGATCTAGACAAGCTTTGCATCCTTTTCGCTCAACATCTATTCAACTCGTGTCATCCTTGCCTCTCCAGGATACCAAATCTGTCGCCAATTACCTGCCGCCACAGGCAATTACTTCAAGTCCCAACGACCGGAAGATACTGAGTCCCTGAAAGTGTATTAAGCGCTCAACGGAGTAAGTGTACTTCCTGATGCTTTGCTGTCTGTCAAAGTCTCGCCAAGTGACCTTCGGTGCCTTTACTATGCCCCCGTGTTGCACAGCGTCTGGATCTTGTCCTCCTGAGATTGTGCCCAGTTCTTCGACCACTCCTGCGATTCTACCTCCAGGAGACCACAGTTCCCGTTCCATTAAAATTGTACAAATCTATCTTTGAATTGACCAGAATGGGTTGAGTTTTCTCTCAAGTGGAATTTGAGCAAAGCTAACTATACCACTGCTCAGTCGATGCCCGATCCAGTAAAATTCTGCAATCCAATGTGAATGTGCGGAACATACGCGCTGGTCAGTTGTGATACAGTCTGAGAATTTAAGACCTCGATGACATTTTAGCAGAGACCACAGGCGACATTGCCTCCCACAACACGTTTGTCCATTTTCATGGCTATGGTCGAATCAACAAGTGGGCAACAAAAGATAGATCGACGACACGACGTCTACGTCAAGGTCGGCGCCGACCTGGCTTTTCAGAATTGCCGCCCAACAAGAGAGAAGAGGAAGCTCTTCCTCCAGGGTTAATAAATCTATCACCAGAAGAGCCAACCGATGAACGTCTGAACAAGGAGGTGGCCCAAGCGCGTCGTGCCTCTGATGATATGAGAGGTGTGCTCCGAGAGATTCCGCAACAGTGAGTCCTGTCTGTGGTATCAGATGTATGTCACTAACCTTCAAAGATCTCACCGTTTTGCAAAGAGGGGGGCCAAGGCATTGATAAACCCATGCATTGAGGTCTTCTGTGAGAGCATCTCTTGCGCTAATCAAGGAGTTGTGTGTGCACTTCATCATGCAACAGACCTCCACCGCGCCGTAGAGAACAAGGAGGCATTCCTTAAGAGGCGTTTAAAGCGGCTTCAGAGCGAGGCTGCACGAGGGAAAGGACACGCCCTCAACATACAAACCCAATTCCGTGATATCAATGCTGCAGAGCAGGTTACAGGGTGGTGGGACGAAGTGCTTCAAGTTCTACACCAGATAAAGCAACAGATGGAATCCGAGGAAAATATAGATGTCCAGATTCAAAAACTGATATATCTTGGCCACCGCTTTCGTGCTTATCACTCTCAGGTACAATGTCCTTTTCATCTTCTCCCATTGTCAAACTGATAGTAGAACTTTAGCTTCAGAAATTGGCAGATCAGTATGATATTTCCATCAAGTGGACGGACACAACAAAATCTAAGTTATATTTGCAATTCCTCCTCCGACTTCTATGGATTGGGAGGACTCAGATATCCTGATAGCCTGGTACTTATTGTTAGTCATCCTGTGATCCAAAGCAGGCAGTAGAAGACACATAAATATATACTGCTAGTTTTGTATAAATATCATGTAGGTAACGTAATCTTGAAAAAGTTGTTGAACATCGGTTACAGCGCAGATTCAATTGGCTCCAATAGTGCCCTGACTGGCGGCAGCTGCAGTTCAGATTCGTGCAGAGTTCTTTCAAATTTAGATATCAAGTAGAAACATTCAAGTCACCAATGGCACCTCTTGACATATATTGGGTGCCACTTACTGAGTTTAGATTCTAGAAATAAGTGCGGAAGCATTGTGGACTGGGAAGCGGGAAGCGCTCGCTTATTGAAAGCGATCAACATTTTCATGATACTAAGTATCAGATTGGAAAAGAGCTTAGCAGTCTATACCGATAACAATACAGCAGAGCCCAAGTTCTGGCTGCGCCAGTTAATCTATGGCCGATG
Source organism: Mycena floridula (assembly GCA_029320655.1). Taxonomy (NCBI): domain Eukaryota; kingdom Fungi; phylum Basidiomycota; class Agaricomycetes; order Agaricales; family Mycenaceae; genus Mycena; species Mycena floridula. The sequence goes on along the minus strand of JARIHS010000004.1, from coordinate 2,524,084 downwards.
TGACTTACCAGCAAAATCCAATATGAGGTCCATTCAGCCGAATTCGCCACCTGATACTCAAGAATCTCAAGTATCCATTTGAATTCCATCATCCTGAATGCGAACTTCAGTCAGATTTGGTACATTCAACTATCAATGACAAGAGAAAGAGTTTGGAAATCAAGTAAGCTCCAAGAGTTGAAACATAAGAAATCAGCAAGCACACAGATCTAAGCGTCCTTGGTAACAACGACAGTGATGTAAGGAGCCACCAGCATGATCTTGAGACTTGAAACTCTTAGATGGCGAGTTCCTAATTGAGTATTGCCGAGCTAGGCTTTTAGCGTCAAGATGAATATCGGGGATCAGATATCACAAGCTACTTAGTCTTGTGTCAATATGCTTGCTCCACGCCGGTTGTTGCCTTATCGAGACTTGGCTGTGTAATTCTATCTATCTATGTCCTTCATCATACCAGTGTGATGTTAGTATTAATAGCTTAGGGACCGAAACATTTTATATTTTCCCTTATTTTCTATAAACAGTACATAAATATTACATTTTTGCACTGGTAACATACTTCTTTAAAGATGATATCTCTCTGAATGTTGTCCTATTATAATTTTTTTTTCGGTCTATGAAGCCCCACCTCATGGCACTCAGTGAAATCCAAGCCAGGCAGCTAGGGAGGATTGCAGTACATAGTCAAACTGATGCAATGATCAAAAAGGTCAAGTGCTGATAGCGGCCCTCACAGATACCCGCGGGTCATTTTCACAGCCGTGAAAATGGCCGGCGATGATGCTTTATTTTGGTGGCCGGAAAGAAAAAATATCTTCGCCGGCCGTGAGCAGCAGAGCGAAAATTGATCCGGCTGACGTTTGCAGTGGGAATCTTCGCCCAAATGTTCATGGCCGGCAAACATTTTTTGTTTTCCTGGCCACCAAGATAAAGCATCATCGCAGGCCATTTTCATGGCCATGAAAATGACCCGCAGGCATCTGTGCCTAGCACTTTCTGGCCCCATCACTTGTTTAACACGGGGTGCTACAAGTAACAAGGGCTTATACCTCAAAAGTCAGGTATGGGATATGTCTGTCTACTGGGAAGTGATCATGCAAATGGACAAGCCTTTAGACCGGTATGTGTGTTTTCAAGTTGACGCACATTCAGCCACACTGGTAGAGGCATGGTAAGTGACAGGTATTGACAGCAACATATATTTTTGTGGCCGCAATAAGTACCGAAGGGTTCTAGTTCAAATGGTATAAAAATTGAGAATGTGCTTAATATATAGATTTGATACACTGTATAGCACATTCCCTCTGAGCCAGCAAGGTGGCAACTGTTTTATTACTAAATCAGAGATACGGTACATGCCAAATGGATTTTGCAGATCTGGTCTCAAACAGGTAGACTGGGGATTGTATGTCAGAATAGCCACATGTGATAATAAAAAATGATGTGACTGAGAACCGAGGAGCTGCAAAGGTGGCGCCGTCAATCTATTTCATATTCTCAGGTCTGCTCCTACACTAAGGCACCTGAATACCTTCAGAGAGGCTAAGTCCGCTACAGATGTCGGGGGTATACTTATAAGTAAGGACAGTTTAATTTTTGACAAACCAGTTCCACATGAACACCACAGAACCACAGAATACTCCACGCCCACTCAACTTGAATGAATTAAAGGGAGTCTGTGGGGCTGCTTCAACATGGGAAGTGCCGTGCGTACCTTTGCCTTGGATATTTGGCCTTGGCTCACCGCACTCATACAATAAATGCTATAGTGGTGACTTCCGAAATGCTCTACAGACAGCTCAGTTCATTGTTCAGCTTGCGGAAGCCGCCAACACCTTTGACAATCTTCTTCAAGACCGGGATGCTGTCGAAATTTTGGCAATTGCTAGTGATAGCGCTCCATCAGATCAACTTCAAAACGGAGGCCTTCGATTGATACCAAAGATTCAGGAAAAGCTCGGATTGACCAAGAAATATTTCGGCAAAATACGCAAGACTGTGAGTGATGGCATACCTATTTTCTAGACACTATACTGATTCTCAACTTGATAGAATGAAGATGAGAATTTTTATGGTATGCCAGAATTACATGCTACACATTAATTGCTCAGAAACTCTCATTCTTTCAGTCATAGACCACTATATTGATTGGCTTCAGGATCACATTACCCAATTGGATTCAATTAATAGTAGGAGTCCATCACAACTCTATGTATTTCAGGATTGATCCTCAGCCAGAGAAACATTGGAAAGAACACCATGGTCTGGACAAATTGACAGAGACTTTGAAGGCCATTCAAGAGTTTACTATGGCAAGCCTGAATGATTTTCATTCTTGTCTGATATTATCGTCCTGACAAGACGTCTAGATAAAGGAAATATCTGAGCTGAAAAGCACCTAAACAAAGTTGGCAGTTCTGAGCCTCTGGTCCAAAAAAAGGCCCCCCCAACGATGGTACTACATAAGTTGTCACTTTTTCTGGGCGGGAGTAATAGAGTACAAGATTGTTGATAGTAGACTTATAAATTTTATTCCCTAGCAAGCTTGATCTGGAGTGGATTCTAAGACTTCCACTGTTCTCTAGAGTAGTAGATGTGGTTCTATTAGTCTTGAATGTAACTGCTGATATATGATGCCCCAAAGACAAAAGTCTAGCTATGAGAAGCTAATTGATATGATTCTTGCTAATATCACTTCCAAATTCAAAGATGTCTTCATAAGACCTAGCACTAGACATGTTTTTTTTTTCAAAGTAGGACTTCCCTTTCACTTTTGTATATTGGTAGAAGCTGATTCATGCCAATACATGACCTCTTAACCCTCAACTGAATATATCACAGTAGCAGTCCTCCAGCTTCCGCAACTAAATTATATGTCAGATATTCAGCAATGCAATAAAAAGCACTGACTCACCTGGGAAGCTTGTGACCGATGTTCCTCTCCCATTGATATCCATCGTTCTGGAACTTGCACCTCACAAAGAAGGGGTCTGTACATGACCTCCTGCTGCAACTGTTTAAGCTCTTTCTCAACCAACTTCCACTCGTGTGTTGTTTTGGTGAGAGTGTCCACAGACTGAATGAGATTGTGCAGTGTGAATCCAAGTGACTGTGAGTGACTAGTGCAGTCCTTATTGCAGTGGTGAACTGGATCCAAGATGAGAACAAGATCAACGGAGTTGTACACAACCTACCACCCAGATACAACAACAATCTGTTTATACATCCTTGAAGAAGTGAATGACCCAATGTCTTTTCCATGCCTGGATTGATGCAACCCAGGACACGTAGTAACTAGATAGAAGGTTCATCAAGCAACATCAAGAAAAAGAGATACATGAAACATACACAGATAAGACTTCTGCGGGCTGAGATGAACTGGGATGTGTTCTGGGTTGCTACTCGACAGCCACCACGGGCTTCCTGAAGCATCAAATCAATCAGAAAGAGGATTTCCCCCTTGGTGTAGTCCTCCTGAAGGGCCTTGGCAAGATCATCACCATGAATTGAGAAAATAACAACTCGATCATTGTGATTGATGTTGCCAGGAATGGCTTTGGAATACTGTTGCAGTACATGTTTTTTCAGCCTCTTGGTGATAAAAGCTATCACCGGACTGCGACAAGACCTAGATAAATGAGGTTTCGTCTTGAAGCAAAATGGATAGTGCTCACACCTGAGCGCTGCGCAGTTGAGACAAGGATCGGAATGCTGTCCTCAGGTTGTCAGTACGCATTGGGGAAGGTTGCAAAATGTTGGGGTCTTTATACAATGTCAAGGAAGGATATAAAATTTACCCGGCTTCCATCAGCTGAGCGCCACAGCATGCAACCTGTTCATCCAGTCGACAGTGAGAAAAAAAAATGCTATGGAGTTCTCTGTGTGATGACATATTCATGGCCGACGCCACAGGAATACCAGCATCCTTATGATTTGCATAGATTCTAGATACTAGACTGGCCAGCCTGATAAACCCAAACCACCAAATCAAGTGTTTAACTGCAGATCAGGACTTGAAGTCTTGGACCAACTGTCTAAGAAAGAGATCAAGGATGACAGCACAAAGAGTACCTGCTGATAATACTGATATCGGGTACAGTGAGACATCCCGGGTACAGTAACTAGATCAGGTCCAATGAATTGGCACGCTAAGTGCTATATCTGGTCATTCAGAAGTCTGCTGCCCAAAAAGCACTAATGCCGTTGAACCTTGAGCAATTGAATAGCCAAGTAACATACCTGTCCGGGCTGACTTTGGGGATAAATATATCTCTCCGAGGCAACTCGGAGTGGGTATTGAACAGACAACAAGTTCCCTCAAGACATTTTTCTGGGAGCCAAAGGGTTTTGGAGGATCATGATGAATTGCATTCAGCACCAAGTACCAGGTAGAGGCACCGCACCATTGAAATGGGGCTTGTCAGGGTTGAAATCGGAGACTTGTGCCGGTCTTGACGATTTCTATCAAGGCAGACGTCACTTTATGTCGGAACGTTTGGTAATGCAACTCATAGAAAGACTTGTGAATATACGGAGGAATGACAATGCGATCATGTATCGTATCATGATTAGGGTAAAAAAGAAACCTGACACACGCCGGTCAGCCTGGTGAATGAACAGATGCAGAAACAACGGCCCCTATGAGAACAAAGACAAGGATAATAGGACATTGTAGAAGTATTTATTGCGAGTCCGCGGACACATTCGTCTGTTCATTCAGGGTGAACCCTGATACCCTACGGGGTTCGGGGTCCAAGGAGAAAGTGAGACTACTTTGACGCTAGAATAAATTGCCGGCCATCCAGCAAAGCGAATGTCGGGACTGTTTGGACTTGATCAAGAATTCCGTGTCAGAGACTCAGATAAGTTTCAAGCGCAAGTCAGAATGAACCAACCTGAAAACATCACTGTGGCGTTGATAGAAGTCCGCATTGGAATGTATCATGTCGGGTACATATCCAAAAAAGTGAAGGATTTAGATTTAGTAAGTGACCAGATCCCACAAAGGGGTGTAAGTAGAAGTTCCATCTAGTGTCTTATCATCAATCGCGGTTAAAGGAAAATGTGAATTTTAGCTCGCCCTTGATAAAACCGACTCATTGTCCTCATACATCGGGACCACAGTGCAAATTCGGCCTTGTCGTCGAGGTTTGGCTTCGGACAAGCCGGCTGATAAGCCTTCTCCGTCGGACCGGACAACACTTTGAGCCGTAAAAGATGGGGGTAAGTCTGCGAGATGGAGAAGAGAAAATAAGAAATAAAACTGAACTGAACTACCTAGTACCATACTTACATGCCATGCTGCAGTCCGGATAAGTCGGAAAAATTGTCGGAATTCAAGAAAAATGTACCCGCAAGATTCTCTTGAAGAGGCGTGCTGCTTTGCAGTTCTATAGAGTGCCAAGGCCTGAGGATGGTCGCTCCAATCGACACCGGTGAGAAAGGCCGAGTCCCGACAAGCGGCAGCCACGCAGTCCCAAATTTTCCGAGAGCACCCAGTGTTTTGACTGGCTCCATTGGAGCTCACCAAAACATTGCTGGGTGCTGGAGAGCGCAAGGAGAGTACCAGAGACGTATCACGGCCATGGCCGTGCTGGTATGAAAGTACCCACGTGAATATCCCTGTCGGTACTTTGATGGCGGAATCCAAAAAATCGCTCCCTCTAAATCGAACCATCCCTGCTGTTAACATTTTCATTCAGTTCCAGCAGTCATCCTCTACAGGATTACTTATTTCACGCTCCATACATCGTTGAAAGGCTCAGCAAATTGTATAGGCATGTCCGGTGTCCCATTCGCAGAAGCATTCGGTCGATGCTAATTCTCTCCAACATCTATGCATCTATCATCTCCTCATTCCAACCTCCATCCACGCGCCGATCACGCGCACCGCACACGGAGATCAGATAACGGGACACGGTCCAGATAAGATGATACGGAGATACGCGGAGATACGCTAAAACAACGACGTATCAATCAACATCCGCGCGCAACCATCATCTGTTCACCAGATAATCGAGCCTTGGACTCTCTTTCGCATTGGAGCTGCTTTTTCATCCAGAGGCAACATTCAGCCGCTGACTTGATCTGCAGATGAGCTCTAAGCACTTGTCAACATAAGTAGTGAGTTTCGAACGCAAGCGCAATAATATCACGCTCCATCAAGCTGTTTTGATGAACAGATTATGTAAGGCTCGCTGTCGTCAAGACGCGGCGGCCGCGTGGATCGGCTCGGACCGATCCTCGAAAACTGTTCAAAAATGTCGAACGAGGTCGATGACAGATCCTATGTAGCGGTGAGCACGCATACAAGTACTGGGCACCAGAAAGAGACGGGGATATTGAAGCCTCACATGAGTCAACTATGAGCCGTCGGCCGCCGTGGTTGCAATTTGCAATCGGTGTCAGGATTCTGATGGCGACGGTAATAAGCGGTAAGTTGGAAGAGGAACCTTTCCATAAGTTATGGTCGGCTGGGGTATACATACACTCTTTCCTTAAGATCTGCTATACTAAACCCAACGACTTTCTTCAGGCCTTCCTCCCAAAATGCCCTGGAACAGAGCTGGCCAATAATATCAAATTTTCAACGGTCCCAGGGTCGCCAATCATTACCGATCAGCGGCCGGATCCGTTACCATATATAAGGGCAGCCTGGGCGATATTTGATTCTCCAGCGCTGGTCGCCATCATCTCTCTTATCTTTCACCATGCAAATCACTGCTGTCTTTGTCGCTCTCGCCCTCATCTCTTCAATTTCTGCAATCCCACTGTATGAATAGTATTGATCTCATGATTTTCTTTATATTGATTTTTTCCTCCAGACCATCAGGCGATGCCATGTCGGGCGGTCAATCTAGTTCCTCCCAGTATCTCCCTGCGGTTGGGAGTTCATCCAGCTCAGCCCCTGTCACAAAGAAAAAGCCGCACTTGAAACCAGGAACACCCGAATGGGAAGCCCGCAGAGTGCGACAGAAAGAGGAAGACAGATTGAGGAAGCAAGCAGTGCGCGCCGCCGGCAAAAGTCCTGAGGAATTGAAGGAGATAAACAGGAGGAGAAGGCAGAGAAGGACACGTCTGTCGGAGGAGGTGAAGGAACAGCAGAAGTCGACCGCAAAGCTCAATCGCATAATCGATGAAGCCCTGCTGTCTCCGGAAGAGAGGAATGCGCGAAAGGAAGAGAGGAAGCAGTACAACGCAGCGCGATATAAAGCGAAAAAAGAGGGAGAAAGAGAAAACAAGGGCAAGAAGCCTGAGGCCAGCGGAAGGAGTTCAACTTGACGAGCACAACATCATTCATTTTGACTAGTCGGCTACCTGTTTCTTGTCATGGTTCAGCATTAGGATTCACTCTGCTGAATATTGCATATACTCACGTTCCACCGGACGTCAAGTGGCTGCAGTTATTTCAGCATTCGTCTATAATACTCGGTACGCTGAATATCCTCCAGGCAAGGCGCCTCCCAAGTTGCGACTTGCCAATGCAAAGATCAGAGATTGCTTGTATGACTCGCGTTCAGTGGACGGGTACAAGGAGCCAAGAGCATGAGCAACCAATGATTCTGAAGACGATCCAATGCCATGGATATTCGGCTTGCAGTCAATTGATGATCTCTCAGGTGAATCCTGCCTGGAATCAATCTCAGGGCCAAAATCAAACGAAAAGAGGAAACGGACGAACCAGCTTGTCTCTGAGGGCAGGCGGTGTGCCGTCAGAGGGCCTTTGAGACATGGACCCAACAATTTGAGCGGCTTTGACGAATCTATGCTCGAGGACCAATTTCACGAAACCGACGGCACAGAGCCGCAATCCATAGTTCAATGGCTCCAGGTTAGCATTAGACATGGTCCGATAGGCCTATGGGAGTAGTCAGAAGCATCATAAGAGACGGATTTGGGGCCTGCGCACCATGGATGGATTTCTGCTCCCGCAAATCTCGATTTGACCGTCTCGGCAGAGGATTTTTAGGATTGAGATTCCGAAGAAACGAAGGCGAGCGAAGGACCTTGGGTTTTCGCGAACTTTGATGGCACTATTTTCTGACTCAGAACAATGACACCCTTTCATCGACGTTTTGGGTCTTGGACGTCGCGAGAGTTCAGTCGTGCAGCGCAACGAGAATTCCACGTCCACGAAGAGGACGACCAGGTCTACGTTGAGCTTATGGTCGCTGCTCGGATGGCAGACTTTGGGGTGGAATTTCGAAAACATGATAAGTTCTCCTTTTGCAGCTAAACTCCTCACTAAAGAGAGGCTTTATCGTCAGTAGAAAGCTATAGGGATTTTAGTAATCCATACCAGAACGAGTATGACGTGGCAGAAGAGGTTTGTGTCTGAGCCAGAAATGCCGACTTTTGTACCATTGGACAGCAAAATGCGCCCATTACACGAAGCAGGCAGCGTTACATAGCCGCTGGAAGAGATATCTGCTATGATTGAAACCGCTATACCGATCCGGCTTGTTGAATGATTCAATGTTGGACGAAAATGTTGTCAATTTGTCAAAGCCAGCGCGAAGGAGCTCCGAGGGTCTGCCGCAGGAGCGACGTGAACCAGCCGAAGACACTGTTCACATACACGAGCAGCATCCTGAGGACAAAGAGACCTCTACAGGTTTCCAGTTGTTCGAAGGGAGACGATGGACCAGGGTCGCTGTTGAGACGCGTCTGATCATGTGACGCTTGTCGCTCTTTGTTCAGCTCCAATGACCGGTTTCTCCAAGCTTTCATTCGACGCCAAACGATATCGTATCATGGAGGCGTTACATGCGGTCCGGAGATGGCGAGAAAAGAGCCAGATAGTTGATTGAGATGTCGTCAAATCTGTTGCACAAAAATCTGCGACATAGTCTATAGAGCGGCTGGCAACGCTTTCTGGTGCGTCGTCTCAGTCTCATCCAAGCAGCTCTGACCGCTATACAGCTTGGCCTGCGTCCTAAATTCTTGCGAAGCGGTTTCTCGTGACAACTTCAACCCCCGAAGATGGTAGAAGACCGATTCCTGAATTGAACAACAATTACAACACCGCCTTGGCCACTGACCCGAGGATAGTAGCACCAATATGCGCCGAAATCACCACAAATCTCGTCTTCACTCACCCCTTGCTCGTATGTTTTGGCCCAATCCGGGATCCACACCCTCGCGCGACTTTTTCTCGCATTTCCCATTCCACAGGGCGAGAGCCTCGTCGAATTCTTTATCGCTGAAACCTTCAAGTTCGTCACTGTAGCTGCAGGCAAATGTGACGGCTTTGCCAAATGTGCCCGTTTACTTGTCGCCGCTTTTGCACCATCGCTTCAGCCTCTTTGTGGCGGTTGCGAGATCTTGGCTGGTATTGCTTTGATTAGAAGGCATTCCTGGTGAGTGAATTCTCCAGGTATGGTTTCATAAAGCTTGCAGCTGCAGCCGACTTCGTTTTTCGAAAGGCGGCTCGATATATTTCCTTAGACGCATCGGCCCAGCACCACAACTCCGACGAGGAATACGTCGTTTAGCGCTGCGCCTCGAGTTCGAGATCAGGGAGCGCTGGGTTTCCGATTGAGAATGCGGTGCATTGAAGAGGAGGTTCGGAAGGGGTCCAGGTGGGTTTCTTCTTGTTGGCTCGCTCATTGGGCTCTGTTTGTTATTGGTTTCTTTATCTTGTTTTTCTCTTGCTCTTGCTCTTTTTCATTGGAAATCCTCGTCTCTCTCGTTTTCCTTGATCGACTGACGCGCTCCTGCAGATCCAATGCCTCGTCAGCATCCCTCATCAACGGGCCCGCCGAAGCGGTGAAACTTGCCTATCTGATGGCGGCGTTTGAGAGGTCGCGGGTGCAGGCGCATGGAATGCAGAGTTTGGTTGTGAGTTTTTTATACTGGCGATGCACGATTGACGATTTCTTTATGTTCAAGCTTCTCGATCTCTTTGTCTCGTTTTTCATTTTCCTTGATCTCCTTATGACTTTTCTTGTTCACATCTCTCGTCTGTTCTCATTCACCTCCGTCTGACTGACTCTTTCCGTAGGTCGTACGAGTCTCCAACACGCCCATCACATCTCCCTCATCGCTCCCCCATCCAAGACATCTCCTCTTTCCTTCTCTGCCGATTAATGAGAATGGGGGAGCCCCGATGACACATCCCGGAGATGCAGGAGGAGGATGCGGGGCTTAGTGTGATGGTGTTGGCTGTCGGTTCAGTCGCCGATTCGAGCAGGTTGGTGTTGGTGAATGGCGTTGCAGGAGAGGTTATGCCCGGGCCGCCGCCGCGTTGCCTCCGAGGCCCGCGGAGCAGGCTCTTCACCAGTGTTCTTCGGTATTGTGGGGAAGAGAAAGAGGGGGACAAAAGTAACTTCGATTTTCTTTATCTATGCATGCTTTACATATTATATTACAATTTTTAGTGTTACATGCCCTTTCCTTAATGCTTTGTGTATTCGAGGAGGAATCTATTTATCATATATCTGCATTGGTTTTGGGCGGGGAGGATCGTTCTTTTCGTGTTGAGGCAAGGTCATGCAATCTCGCAAGCCTTGCAGATGATGAATAGTGAAGCTGTTGAATGAATGGCGCATTGGAAGGGAGTCGATAGATCTACAGGTCTCGAGATTCAGAGAGATGGGCGCTAAACAAAATGAAGCATCATTCGTAGGGAACTTGTACCAGCCAATATACATTGCAAGGGAAGGGTTGGGCCATTATTAGTGCAAACAGGGGTAGTCCTCCGTCGGATGAACTAGCCAGAGATTCAATCGGTACAGTACCGGATATCATAGAAGAACTTGGATCAATAGAGACAAGTCTGCATAACTGGGTACAATCACCGACAGAGCAGAAGGACAAAGTCAAGGTCAGCATACCTACTGTCTCTTGGACATCTGTTGTGTGTCTGTTACAAATAGATACTGCAGTTCTTTCAATCTTGAGTCTTACTTATGTGAGAGTCAGAATCAAATGAGATCAGACCTTACGGAGCCCAGGGCGTCACTAAAGGTCGGATAAATCAAGGTGCAGGAGCTCACTGCGTCACAGTAGCTTGATGAGAAGGGATTCACAATAGCCTGATGAGAAGGGAATCTGGTGTTCACACAGATGTTTGGTTAAAGAGCTGAAGAGCTGGTTTGAATGGTAGGTAAGTACATTTGTTTCTAACAGTACTGCCAGTGGTACTTGATCTTATATACCTAAATACTGGAAGTTCTAGAAGATAGTGGAATGGAATGTAATAGAAGGTAATGGAATGTAATGGAACGTACTGGAAGAATCTTTCAATAAATGGAGTTAGATCTGATCTGGCCAAATGGTGAGAATTACAAAGGCTTATACTACACCACATTAGACCCTATTCCACGACAACATCATACTGTTTCTCAACTCTACTCGGACAGGATGGTGAAGGCAGTGACCTGTCCAAACGACTTAATCCAAAGTGTATTGTACGTCAGACTACTCAGTTACTTGACAGCTATTACCGCCATTTTCCGATATCTACAAGGAGTAAGCCCGCGGCCCGGAAATCATCACGATTTGCTCATTTCCGGAAGCCATCCGGGCAGACGACACCTGGATCACGGATCACAGCTAATGTATCATATATAAGGCCTCCAGTGTCCTCTTTCAACCTACCCACTGGTCATTTTCGATGTCAAGCCCTTCCAATTCCACGAGCAAGGGCGTCGACGCTCCACAAGTTGCAAGACGGTGGATAGGGCAACTCTCTGCCGCTCTGACCTCTGGAAGCCCCGCTGCTTTTGCAAACTGCATTCTGCCCAATGGATTCCTCCGAGATGTCCTCATCTTCTCCTGGGACACTCGCTGTCCATCTGGTACCGCTAAAATCCATGCGTACTTGGATGGTAAACTCAAAGCTTGCGAGATCACTGATCTCAAACTGGATCGTAAGCCAGGTTTGATACCGCAGTATGGATTCATGGGACCACCTCCGAAGTATAAAGGGGTCTCTGGTGGATTCAGTTTCAAGACATCTATTGCGATTGGTCAAGGGTTTTATCGGTTAATGCCAGATGAGAATGGGGAATGGAAAGCGCTTAGTCTCTTCATGAGTATGGCGGAGATCAAGGGGCACGAGGAAGCTGGAGCGGAGCTCGGTATATATGGTGGGCATACCCTGCTTTGGGAAGATGTCAAGCGTGAACGACGGCATCAGATCGAGACAGATCCTCAAGCTCTGATCAGTACGTCATTCACACCTTTCGCCGCTATGGAAAATGAATGGCTATCCTAGTCGGTGCCAGCGAGCATGGGCTGATGATTGCAGCCAGATTCAAACAAATGGGAATCCGTTCTATCATCGTGGAAGAAAACCCACGAGTCGGAGACAATTGGCGGAATCGTCACCCAAGTCTCACTGTACATTATCCGAAGAACCAATACCAAAGTACGTCCGTCTAGTTCAGTTCTCGTTGCACCATTTTCTTAGTCATTTCAGTGCTCTACCAGCCTTTCCCGAAAAACTGGCCAATACATACGCCTAAGGATAAATTGGCCGAGTGGTTCGAGGTTTACACCTTGTCTCAAGATTTGGTTGTCTGGACAAATTCTCGTCCCCTTCCAACTCCGAAATACAATTCCGAAACCAAGAAATGGACTGTAGTCGTTGACTGCGATGGTCAATATGTTGAACTTCATCCTTCACACATTGTCATCGCCGCAGGAGTCCTAGGCGCTCCGCGAATTCCAGCCAACATGACCAAGATAGAACTATTCACCGGAGAAACATTACATGCAGCCAAGTATCCTGGCGGCCGTAATTTCACTGGCAAACATGTCGTGGTCGTCGGTGCCGGAAATACAGCAGCAGATATTTGCCAGGATTTATGTTCTCATCAAGCGTCTTCCGTGACCATGGTGCAGCGTTCGACGTCGGTGGTACAGTCGCTGAAACGTCTTTCCATGACATTTGAACGATTGTTCCGGAATGATGTCCCGATTGAAATCTCTGATTTGAAGAATTCGGCTATGCCATTCGGACTCGTCCGGGCCTTTATGGCGGAAGAGAAGCAAGGGGATCTTGAAGCTGATCAAGACCTTCACGAGGGACTGGAGAATGCTGGATTCAAGGTTGACAAAGACTCTAATTGGAGAGTCTTGTTCGCCGAACAATATGTTGGTGAGTTCAAGTTGGTTCCAATCTTGACACCATATTGACAGTTCAACTAGAACATGGTAAGCGATCTTCTTCGACTGCTTCGTGGTTCTGACTTGTACATATGGACAGTTATAGACGCTGGTTGCGCCGATCGTATTAGCGCCGGAGGTATCAAGATTAAACAGGGTGTCGAACCGACCGGCTTCAGAGATCATTCCATCCTGTTTTCTGACAATTCATCTCTCAAAGCCGATGTTGTCATATGGGCGTAAGTTCACATTCCATAATGATTTCGCATCTGGAGCTCACATATCTGGTGTAGCACTGGATATCATTGGATCACGGAGAGCTTGCGACTTCTGTTCGGCGACGACGTAATTGACCAGAGCGGTCCAATCTGGGGTCTGGATGAGGAGAACCAAATCAAAGGCTGTTACCGACCTTCTGGATATCCTGGGGTACTCACCGAATTATCCGTCAGATCTCCTACTTAACCTTTTATAGTTCTGGTACGCAGGTGGAGCCTTCCACACCGCGAGAGCTGAATCGAAGACGCTGGCGAGTGTCTCGACTAATTAATTGCGTGATGCGTCGCTGACTACAATGACTAGGCATTAGCGATTAAGGCACAGGAATTGGGATACTGGAAGGTCTGAGATTAATACCGCTGCCAAGTTAATATCCATCAAGCAAAGACGCGGAAGAAGGCCTCTTCCCAGAAAAGCAAAAAAGATCTTCATTTGTACTATTTCCAAGGGAACAGCCATTCACGACTGCAAGTTGCCGAGTAAATGCAAATGAATCAGATTCATTTCATGGTTCGGAAGCGACGCGTGACTGATTGTGACTTGACGCGTTTCTTTGTCATAACCTGAGGTAGACCTAACTTTGCTTCGTGTTCCGTCACGACGGACGAAAGTCCTACAGTCTACAGCAAGCCACCCGGAAGTCCGTATTGCGAACGTGGATTCAAATTGGAAGGAGAAGCAAAACACCTCGGAGGTCCCGGGTATTGCACTTCTTTTCGCGTTACAGCTAGCCAAAATCCCGCAATTCTACTCGCATATATATGCCAATGGGTTCTGCATCTCCTGGATCACCCATTTATATTCACTCAATGCTCTTCACCAGAACTGTTTCTTTATACTTACTACTCGCCGTCGCCATGCGTCTCTAATGCTCAAACGGTTGTCCAGGTCTATTTCTAGAGGCCAAGGCACTTATTTCTTCCTCCTTAAGACAATTCGGCAGTGACCGCCTGTTCGGCGAGCCAAGGACTAATCCTGGTGGTCGACAATAGCTGTATGTATTCTCACTGCAACAGTCGGCTGAATGCCTGTGAAAGTCATTAATCTTGAACGTACACATGTCGGCCGATTACTTATGGATGTCGCTTATACTTAACCCTTACTAGTCGCTTTCAGGCCTGTTAAACGAAATGGTGCAGTGACTCGGATGACCAACGAGCAAAAGCAAGGTAAAAGCGGATTTTATTGATATGAGCAAAATGCTAGGGGAGTACAGGATGAGGGAGGAGGGCAAAGAGCTAATTTGTAACTAAAGATCAGACTCCTTCCCATTCACTCCGCAGTGATTTTCGGTGATAACAAAATATGATGACGTGAAGAAGAATATCACTGCGGAGTGACTGGCATAAACTGCATGGGAAATTTGTGCATGTTTGGATCCACCATCGAGAGGTTGCTCACGGTTTCTCGGTCTCTGGGCCCTAAATAGCTCAAATAATGTGGTCAAAATGGAAGAATCATTCATTGATAGTTACTTAATTGCTGCAGAATACCTGAGGAACTTTGAGTTGGATGAAAATGCAGATTCTGACCAGGAATTTAAACATTTTTTCTGCGGGTTGGCAAGTTGCACTTCCACAGTATGGTAGCTCTTAGTGGTGTCTTGATTCAATGAATGATTCTTCCATTTTGACCAACATTATTTGAGCTATTTAGGGCCCAGAGACCGAGAAACCGCGAGCAACCTCTCGACGGTGGAACCAAACATGCACAAATTTCCCACGCAGTTTATGCCAGTCGCTCCGCAGTGATATTCTTCCTCTTCATGTCATCATATTTTGTCATCACCGAAAATCACTGCGGAGCGAATGGGAAGGAGTCTGACTACACAGGTGGGACCTGGCAGTAATTTTTCTTAAATAAGGGTGGATCAGATGTAATTTAGAACGGTTCTAAGAAATCATGAAGAAAGGTGCGCTACTTGCAGGCGCAAAGCAGCCAATTTGATGCAGAGTTCAATCGGATTTGATGCTGATGTTGAGCAGGCTTTCATGGCAATGCAAGGCTGGGTCCACATGATGTTGAATTTTGCCAGGCAGGCTGCACCGCTGGTCCCAGAATAATGGCTCAGAAAACCCTTATATCAAACCATGGAGTAGTAGAGCAGATAAGAGAGATATATTGCCATGTACATATACTAATTCTGAGCCCAATCCAAGAATCATCAGCGCCAAAGGCTAGAGCATCGGACGATTGGCAATCACAAGTCATTTGTACTCATGACTCGTGAGTTTGCAGATGAAAAAAGTCATATTCGTACTCGTTAATAGGGCACTTAAGCGTGGGGTCGTCGATGCAAAAGGGCAATCAACACAAAGTTCGTAAGAACTCTATATGAAAAACACTCAACACACTGACTCTCTTTTATACCCTGAATTCGTGGGGGCAAAAGCAAGAGAATAGACCTTTGTTGAAGTTCTTAAAACAGTATATGAAAGCGAACAAGTTTATTGGATGCAATCTAATAAACCACAAGTCTTTGCGTACAAGGCTAGCTTGAACACTTGACAGCAACCTTACTATGGATGCTTCGGAAAGGGGATGTTTTACTTCGACGTGGAAGGAAAAGAGAGTTTATAGGGTTTCGAAGAAAGACTATGACTTGTCTGAACTTCAAAAGTATCGCTCTGTTCACAAAATGCACCTCTTGTACACTTGATATGAATGCTCGACTTGTAATTCATCTGAGAACTTGGCTTTCACTTGGCTTCTTCTTGAAGCTTCGCTATTTCCTATTCCACACTTCTGATCTAACCAAGACTTGTCCGGGCACTTATTCCGTTTGAGTCTTATGACTAACCAAAGCTTGTCCGGGCACTATTCCGTTTGAGCTTTATGAAACACAGAGTTTGTCCAGGCACTATTCCGTTTGAACTCTATGACTAACCACAACTTGTCCGGGCACTATTCCGTTTGAGTTGTATGAAACGCAAGGCTTTCACCTTATGACTAACCAATTGAGAACAACTTGTAATATTGGCACTTAAGCTTCTGCTTGTTATGCGTACTAGTAATTGTCTGGTATTATAAGTAAGATACGGGCTCCTTATATACTATATGAGAAATAATTGAAAGTCCGCTCTAAAACCCTTCGGAATCTTGGCATAGGTCTTCGAGTCATTCAAGCACTGCTTCCCACAGCACCTGAGCTATTATTAGAAATGACCGCATGATTGCTGAGTGAGCTCTTGGCATTTGCTGAGAAATCTACTGGATTGCCGGACCACATGACTCGTTCCAGGCACACTATTCGGGGGCCGTCCCTTCGGATCATTCCACCATCGTATGTCCATATCGGGCTGGATCGCTGCGAAGTGAATTACTACTGCACGAAGCCAGTTCCCTCGTAGTCCTACGTCCTTGTCCTGCTGCGTCCCTTCTATAACATCTCTTCTTATCCTTCTGTTGAATCTCCTTTGAACGACTTGTTTGTGCTTCAACCAATGTTGCAGATATCCTGAATTACTGAGAATGAAGCACACTTATGGCAGGTTTACTAGCGAACCTCCACGTTGTTTTAGTTCAACTCTGTCGAGTATCGTAGCAGAGCCTGGCCCCAGGCTGCTGCTACGTCCTTCTTAGAGTCGTTCCTGGTTTCGATGCTTCCTTCTAGTATCTTCTAGACAAGTCGGATCTTCTTTCTAGGCTGTAATATCCCATATTCGTAATCAGGAAAGACTGGTCTAATCGCTAGAAAAGCCAAAAAGAGAGGGTGGAACGTTTCCAGCCCTATCATCGTAAGTACCAAATACATTTGTAAATATTACAGACTCATGAATATTCCTGAATAATCATACAAATAACTGTGTAAGTATTCATGAATGACATTGTAGATAAACTAGTTGGAGCCATATCCCAAGTCAGATTCATCAATGTCAATGAGAGGGGGCATATCGGGGTCACTGTCAGAGTCCACGGCTTCAGCCACAGTGGACTCATGACTACAAAGCACTGGTATTCACTGTCTGATGAGTCCATTTGTTCAGGAACTTTAATTTCATCTTGGTTGACTATTCCTGGACTGGTTGACAAAGTGGCTTGCACCAAGTTTTTCAACAACAAGCACAAGCATCCCAACAATGGTGGGAAAGGGAAAGCTCGAGCTGCTGAGGTAATAACACCTCCATTGACTCAGGAGGAAGATTCTACCTACTGTACGTGACTGTATGGATGAAACCGGGGACTGTCGCGTTACAGTGACGTAAAGAAAAAACTCGGAAACCGGCCCACTGTGATGCATTACGGTTTCCAAAATAAGAAACTTTTTGGCTTTTTTTCACTGTTTTTGGGCCCATTTGGACCAAAATGTCGGGCGTAACACAATTTTTTTTGGAAACTCGGCCGGAAGACAGCATTATGTCATGCAAATTAAGAAACCGGGGTAGCGTTATGTGTTACGGTTTCATCCGTACACTCATGTACAGTAGTTTGTTTCAATTTTTTAGTCATAATATGAACTTGTTTTATTGCTAACTCATGTGAAATTTTGTGACTACTTGTACAAGTATTTTAATGAGTACTCATGCAAGTATTTTGGTAATTATCCAAGGTTTTTTTCTTCTTCAGAAATCCAACTCATACTTGTATGAGTTTGGACTGGGTCCAGACTCATACTCGCAAAAGTCAGAAACTCGCAAATTTTCCCACAAGTCTATTTGCTGCAACTCGCGAGTTTCATCCAATCGCCTGATGCTCTACCAAAGGCGCCAACCCATCAACCTAGGCATGAAAATATTGAATTTGAGAGGGTAATGGAAGGTAGAGGGGAATAGAAGGTATGTGATACATTGAGATCTAAAGTGATGGTCAGATGCCTCACTGCAAAAAGAACAAAAGAGAAAACTCACCAGTCGACATGTAAGGTTCACCAGGGGTAGGGGTATACCCCAGGGTTTCAGAGGTAGGGTACACTAGGGTAAGGGTAAGGGTCTTCCCTTTCAAACCCTGGCCAAACCCCAACCCTACCTTGAGGGGTTTGGGGGGTTTACCAAACCAAATTGCTGGTATGTAGCTGAATGTCATATTTGACAATGATGAATACTTTACATTATCATTGTGTATGATGAAATAATCCTTGTAATACCTTGAAGAATATCCTACATGAGTTGCGGAACTTGATTGGAGATTGTCAAGATTACGAAGACCAGCATGATGTATTTATCAAGGCAGTTCATCAGAATATGGGCAATAAGGGCAAGCAGAAGGCTGGTTAGCTATTTATTTACTAATGGACTTGAACTATTTTCTTTAATATCATGTGATTGCTGCTTTGTGGCTTTGAATTTGACCAGGTTCTGTTGTCACTAGAGGGTAGATTGCACTAGGAAAGCCAATAAAATTAAGATATACCCTGTATATGTCAGTACATTGGCCATTCTCATGTAGACCTCTCAGTGATACCCTTGAAAGGTATAACCCATGGGTTACCAGGGGTCTCAGGCCTGAACCCCTGTGTACCCTTGGTGGAGTAGGGTAATACCTCTTACAGGGTAAGGGTTTGAGAGGTAAGGGTAGAGGTACAGGCTTCCAGACCCTGACCCCTACCCTTGGTGAACCTTATCGATGACGTGAAATGAGATCAAGAAATACAGCGAGAAAACTGCCAACAAACAGGCAGGGCATGAAACAGCATGAAAGCACTACAGGCAGCACCAAAACCCCACACCAGGGTATATTGCCTCCACCGCTGCATAAACCACAGCAGCGAGATAGACCAAATGACAGCGGCAGCAGCCAAATCGGAAATCCTGTCTTGACTGAAGATGTTTGACGAGCCCCATGAATTGACAGAAAACAAAATTGTGACGTTTGAACCATTTTATCCCTGTTGGTAAAAAGCATACAGAAGGTGCCAAATTGAGGAAACCCAGGAGGGATGAAGAGACTGAGATGCAGAAAAGAGTAGAGCACAATATTCTGTGGGATGGTGGCCATGAGGAGCCTCTGTCACCACTGAACATCATGGAGGAAGAGGGCAACGAAACCAACATCATGTGATCATTTCCTTTTTCAGATGAAGCCTGCCCAATGCAGACACATGTGCACTGCTGATTTTTTAATGCTTGGGCTCATTGCAGGAGGAGGCAGAATTGTATGTCCAGAGCAGTGTACCATGTCTGGAATTTTTGTAGGAGCACCAAAGGTAAGTCTTCAGAGAATGTCCATGAAAAGGAGGTTTCGGTCAGAAATACGTTGTTCCAGCTGACAAAGGTTCATCAAGCACAAATATTTGAATAAATAGATATTTTATATTCTCGCTTTCTGGGCTGTGAAAGTGAAACCATCATTGCAGACTTTGCATTGGATGCCACCTGAACCTGGCTGGATTACGAGACCACATGAGTGGCTTGTTTGTTGGGTGTGAGGGAAATTCAGGAGAGCCGCCATGGAGAACCCAAAGGGGAAGGAACGGCCGGCATACTGCACCTGGCTCTTCTGCCCATCGTGCAGTCTATTGTTCGATCCTGACTGCTGCCACTTTTTTTATTTCTTAACAAATTTCCCTTCCCATTGCCTTATTCTATTGATTTGATGAGTTGTAGTCTGTGAGTAACACATTTTTGGTTTTTAGTCATGTTTTCATTGTCACTGTCTATTAGTTACAGTACCAATATGCAATTATCTGATGATCATGGGGCTTGTTTGTTGGGATGCAGAGAGATTCAGTCTAATCCATCAAAGAACCCAATGGGGGTATATCATGGGTGCACAGCCTGTCCGTGTCACCCCTTGCTCCCATCTACCATCTTCAGTTTGGAACACCCTTGAGGGATCTCCAGCTTCAATGGTTACTAGCCTGACTTGTCAACTCATTTGTTGAGAGGGAGCCATTTTAAGAGCTGCACCAAGACCACCCTTAATAGGGCTAGTCACATAGCAGAAAATCACTTGCCCAGCCTTTTCCTTTTCCTGCCCTCATTTTCCATTCCCTCATTCAGGTTTCATTCAAGCTCATTCATTCTTGGTCAGTGGTAAGCCACTGGCTGAGCTCTATGAAGACTATCATACCATTGCTTGAGGATAAATCCTAACTTGATTCCTCAATTGTCTCTCTGTTGTATTGTTTTCACAGCAAGATGCAGTTTCCCTGAACTCTCCGAAGGAGAAGAGGGTTCTCTGTAACCCATGGACAAGCCTGAATTGCTGATGGATGCCCACTTTTTTCCAAGGCTAAACCTTTTTTGTACTGTTGCTGGGTATTTACATCATTTGCTTCTTGGACCATTGCCTGACCATAGAAAGGTCCTCTGTTTGCCTGTTTTTCAGCTGATGGCTTGCCTACCTTTTACAAGTTCATATCTTGCAGTAGACACCATCTAGCCATAATGTGAGTTCACACACGGTGGTTCAGCAATCAATTTCCAAATTGTTGTTACCATGTTCGAAGTGAGTTATCTGTCCTTAGCTATGAGCCATCGACCAAAGCTCAAGGGTGAGCAGCTACAAAGGACAGCATGACATGAGCATTCAGGAAGAAGTAGTTATCTGGATCTAGAGCATTAGAACTGGGAAGTCAGATGGGCAGCAGGCTCCATTTTTTTTTTGGAAATTTCCCAAAATGGTAATCTTCCTTAAACCTAGATAACTTGTAGATAACTTCAAGTATATGCATTTCCACCTCAGAGAGTGAAGAGGACTGGTGCAAAGCACCGCTAAGGATAAGTATATGGTATATTGCTTGAATTGTGCCATGAGCTTCACATGGACAGTGAAAGGTCAGGTGACTATTTTCCAAGCTAACATCAGCTGTCTTGGAGTCTTGGCTTGCCTCTTATGTTCATTTGGTCTTGTAGTTTGTCACAGGTTGTCCTCTTCAATTTTAATCCAGTAATTCAGTGGCTTGAGCTGGTAGTGTCCAACTTTCCCTGCTAAAATCAGCCTAGCAACTAGTGTGAAAGATGGCCCATACAGCCTACAGGTACAATTGTAAGTGGCAGATTGGGGACTCATACTTGCCACTTGGTGGCCTCTACCCCACTGGTTGTTGAGAGTGAGCAAAATTCAGGAGAGCCGCATCGAAGAACCTAGTGGGGATATCCAGCTAGGCACATGCACTGATCATGTGGGGCTCACTTCGGCAGCTGGCTAGTGGAAGGATTTCAGGCCTGCATTTAGTCTGCGTTCCTGGGCCACCAGATATTGGCTGACCACTTCTGCAGACCAATTGGAAGGGGCTTGGCATTGTAAGCAATAGATTTTTTGAGTACCGAATGTTGCTTGTTTGTGTTCATCGACTCATGGTCTGTAAAAGGACAAATCAGCTCCTGAAGAGTGCAAAGAGATGAGCTTACAAATATATACTCCTCAGCAGTGATTTGTAAGCCAATTTTTGCTCTCACCACATTCTGACTTCCTTTCAATGCATTAGAATACTTTGAAAGCATGGAATAGTATCATAAAATATCAACAAGTATAGGTAGGCAAAAAAAAAATGGTTTTCTACAAGAGTTCGGCGGAGTTTGTATATGTAATCATGTGCTGTTATTTGTATGAGCCTCGGCAGTCAACATTTCCAGTCAAGGAATTAGACGACTGTGGCCTTTCTCACTGCAACGGCCAACACATCTAAGCTTTCTCTGAACTCCCTGAAACAATTTTGTGATGTTTGTTCTGCCTCAAAACCAATGGTTTCATCCATTTGACTTGACTCTCATTTTCATATCTTGAATGACAATTTTTGCCATGCCTCCTTGTGCTCAACCTGGCTCAACCTGAAGACCATAATGCATTCAGTTGGGACAAGATAAATTGAAGTGCAAGGGTGAAGAACCAAAAAGCCAGGTTAGCTTTTTGAAAAAGTGACTCAAACCCCGACCCATCTCGGCTACTAAAAAAGTAAGAAAAGTAAGAAAAGTAAGAAAAGTCAAAGTTTACAAGATTGCTATGTAAAATATAGTATGCATAGACAGTTCCAAGTATAGAGTATCATTAGTGGTTTGCTAGAAATGAGTATTCAGGCTTTCATAGGGCTGTCAAAATCAAAAAGAGTGCCCCGGTTATGGTCCAGCATCGAGAGATTTCCCTGACCCTGGTCGTCTTCGGAAACACCAGCTGTGGAACCACACTCACCGAGGATCTGATCCCATGTCTTCTCATCAAGTTTGGAGCAACTTTTGATATAGTCAAGGACCCGAGCCCTGTCGGTGTCGCCTTCAAACTTCGGTAATGGTAACTTGAGTTTGCCATGATGGTATGCATGAACAGCACACTTGAGCTAGCCTCTAGGCAACATAAGAAATGAATACAGGGAAAAGCACTTGTAGTGCACTCACCACTGCCAATATCAGTCCGAATAATCCCTTTGGACGTCTGGTGGAATTCTCAACCAAGCTGGCAGTGAAACTCATGAACTTGGTTGCAATCTTGGTGATGAAAAGAGACTGGAGTCACCCTTCAGGCATCTGAAATGACCCAGTCAAACTAGCAAAGGCAAAATTAACCGTGACTTATGATATAATCTTTATGTTTCCTGTCAATGGAGCAGTCCAAGGGTGTAGGTTTCTTGAAGTAGAGTGGTCCATCAGGTCTCAGTGCCCATTGGACCCACCTGCCAATCGTGCTCGTGTCGTCACCAAATTCTCCCTCAATATACTTCTGAATGCCCTCTAAACCTGCTTTTGCAAACCCAGACTTTTTCTCATTGAGACGATTGAAGGACTGTCGTATGTATTTAGTTTTGTATCTGAAACCAGGGAGACAATTTGACTCACAAGAAGGTAGAAGGCATTGTCTTTCTGAATGACATAGTTCGAGTTGGGCCATACTTTCTTCGCAATAGCAGACACAATTTCGAGCAATTTCGATGTTTTCTCATGCGTAAAGTCTCCGAAAGGATTCTTGGACATGTAAAGTGCTTCATAGAGAGTCAGAAGGAAATGACTCTCCCATTTATCCCTTGCAAATGCTGGGAGGTCTGTAAAACGTACATTGCGGGTGTCAAGGACCTTGTTCGAGCCACTGGCAGTGGAATCTGAGGCTTTCTCGATCTTCCTGGATTTGTTGGTGGATTTGCAAGTGACCATCTTGACAGTCATGGACTTGTCTTCGACTTCGGAACCTGATATAACCTGAATTTCCTATTCTCATAGGTCAGTGATTTGATTCAGCCATACCATGAAGGGAAAACTCACCTCATTCTTCCGATTCTTGTCTCGAGGTATCTTTGTGCTAGGTGCTTTGTGAATCCAAGGGAGATTGGGAGACTGCGGATACTCTTCAGGCCTTGTCGAGTCTACGTCCTTGTCATCCAGACCACCGAGGACTGGACTGTCATGATGAATGGACTTTGACAGCTGCTTGGACTTCCTGGTCCTGGCCATCTTCCAGTCCCCAACAAGACCAGTCACAGTCAGCAATTTCTTCTTTGCATTAGCTCTGAGGAATTGGTTAGAAAGCTGAGAAAGGATCCACATGGTGCTTACCCATCCTTTTGGCTCTTTGGTTTACTGGCGCCCTTCTTTTCCTTCACTTCCACAATGTCTTCCTTCAGCTTCTGGACATCCTCCTGAAGGTCCTGCCAAGCATGATGGTGAGAATGATAAATGAGATGAACGACAAAAACTGACAGCTTTCTTTCTTTTACCTCAGACAGGCATAGGTGACAGAACCGAGTCATCCATCCCATATGAAAACATCCATGTTGAAATCCTCTCCATCGCTCTCTTTTCCTTTGCATAAGCTCTTGTTGCTCTGGTCGTTCAAGGCATTGGACATGTCCACAAAAACTGGAACTTTACAACCTCCAGCTTCCTGCATTCGTTCAAGAAGCTCGAGCTTGTGAGCCTCAAGCTCTTCTAGCTCTCTCGCCACGACCTCAGCTGCTTCTTTCTCAGCTCAGACCTGAGCTGGAGTTCGCTTCGAACGAGGCTGAGCAATTATCCCTGGATGCTCGTTTCAGTTACGACGTTAATAGGGTTGGAGAGTTCCACCCTGTATTTTCAGCATATCTAGTAAATATGACCATCTTTCCTGATTACGAATGGGACACAATATGCCTAGAAAGCGAGTTTGGTCTTGTCTAGAGGAGCACCAGTACCAGTATCGAACATAGTTCAAACCCCAAGAAGGCTCTAGCAACGGTCGATAGACACGGTCTTGCTGGAATACTCAACAGACAAGGACACAGCAGCGCAGCAGTGTTACTAGTAAACTGTCTGTAAGCGAGCTGCACTACTCGGTCAACATAGGAAACAAGTCTTGAGTGCTTGAGACTGGGGACAATATCGTGAAGCGTAATATGCCAATACGTGATGCCTTAAAGGACCAAACAAAGAAATATGACATGTCTACACATGACAGAGTTACTTGGAGAACCATGCAGTAAAAGCACTGTAACAGTGGGCATCTCACGGTTAAATACGGAGTCGTAACGGTACTCTATTACTAGTGCAAGGAAGTATGATGCAGAAGAAGGGCGAATGCAGGAAAACTGTACCCAGTTCTGCTGAGTAAGCTATGACCAATCAGTCTTACTCGGGGTGATGATGTATAAGAAAGTGCTGATGAAGCACAGCCCAATCAGGAATCGTCCTAAACAGGAATCGGCCTGAACAGGAACTAAGGCATACCACGGATGCCTCCGCAGATGATCCACAGCCGGCTCTGCGGATAATGATCATTTTCAAAGCGAGCTCTGTATCCAGGGACCACCCGGACCCATAACATCCGTATCCGAGGCATCCGTTCTGCGGAAATTGCGGATATCTGTGGATCCAGAGACCCGCATCCGTGGTTTCCATCTGTTATACAGATATCCACAGATATTGATGAAAAACACAATAAAAATACATAGTTACAAGTATAAAAGATATTACAGGATTGTGAGTACTACTTAATCCAAATGAATTCCAACCGAAACAAGCTCTGGAAGCTCTTCATCGGTGAATGGCTCATCATGTTGATCGGAGCTCACATATACTAGACCCTGGTCAGCCAGTGGTACACCAGGTGCCTCGCGCAAGTGGCAATCGACTTTCTTTCTGCACCTGGTCAGTCGCAGTCCATATTCCACTGTTTCGTTGACCGACATTGATATTGTAGTGACCTCGACAACAGGTGAACGAAGCTTCTCAACCAGTGGACACATGGTCAGTAAATTCAGACACACGCTTTCTGACAAGTCGATCCATGCTGCCACAGTGTTTTGGAGTTGGAGTGATCATGGTTTGGTCCCCAAAGATGCTATTGTGGTGTCAATCCAAGCAAAGGGACCGCGGTGGAAGATAGAAGAAGAGCAAGCAATGGATGCCATTGAGATTGACTCTGAATAGCTTATGAATATATAGTTTTAACTTTTTTGCCTCACGGATGGCTAACATCCGGACTTTTACAAAATCTTGCTCTGTATCCAGGGCCATCCGGGTCTGTGGAGCCAGATGTGATCAACATCCGGCTCCACAGATATTCCCACATAGATTTCCGCAGATATCCAGACCACCATCCGGCTCCGTGGTATGCCTTAACAGGAACTGCTTTAAATCACGAGCACAGCACAGCGACCATAACAGGAAGAGAGGGACTTGGCAGATGACTGAGGCATAGCAAATCAGGAAGCCAAGACAATTGGTATTCCTGATTGAGCGAACCTTGGTAAAAGGAGTGGACTCTGAATAATATGTAAAATTACTATAAAGCTAGCACATTTGTATCGATAGTACTCAGTGAATTGTACCCCACAAAGCTCAGCCCACAAGCAGAGTCCAAGTGGAACATTTTATCTCATTTTGTTGTGGTACACAAGGACATGGTGATCTGAGGTACAAACCCAGTGATAGTGCTAGTGTGTACGTGAGGACGTGGTGCTCCAAGGTGCAATAAAATTGTGTTTGTCTGAAAAGACATATTGAAGTCGTAGCCTGACACCCCTTGAAGCAGTAGCCCTGCACCTATTCCTTTATATTCCTTGTGAATTAAAACCATCACAAAAACCACGTAAGGTTCACCGTCAAAGTGAACTAAGCTAAGTTTCTGTCTGCAAGAGACCAGTAGTGCGTGATCGAAACCTTACAACTTCGTTGAAAGGCTTTCTCTTTCTTAATAGCTGCCCAAATTACTTAGGGTGTTAAAAGAGAGTTAGTGTGTATTTGGATTATTAGTTATAGATCTTTATAGATCTGTTTCCAAGACTCCATTTGCATCGACAGCCCCACCGAAAGGTGCCCTATTAGCGGGGCTCTAACCGGATCATTGTCATGAGAATTACATGACTGGAGCTTTGACCAATGTCGCTTGTGGAAACCAAGACGATTGCGGAATGATCAGGGCAACCCACAAGGATACGCCTTTATAAAGATGGACCCCCAGTGTGGACAATTGTTCATACTCAGGGATGTACTTTTGACACAAGACTAGATGAAGAGAACCACATAAGAGAGTACAGAAGGGACTAAAGGATTTGTCTTCTTCTGCACCTCTCAAAATACCTGATCAGCAAGAGACCCCACTAGGAGGTTTCACCTGGTTGTACTATTAATAGCAGAATGACTGATGTTGTGCGGCCCCTTTGGCAATCCGACTCAGAGACTCCTGTGTATGACTCAATTGTATTATGTTATTGTTTCTGGACAGTATTTAAAGACTCTAAGTTTGTAGTAAAATAGTTAGAACATTGTAGGATTCTGTACCCAGTTTAGTGACTAGTGACCACCTGACCAAGGCTGGAGCTGGAAGCTGACTTGTGGATAAATATTACTTTGTTTCTCAGACTCAGTTACCGATGATTTGATGATTTGAACAAGTTTGAACAAAGTCTAGTTGCTTAGTGCACCTTCTAGTCTCAAAAGAGAAACCTCTAGTCAAGTTCTAGTCTAGTTTAGTGTTGCCATGGCTCGGCTTGGCTTGGCTAAGGCCGGCTTTGGATATGCAACAGCTCAGCTCGGCTCCAAGCCATTTCGCCGCGGCTCAGCTCGGCTTAAAGTTCGGCTTAGCTGCGGCTCAGAGCCAAATTGGGAAATATCTATTGATTTCAGCTCTTCTCAGTGTACAAGTCGAATTTTTATAGTAGTCAAGCGAGAAAAAGTAAGAATAAATCAATCATCATCTTCAAAGACGAGTAAACTCTCAATGAAAGCAGTAATGTCCTCAGGAACTGTGCTCTCGTCATCCAAAATGCGCTCCAATGCCTCTAACTCAGACTTCCTGTCCATCCCATGAGTAAAATTCAAGCCCTTTCCCTTTTTAAATGCATATTTCAGGATTTGAAGAGCTTCCATCAGCTCAGCATTGATTCGATTTCGTCGCTGGGTGATAGTCTCTTTGCTGGATGAAAATATGCATTCACACGGAACTGCTGACCCTTGAATCGGAAGGATGTCCAGTGCAAGAGCGAAGAGGGTAGGGTATCGGAGTTGATTTTCCTGCCAGGTATCATTAGTCTGACGAGATGTAAACAACAAATTATACGTACTTGCCAAAAGGTTAAGATACTAGTGAATTGACAATTATCTTGCAAATAGGCATCGAGCTCATCGCACAAGCTCATGCAGCCAGGTTGCAAGTGCGAATCGAGACCAAGAATGTCATCTGCCCATGATTCAGGGTTTGACGGCCTGGCTGGGGTATGGATAGCTCCCGGTTGACGATATTTAGCAAGCTAGAAATAATGTTAGCACACTAGACACGACACAAAGATGAAATGACCTCTGCAAGAAGAATTTCCTTTGCAGATGCAAGTCGTTGAGGCTGATGCTTGCGTATCCAATCCAGTCTATACTGCGGGTTGAGAGCTGAATACACTTGAGTTAAGAGTGTCGACAAAGTCGTGGAGAATAACATACCCATGGCAAGAACATATGCATTGGTCAGGTGAGTTCGGTCAAGATAAGATTCCAGCTTATTCAGACCAGCATCAATTACAGCCGACATCTGTGGGATCTCGTCTCGCATCTCTCGCCACACTTTCATCATTGCCTCATATGCAGGCAGTGCGTTGCAGAGGGTGGGGGTCTTCTCTGCTGAAAGCTTTTGCTGAAATGCGTGAGGGACCTAGATAAATCAAGTGATCAGTCACGTCGACACTAAAAGTTGAAGTTGAAGTCAAGCATACTGCCAAAATGCGTTTATAAAGCTCGAGGTCATCCCATTTGTCGTCGTCGAGCATGTATGACCGTAAATCAGAAAAATCATCCTTCTGCAGGAAAAGAGTGATCGCCTGTTGAACTTGTCAGCCATCAACACCACAAAGTGCAAAGAAAGCATACTTCACGAAGCAGAATGGCCCGTTCTATCATAAGCAGTGTCGATGACCATCAGGTATCAATGTCTCGCAGTAACTGAAGATCCTTCTGCTTCAATGCCTGAAGCACTGAACTGAAGTATTGACGCCGAATTGATGTTTTGCGAATCTAAAAGGAAACATAAACGACATCCAGTGATAAGATCAAAGTGAATGCTCACCACCCGGACGATGCCTCGAACAGTCACAATGGGATCACGAGATGTTCCAGGCTCAAAGTCACCAGCATTATTATCAGCAGCGAAATCCATATCCGTGATAGCAGCGAGAACTGATTTACAGGCAAGATTAACGACATGGGGAAAGCATCTGATGAATATCAGTAATAGTTCAAAGCTCAATACGATATAGACATACCGAATACGGTGCTGAATCTTGTCAAATAGAATATGACGACGCAGTAAAGCACGCTCTAGATAATACATAAATGTATCATTGTTGGATGTGTTATCTATTGTAAGCCAGCCAACCTGAAATACATCAATATATGAGCAAAGAATATGTGGCGCACTCACTTTCTTGTCGATTTTGAGACGATCAATGGCATAGAGAAATGCCTGAGCAAGATGCTCACCATCATGTCGACCAGGGACACGAACAAACCCAATTAGATCAGCACATAGCTTGAGCTCGTACTGAGCGCCATCTGGGGTCTGAACCAGCACGGTCTCAATCCAGTGAGCAGTGATTGCCATGAACGGAACAAGGTTAGGATCTGTCCAGAGATCCATAGTGAAGGATATTTTGCCCAACGATACCTTTCAAGGACCGGTCAGTAGATGTTTGAATCGAAAATGAGAACATACCCCCATCTCTTGAGCAAGCTCATCCAAATACTCATTCCAGATCTCCATCAGACATTGACGAAGAACAGTACGGTGAGGAATATCACTGTCTTTGAGATCCTTGCACAGCATAAGGAAGATCACGCATAAACGAGGGTTTTTCAATCACATTGAGGGACTGAGAAAGCAGTGAGCGATCATCAAATTTGAAAACAAAAAACTACCTGATCATCAGAAATAATCCATGCTAGAATTGCATCGACAAAAGCTTCAGATGAGAACTCTTGTCGTGGGACGCCACCATCATTGGAGTCCTTCGCAGCGTGATGTCGAGCTTTCTGGATGAAGGGTTGAGCTTCCTTTGCAGTTATATCAACCTTTAGCTGATCGCAAGCAGATACCCATGCTGCAATATGACTGGTATATAGGTGTTTTCGAAGAGTTCCTGTTGAAGTGGCAGTGCTGAATCCTACCGGTTTACTGAACTGGCTTGGACATCACTCGTGCTCGTGACTGAAAGCAAGGTAAGAAAGAACAATCACTGAACATTATTTGGAGACTTGCCAACAGAATTTACAAAATCTCTGGTCTCCTACTTCCTCGAAAAATGTCCAGACATCACGAGCAGCATGACGGTGACGATTGCCAGCTGGACCATCTTCAATGGCTCGGTGAGGACAATGAGCAATAGGTGGATTGAAAGTAGGCATTTGTGGTGGAGCTGGTAAAGTTCTCGCTGTATGACGTTGACGAGGTGGTTGAGGAGAACCATCCTGTCGACAGGAACCATCTCGGTGTCCTGGACTTGGTGATTGAGGAATATTTGGATGAGCTGAACAATGGGCTGAATGACGGGCTGAATGACGGGCTGAATGGTGAGCTCGACGATGAGAGGACTGAGGAAGAGAAGGAGTGTCATAGAATTCACCACGAGCGCGCACTGGTTCTGGTGAACCTCGATAAGGAGTATGTGGACCTGCCCGAGGTGTTTGAATTCGAGGTGTCATAAATCTTGCTGGATTAACGAGCCATACTGCTGGCCGTGGCAAAGGAGAGTCACCACGAGCGATGAAAGGATCATCTGCAGGAATTGTACTAGAACCAGCGACTGGAGGATCATCCTCAGGCGAGGCAGGAGCTAGCTGTTGTCGTCATCCTTGCTCTGCTGGCGGTTGAGCTGTAAAAGTCCTGTTAAAAATAATATTGTGAAAGTAAAGCATACATACCATCAACCTGGAATACAGTCTGGAGAGCGCCATTGGGTAGATTAATGTCTGGAACAGGTTCAGCATTACGACGTGTTCGGTGTGGGCTCATGGTGAGAGAAAAGAGAAGAAAAGTAGCTATTCACGATGCCGGTAGCCTCTTTAAATCTGGGGCACGGCTGTAGAATGAAATCAGAAGCCTGAAACTATGTTTATTTTTCAAGGAATAAGAAAGGCTATATCGGAAAAATCAGTGGTTATACGGGGCAAAGAATAGAAGTAGCGCACCATGTATATAGAGATTTAGGCAACAAGAACATGATTGGTGCTCCTAGGTGCTCCTGTGTCGGTTTAGCTCTGGTGACAACGACGTAATAATCACAAAATACCAAAATCACCCTATGCAACGCGCTAGCCGAAACACGAGGCAACAACAGCCCTTAACAAAAGGAAAGCTCTTTCCTGGACGAATCCTGGTCTCTAAATCCTTGTCCCACAGTGGTCAGAGACAGTGGTGTTGCTGGTGGAAAGCGCCTGGCGCAAAGAGCAGAAATTTCTTTGGCAGAAAATATGGTCAGTCTCTAAAAAGAATGAAAAGAATGAAATGGGGCACCTTGAAGCCAGTTATAAAGCTCCATTGTGACGTCCAGATGAACCTTGAGAGCCAGGGCATTCGTGAGGCATTGTGGTTGGGGAAAAGATGGGGATTACTGAAAATAGTCACAAGCTGTGACTCGAGCCACGCAAGCCATCCAAATTGGGAAATCCGAGCCATCAAAAGCCGCAAGCCGATTGTCGGCTCAGCTCGGCTCCAATATGGCTCGACTCGACAGCTGAGCCATTAAGAGTCGAGCTGTGGCAACACTAGTCCAGTTCTAGTTAAGCTACTTAGTGCAGATTGCACTTCGGTCAAGAGACCACAAACCTCTAGTGTTACCACACTCTAAACAAGTTATAAACTCAGTTAAAAGCTCTCAAAGACAACTAGATGTAAGACACTGAGTATGGACAAGTGTTTGTACTTTGGACCATCTCTATTAGAAACCTGAACTTATTGAGGATATAAAGTGTGTATTGGTGTGTTGGTGTTGTTGTGTGTGTTGTTCATTCACATACGCTTATATCGATGTGCTTTCCACACTGTCCGCAAGGATCCCTCACATTGAGTGGCTCTAGCAGGACTAGGTCATCCAAAGGATTCCCTTTACCAGAGGCCAGTAGATGCTCTAACCATTGAGCTATAATGCCATATCTACAACAGAGCATGTCTTTCATATGCCAAGGGATCCCAGAGAGCCTTGCTACACATTCACATGGTTGTTGCAAGGGGGTGTACCACTGGACTAGAACTAGGGTATATTTCATACAACCCCTTCACCATGCCCAATTCTGCTTTTTGCACTTTCTCTTTTTCAAATATGCTCTTCCTTCTTGCCCACCAGTTCCTGACAATCTCATGCAGAAGTGTCTGGGTCCCGCTCAGGGAGTCCCTAGCACATGAAATTCCACTCACAAATGGGATTTTCGCTCATAATTGGGGATTCCACTGCCATAGCATGATGCCTGGGAGATATTTGGCTTTTCAGGTCCTCCATTGCCTGGCTCGTGATTCCTTCACACCATTGTTGCCACTACTCCACAATTATCCAACAATATCAGCCTGATGAATCTGATTTGTCCTAGCATTTAGGACTGATTTTGGAATACTCTGAAGATAGAATGCGAGAGACAGCTATATAATGGTACACAATGATCAGACAGATTAGAATGCCTGTAGATGTACAGCATTTGGATAGATATCGTGGTGCCAGATGACTGAGGCTGCATCTGGCCTCAATCATTCAAAAGGTAGTCTTGATCTCAACTATGTCTTCAAGCACCATTGATAAAATAAGTTCATTGTAATGGTCTACAGTTAGTAATCTGCTTCATGGACAGTCAATGTCTAGTTGGAGGATATCACCTGCTCTGCCATTTCTGTGGTCTCAGTGGCTTCTGTTATTGCCTGATAAGTACTATAGAGATTTTCCAACTTTCTCTGGCCCCATACCTATGAGAGGATTCCATTTATACCACATAAGGGGCTGGAAACACTGGCAGAGAGCACATGTGAATTATTTGAGTGGTGCAATCAAAGTTGAATCTGAGACATCTGGTTGATTTAGCTTGGACTCTGAAAAGATTTCTATTGCCATCTAGACTAGTGCCAGCATTGATGGCAGCCTTCATATACAATGTTTGCAGATCCTTGGCTGGGAAGCATATTCCCATGATACTTGTTGTCCTTGCTGATCTCAAGTTAATATACCCTGAGCTTTGTCTCAGCCACTCAATTTTTACCTCTCAACATCCTTCAAGGTAAGCTTATTACCCACAGATTCCTGGAGGGATCCATAGTCGGTATGTCATTATCGGAGATTTTAATGACAGACATGACACAATGAAAACTCCATTGCGAAACATACATGGATTGTATTTGGCTTTGGAAGTGGCTAAAATGTGTATTGGATATGTAGTTAGTATATCATCTTGATCAGCATCGGTCGGCTGCGGGGTGTATTGTCTAGTCAAAATTGAAGAACTGACCTGTCCCATATGTGGACTTGAGATGGATCCTTAGTGTTTCTCAGGTCAAAAATGTGAAATTGTCTGAATCATCTCAGATTGACTGAGAAACATTATCATGGACATCCCAGAGCCGCCAGACCTGTCCTTTGCATCTCCAGGCGTCGAACTTATATCCCCAGAAGAGATAAGATAGAGATGGATCAGCAGATTGACAGATCATGTCTGCGTTCCAAGCCTGTCCATATACTTTAACTTGCTCCAATGCTGTTCAACCTTCCCTGAACAAACTGCATTTGTGTTCTCAACTCCGAATCCCCAGGATCAGTAGCAGTCAGCCTGTTGGTCTTGAGCTTACCCATCATCGAGCGACGAATCCAGTGCTCTCCATGAGTCAACCGTGAGTTATTCTTTGAGTATGCACTGACATATCAATAAAAATGTTTCTCACTAACTTTGCTATGCACATCATTAGAGCAAGATGTTCTCTAATTCAAGAGTGATTCTGGTCAACATAGAGCACTTCTGTGAAGTGAGCTTGATTGTGGGAATCTTCAACACCGAATTGAATACTAGAGGTAGCTTCATGCAAGTCAAGGCACCATCAAAAAAGACAGTGAGTTTCACTCCATCTTGTCATGGTGGATCCGGACCGAGACATATTGGACAAGGAGAAGATGAACGCATCGGGGTCAATAAGGGCGCATAAGCGGAAACACAATGTTGCAGATCCTGATGATGATGATGCTCCGCTGACATGAGACTTGCAGAAAAAAGTGGCCCTGGACGCACCAAGCGGTTATGATAACTTATGAACCGCCATGAGGTTGTCGATGGTAGGTAAAACATCAAAGTTGTTTTTTGTTTCTTTGTTTTTTGGGTCATTGTGTGTATTGAATCATTATCTTGTTGATTATTGAATTTATCTGTCTAAGAATGGAGAGTAAATGAGACTTCTCAGAGCAAATTCTACAAGTTTTATGCTTTCCAAGCTTGACTGGGTTCATTCCTGAGCTGCCCATTGTGAGATGGAATTTTGAAATCAGCTGGGATTTGTTGTCGGTGGGGTTTCAAGTATTTGTGAACTGCAATTTCGAGCTGGATGGCAGTAAGAATTGAGAGCATTTGCAAGCTGCCTATTTCGAAATTGGTGGGCATTTGTTGTGGGTGGGTTTTTGAGTATTTGTGAGCTGGATATTTATGAGCTGTGATTCCGAGCTGGATGGCAGTAAGAATTGAGGGCTATTGTGAGTTGCCTGTCAGGATTTGGTGGGGTATTAGTCAGGTGTGGCAGTGCTGGCTTGTAGCTGACCATTTCGCAATATGGATGGCTGGCTAGGAGCTGTCCATCTCATGAGATGGTTACATGGACTCCTCCAACTGGATGGTGTGTTTCAAGCTCCTAGTGAAGAGCAGCGGCACACTCTCAGAGCGATAATAGGGCACCTTTCAGTGGGGCTGTCGATGCAAATGGACTCTTCGAAACAGATCTTATAAAGATCTATAACTAATAACCCAAATACACACTAACTCTCTTTTAACACCCTAAGTAATTCAGGCAGCTATTAAGAAAGAGAAAGCCTTTCAACGAAGTTGTAAGGTTTCGATCGCACACTACTGGTCTCTCACAGACAGAAACTTAACTTAGTTCACTTTGATGGTGAACCTTGCACGGTTTTTGTAATGGTTTTAATTCGCAAGGAATGTAAAGGGGATAGTTGCAGAGCTACTGCTTCAATGGTTTGTCGGGCTGCGACTTCGATGGGTGCAGGGCTACTGCTTCAATGGGTGTCAGGCTACGACTTCAATATGTCTTTTCAGACGAACACAATTTTATTGCACCTCGGAGCACCATGTCCTCGCATACACACTAGCACTATCACTGGGTTTGTACCTCGGATCACCACGTCCTCGCGTACCACAATAAAATGAGATAAAATGTTCCACTCAGACTCTGCTTGTGGGCTGAGCTTTGTGGGGTACAATTCACTGGCTACTAAAGATACAAATGTTCTAGTTTTATAGTACTTCTACATTATTCCAGAGTCCGCTGTGTTGATAATACAAGTCCTGTTTGGGACCTTGCCCTATGCAAGTCTTCCCGTTCGGGCTCGACTCAGTCATCTGCCAAGACTAGGTTGTCCCTATCAGGCTCGCTGCTTTGTAGCTCTTCCCGATCAGGCCAATCCCTAGTCATCCTTGTCCTAAACCAGCTACCTTGGGTAAAGCTGATTCATTGCTGATTCTAGGCTTTACTCGTGGTAGCGCAGGCTTTCCTCGTACTCGACTTTACTTGCATAGCACTGGCTCGAACATGTATCATAACAATTGTTCTTTGTTTTATCCGTGCTGAGCCTTCATATGAAACAGTGTCTTTGTACTGTCTGGCTTTCACCAAGTTACTCAATCACATGTGGGCATGTTATTGTTTGTTGTTTGGCTACTTAGCTCTGCACGTCCCATTGAGGTTCACGTCACAGCGTAAGTTACCGAGTTTCTCGAGCATCGAGTATTTATCCCATGTTTTGACTGAGTAGTGCAGCCTGCATACAGTCGGTTTACTAGTAGAGCCGCTGCGTTTGTTGTCACGTTTCCCATTGAGTATTCAAGCAAAGCGCCGTTCAAACGCTGTTGCCAGATCCTTCTAGGTGCTTGTTCCATGATCGGCACTGGTACTGGTACTCTTCTAGACAAGTCGGAACTCCTCTCTAGGCAAATAGTGTCCCATTCGTAATCAGGAAAGACGGTCATATTTACTAGATATGCCGAAAATACAGGGTGGATCGTTTCCAACCCTATTAGCGACTTGGCATGTTGAGGACATAACGTCCTGACCAACAGTATGTCAATGCCAGAATTGTTGAATCTTCTTGTTCTGACCTGAAATTGTCAGGTATCAGCTAGTTCATCACCTTCTTTGGTGCTGTCTTCTTACAAGTCGATTTCAGTGGGTTCATTTCAGTCGTCTGAAAGCATGATACTGATTCCCTGATTCAAGAGTTGAGATAAAACATCATATTGCTACTTGTTCAATCATGAACCTGATCCTTGGATGTTGCTGGATTGAAGTCCAATTGAGTGAGGTTAATCCATTGTCTCAGCCAAAAAAGCATGATACTGATTCACCCATTGATGTCCAGGAGTACCTAGGTTCAAGATTCGAGAAGACATCCTATTTTTAGCATAGTTTGTTCTCCTTTGGAACTATTCAATGTTGTGTTTCTACCAATATCTCGGTCAGCATAATATTCGCTATTTGTTCAATCGTGGGCCTGAGCCCTGGATGGCATTGTAGCATGTCATTCGGCATGAAAGAAGACATGACTTTCTGTGAGCAGATAAAGCTAAAAGCCTGTATTACAGATACAGTATATCAGATACAAAGAAGGTCAATTATGTGCTGGAACTAAGGTTTCAGTAGAGAGATTTGCAGGCAAAGAATCTGAGGTTGTGTAGTACCCAGAAGCTTTCCTGGATGCCTCCCATTCACGCAGATATACCCTTTGCACAGTGTCCCAGTACCATTGGTTCATGTCGATCCACCACTTCAGCTCGTTGTCCCAAATTCCAAACTTCTCCTGCATGGCTTTAATCTGGGAAGATTTCATGAGCTTTCTAAGCTCATAGTTATTTCCAAAGCTGACGAGGGAAGTGACTATGCCACATTCACCCGTTAGCACACAAGGGAACTCAATGTCCACAGGATAGCATGCCCCGCTGAGCTTCATCGAAAAGGTGATGATAGCCATGTTTCTTTGGCGCTCCGTATCCATCAGATAACCATTCTTGACCAATATTTCCTGAATTCATTCAGTGGCGAGCAAGAACCCCCAATGAAGCCAAGGTTGTAGGAGGTTTTGATGAAGGTGACGAGGAATAAGGATTGTTGGAAGATATTTGATTGGCTTGACATAAGCATTGTCCATGTCCTGTGAAATGTGGAGATTAGCCAACTGCTGTAACAAGTTCTTTGAAAGACGAACCTGATCAAGAGCAGGCACCAAGGCTGGAGGAAGTCCTTTACCCGACAGATCTTTTTTAATGAAGTCCATGTGAGATATTGGGATCAGGAGAACATTACAGCTAACTGCAGAATTCAAGGCCATGCCAAAAAAAGTTTGATGTTCGGCAGGGCTCGGAAGCGGTCACATTACTGCCTCGCCCCTTCCCTTTTCCATTTCTGTGGCCTTCAGCCAAGCACTATGAAGCTTATTTCTGATATTTCTCACTATAATAGAACATATAAAATAAGGATGGCGTGATTCCAACAACCCAAACTTGACCTCTACCATGGACTATAATTTTCCGCCTTTTACCCAGCACGAACCACGCTATGGCCAAGCCCAGTATCTCTTGGGAATTGGACCAATGCCTCCAGTTACTGGTCGTGACCTTGCTGTTGCAGGAATCCAACATGCGCTCAGCAGTGGCCTCTGAGATTGCCCTATTTGACATTGTAGAGGACATAAGTAATAGCGATGAGCCTCTTGCACTGAGGATGTATATACAACTGGTGGTTGACCATGGCAAGTTTGGTTTACGATATGTGACTAACATCAGACTAAAATAAACCCAACATGACCACTGCCAAGCCCTGCCGAACATCAAACTTTTTTTTGGCATGGCCTTGAATTCTGCAGTTAGCTGGAAGCACGTCGTGGCCATAGCAGTGAGGCAGAGGCTGTGCGCACGTGTGTAACTATCCCCTTTGGGGACTTTGATGGCAGTGGGCCAAAACTTGCTCTCGAGCAAACGAGCCCCATAA
Organism: Mycena floridula; assembly: GCA_029320655.1. NCBI lineage: Eukaryota > Fungi > Basidiomycota > Agaricomycetes > Agaricales > Mycenaceae > Mycena > Mycena floridula. Next base: position 2,486,140 of record JARIHS010000004.1, on the reverse strand, counting down.
ATGGGACTCGTAACTGTTTCTGGCACTGGAATAACCAATGCTTTCAGAGTCAATGGAGCCCCAGGCCACAAAGCTCTTGGATCTAAATCCAGTTTGGACGGTGTTGGTGAATAGAATTCAGAAGGAGTGGAGGAGGAGGATCGAAAGAATGCAGTGTAGGAGGAGGTTGGGGAGAGCTCGAGGTGAGTTTCTTTCTCTTTTGTGTTTATTGTGCTTGTTTTGCGCGATTTCGTGGTTTTCGCATTTCGTTGTTTTGTTGGCTCGCTCTGTCTGCTCTCTTTGTTATCAGTTTCTTTATCTTGCCTTTTCTCTGTCTCTTGCACTTTTTCATCGGAAATCCTCATCTCTCTCTTTTTCCTTGATCGACTGACACGCTCCTGCAGATCCAATGCCTCGTCAGCATCCCTCATCAACGGGCCCGCCGAAGCAGCGAAACTTGCCTATCTGATGGCGGGGTTTGAGAGGGCACGGGTGCAGGTGCATGGAATGCAGAGTTTGGTGGCGCAGGGAATTGTGAGTTTTTTATTTGTGTTTCTTGGTTTTTTATGTCCAACTGGCGATGCATGATTGATGATTTATTTATGTTCAAGCTTCTCAATCTCTTTGTCTCATTCTTCATTTTCCTTGATCTCCTTATGACTTTTCTTGTTCACATCTCTCGTCTGTTCTCATTCACCTCTGTCTGACTGACTCTTTCCATAGGTCGTACGAGTCTCCAACACGCCCATCACATCTCCCTCATCGCTCCCCCATCTAAGACATCTCCTCTTTCCTTCTCTGCGGATTAATGGGAATGGGGGAGCAGCGATGACACATCCAGGAGATGCAGGAGGAGGATGCAAGGCTTAGTATGATGGTGTTGGTGAATGGCGTTGCAGAAGAGGTCATGCTTAGGCCGCCGCCGCCGTTGCCACCAAAGCCTGCTCTGCCAGTATTCTTTGGCATTCTGAGGAAGAGAAGGAGGGGGACTGAAAGTAACACAGCCATTTGTTCGATTTTCTTTGTCTATGCATGCTTTACATATTATATTCTTTACAATTTTTAGTCTTACATGCTCTTTCTTTCATGCTTTGTGTATTTGAGGAGGAATCTATTTATCATATATCTGCATTGGTTTTGGGCGGGGAGGATCGTTCATTTCGTGTTGAGGCAAGATCATCCAATCTCGCAAGCCTTGCAGATGATGAATAGTGAAGCTGTTGAATGAATGGCGCATTGGAAGGGAGTCGATAGATCTACAGGTCAAGATTCAGAGAGATGGGCGCTAAACAAAATGAAGCATCATTCATAAGGAACTTGTACCGGCCAATATACATTGCAAGGGAAGGGTTGGGCCATTATTAGTCCAAACAGGGGTAGTCCTCCATCGGATGAACTAGCCAGAGATTCAATCGGTACCGGATATCATAGAAGAACTTGGATCAATAGAGACAAGTCTGCATAACTTGGTACAATCACCGACAGACCGGAAGGACAAAGTCGAGGTCAGCATACTTACTATCTCTTGGATGTTATACTGTTTCTCAACTCTCTCGGACAGGATGGTGAAGGCAATGACCTGTCCAAACGACTTAATCCAAAGTGTATTGTACATCAGACTACTCAGTTACTTGACAGCTATTACCTCCTCAGCTATACAGAAATGCATTGACTGGTGTCATGCCATTGAGATCCATAGAGAAGAAATATCGGTCGACTCGCACCAGCAGTGCTCACAAAAACTTGGCACCGGAAGACTCGAGTCAATCGACACCGTGTCAACTATCCCAAGGCCTCAAAAAATGAGAAACTGTTTTGAACGAAATGCAAGACTTTCATAAAATGGTGAGTTGTTGCCATTCTCTGATGATACTGGCAATGAGACTTCATCTAGATCAATGAGAATACAGGTACATCTTGCTTCAGCACTAGGCAGCGGTGGCGCTGGTCCCAGTAGTAGGAGAGACTAGATGCTGTGTGGCGCAAGGTGTCTAGGATTTCACGGTGAAGCTGTCAATTTAAAGCCGGCCACATCGACTCCTTGTATTGGACAGATCTTATCTACCAGTGGGTTAGAGGCCAGCCTGCGGTGGAAAATACGAGCCCCATGCTTTTTGATTCATTCATTGCTCCAATAAATCATGATCACAGCTGACATTAAAATGAGTATCGGGTGAAATGAGAGACTGCACTGTTTCTCGCTCTTGTGAGTCTTGTTGTGATTCATTTCAAACAAGGAGCGGCGGTGCCATTGATGATCAGTTTTGAATACTGGTCTTTTTTATTTTGCTGCATTACACCCAACCAGAAATAAAGGAAGTGACGGTCGAGCTGTGAATGGCACTGAGCGGTGTATGAAGCGACTGCAAATGACCTGGATTGGACTTCTCCTTCAACTTTGAACACAGTGTTGTCGCCACAGGGAGGAACTTCTAGATGGGAGAATATATAAATCATCGCTTTAGGATGATAACTTGTCAGATTCAGGTCTCTAAGAACAACAACTTACTGTACTTATATACCGTCATATTTCTTGAGTAATGGAATTTTGTCAAGGTGCAGAAGGGGGTTATCTCAGCCGATAGGTCGTTAAGCGTCCAAGGATTATTGAGATAGGAAGACATGAGAGTCACAAACTATATTACAAACTATACAGGAACACATTTTTATCTCTCTTTGAATTTTGGCGTTGAAGCCATACCATATTGATGATGGTCAGAATCAAGACAATACACATAAAGATCACCATTGTGAGTGCCGCGGTACTGTAGGCCGGTGCAATACCTGCCAATTATCAGTGGTGCCATAGATATTGAGAATAGCTACCTACTCAGTGATCCGAATAGCCAGACTGCCAAGATTCCACCTGCATTCAAAAAGATAGCGATCACGGCCAAATTGGTAGCTCTTTCAGTTTGAGACATTGCATTGTTTGCAATCCAGGAGAAGAACGTTGGAACGAGGGAGAACGTTCCAGAATTCATAAGGAACAGTGCTCCATAGCGAGTTTTTGGGACGTGTGGCGCAGCAAGAAAAAGAGCATAACCAGCGATGCAAATGATGCACGACAAAATTAAGAGTGCGCCACGCGACTGATATTTGTCTGAGAGGTATGAAATTGCAATTGAGACTGAAGAGATGTAAGGGAGCATATTTGGAGCATAATGAACCACTGACTGATCGCGGATACGGCCGCAACGATTGCCGAAAACAGCTGTGCATCGCTCCCCTTGTGTCCCAGATTCTGGACTATGGTTGGGACAAAGCTATCCGACATGAGATACGTCATCCTTCTGGTGCTCAATTCTTCACATACTAGGCTAGGCCAAACACCCCGGTACCTAGTATATTGGATTGATATACCGGTTTCGATCTCACAGGAATGGACGTACCAACAAGAAACGCGACCAGCGATAACAGCCACAGATGCACATTGAAGCGGGAGCTTACAACTTCCTTCCACATTGCGCGCCTATGATCCTGGGGTACATAGGTTGGATCCGAATTCAAAGCTGTGATGAACTGCTCCTTTTCCTCCGATGACAAAAAGCGAACGTGTTGCGGTGACCGCGGCACCAAGAGCACCAGCAGAAGGCCACAGAATATACTTGCCGCTCCCTCCTATGCTACCGTTTAACACTGATACGTCGGAACGAGTCTCAAGTACGTACTAGGATGAAAATCCATGACCAGGCTCCTCGTCCGCGAAGTCCATCCATATTCCTCTGAATTGCGGCTGCAACGAGGTTTGAAAATATCGTAGTAACCGCACTAAATGATATGACGATACCCACTCTGTTCTAAGATTAGCTATCGACCTGATTAGGAATGGTGTCTCATCTGACCTCCATTGCAACTTGTATCGGGGATAAAACGAAGCTAGATAGAAGACGAGACCAGGTTGAACTCCGCCTGAAAGATTCGGCATCAGGGCGGTTGTGATTAATAAAAATATGTTACCTTCGAATAGCCCGATGAAAAATCGGCAGACTATCAAGCTTCCCTTGTTGGTGATTAGGCCTACACACGCACACGGTGAATTCATGAATTCAAAATAATCCAGGATCGTACCTTGCACCGTCGTAGTCAGCCCTCCGAGTGTCACCATAGCACATAGCAGGTACGGAGCTCCATATCGCTGGATTGAATGTCACGATCAGTGATTGAGAGACGTTGAAATGAATGACCTTCATCAAAAGACCAGAAGGGATTTCAATCAAGATGTAAGGAATGAAAGTAATGGTGAGTGCCAAGCTATACTAAATACCCTGGGCAGTTAGTTCAATCTCTGTCCAAATACGGTCTTACATCGTAACTAGTCAGATGCAAAGATTGAGGGAGTCCAGCCACCATAGCATTAGCGACGTTGCCTCGATCCTGAATGAAGGTCGACTGTGGCGTAGGTGAAATAATGCAGGAATAACATACAAGTACAGACAAGAAGAAGATCATTAGAGCTATGGGAATCAGTTGTATATCGAGCTTCCACCAGAACTTGTGTGAGTCGACAGGAGTCGAGGAGATGGAAGCGGAGTCGGTCACTAGTTCAACATCTTTGAGGATGTTCTGCTCTTTGTCGTGTTTCGCAGTGAACTGAACGGGGCCTGAAGGCATGTCGAGGTAGATAGTTTCGACTTGAATGCTGTCATCGTCATATCCTTGCATGTCGCTCCTGCTGAAAATGTGTGGAGGAATAGGCATGTGGGTTAAGAAGCCTGTCCTCAAGTCTTATATACATCTCATTCTACTAATAGTTCATGTCCGGTGACAGATTGTGCTGATAAACCCTATCTTCGATCTCCCCGTCGCTCGGTGTGGCGACCCGAATAGTCCTGGTCACGGCAAGAAGGCTAGAACTCACACTGGGGGCAATCACCATGGCACTTGCCACTGGAATCCCAGTGCCTTAAAAGCACAAAAGGATGACCAAATGCGGAAAGGGGGTTTCTCGGATCAATAGAACCAGTGCTTCAGTTGTGCTTTTAAGGCACTGGGATTCCAGTGGCAAGTGCCATGGTGATTGCCCCCAGTGTCAGATCCTGAGTTAGCTGGATTGTGGCGCAGTCTATCCGAACTGACCAGAACGGACAACGAAAGCGAATAACGACAGGAAGCAGTGCCCAATGATGCATAGATGATGCAGGAATGATGCTTGAATGATGCAGAGGGAAGGGAAAGGTACGACAATGACATATGGTACAATATGAGAATGAGATATGGCATGATAATGAGGCAAGTTGGAGGGGAAATAATGAGAAAATGATGATGCAGCTAGATGACATCATATCCCTGGACACTATAAATAGCGGTAGAAAGAAGCATGTAATTATGAAACCGGACCCCACTGGAGAACCCCAATACAGATCGAAACTTAAAATCAGAAGCACATTTCCTGATCACTAGAAGGCATAATCAACAGATCTTGACTAGAGTTAACCTTGAAAGAACCTTCATTATATCCTACATACCACCTTACCACCCTACTTGCTCTATCAGTGAACCCATTCAGAACAGTGATTAGCTCAGCTCATTGGTAGATGGTCCAGAAAATAAATGAGTGGTAACGTTTCCCAAATTGTGTCGCAGAGGCTGGTCCAAAAGACAAGTTGAGATCCAGGACTCAGCAGTTCATGAGCAGGCAGTCATCAGTGGCACTCTCAGAGTCTCAAACGCCACAGTCTTACTCATACCAAGTTGATCTCGAGGCCAAGACCTTGACCAAGGCCGGAAGAATGAAGGAAGGAAGTGACAGAATTAATTTAGTGGATCTTCACTATCTGCGATAGCCGTTAATTCCATTTTCTCTTCTAGCCCAAAAATAGCTTGTGTGTGACAAAGTAAAAAGAGCCTGCTGCCACCCTACTAGCGCTTGGGCTTCTTTCAATCTGTAGTGCTACAGTACTAGACTGCTGCAAGCTAAGATGCTACGCTTGCAGCAGTGACCCTAAGGCTGTCACGGTATGAAGCGAGGGTTGACATCCCGAGAGAGCCAAAAGAATAATGATTAAACCAGTGGGATAAAGGCCATCCTCTGGTGGCATATATGAGACCAAAGAGTCAACCAGTTACTGTCACTGTACTGTTCCCCTGCAGTAATAAACAAGGCTGCAAACCAAATACCATGGCTCCTTGGACCTTGGACTCGAGGGAACAGGATGACACGTGATGGGAATCACGGCTAGAATGATATCCCTTTGGGCTCTTTGATGATCCCATCCTGAATTTGCTCTCTTCCAACAACCAGTGAAATAGAGGCCGACAAGCGGCAAATACGAGTCCCGAGGTTTTTGGGTGCACCCAGTGTTTTGACTCATTTCTTCGGAGCTCACCAAAACATTGCTGGGTGCTGGAGAGGGTTTTCCGATGTTGCACCGGGTATCAGAGCTCAAATTTTTCCACAAAAGAGGGAAAAAGAAAGAAGAAAGAAAGGAATCATATAAGAGCCAGGATTGCAAGGCTAGACAAATTATGATACTACTTATATTTGCCTCAATATACAGTTGTGTTCCTTTGGCCCTGCATCTACAGCACACAGTTGAATTCAAGGTCTTTGAGCTCTGTTGCATTCGCAGTTGACAATGACTCTTATTCGGAAGGGCTTGCTGATCTGATTGACAGGGAAGTCGAAGCCCGGAAAGTTCCAGTACGACGTGTACTGACTTGCTCTGGCGTGCTTACTGTGCTTCAAAAAGAAGGGAGATACAGCTTTCAGTCAGCCAGCTAGAATACTAGATAGTAGCTTATCATTCATCTTGTCGGGCTTGCATTTCGAGCCTGGGGTTTGCTCGAGGTCAAAAATTTCGAATACTGTAAAAATATGACCGTAAGTTCAGTAATGCGTAACGGGCACCCCTGAACTCACTTCCTACCAGTGTTCGTAATGCGTAACAAGGCCGGCTGAACTGACATTTTTCGAGCTCCATAACGGTTCAGGGCTGCCGGAGCGGCCGGCTACGCCGGCACGGGCCAAAAATGAACTGAACTCCAAGCCGTAACACCAATTTTCGGTCGCTGAACTGACTTCCGGCCAAGTTCAGCCATAACGCGTAACAATGGGTGAACTTATGGTCATATTTTTACAGTACCTTGAAGTAAGGCTCCAATCGTATTGTATACTATACTGTATATATATGGTTATACTGTATCCTTATCCGTATCTGTATAGGGTCTCCAGCTCAAAGTCAGGTATACAGTATACAATATGGTTTTGGTTCCCGAGCGTCCATGTCGGACTTCACGACATCAATGATGCGATAATGACTATGGCATAATGGGAAAGTCTGATTCAAACTCAATTCAGACTCCGTCTGCACCGTAACAGACTTGAGCGCCAGATTCCTGAGACATTGAAACTGACTGGGACTCAAAGTCCCAATGCATTGAGGGTCAGAATATAGTTGCGCATTGTTTCTAGATGTAAATCATGCAAAACAAAAGCATTTCTACAGTTGCTTTACAAACCATATACATTTTAGTGTATACTGTATACTATACAGTAATTATAGTGTAATAAACTGTATCCGTATATTTACACCTTGACGTGTATACGTATACAATACGGTTGGAGCCTTACCTTGAAGAAAGATGTCAGGCAGATCATAGAAAGATCAAGTCGGAAGAGCTGGGAAGCATACCATAGGCCAGAATTCATCACATTCACTGATGAGCTAGAGCTAGACTTGACCTGGATGGCGATAAGGTCAAGTTGGATGTGAAATTTGGGAGGAAAATGCTTGAGTTCCTGAAATCAAGATGCGAGGAAGGGTTTACAATGGAACAGGGTTGAACCAGAGCCAAAGCATTGTCATTGTCGTTTGGAGAGACAACGGTCAACCAAAGGTTGGATTTGATTTTGCCACTGAACTTGTATTTGACTGGCCTTTGGTTCAATAATGGTCATATAATTCGCGAGAAATATCAAGAGAAATACCCACAGCAGAATCCTCATCCAAGAATTGTGTTGCTCTCCCGGGCCTTGAAGATGGTCGCTGTGACTGAGACGCGTTTGGTCATGCACGGCGGTCCGCGGGTCATTTTCACGGCCGTGAAAATGACCGGCGATAATGCTTTATCTTGGTGGCCGGGGGAAAAAAATATCTTCGCCGGCCGTGAACAGCGCGGCAATCGATCCGGTCGACGTTTGCGGTGGGAATCTTCGCCCAAATGTTCGCGGCCGGCAAACATTTTTTGTTTTCCCGGCCGCCAAGATATTCATGCCCGTGAAAATGACCTGGGCAGCCGTGGATCAGCTGACCTCAAGCCTCTTTCTCGCATCTATGACGACTTCATAGAATTTCTCTGCAGGCCTTTTTTCACCTGGTTTCTCATTCCAGCTTGGGACCTCGCTACCGCGTCACTGCCCTACATTACCTCAAACTCCTCCAGTCATCTCCTTCGAGCAAATTGAGCTCGATGGGGGTCAGTCACGCAAAATGTCGAAATCATCCCCTGCTGAACTTGTGTGTAGAACTTCTTCCATCGCTGCCCTCGAGCCAGGTCTCAAAGACGGTGCCTTCGTCCAGTCGGTCGTGCACCTATCTTTTCAACCATTTCGGACCTCTAAGTCCTCAACCAATACGACACCGTTAATGAACGCTCATTCTCTTCTGACATATTCCCCATGCAAAGGGTCCTAGTCAGCAGGTGCGATGGATCCACTGCACCACGCCCATCTTAGAAACAAAAAATCAGAGAAGACTCCTTGGATAAAAGCAATGACCGCCGCCTGGTGGCAGACAAGGGAGGCATTCCGAGACGGAAGCAAGCCGGGGCCCGGTGTCTTTGCAATTATCTCTCCTTCAGACGCGCTTCTCTGGTGCGTCCTTGCTTCAACGAAGAAGTTTTCACGAGCTTGATTCTAGTCAGGTCTTTGGACGACCACGACATTGGTCCTCCGTCTTTCAAGCCATTGTTAATCCCTTATCATTTATGGACGAGTTTTTCCATTCTACCCGACGTTGTCATTCCCCTTGTGGCTGCGTGAAGCCCAGCTCAATCGTCACCTCGCTCGTGTGTTATGCTGTATAAACTGCAGCTGCCACGACCTCCTGCTTCAAATTCTTTCTGTTCATCTATCGTCGGCTCAATCCACCGAATAACATTGCACGTTACTTGAGGCTTTTGAGATCCAATCTCCTGTTAGGTGCGTGGTTCTTCCTTATATTTCTTGGAGATACTGATATATTTCCTTAGATGCATCGGCCCAGCGAACGGCGGCGACGGTGAAGAATACTACGTCGTTTAGCGCCGCGCCTATTGCGAATACCGTCTTCGGCGCTGGGATATCTAACGCTGGAATATCTAACGAGCGCTGGGTTTACGATTAAGGATGCGCTGCAGGAGGGCGTTGGGAAGGGGTCGAGGTGGGTTTGGTCTCTTTCGTCTTTCTTATTCTTTCGCGGGGCTGGCTTTTTGGTTTCAATTGGGAGCTTTGGCATTGGCATTGGTTTTGGCATTGGTTTTCCGTCTTGGTTAGAATTCGTTTTCATTCTGTTTCGCGTTTTCATCGTCTCTTGCGCTATCGAATGTCTCTCTCTCGTTTTCATTGGGTTATTATCAGTCTCCTTCTCTTTATCATTGGTTTAGCTCTCTCTTTTTGATTGGAAATTCTCGTCTCTTGATCGACTGACGCACTCCTACAGATGCAATACCTCGTTCGCACCAAAAGCCACACCAAACGGATCGTTGACAGGGCCGCCGAAGAATGCGAGCAAGAGAAGGCAAGGTTTGAGAGGGCGAGGGCTCGGCGTCGTATGCCGCCTAGGTCGCGAACTTTTCGAGGAAGAAGAGTAAGGTGCATTTTGCGGTCTCTTTTATTCTTATTCGCTGTCGTCTCGCATTATGTTTTTGCTATTCTCATTCATTCGCTTGCTCACAAAGCTAACCCACCTCTCCAGGCTCCGCCCCGCCGATACCAACCTACTGCACTGCTGAGCAGGAGAAGGAAGCGCAACGATTATACTATCAGGTGAAGACTGCGGTGGATCGGACGATGAAGGGGGAGGTGGAGAAAAGTATTGGTGCGTACGCTCTTCTTGCTTACCGTTTTCAAAGACTAATCGTATCATTTGTTCTTCCCTTCGTGAATCTATTCTTCGACTCATTTTACTATTCTTTCTATTCATTTCACTCTTCTGCTCGTTGGACTCGCAGCCCCCGTAAACGGCCTCTCAAGATCTCAGGGCCCATCGCCTAATCAGGGAAGTGGGAGAGCGAATGAAAGACACGCCTCCGGCTTCTTCGGGACGACGGCGGCGTAGGAGAAGGCGTTGTTGAATGCCAAGAACGCTACGCCGAATGGCATTAACGGGCCGGGGATTAATGGAAATGGAGGAGCAGCGATGACGGTGATGGTGGCTGATGGTTTAGTCGCCGATTCGAGCAGATTAGACCTTTTGACTGTGCTGGGTCGCCGCCGAGGCCTGCCGAGTAGGCTCTGCACCAGTATTCTTTGGTATTCTGGGGAAGAGAAAGAGGAAAACCAAAAGTAACATACTCATTTGTTCGATTGTCCAAGTTATCTATGTATGCTTTACATATTATATCCTTTATTTCGGGATCCCGCGTAGGTGGGTGATTTAGAAAATCAGCCGCGTAGGATTTCGATAATTCATGTGAAAATTCAGATAATTTTCTAAACCGTTCGGCTGAAAACTGTTGCGTAGCTCATACAATGTCACGCTGTCAGCAGCCCATAGTCTCTGAGAATGTAAATGTCAATCCGAGATGCCGAGTGCAGAGCCGTTGTTCCGCGGGTCCTCCATGGGACAGTTTTTATTTTCTTTTGAGGGCTGTAAAGTAATTGATAGACTGAGACAAATGTCTATACAAGGTTTTAGCATTATTCCGGACGCCTATCTCATCAAAAATAGTCCCACCAATGCCCGTTTAAAAATTTGTTGGCAGCGGAACTTGAACTCTTCTGATTGGCGCTGTGATTGGCGCCCTATCGGCAAGGCTTCCGATGGCATGTGAGCAGTGACATGTTGTGACCGATTTTCTAAACCTGTGGGAAATGAAGATACCCGTTTCGGAGAATTTAGATAATTCTGATTTTCTTCCTCAGATTTAGCTACGCGGGATCCCGAACAGGGCTATACAGGATGGTGAAGGCAATGACCTGTCCAAACACTTACTCCAAGTGTACGTCAGACTACTCAGTTACTTAACAATTATAATAATCTCACAAGGATGTCATGACATTGAGATCCATAAAAAAGAAAGATTGGTGAACTCACACCAACAGTGCTCAGAAAAACTTGGCACCGGAAGACTCGAGTCAATCGAAACCGTGTCAACTATCCCAAGGCCTCAAAATTAGAAACTGTTTTGAACGAAATGCAAGACTTTCATAAAATGGTGAGTCGTTGCCATTCCCTGATGATAGTACCAATGGACTTCAACTAGATCAATAGGATGTACATACAGGTACATCTAGTTCCAGTACCACCGCTGGTCTCAGTGGTAGGAGTAGATGCTGTGTGGCGCAACATGTCTAGGATTCAACTAGGATTTCACAGTAAAGCTGTCAATTTGAACCCAGCCACATCGACTCCTTGCATTGGACAGATCTTATCTACCAGTAGTGAATTTAGGATATTTTATATCTGACTTTTATTTGAGGAAAGATGTGCCCAACATCTTATCAAGTGACCTGATTAGACAGTTACGGCGGCCTTGGCAAGATTGTCTATGATTCCTATCTGAGATCAAAGAGTCAATCTACTCAATATCAATGTGGACACAGATGGCACGAGTCTTGAAAGTCACGCCTCAGTCTGCAAAAGCTGCCAGGAAAAAGATATTTTGGACAAAACCTGACTTCTTGCCCATTCTAGCAGAAAGGTCATTGTGCGCACAGCCGTAAGGGTCAATTTGAAGAAGAAAATAGGACTGAACAAGTCATTACGACGCTTTTGGTTCCCTGGAAGATGTTTTCGGACCTCTCAAATGCTTTAAATACATTCCAATTCAAGTCCTCCAGGCTTTGCAACTGAATCTATGATTGGACATAGAATAGTGATACAAAGGACTGACCTCAGAAGCTTGTAACCGACATCTTGCTCCCGTTGTTGCCAAGTGCTCTGGAACTTGCAGATCATGAAGAGGGGTTTTTTGCATGTCAACTTTGTGATGCAAGTTCTTGAGCCCTTGCTCGACCAGAGTCAAACCATACATCATATCGGAAAGGTCGTCCATCGACTCAATGAGATTGTCCGCTATGACTCCGAGAGATTGTGAGAGATTGACATAGTCCTTATTGCAGCGATGAGCTGGATTTGGATCTCAAGTTCAAAACATGATGAAAAAATGGTTCAACTCACCACATAAATATGGCAGAAGTTTATCGATAGAACCCCGATGCAATGAGTCCTTGGATGTCTTTCTTGTCCCTGGATTCGCATAAGCTAGGATATGAAGTGACTAGATGGTCATCAAGACAACGTTGAGGTCCGGTTACTCATAACGTGAAAGATCTACGTCGATCAGACTAGTGCGAACTGGTATGAACTTGGATCTGTGGGCCACTGCTGCTCGATGAGTGCTTCGGACTTCACCCAATATCATATCAGTAAATCCAAGGATTTCCTTCCTCGAATATTTCTTGAGAGCATTTGAGAGATCATCACCATGAAGGGAGATAATGACAAGTTGATCATTGTAATCAATGGCGGAATGAATGGCCCTGAAATACTGTTGGATTGTTTGTTTCTGATGCCTTGTGATGATGAAAAACTATCACTGCACTGCCGCAAGATCTAGAGACAGTGAGGGTTTAACTTCAACCAAAATGAATCTCACTCAGACCTGGACACACTGGAGTTGATCGAGGTATCAGAAAGCTGGACGCAGGGGAGTCATTGCATTGGGGTTTGCATTTCCTGTGTTCATATGCGCAAGGAAATGGCCGGCTTCTGTGAGGCAGACGCCATCCGCCGACATCACAATTTGGTAACTACTTTGACAGTTGCATTAGCCTCCAGCATCCTCGGTTAGACAAGATATGAATGAGTCTCAGGCAGACACAGATAAGGTGAATGACTCTATTAACCTGTTAGATGAGATACAAATGAGTCTACAGGTAATCAGTTAGATACAGAATAATATGAGTAAGATAATGCATACCTCAGGCAGACACGGATAAGGTGAATGACTGAGGAGCGATGAAACGATGAAGCACGGTATATAATCGAGAGATAGGAGTCCAAGATAAGATAAGACAATAAAAAAGAATGAAACACAAGTCCGTACTGACCACCCTTCAACATCCTCGCCATGCCAAGTTGCCTCCAGCACCCGCTTCTCTTCACGACTAGGAATCCTGGATGGGTCATCCAGCTTTTCGAGGTAGAATCTAGCAGATATAAGCCGGTTCTTCATACCCTCCAATGCTTGAAAATGGCTTATTGCTTCGACCAACGTGTTTCGGGCACACTGAATCTCTCCCATCTTCATGTATGCACGTCCTAGCTCGAGCAGGATGACGCTGATCCAGTTAGCAGAACCCCGGACCTTTGCAACCTCCAACCCTTCAGTCAAAGCCTCGACAGCATTGGAAAACTTGAGCTTTGAAATATAAGTCCTCCCAAGAATCCAGGATGAATACTCAGAGGAATCCCCCAATTGCTTCCGTTCCTTGCATGCGAGGAGCGCCCACTTCTCTGCATCATCGTATTGCCGAAGACGGTGATAAGCAGCAGCAAGCTCTTCTGCGCACTTTGCTGTCTCAAGCGACCCCTCCTGACTCATAGCCCTGGCTCTGGTGAGAGCCGTGATAGCTTTGGAGTAATTGCGCCAACGTGAATGTGAGCTTCCCAGCCGTGAGAGACACTCCGCCATATCCTTATTGACAACTGGCCTGGATGGGAAAAAAGGATAAAGAAGTCGACATTGGCGGATCAACTTGAGAGCAATTGGTTTGTCGTGATATGTCAATTCGGTCTGTGCCAGTTTCATGAGCGGGATCTCATTGAAGTTGGGGTTGACGAGTACAGCGATGTATGCAATATCGAGCAAGGTGAGTGAAGCCAGTGTCGTCTCTGATGCGCAAATGAATGATTTCCGAGCGAGTTCATACTGTTTGAGGGCATCGCGGTAGTGATTCAGAGGGCCAAGAATGGAAGCATAGCACCGTAAAACTTCTCCCTGCAGTCTGTGATCCAGAATACCCTCCGCCAGCTTTACTGCATGCTCGATGACCTCGAGACGCGGCCTCATTCGCTCTTGGTGACATGCAAGGGTGAGAAGGGCTTTGATAACATTAGAGTCGGGGTCAGTGGTACTGAGCAGGATAGTCTGCAGGTTGATTTCAAGGGCAGATCGAGCCTGCATATGTTCTTGATAGTCAGGATCTCCAACGTTGGAGTTGTAATCCTTCAAGAATCTGCAAGCGCCTTGGACCATCAATGAGGCAACATCTTTTGGGATGCGAGACGGTTCCAGGATGTATGACCGAATGACGGGATGCACAAAGTATGCTTCAGACCGGCATTCAAGAAGAGATGTTTCGAGGAGGCCTTGTAGTGCGCCAGGTAAATTTGACAGTGACCGAGCCCAGTACTTTCGGAGATGCCTGGAAGTTGATCCAGATGGAAGCATGGAGATGATGATGAGGAGGGTGACTGCATCCTTGGTCCGTTTCATCAGGGGACTGTCCACTGAGAGTCGGATTGAGACATTCATGCTGTTGCGTGAGTCAGATCCTTCGCTAGGACCAAGCATTGTCGGACCCGCCATCCGAAAGCTGTCCAGCAATTCTCCGGCTTTCCATTCTGTTGTTTTCCCCAGCTTTGCCATCAGCGTAACGGCTAAAGGCATATGACCCAAACTCTCCAGCAGCTCTGCCAGTTCTGATTCATCATGAGCTTTGGGAAAAATCTCAGTGAAGAGACAACGGGAAGCCTGGGGATCAAGAGGTTCTATTCTCTTCTCGGTCCATGGAAATCCTTCACATGGTGCACTGCTGCCTCGCATGGTGACAAAAAGAGCAACATGGGGAATCTGCTCAATGTCACGAAGGATCTGTTCCACTTCCGCTCTGGCACCGTCAGCATACAAAGGTGTTTCGAAATTGTCAAGAAGGAGTATGAGAGGCCCAGACGAACGTAGTTCATTTAAGATATCGTTAAGGGTGTTATGGGTGTCTCGAGTAATGTCCAAGGCAGCGTAGAGGATGTCGAGGAAAAGTGCTGTGGAAATAGCCTGGACACAAGCAACAAAGAGGAGATTCCGGGAGGTGTAACACCTTTGAATCGCACTGTGGTTGATCACCTTCTTCGCCAACTCTGTCTTTCCCATTCCACCTGGACCCAGAATACATATTCTGGCTCGCTTTCCGTCACCAGGGTCTTGGGTTAAAAGGAGAACGATCTCCTCCACCTCAGGATCGCGTCCGAGGAAAAGGGTGATGTTGGCTGGAATGTAACCTCGGGCGCGAGGCAAAGAAGAGGGTCCTATATCGAAAGTCAATGAAGAATCATAGATATACGACGGTGACGCACCAGCCGGCCATACATTGAATGTATTATTATGCGAGAGAAAGTCTCCAGTGTTCCCTGTGAAAGTTTCAGCATCTCTCTCTCACCCCAGCAAGATATTAAACCTCACCCAAGCTCGCATTGCTCAATAAGGTCGTCGCTTGTGCCATGGAGATTGGGGAGAGACAACGATGAGAAGCAGCTGTGGAAAAGCTGTATTCACTGGCTTCGACAGGTCATGACCAGCTGACTGCAAGATCGACTAAAAATATCCACCGAAAGTCTTTTTTTGACGAAATCTCGCACCTTCAATCGAATTAATCAATTCCAGTTCCCTTGTTGAGATTCGCGTGGAAAAGGGATCAGAGTTGATGTCGACATCCCAAAAGAGGTTTTTGGCAACTGCTTGAAAGTTGAAGAGATGATACAACTCCATTTTGGACTTGAATTTCGAGCCTGAGGTTTGCTCGGGGTCCAAAATTTCGAATACCTTGAAGAAAGATGTCAGACAAATCATACCATAGGCCAGAATTCATCACATTCACTGATGATCTAGAGCTACTATAGGTAGCGATAAGGTCGAGCTGGATGTGAAATTTGGGAGGAAATGTTCGAGTTCCTGACATCAGGATTTGAGGAAGGGTTTATAATGGAACGAGGATAATGGAACAGGGTTGAACCAGAGCCCAAGCATTGTGTAAGCTTGGAAAGCTTATGGGATGGGAAGAGCCTTGAGGTCACTCAAATGAACAGAACCAGATTATATTCGTGGTGTTCAAAAGCGGGTACAAGGTTCAAGAAGTCACATGAGTAATTTACGAGTCTTAAATAAGAATACTAACTAGGAAATGACTATTTGGGATGGACGAATTGGGAACTTCCTTTTTAGGATGTTCAAGCAATGTAACGAGGTTACATACGCCCTCATTAAGAGTGTGTCCACTCTTCACATCAAGAGATCAACGAACATTAATTTATTCGGAGAATGATTTTGTAGATCGTTGAGTAAACGATAGAAGTACATTGCAGTACTGAGTTGCAAGATATTTATGGTGGTAGCAAGATAATAAAGCGACGAAGTACGATGAAGTTTGATAGATAAATAGTAAGTCAACCACGAGCATCGGCATAATGACCATCGTCGTCGGATTCACAAGCATGTTCATTGATAATATCAGAGAAGTGCATGCTGGATCCCACATCGGAGACATCCTTCATTTCGGTATCGACAGGAGGAGGAAAGGAAGGGGCCCCACTCATAACAGAGGGTCCAACAAATCCAGACGGCACCGTGAACTGGCCGTTGAATCCGTTGGAATGGAAGTTCGGGTACGACGGATGGGTAACATGTCCGCTGAAACCGGGTGGATAGCTTCTGTCGATGAATGCAGGGATACCGTTGCCAAAGGAAACAGCATTGAGACGGTTAGTCGCACTAGTGACTTGGGATTGAATCAATCCCGCCGATTTGCCCTTTTTGGTGGACTTGGAAGTGGGTTTCGGAATCGTTTTCCCCTTGGCCGGTTTAAGGCCTCGAGCGGGGAAAGGAATGACAGGATGAGTGGCAATGAATACTTGGTCACCTGGGAACCCAGTCGGAATCCCGGATGATATAGAGACATCGGACTCGTTTTTTGCGGACGCCCATTCGTGATTATAGACATGATTGGGTCCGGGGTTTGTTTCCTCGTCGTGGTTGCCGAGTTTAGAGGCGAATATCTCGATGAAACGACGGCCATAGTTATAGCCATCGTCAACTCGAGCGATGGTGATTCCACAATGAAACATATGTTCGACGACGTGAGGAATGGTGAGTTCTACTCCTGGAGCGACTCGGAGAGGAATGGGCTTATACTCGATGGTCTGATAATGAGGGTGAGCCAGTCGAAGCTGCTGGAGGTAGAATGCGTATTTGCCATGGACTCCAAGGAGTGTTGCAAATATGAAGAAATATTTGTGGCGTACACGAGCATTTTCTTTAGCACGAATCGGTGCAGTTCCGTGGGCTGCTAGAAGGCCACGAACCTGTCTAAGGTTCATGCACCATTGACTGTTGGAGTTTTGGTAAACCTCACATCCCAGATATAACTGGTCGGTTCTGGCGCGATAGATAAAAAATGCCGCCGCGCTATCCTCAGGTATGTAGTAGTTGAGAGTTTTGGGAGCTGGGGCCTGGTCGAGAAGAGCAATTGTTTCTGGGGTGGGAAGGGGTAGTTCTTTCGAGAATCCAGGTTTGATACCTGGATTGTAGTGCATTACTGGAAGAGTCGAAGATGCGGTCGAGGATGGCGTAGGGTAATTTTGGTTCGACGGTCGATTGGCATGAATATACCCTTCTTTAATGACGCATCACATAGCAGGAGTGAGCAGGTGAAGGGGAGTATTGTTCGCTTCGGCATATAATCGTTTGATTACTCCTTTAGCGACCAATGACATTGGCGGCTGTCCGTAAGAATATGCAATTTCCTGTTTGAGGTTGTCCTCGCTGAATGGATTCAAGCGAAGGTCGATTTGTGATTGTATCTCTGCATCGTTCTCAACAACGGGGCTCAGGTTATTTGTGATGACCGTACCTTTGTCTCGATATGATGTACAACTGTCTTCAGAGCTAGAAGTGGCGCTGGACTCTTTGTGATGGCGCTTGGGCGAAGCGGAACGGTTATCGGTTTGTTCAAGCTCCTTGCGCATCTGGTTGGCAGTCTGAGTTAGATCCTCGTACTTTCCATGCCAGTATCGCGAGTCTTTTCGGTATTTGTCTGTATCAACGCGAAGTTGGTCGATGTCATTGCGAAGTGAATCAATGGCGGCTCTGTTTTCGCGACGAAGGGTTTCAATGGTCTTCTGCTGCTCAAGATTAACGTCCATGAGCTTATAGATACGCTCTTCAGGTGTCAATGCGGTGGCTGGTGGTGAAGACGAAGGCATGGATTTCTCCCCCATTTGAGTAGCAGAGGAATCGCTTTCGTCGCCAGATGATGAGGGGACAGGACTGGCAGGAGATTCGGGGATGGGTTCCTCATTGGGGACGGTCATATCGAGGTCCATGGTGGTGGAAGGGAAGGGAATTGAAGAAATCCTTTCGAGATCTATCACTTTTTAAAAGGAACCTCGATGTAAATATGAACAAACTCCAATTGATCCCGAAGCGGAAGCAGCTATTTTTAGCTTGTCTTTTACTTCCTGTTCGGGTTGCTCGTTTTTTTCAACGAGCAAGTTTTTTCCAGTCGGTCGCATTTTTTAGCTTCAGGTAAGAGTCAAGGGCGGCAAGTCCATTCACAGCGTCTAATGGCTCCCAGGTCGTGTCGCCTAATTGCCACAGTACTTCGAAGCTGATTTTGCCTTGCGTCCAGCGGTGCCTAAGAATCCTGTCCACGAGGTATTCGGCGTCGCTAGGGGCACCAAAGTCGTAAGGATCCAGGGATTCTCGATTCGGGAAGAGCTGGTCGCAGCTGGCAAGGTGAGGCTTCAATAGGTTCTTGTGGAATACATCATGAATTCAGCGTTTTGTTAGGTCCGTCGACAGTTCCAGTTTGAAGGTAGATGTCTTCAGAAACGCTTTAAGGACCTTGAAAGGTCCAACATATTTCGGTATGAGCTTTCACGCACGCCCTTTTGGAATGCTTAAATTCTTGGTAGATAAGTACACCAAGTCACCCTCATTATACGCAATACCGGCTCGGCGTTTTCGATTCGCGAACACAGTTTGGTACACGCGCGCCTCGATGATAGAGTCATGGGTGTCACTGAGATGCATTAGAGCTTTGGTAGCGAAGTCAGTAATGCCAGGTTCGGTTTGGGGAACCATGTTGGAAAGGTCTCTCAGCATCAAAGGTGAGTGCCCACCATTCAAGAAGAAAGGCGAATAACCAGTGGTCTCGCTTACTGCAGAGTTGAGTGCGAATTCCATCATTGGACATCTGTCAACCCAATCGAGCTTCGATGGTTTTACTGTGGCGCGCAATATTTGGTTTATCGAACGATTGCATCATTCTGTCATTCCGTCTGTTTGAGGGTGGAAAGAGGTAGACATTAGAAGTTTCACGCCCAGTAAACGGTGAACATCTTGCCACCATTTGGAGGTGAATTTGCTGTCACGGTCACTGACTATAGATCTAGGTAGTCCGTGTAACCGTACGATTTCTTTTATGAATATCCATGATAATTCATAGGCTGTAGTCGTCGTGCGGACTGGAATGAGGTGCACCATCGACGTGAGTCGGCAGATTACGACCCAGAGGTAGTCGAAACCTTTGGACTCTGGGAAGGGGCCAAGGAAGTCCATCGTGATGGACTCCCAAGGTCGGGTTGGTATTGGTAAAGAGTGCAGCTTTCCTGCAGGTTTTAACGTTGACGATTTACTAGTTAAGCACCGGGAGCACGTTCTGCAGAACGTCTCAGTATCAGTGTGTATCCAGGGCCACCAATACCATCGTCTAATGTACTCGGCGGTCTTTTGTGTGCTGAAGTGTCCGAGTACTTCGTGAGCGGCTTCGAGGATGATTCCTCTGAATGTCTTGCTGCTCTCCTTGTCGCATCCATTAGGTATGCATAGAACGTCTTTGTTCCCTCGATTTTTACTGAATATCAGATTTCCCTTGATAGTGAATCGGGGGTGATCGCTAGGTGCTTCGAGCACATGTTTGAATAATGGATCGGTGATGTATGCAATGGCAATCTGAGGGTTAATATTGCACTTTGCACAATTGGTCTAAGTGGTTTACCCTTTGGGTGAGACTCGAATACGGTGAGGTTTTCAGGAGTTTCTCCTGGTGAGTTATCACTAGCCTCAGCATTTGCAGCTAGTTCGGCGGCTTCAATGGTTCTTTCCTCGACAGCTTCCCTTAAGGCGTTGAGCCTTATCTCCTCTGACAGTGTCATAAATAGCACTTCAATGTGTTTGGTTTCGATTTCTTGTTCTCGGTCCCAAGGTAAATCTTCCATTTCCGGGTCCAATCATATATCTGCGCTAACGTATTCTCTAGGATGTACAATGTCATCGGCAGTGTCACTTTCATAGTAGCGGGATAAGGCGTCCGCTACTTTGTTGGAGATCCCTTTGACATATCTGATGTCGAAGTCAAACCGAGACAAGTATTCCATCCATCTGCATTGCTGACTGGAAAGTCGACATTGAGTTTTGAAGAACTCAAGAGATTTGTGGTCTGTAACCACATGAATACGATGGCTGAGTAACTTATCCTCCCATTTCAGGAGGGCTTCTAGGATCGTGATGGTTTCAAGTTCGAATACGCGATAGTGGTGCTGAGCGGAGGTAAATTTTTTGGACATGAATCCAGCGGGACGGCATGTCTGCCATGTAGGCCCCTGTCCATACATTGCGCTGACGCCAGATACAGAGGTGTCACATATGATCCATATGGGTTCTTCATTATCGCCATTGATTGGGGATAATATTAGGTTCTTGGCGACAAGTGCTTTGATGTTCTCAAAGCAGGTGTCATGAATGGGGCGCCAGTCGAAGGCTTGTCCGTTCCGCATCATACTGGATAATGGACCAGTATACGCAGTGATATCGGGAAGATATGAAGCAAGGTACTGAATGAGTCCGAGGAACTTTTGGACGTCAAGGTAACTTCTCAGAGTTCTCCATTCTCATACTCGCTCAATCTTGTCTAGGTCGCAGTGGACTCCTTTGTCATTGATGACATGTCCCAGGCAGTCTAGTTTAGTTGCGTATAATTCGCATTTCTCCGGTTTGAGGTAGAATTCAAACTTGCGGAGCTGGTCGAACACTAATTGTAGGTGTTTCTCGTGGTCTTCGATGGTATTTGAGTACACAAATATATCGTCTAGGTATATGTGTACAAACCGACCTATAAAGTCTTGGAAAACCATGGTCATGATTCGTTGGAATGTAGCAGGTGCGTTACAGTCTCCTTGCTGCATGGTGTTACTTACCATGGTCCCAAATACGGTAGTGAATGCTGTTTTGATTACATCGCCAGGGTCTACACGTATCTGTTCGTACGCATCAGACATGTCAATCTTTGATCGGTATTTGGCTGTGGCGCAATCAGATCGGATTTGGTCCTGATCTGGAAATGGCGTAACGTCTTTAACGGTATTATCGTTTCGTTTTCTGGCGTCAATTACTGTCCTTAGTTTGCCTGTTTTCTTAGGTATACATAGCATTGGGGCAGCTTGTGGTACGGTGATCTGCTCCCACCATCCGGCAGCAGTGTATCGCTGGATCTTCTCCAACAATTCCTTTTTAAGTTTATCTGGGCATCTCGGTAAGTAATACCCATACCACTTGTTCTCATCGATGAGAGTTATTTTGTGGTTGATGCCTCTAAATGGAGGTAGTTTGTCTGGAGCGCCTCCAAGTATGTCCTTACAAGTGGCAAACCATTGGTCTCTCAATGCAGGTATGTCCTCAGCCGAGTATTCACTTTTGTTGATGTTGAACTCAGCTCTGGTTTCGAATGCCTGCATTAATATATCGCCTCGTTTAAAGGCGGCATCTTGGCTATTAGCAAGGTTAGTCTTGATTTGATTCTTGCTTCGGAATCGGGCTTTGTTCTCGCTACGATTGGATTCAAATGACCTTTTGGCATTTGTTTCTGATTGCATGGCTTTAGTGCTTTGTTGGTGTTCATTTGCCACTTTGGATGGGTCAAATTTGGGTTTCGTCGTAGGTGCATGTCGATTTGGGAATCAGCTACGTGAAAATTCTTGGATAATCTCAATGATTTCTTCTAGGTTATTGACTTCCTCCCCCTCTCCAAGGTGTACGATGTGCTTTAGCTTCACATCGGACGTCTTGAGACCATTTAGTCAGTCCTGCGGGTTGGAAGGATGCTTTCCTGACTTTGATCGTACAGGAAACTTGTCAAGCCGAGTCATTGAGTCAGCAATTCGTGCAGCAGAGCGTCTAGCCTGCTCTACCATATCGTCCTTTAGCGATAGGGTGGGTACATGCTTTCCTCGAGCTGTGATCCTATCACGCTCGAAGTCAAGGCTTATTTTATGAGATCTCATGAAGGAGGTGCCCACAATCGCGTCATAGCGATCAATGTTGAATACGTCAAAGTATTCTCTTTTGAAGTTACCTGCGATATTGGCCTTCGCATATGCTCCATAGTTAATTTTGGAGCAACTGCCGACAGTTCCCAGTTGCACATTCAGAGGTTCGTCAAGTCGATAAGCTTTGATCTTGCTTACGCTAACGAAGTCGGGGCTTAGGGCAGTACTGGTTGAACCAGAGTCAAACAAGGTATACGCCTTCAAGCCATTGATTTCGATCATAGCAGACAGGCACCTTGTATCATCAGGGCTCTGGATCGGTCGTTGTATTGTGTCTGAAGAAACAAGCATGTGCTGAGCACGAGGCGCGGTATATTGCTCAACAATGCATTTGGACTCTTCAATCCAAATACCATTAAGTTGGTGAGTTTGGGTTTTGCGAACGGATACATAATGATCCTCATCATAGTCGCCAAACTCGACAGACTTGTTATCGGCATACTGTGCATCTGTGTCGCCAGCGAATTTCCATAGGTCAGCAACAAGATTTGAGCTGTCCGCATCGTCCATTGGGTCACCATCAATAGGCATCGGCAAAACCATGACCTCAGAATCCGGGTCGGTAGCCCACGGATCAGAATCATGATCGGATTCATTGATCTGAGTGTCGGGATTATTATTTGCCTTCGATTTGTTAGGGTTAGGATCAGTGTCGTCAGTCTCTTTGCGGGGAGGGTCCCAGTCATCTGGTAAGTCCCAATCAGGGTCATATTCAAAGAATGACTCTGGTTGTACTGCTGGAGGAGCAAACTGGACTGCTAACGCGATTGTTTGTAGATCATCATCCGCTGTTAAATATGGCGCTCGGGCCACAGCATCCGAAATCTTGTCTTTCCATTCGCGATTCTCTTCACGTCTACGCATTTGGGCAGCCACACGTTCCTGGGACTCTTCCTCTTTGATGAGATCCCAAGTACGCTTTTCATGTCCTCGCAGGATTCGATTTGCATTGCTCAACAGAAACTCATTGGTGTCGCATGAGTCCCAGAACTCGATACGATCAGGTGTATCAGGCAATAAGTCCTCATAGAATTCAGGGAAGATATGCTCCCATTCAATAGGTAATGCAAGTCTACGTTGTTCCATCAAGTCTTCTGTGAATTTAGACTCAATAGGTCGAACGGGAATTTCGAACCATCTTCCTCCGATGGGCAGCCAAGACATTCTATGGTCTATTCGCTCTTGGAAGTGCGCTTCAACTAGGTGCCTGATAACAGCCTCGGATATAGCGCTCGACGCGTCAATTTGGAGTCGCATGGCAGCGCTTCGCTCACCTGAGTCATCCTCATGAGCTGGATCAGGTCCGTAGTCAGACGTGTCATTGTAATAGACAAACGTCTCTTCTCCTTGAGAAGATGTGTCGTCTTCTCTGTCGTCAACGACATTATCTGGTGAGTCGTCAAGTTCAGGACCTCGGTCATCGATAGTCGAGTCCTGAGCTTCCTCAGGTTCCATATGTCGCATGGAAGGACGACGGCAATCTTTTGCAAAGTGACCAATCCCACCGCAGTTATAGCATTTGCTAGTCTTGGGATCAATTCTAGAAGGTCCGGCTGTGGGGGTTTCAGGCTTTCGATAAGGGTTTGTTGGCCTATGGTCATTGTTACGGGGTACAGTAGGTTTTATGTGGTTATCACCATGAGACTTTTCGTTAGTGGAAGTATGACGAACTTGAGCAGTGTTCGTATCATTCTTCTTGAAGCTCACGAATCGTCCCGTCCTAAATGGACGTCCTCCTCGCTGTGAGTTGGACTGGGAAGGTACATGGTTGGTGCCCTGTGTGGCGCTGGTGCTAGAAGGTCCAGGAGCCGTCCGAGGCTGACTAGTACTCGGTTTGCGGTTCTCCCTAGCGGTATCTTGGTAATGTTTCGATAATAATTGGTCCCTCTCATATCTGAAACACAGTTTTAGCAACCTGCGTTTGCTAATGAATTCGGGAGTTACACGACGGTCTTGAATCAACCATCGCCTCATGTCTTCGGGCATCTGCGTGAACATTCGTCTAGTAAATTCCCAGTTGCTGGGTGGACGAAGCATTCTCGAAGCACTGCGGAGTAGCTCGTGATACAGCCCGTTTATTCCAGTGCTGTTTCTCCAGGTGGCATGCTCAAAGTCTCGGGTAGCATTATTCAATGCTTGGTCATGTATAAATTGTTGATACAACTCCCAAACAGCATCATCGAATCGCCATCTTGGTCTCAGTAAGAACGTTCCAGCATACATTGGCTCAACGGTGGCGTTATACCACTCTAGAGCGGTGCCTTCAAGGCAAACACCTAGCACTTTTAGTCGTGCTGGATCTCGGAGTGGACCATTTAAACCTGACAGACTCATATAGCAGAGCATCTCAGGGAGCCACTCCTCCCATTTGGCTGCGCCACCCTTCCCATCGAATTTCTTGGGAAGGTCAAGTTTAATAGATTTGTTGAGTCCTAAGTCATTCCGATGACCTATGACTCGACGAATAAGTCATCTCAATCGTTGTTCCATCTCACGACGATATTCTCACCTATTGTCACGAATTCTGAGAGCATATCGGTGACGGCGGTGCCTTCGATTTTCCTGGTGCTCAGGGTCCTGTGCAAGACGGTGACATCTCTCACGGTTTCTTTCCCGGCGATGTTCACTAACAGAGCTCTCAGAGTCAGTAGAGCTTCCCGAAGAGCCAGATTGTGACCCGTCTGGGGGTTCATCTCCACCGCCATGGCCTGAGTAATCACCTTCTCGGTGTCGACGATGCTCATGTTTATGCTTATCGTGTTGTCTTTTTCTCTTTTCACGTTTACGAGCGCGACGGCGGTCTTCAGGCCACGAACCATCAGAGTCAGATGATTCAGAGTAGTCATCATAACTGGGGTCGGTCGACGAGTCGCTGTTGTGACCTCGTTGGTCTGCTGTATCCTTACTGTCAAAAGTGGTTTCGGATACTTCAGTTAACGGGGCTTCCTTGGGTCCCCTGGGATCATAGTTTCAGCTACTATGGCTTCGGTCATTTGGGGTACGGTTGTCACGGTGATCTCGCTGACTATCACTGGTATTACGATGATCAGTATCTTCAGGTACCCTCTGATTACGATCATAAGGGTTGCCTGAGGCATCAAAAGAGATTCCTTGATCATGAAATGCGGATTGGCCACTTTCGCGCATTTCGGCGTTCATCATCCACTGAATAGCCACTCTATCCTTCCATATGTGTTGGGCATTCTCAGGAGTATTTCTGAGTGAAGCGGCTGTAGTTGGCATCGGTCTACTGGGGGTACGGTCATTTTCTCCTTGAGTCGATGGGGAGAAATGTACTGTGGACCGAGTTTGACTGGTTTCCATTGGCATATTGTTATCATTCACGTTCCCTTGAAGGAACCGGAATTGGGCATTCATTCTATTACGGTACTGGGATTCGGTCTCGGAAGCGAGACGAGGGGACATCAATTGGGTGACTGCTGCATCCAAATTCGCAGCGAACTGAGTCACCATTGCATTAATAGCATTTACTTGGTTCAAGGTAATATTCTCTCCACCAATTGTGGAAGTAACAATGCTTGCAGCATGGTGAAAGATCGCGTTCAGGTCACTTGAAGCTGAAGGAGGCAAGAATGTACGGTGACTATCATTTGTTGGTGCATTCACATTTGGGATAACTTGAGCAATTTCAGTGAATTCGCCAAGCGGAAGATTATCGAGTATGGCTTGCTGTACTTCGGGGTCTTCAATGTTGTCGTCGCCAGTGTCAGCGCCGTGGTGGCGGCTTTTTCCAGCACGTCAACGACCACGTTCGGACTCAGTCATTTCCCTGACGCTTTCATTGTCATTGGGAGTATCAATATCGATGGGTTCCGTCTCAATAGACGGTGGTGCATGGATATTGTTATCCTTATTTCCTTTGATAGTATCATTGGGTTCTTGGGCTACAAATCCTTGTCCTGGTACGTAGAGGTATTCTAAACGTTGTCCAGATGGGCGACGAGATTCGTATTCGGGAGGTGCGGTGACCGTTGGGCTTCGAGTCATCCCAACTTGGTCTACAAAGGGATTACGCTGGTTGCTTTAGTTAACGACTGGCGATGGAGTCAGGGTATCGAGACTCGAAGGAACAGTCGAGAATATACACCTAGTGCCTCCAGCTGGCGTCTGGTAAAGCTGGTTCATCGATGGTATGGAGCCGAAAGTCATTCCGGGATTCAATTGTCCAGAATTCTCGGGAGACGTTTGGCTCGTCGACGAAGAGGGTCCTTGTGCGATACCAGCATTGCCTAGTCGCACGCTGCGTCGTTGATTGAGCTGTTTAAGCTTCTGCTTCTTGACTTTGGTACTTTTTGTCATTTTTAGAATATAACAGCAGTTTTAGTGTGTAAAACAGATAAAGGCTGTTCAAAAATATGTAAGCTTGGAAAGCTTATGGGATGGGAAGAGCCTTGAGGTCACTCAAATGAACAGAACCAGATTATATTCGTGGTGTTCAAAAAGCGGGTACAAGGTTCAAGAAGTCACATGAGTAATTTACGAGTCTTAAATAAGAATACTAACTAGGAAATGACTATTTGGGACGGACGAATTGGGAACTTCCTTTTTAGGATGTTCGAGCAATGTAACGAGGTTACACATTGTCATTTGTCGCTTGGAGAGATGAACTGATATTTGACTGGCTTTGGTTCAAAAATGGTCACATAATTCGCGAGAAATATCAAGAGAAATACCCACAAAATCCTCGTCCAAGAATCGTGTTTCTCTCCGGGGCCTTGAAGATTTGTTGAAGATGGTCGTGACTGAGACGCGTTTGGTCAGGTGATCTTGAGCTTCTTCTCGATCACGAATCACTTCCCAAATTCTCCATGTCGACATTCATATACTTATTCATGTTCCAGCGGTCGCTGGTCTCGATATCCTCCGCAGGACTCCTTCGCATCGACAAATTTATAAAGGCACGTCCGCTGTCCTATTTGCAGAAGCCATTCGGTCGAAGCTAATTTCTCAGCAGGCCTTTTTACCCTGGTTTCTTATTCCAGCTTGAGACGTCGCTGCCACGTCGCTGTCCTATAGCTATATTACCTCAAACTCATCCAGTTGTTTTCTTTATCAAGTTCAAATCGAGCCCGATGGATGTCAATTGCACAAAATGTCGGATTCATTACTGTACATGCTGAATTTGTTTGTAGACCTTCTTCCATCGCTACCCTCGAGCCAGGCTCCCAAGACGGTGCCTTCGTCCGGTCAGTTGCGCACATATATTTTCAACCATTTCGGATCTCCAAGTCCTCAATCATTACAACACCGCCAATGAGCGCTCATTCTCTTCCGACATCTTCTCCATGCGAAGGGTCCTAGTCGGCAAGCGCGATGGATCCACTGTGCCACGCCTGTCTTTGAAACGAGAAGAATTCTTGGATAGAGCAATGACGGATCCCTGGTGGCAGAAAAGGGCGGCATTTAGAGACGGAAGCAGGCCGGTGTCCTTGCCAATATCTCTCCTTCAGACGCGCTTCTCTGGTGCGTCCTAGCTGCAACGAACACGGATTTCACGAGCTTAGTTCTAGTCAGGTTTTTGGACGACCACGACGTATCATTCAGGGACGACTTTTTCCATCCTGCCCCTCGGACCTTGTTATTCCCTTCGTGGCTGCATGAAGCCCAGCTCAACCATCACCTCGCTCGTGTGCTACGTTATATAAACTGCAGCTGCCATGACCTTTCTTAGCGCCGCGTCTATTGCGAATACCGTCTTTGGGCGCTGGAATGCCTAACGCTTTCGGAGTCAGGCCACAAAACTCTCGGATCGAGGTGGGTTTCCTTCTCTTTTGCTTTATTGTTTTTGTCTTGTGCGATTTCGTTCATTTCGTGTTTTGTTTTATTGGGAGAATGTCGCTCATCTTTGCGTCCATTTCTTTTTGTTCACGTCCCTCGTCCATTCTTATTCACCTCCATCTGACTGACCCTTTCCATAGGTCCCAACACGCCCATCACATCTCCCCATCTTAAACCTATCCTCCGTGGTTCTTCTACGCCGAATGGCATTAACGGGCCGGTGAATGGAGGAGCAGCGACGACGGCTGTCGTATATCCAGGAGACGTCGGCGATGCATGTGAAGGTTAGGGCTGACGCGCTGACGGTTTAGTCGCGGATTCCAGCGGGTTAGTCCTCAAGAGGGTTCGAGAAAAGGTCATGCTTGGGCCGCCGAAGCCTACAGAGTAGGCTCTGCACCAGTATTCTGGGGAAGAGAAACAGGGGGACCAAAAGTAACACACTCTTTTGTTCGATTGCATGCTTACATATTATATCCTTTACAGTTTTTAGTGTTACCTGCTCTTTTGTCACGCTTTGTATAATCGAGGAGGCTCCGGTCTATTTGACAATTGGGAATTTGCCGAAGGACATACGTCGCAAGCCATCTCGCCAGGGTCAGATCCTTTTAGCATATTTGCCAACCACAAATCTCGGTCATGTCACAAGCAAAGCTGCCCGGCGTCGAATGATGGCAAATCTTTTCCATGCCTGTATGCGATGTCTTCTCGCACCATTGAAAGAAGCTGGCATCAATGGTATCATGATGGAAAGCGGTGATGGTGTTCAAAGGCGATGTCATCCGATATACGCTGCTTATGTCGGTGATTATCCTGAACAGATCCTGGTCACTTGTGCATATACTGGTGACTCTCCTGTTTGCGAGTGTCCCAAGCATGAGCTCGGTGATTATCCCTGTAATCATCCTTTTCGGAACTTCGATGATGCTTGTGCCGCTGCAGAGAAAATTGGAATGGCTGGGTGGGCTCAAGCATGTGAAGACACCAATCTCCGTCCGGTTCAGCATCCATTCTGGGAAGATCTCCCTTACATTGATGTTTTTCGTTCAATCACACCTGACCTCTTGCACCAGATGTACCAGGGTGTTGTAAAACATCTCCTTCATTGGCTTGCAACTGTTTGTGATGCCAATGAGATTGATGCCCGTGTGCGTCGACTGCCGCTAAATCATGGTTTACGAGTCTTTGGAAAGGGAATCACGAAGCTTTCACGGGTTAGCGGACTTGAACATAAGCAGATCTGCACTTCTCTTCTCGGTTTGATCACCGATATACGGCTTCCTGGGAACAGATCTTCTGGTCCACTCATCTCTGCGACACGTGCAATGCTTGATTTCCTTTACCAGGCCCAGTATCCAATCCATAGCGAGGCCACGCTGCAGGAACTCGACCGAAGCCTCCAAGAGTTTCACGACAATAAACATATCTTCATTGATCTTGGGGTCCGGGAGCACTTCAATATTCCAAAGCTTCATTTCCTGGCTCATTACACTCGTGCCATCCGATTTTTTGGTACTACAGACAATTATAACACCAAAACCACCGAACGATTGCATATCGACTTCGCCAAAGATGCATATCGTTCTACCAACCGCAAAGACGAATTCAAGCAAATGACAAAGTGGCTTGAACGGAGGGAAAAGGTTCTTCATCATGCCACCTACATTAGTTGGCGGATGCAGATGTCAGCAAACACTGATGTACGATCAGCCAATTCTACAGCCAATGACTCCACAGTTTCAAATCCCCGAATCTTCCTTTCCCATCTGAACTGCCAGTACACCATAAAAATGACGCATCATCCTACTCTGAAAGCAGTCTCTTTCAACAAGATTATGGCCATTGATGGAGGTTATGGAGCTTCATTGTTCCCGGTTGCCTTGCTCCGCTTTTTTGCTCGATTCCGGTTCCCTGATCTCACAGCGGGTCAGCTGGAAGAGAAGCTGGTTGGTACCACACTTCCTTTTGCCTCAGTTCCAGTGTTTCACAAAATCAAGTTTGTGAATGAGGCACTTCATGGAAATGAGACACTCAACTCAATTCATTGCCACCCTCGCATTCTTGATGCTCGGGGCCGTGTTTCCATGGCGGCACGATTTGACACTGCGCTGATCCGTGTTCGAGATATTCCACAGACTGAACGACAGTCCTCCATGGATGGTATGTTCAACACATTTTTAATTTCTCATTCCCTCTGAATAAGTATTACTGTAGGGATGCGCGTTGGCCATGTCAGACTTATATTCTCGCTCCCAGAGCTTGATCAAGTCAAGATGGACCGAATTGTTCCCCGGAATACAACTTTACCAGAGCACATGGCATATGTCGAGTGGTTCTCCAAATTCCCTTCTTGTCCAGAGCCCCATCTCAAACTGTACAAGATCAAACATGAGCTAGCAGCTGATGGGGGACCACTTGTCTCGGTACTACCTGTTTCTCTCATTCGACGAAGCATACATCTCTATCCAAAATGGGGAAAGGCTGTCCCGTCTGACTGGACAAGCGAGAATGTACTGGATATGGCGCCTGCTTTTTTTGTTAGTCAATTTAAAGACCGCAGCACATACTTTGATAGCAGATCATAATTTGAACTCCATTTCTAAACTACTACTCTTATAATGTCTTGAGAGGATCTGAGGCCAGCATTCATAAGTGAAACAGACTTGATGGATTCGACGATGATTGTGACATGGTGTGACACCGGGGGCAATGTGACGTGCACCATGTTCAGTGCACCTCACCTGTACCTGTGGTCGCACCTGTGGTCGCACCTATGTAATTTTAGTTACCAGATTGATTGATTATATGATGAGATCTGACAGTTACCCCTTCTGAGGAACAATGGGCGGATGTTAAATCTGAGTTGGAAACACATACATGCACTCTGCACGTGTCGCATTAGTCACAGTCTTTGACGCGTTTGATGACAGGACACATGATCATTCTCTTTGTTCCTTCTTCTGCCCATATTCCAACCAATTCCTCTGCATTCTGCGGCTCTCCAGTCTTGTTTACTCCCAATTCATTCACATTCACATGTCATCTGCCTCAGGTAGCCAAAAACGGAAGCATTCCGCACCAGATGTCACTTGCTAATGATATATACATGTAAACTGGGCCAGCAAATTCACAGTATAAGTAAATGCAACAACAGACTTGAGGGCAATGTTAGCGCAAAGTCTCATGGCAGACAATCAGCTGTCAGAGGTGATTGTCATGCTACAGTCATTGGTGCTGCCATTGTACTGTCATTTGGGATCTCTTTGTTCTCTCTCTGTGTCCGAGGCCGCAGTTTCCTTTTGTGGTTATCCTTTTGTTCCTTCGTCTTTTGGCTCTGGGTTTTGGGCGGGCTTGAGTGAACGGTGAGACCATAGACCAGTCCAGTAGACTTGACTCATCTTTGGGTGTTTAGAATGTCCCAGAGAATCATGTCAAAGCTCCTTTCGATGTATTCATAAGGAGTGCAATATAAGTTGATATTGAAGGTGATACTATGTTAGAATGTGAGGAATATAGACAGAGAGAGAGAGAGAAAAAATAGAGAAGAACCAGAAACTCATTCCATAGAGTCATCCTTCAAACCAGAGATCTCCTCCTTCAAAGCCTGCCTCTGCACATCCAAGCCTTCCATTGAGACCTTGTACACAGCCATGTGATTATCATCCCCAACATCATAGATTCATAATCACTATCTCTAGACTCCAGCTTCATACTTGCCATCTCTGTCATTCTCAACTGTGTCACTTTCAAAATCCGCCTAACCCTTGCCATCAACATACTCATCATCTGTGAGAAATGAGCCCACACTGTCATTTCCTGCTGCACTCTGCTCATTGTCTGAGTCTTGTAATACAAGTTACAAAAGAGGCTGAAGCAATGGGGTTTCTGGGATGCTGTTTCTGTCCTGGGCTCAGAAACTGGATCCTGGGCCTACAGTGAAAGGATAAAAATGGCAAGCATTTCAGTAAGATCTTACTAGTGGCAACACTTTTTCTTCCTCCAGTTTTTGGCCTTCCTTATACTGTCTCTGCTATGCTGTATGCACCCTGTTTTCCTTCTTCATTTATCTGTCCTTTGATTGCCATGTTTTTCCTTTGGAGTCATGAGACCAGCAAAGACAGACATCATAATCCCTCTTGCCCACTGAACTTTGCTTCATAGCTGATATTGAGTAAGAGTATGCAATCCAAGAGATGGTGAGTGTGCAGTCAGAGAGAGACAGCAACCAGACAAATCCAGATTCCGGCAAGGGTGCTTTGTACCAATTTGGGAAGTTCGTTTGTTTAATAAAAAAAGGGAATATTCTATAATAACACAAAGAGATTGTAAAATGACTAGTCCAATGACAGTACCAATGACTGTACCAACGACTGTAGCACAACAATCAGCAATGACAGCTGATTGTCCGCCATGTCTGTCACCCAGCTGCAATGAAATATTCCGATGAAGTTCCGACACAGGCCTGATCAGATGAAGCATGAGAGAATTTGTCCAAAAGTGTGTTGCCGAAAGTTGCCGACACAGCCTCTTTGACAGAACGTGAGATAATCTCTCAAGGTGCAGGTCAAGGTGCAGGTCAAGGTGCAGTGAACTCAGGTGCGAGAGCTTTTGCCCCCGGTGTGACATTGTACCTAATATGGACTGTGACATTTTCATTCGCCGGTCATTTCAACACTGGCGGCTCGGGACAGCTCCGAAAGTGTCACTAATAGGCGCTACTTCTTTACTGATTGATACTTGCTGTCCAACTTTCTTTATACCTGGTAAACCTTCTAAGTGCTCAATAATTGCTCGGAATTTATGAGAATTATGAGAATTTCCGGATTATCAATAATTCCCAGAAATTAGCCGGCGGTTATCGGGGCAGGGTTTTCCTGATGTATCTGCATTCGTTTTGGCCGGGGAGAATCGTTCATTTCGTTTTGAGGGAGGCTGTGCAATCCCGCAAGCCTTTCAATGGAGTGAGGCTGTTGAATGAATGAATGGCGCATTGGGAGGGAGTCGATAGATCTACAGGTCTCGAGATTCAGAGAGATGGGCGCTAAACAAAATGAAGCAGCATTCGTAGGGAACTTGTACCAGCCAATATACATTGCAAGGGAAGGGTTGGGCCATTATTAGTGCAAACTAGCCTCGTAACCCTGACGAGGAATCTCTCCGAGATTTCAGAGGGCCTGGTTATGAGACTAAGTGCAAACAGGGGTAGTCCTCCGTCGGATGAACTAGCCAGAGATTCAATCGGTACCGGATATCATAGAAGAACTTGGATCAATAGAGACAAGTCTGCATAACTTGGTACAATCACCGACAGACCGGAAGGACAAAGTCGAGGTCAGCATACCTACTATCTCTTGGATGTTATACTGTTTCTCAACTCTACTCGGACAGGATGGTGAAGGCAATGACCTGTCCAAACGACTTAATCCAAAGTGTATTGTACGTCAGACTACTCAGTTACTTGACAGCTATTACCTCCTCAGCTATACAGAAATGCATTGATGGGTGTCATGCCATTGAGATCCATAGGGAAGAAATATCGGTCGACTCGCACTAACAGTGCTCAGAAAAACTTGGCACCGGAAGACTCGAGTCAATCGAAACCGTGTCAACTATCCCAAGAGCTCAAAAATTAGAAACTGTTTTGAACAAAATGCAAGACTTTCATAAAATGGTGAGTCGTTGCCATTCCCTGATGATAGTACCAATGGACTTCAACTAGATCAATAGCATGTACATACAGGTATATCTAGTTCCAGTACCACTGCTGGTCTCAGTGGTAGGAGTAGATGCTGTGTGGCGCAACGTGTCTAGGATTCAACTAGGATTTCATAGTGAAGCTGTCAATTTGAACCCAGCCACATCGACTCCTTGTATTGGACAGATCTTATCTACCAGTAATGAATTTAGGATATTTTATATCTGACTTTTATTTGAGGAAAGATGTGCCCAACATCTTATCAAGTGACCTGATTAGACAGTTACGGCGGCCTTGGCAAGATTGTCTATGATTCCTATCTGAGATCAAAGAGTCAATCTACTCAATATCAATGTGGACACAGATGGCACGAGTCTTGAAAGTCACGCCTCAGTCTGCAAAAGCTGCCAGGAAAAAGATATTTTGGACAAAACCTGACTTCTTGCCCATTCTAACAGAAGGGTCATTGTGCGCACAGCTGTAACGGTCAATTTGAGGAAGAAAATGGGACTGAACAAGTCATTACGACGCTTTCGGTTCCCTGAAAGATGTTTTCGGACCTCTCAAATGCGTTAAATACATTCCAATACAAGTCCTCCAGGCTTTGCAACTGAATCTATGATCGGACATAGAGTAGTGATACAAAGGACAGGCCTCAGAAGCTTGTAACCGACATCTTGCTCCCGTTGTTGCCAAGTGCTCTGGAACTTGCAGATCATGAAGAGGGGTTTTTTGCATGTCAACTTTGTGATGCAAGTCCTTGAGCCCTTGCTCGACCAGACTCAAACCATACATCATATCGGAAAGGTCGTCCATCGACTCAATGAGATTGCCCGCTATGACTCTGAGAGATTGTGAGTGATTGGCATAGTCCTTATCGACAATGTTGAGGTCTGGTTACTCATAGGGTGAAAGATCTATGTCGATCAGACTAGTGCGAGCTGGTATGAACTTGGATCTGTGGGCCACTGCTGCTCGACGACGCTTGGCCCAATATCATATTAGTAAATCCAGGGATTTCCTTCCTCGGATATTTCTTGAGAGCATTGGAGAGATCATCGCCATGAATGGAGATAATGACAAGTTGATCATTGTACTCAATGGCGGAATGAATGGCCCTGAAATACTGTTGGATTGTTTGTTTCTGATGCTTTGTGATGATGAAAAACTATCACTGCACTGCCGCAAGATCTAGACACAGCGAGGGTTCAACTTCAACCAAAATGAATCTCACTCACACTTGGGCAGAAGCCATCCGCCACATCACAATTTGGTTGTGTGAGGCCACGCAGAGTTGTCTCGAAATAGTATCACTGCGCCAATGTTTAAACTTCAAGGTAAAGCCCAAGGATGCATTCAGTAAATTCGGTACTTGGTCTAGTCATACCACCTATCTCAGAAAGACAAATGAATGTACCAGGCACATCGATGTGAGAAGTGCCAAAAAAACAAGTGAGATGACGGATAACAGTTGATCGCTT
This sequence comes from Mycena floridula, assembly GCA_029320655.1. NCBI lineage: Eukaryota > Fungi > Basidiomycota > Agaricomycetes > Agaricales > Mycenaceae > Mycena > Mycena floridula. Next base: position 2,450,666 of record JARIHS010000004.1, on the reverse strand, counting down.
GCAGTCGCTCAGGTGCAGATGAGGGATCGGCGCAGAAACTACAACAATTCACCGAAAGCTGCAGTCAAAACAACAGATTTCCTGGCCCAGTAGATTCTTGAAGTCAGAAAGTCGGCAAATGATGGATCTCAGTAGCTTGATAGAAGCTGGAAATCAAAGTCAATTGAGTGACGAGATGAGTACGAGCCACAGAAACACCACCGGTACGAAGGGACTGACACCTTGCGGGTACATCGAGGCTGTCATGGGTTCAGGAATTCCTTGAAAGATTGAATTGAGACTAATATAGCTCATATCTCTGAGCTTATGAGCTATATTGGTCTCAATTCAATCCTTCAAGAAATCTTCAAGGATTCGGACTTGAAAGTTCAAAAATTATACTCAGCTAGCTACCCACGTCCTGATATGGTAGGGCCGGAGCGGCGATCATGATCGGTGTTCATCGCTGGAGTGTCCCTGGTCTGGAATCTGATCCATGATTGCCAATGTACAGAGATGATGATCACTGCGAAAAAGAATAACAACAAAAATCACAGTCCAAGAGTACAGTGATACCTATACTAGTAGCTCAACTCGTGGACGGAGTAAGCACAGGAAGTCACGAAGGATATGTGTGGCAACTACAGTAATATAACGATAGTCCAGAGCTGGGTCGAGTACAGAGCTGGATGTACTTCCGAGGCTCAACAGACTTCAAGGTCATGTCATGTCTTGTGTTGAAGAATTATGTCCGGTCTTCCAGAGCATGAGTTTTTGGCTGTAATTGGAGGGTAAACAAGACCTACTTCAAAGGTCGCATTAGCCTTTGGCATCCTCTTCATGCCGCGTTCTCCTCAGCGCCCGCTTCTCTCGACGGCTAGGATTCCTGGATGGGTTGTCCAGCTTGTCAAGGTAGAATCTAGCACACATAATCTCTTCTTCCTTGCCCTCCAATACTTGAAAATGGCTTATCACTTCAACCAACACATTTCGGGCACTCTGAATCTCCCTCATCTTCATATGTGTGCGCCCCAGCTCAAGCAGGATGCCGGCAGTCCAACCAACATCACCACGGATCTTGGCATTCTCCAACCCTTCAGTCAAAGCTTTGACAGCATAGGAAAACTCAAGCTTTGAAATGTAAATCCTCCCAAGAATCCAGTATGAAGACTCGGAGGAATGTCCCATCCTCTTCCATTCCTTGCATGCAACGAGCGCCCACTTCTCTGCATCATCGTACTTCCCACGATGGTGATAAGCAGCGGCAAGGTATTCTGCACAGCGGGCTGCCTGAAATGACCCCTCTGAAAAAATAGCCCTGGCTCTGGTGAGAGCCTTGATAGCTTTGGAGTCATTGTGCCAACGTGAATGTGCGATTCCCAGCCGGGAGAGACACTGCCCCACGTCTTCATTGATGACTGACCGGGAAGGAAAAAAAGGATAAAGAAGTCGACATTGACGGATCAAATTGAGAACAATTGGTTTGTTGTGATATGACAATTCAATCTGGGCCTTTCTGATGAGCGGAATCTCGTCAAAATCAGGGTTGAGGGATGCAGAGACATCGGCGATCTCGAGCAATACCAGTGCCGCCATTTCCGTCTCCGATGCGCGAATAAACGATTTCCGTGCGAGTTTAGACTGTTTGAGAGCGTCGCGGTAGCGATCCAGAGAGTTAAGAATGTCAGCATAACAAGCTGCAACCCTTCCCTTCAGTCTGTGATCCAGAATGCCTCCTGCCAGCTTCACTGCATGCTCAACAACCTCCAAACGCGGCCTCGTCCAATACTGATGTGATGCAAGGGTAACAAGGGCTTCAATGACATCAGAGTCGGGGTCGGTGGTACTGAGCAGGATGGTCTGCAAGTTGGTTTCGAGGGCAGATCGAGCCTGCATATGGTCTTTGTAAAAAGGATGTCCGACATCACCATTGTGCTTCTTCAAGAATCTGCAAGCACCTTGGACCATCAATTGTGTTATGTCTTTTGGGATACGAGACGGCTCCAGGATGTATGATCGAATGACGGGAAGCACAAAGTATGCTGCTGACCGACATTCAAGAAGTGATGTATCAAAGAGGGCTTGTAGTGCAGCTGGAAGATTTGACAGTGACGGGGCCCAGTACTTCTGAAGATGCCTGGGAGTTGTTCCAGATGGAAGCATGGAAATGATGATGAGAAGTGTGAAAGCGTCTGGAGTTCGTTGCATCAGTGGACTGTCCAACGAGAGTCGGATAGAGACATTGATGCTATGGCGTGAGTCGGATCCATTGTTTGGACCAAGCATGGTCGGACCCGCCGTCCGAAAGCTGTCCAGTAATTCTCTGGATTTCCATTCTGTCTCTTTCCCCAGCTTTGCCATTAGCGTAACGGCTAAAGGCATATGGCCCAAGCTCTCCAACAGCTCTGCGACCTCCGAATCATCATGAGCTTTGGGGCAAATCTCGGTGAAAAGACACAGAGAGGCTTCAGGATCCAGTGGTTCTATTCTCTTCTCAGTCCACGGAAATCCTTCGCAAGGAGCGCTGCTACCTCGCATGGTGACAAAAAGAGCGACATGCGGAATCTGCTCAATATCTCGAAGGATCTGTTCCACTTCTGCTCTAGCACCGTCGGCATACAAAGGTGTTTCAAAATTGTCGAGCAGGAGAATGAGTGGCCCAGACGAATGTAGTTCATCCAGGATGTCGTTAAGGGTGTTATGGGTGTCTCGAGTAATGTCCAAGGCAGCATAGAGGATGTCGAGGAAAAGTGCCGCGGAAATAGCCTGGACACAGGCGACAAAGAGGAGATTCCTAGAGGTGTAACACCTTTGAATCTTGTTGTGGTTGATCACCCTCTTCGCCAACTCTGTGTTTCCCATTCCACCTGGACCCAGAATGCATATCCTGGCTCGTTTGCTGTCACCAGGGTCTTGTGTTAAGAGGAGGATGAGCTCTTCCACCTCAGGATCACGTCCAAGGAAAAGGGTGATGTTGGCTGGAATGTAACCCCGAGCACAAGGTGAAGAAGAGGGTCCTATATCAAAAATTCAGCAAAGAATCACAGAAACACGACAGAGACACACCGGCCGGCCATATGTTGAAAGTATTAATATTATGTGAAAGAAAGTCTCCTCCAATGTTTCCTGGATAAGTCTCAGCATCTCTCATCAAGCAAGATAGCAAACCTCACCGATGCTTGCATTGCTCAATAAGGTTGTTGCTTGTGCCATGGAGGTCGGGAGGGACAACGATGAAAAGCGGCTGCAGTGGCAAAGCTGTATTCATTGCCTTGACAATTCGTCTGGGCTCGTAACCAACTTCTCTGATGCGGCAAGAGGCAAACCTCTCGTCAGAGAGGCTGGGATCACGGCTAATGCCGTGAGTGATGTCATTGTGAGTCATGACCGGCCCATGGGAATTTGATGATGACGCTGAGCTCATGACTCAGTCACGATGCGGTACGAGCATTTCAGCTCCTAGACAAGCATGTGAAGACCTTTGGCTCCATTCCCTCCAAAGGAACCTCAGAACATCTTTTGGAACACATTGGGTAGCTGCAGTTTACCATATACTATTCGCAATATGACAGAATCACAACTGTGGATAATGCGGCCGGTTTTCACCTCAATTTGATGCCGATTAATTATTGCTCTTGGAGTCGATCTTGTCTCTGCATGTTGTTCCTATTTGTCATAGAAGAATCACAATCCACGAGCTGTATTTACAGTGAATACAGATAGTTGACCTGATGTCGTCATACAATTCAGGTCATGAAATTCCCATAGGCCAGCAATGACTCACGATCATTACTGACACTGGACTACAACGCCCTCTAGATCTACTTAACTTGTTAAGTACCGGTTTGTCAAGCGATGCCTCAAAACTCACTTTTTAACATGTACAAACAAGAATGTGACCCAGTGGCAGTGATCTACTCGAGGGTCGTGTTTGGCTCCCCTCGTGATCGCCGAAAAAAAAATCACCAGATCAAGGGGTGTCCGAAATTTAAATGTCAAAAGGTATGCCGGTTTTCGACAATAACTTCGCTCAGACCCCCCCTCCCTCATACCCTCCTGCCTTATACAGTACTATATTCCCACGAAACGATGACAAATCACCTAAGAGGAACTTAAGAGGAAATGGATGACACTTTGTCGGTGCGTCATCTGTGTCGGGGCTGCTGACTGTCACCCACCACTACTGTCTCTCATTGTTCCCCAATCTCCGCATTGCTGCACCGAGTGCATTTAGTTGATATGTTAGCATCAGATTGTATTTCTGTGAGCTTTTTATAGACTGCCAACTCATGTTCAATGGCCTCTGGTCACAAATCTCCAAATGTTTCTCCCAATATGGCTGCAATGGTCATCTGGGACCTTCTACAGATCATAAAATCACCATAAACATCAAAATAATAATCCAGAACAGCTCCAAAGTGCGAAAAATATCTTGGCAAAACCGCCTAACATTTCGGCGGTAAGGTCTCGGGGACCCCCCTGAGCCCTCCCCCTGGGCATATCTTCGCCGAGCTGCCCGATGGACACCCCTTGCGCCAGAGGCAACGACGCGAAGTCATGGCTCAGATCGGGTTTATCCCTGGTTCGGCCTGGAGATATGCCCACCGCCAATAAGGTCAAGTTGGCTGAGGTGGATGGGGGAGTTGGAAAAGAATATGTTGTTGAATGTTCGGCGCTCGGCGGAGCGTCGGTAGCGGGCCCTGCCGCTCGCCCGCCCTCCAGCTTATTCATCACCAGCTGACTGCAAGGTCGACTAAAAATATGGGACAAGATAAATTGAAGAGTAAGGGTGAAGAAGCAGTTTTCTGCAAAATTTCTTCTTGACTCTTCAATTCTCGGTTTCCTTTTTGGGCCATATTATGTCATCATTGTTGACATAGTTCATTGCTTCACTGCATCATTATTGAGGAAGTTTCCAAGCTTCATCAGTCATTACAGGTCCTTATAATAGGTGTAGATACCTTAATAGCTCTATTTGACAGGTTATAACTGTTGTTTCACAATGTTATCCCACTCTTAAGTCTGTCATAAGCAATGATATGATCGAATTCTCTCGATAATCGTCTTTGGCAGCACATATTGTCATTTTGAAGCACCATTGAATCAGTTTCATCAATGTAAACCATATACGATTGACTTAGACCAGACTCTTTTGTGACTCTTTACCATCACTTCACGACTCTTCACGACTCTTCAGCCTTTCTTCATGACTCTTCACTTTTTCTTCATGGCTCTTCAATTTTTCTTCATGTTCTTCAAGTGACTCTTTAGTCTGCTTCAATGGCTTCAGTACTCTTCGAGATTCTTTTCAGTTGATTCCCACACTTCTTGAATTATTGTTTGCACTTAGTCAGAAAGTAGCCCATTGGGCCGTTTTCTTGATGTGTCACACCAAATGCATCAAGAATATCATGGATACAATGTAGTTTATAATGTAAGCCAAATGGGCATCGGAACCCTTCAGACCTTTTTCCTGCGCTTCACTCGCAGCTGGGCTCGCGCCTTTGATTCCCGAGGAGTTGGAGGTCAGAAAGATATACAGAGTACAGACAGAATGAGGCTCATAAGCACCATAGAAAAGCGACGCAATGGTAGGAAACAAGTGGTGAAATTTTTCGCAAGGTCACGTTATTGTGACTGTCACATCAACTTACCTCTTGCCGTTCAACTGCTCATGAACACCACATCTAGTACCTCTATGGCTCATATCATGCTTCAGGCACGTTCTAAATGGCTTCCCAGAGTCACCTTGAATTTTTTTTCCAACTCTTCAGTTGACTCTTCTCGACTCTTCACTGACTCTTCAGGACTCTTTTCTCAACTCTTCAATTTTCTTCAATTTTCTTCACACTCTTCACTTGACTCTTTAAAAAACCCATGCCCCTAAAAATATTCACCAAGTCTTTTTTTGAAGAAATCTTAGGCTCGTAAAGCCTCTCTGACAGGGCAAGAGGCAAACCTCTCATCAGAGAGGTCACCGGACTAAAGAAATCTCGTACTCAAGACCTTCAATTGAATTAATCAATTCCAGTGGGCCCCTTGTTGGGATTCACGCGGAAAAGGGATCAGAGTTGACGTCTACATCCCAAAAGAGATTTTTGGCAGATGTACAACAACTACTTGAAAGTTGAGGATAAAACTCCATTTGGGCGGAGTTCCCAGGGGAGTGTCACAGGCCCGGGGGCCTACAAGAGGGAGAAACATACATTATAAGAATCCTCGAGTTATCCCTTTCGTCGCCCATATTGACCCAGGCTCGTTATGCGACGGTGAATACTGTATATGCAGCGAGTTCTCATCTCTGTGCTTGCTTCAATATTGGTGGAACAATGGTGGAATGATGTTTGCACCATGGAATGAACAAAGTTGGATAAGTACTTATCATGCTTTTAGAATTTTTTGCTGAGCCTTTTGGTGTATGAAGGTGAAATAGGCCTGCTAGGCCTGAAAAGGATGGATATCACTGAACGTCAATGGAGAGTTGATGGAGCAAAAAGAGAAGCTCTCGGAGATCAGGTGACCAAACGCACCTCATTCGAACAATCATGGCCCGATTTTGTCAAGTCTACAGATCTTGAATAGAGGAGGACCTATGGGTAATTTTCTCAATATTGTCCTGAATTACCTGATTTTTGAACCAGCTGCGTATGGCTTCATGACAAATCCGACTTCTGGTGACTGGCATTCAATTGTCATAAATCTGCTAAAATCCTGTTCAACAATTCTTCTGGGATGTTGAACTGCAGATCATCCGAGCCCATTTCCAGGTAGACTGAAGCTGCGACATTTTGAATCCTTAATGGAATGAACTTGAGCGCATCAAGCCATATTTTTAGCTCAGGCACCTTGCCGTAAGCAAGTAAACTGTCATGGGCAGTGTCAAAGGAATGAATAGAGCTCTGCCACAGCCGCTTCTCATCGTTGTCTCTCCCCGACCTCCATGGCACGAGCGACAGCCTTAATGAGCAATGCGAGCTTCGGTGAGATTTTCTATTTGCTCCGGTGAGAGATGCTGAAATTTTCACCCAGGAAACATTGGAGGAGACTTTCTTTCGCATAATACATTCAACATATGGCCGGCTGGTGCGTCTCTGTCGGCCTTCTTGGATTCTCTGCTGATCAGTTGTTATAGGACCATCTTCCCCGCCTCGCGCCCGAGGGTACATTCCAGCCAACATCACCCTTTTCCTCGGACGCGATCCAGAGGTGGAGGAGCTTGTTTTCCTTTTAACGCAAGACCCCGGGGATGGAAAGCGAGCTCGAATATGCATTCTGGGTCCAGGTGGAATGGGAAAGACAGAGTTGGCGAAGAAGGTGATCAACCACAGCAAGATTCATAGGTGTTATGCCTCCAAGAATCTTCTCTTTGTCGCCTGTGTCCAGGCTGTTTCTGCACCACTTTTCCTCGATATACTCTACACGGGCTTGGACATTACTCGAGACACCCATAACACGCTTAACGATATCCTAAATGAACTACGTTCATCTGGGCCTCTCATTCTCCTTCTCGACAATCTCGAAACACCTTTGCTCGCTGATGGCGCCAGGGAGCAAGTTGAACAAATCCTTCGTGACATTGAGCAGATTCCTCATGTCGCTCTTTTTGTCACCATGCGAGGTAGCAGCGCTCCTTGTGAGGGATTTCCGTGGACCGAGAAGAGAATAGAACCTCTTGATCCCCATGCTTCCCATCGTCTCTTCACCGAGATTTGCCCCAAAGCTCGTGATGATTCGGAACTCGCAGAGCTGCTGGACAACTTGGGCCATATGCCTTTAGCCGTTACGCTAATGGCGAAGCTGGGGAAAGCAACAGAATGGAAAGTGAGAGAGTTACTTGACAGCTTTCGGACGGCGGGTCCGACCATGCTTGGTCCAAACAATGGATCTGACTCGCACAATAGTGTGAATGTCTCTATCCGACTCTCGGTGGACAGTCCACTGATGCAACGGACTCCAGATGCTTCTACACTCCTCATTATCATTTCCCTGCTTCCATCTGGAACAACTTCCAGCCATCTCCGGAAGTACTGGGCTCAGTCACTCTCTAATCTACCATCTGCTCTTCAGGCGCTCCTTTATACATCTCTCCTCGAATGCCGGTCAGAAACATACTTTGTGCTTCCCGTCATTCGATCATATATCCTGGAACCGACTCGCATACCGAAAGATGTGGCTCCATTGATGGTTCAAGGTGCTTGCAAGTTTTTGCAGGATCACGACTCTGATGTGGGACATCATTCCTACAAAGAACATATGCTGGCTCGATCCGCCCTTGAAATCAACCTGCAGACAATCCTGCTTGATACTCGCGACCCTGACTCTGATGTCATTGAAGCTCTTCTCACCCTTGCAAGGCACCAGCACCATACAAGGCCACGTCTCGAGGTCATTGAGCATGCAGTAAAACTGATGGGAGGCATTTTGGATCAGAGACTGCAGGGAAATGTTTTACAGTGCTATGCTGTCATTCTTCACTCTCTGAATTGCTACCGCAACGCTCTCAAACACTGTAAACTCGCACGAAAATCATTCACTCGTGCATCAGAGACGAGAATGGCTGCACGCAGCTTACTCGACATTGCAGACGCCTCTGTATGGGTCAATCCCAACTTTTATGAGACCCCGCTCATCAAAAAAGCCCAAGTCGAATTGACATATCATGACAAGCCAATTGTTCTCAAATTGATTCGCCAATGTCGATTTCTATATCTTCTTTTTCCTTCACGGTCAGTCGTCAATGAAGACATGGCAGAGTGTCTCTTAGAGCTGGGAAGAGCATATGCACGTTGGCACAGATACTCCAAAGCTGTCAAGACTCTCACCAGAGCCAGGGCTATGAGTCGGGAGGGGTCGTTTCAGGCACCAGACTGCGCAGAACAGCTCGCTGCAGCTTATCACCGTTGTGGAAACTTCGATGACGCAGAGAAGTAGGCACTCGTCGCATGCAAAGAATGGAAGATAATGGGGCATTTCTCTGAGTATTCATTGCGGATTCTTGGGAGGACTTATATTTCAAAGCTCAAGTTTCCCAACGCTGTCGAGACCTTGACTGCAGGGTTAGAGGGTGCCAAGGTCTACGGTTCTGCTGTCTCGATTGCCAGTATCCTGCTCGAGCTGGGGCGTGCATACATGAAAATGGGAGAGATTCAGAGTGCCCGAAACACATTTCTTGAAGCAATAAGCCATTTTCAAGCATTGGAGGGCAGGGAAAATCATATTATATGCGCTAGATTCTACCTCAACAAGCTAGATGACCCATCCAGGATTCCTGGTTGCAAAGAGAAGTGGGCACTAAGGAGAACTTCGCGCGGTGAGGATGCCAGAGGCTAACGCAAGCTTTGAGGTAGGTCTCATTTATCCTCCAATTACAGCCGAAAACTCATCTCTTGAAGACTGAACATGTCCAGTTCTTCAAAACAAGAGATGACCTTGAAGTAGTCTGTCGACGACCTCAAGACTCAGGACGGCATATTTACATCGAGCTGTGAACCTCGATCCAGCTATCCTGATGGTATATATTTCTACTCTCTTCAGAGACAGGAGCATATAGATTCTCCAAAAATATAACTATCAAGAAGTTACCTGATGGAAAGACTCAGACTCGGAAAGGTAGGTGAAAGCTCAATTTGAGTCTCCTGAGAACAGCTTAAATGAGGATATTTGCGCTCTGTAGTGCTCAATGAGCGCCTTGAAACCAAGGAAACACTGATGAAACGGATTTGACGCGTCAATTCACGCACAACGCCAGTGAGAACCCACAATATGCGTGATCTGTGGCGCAAATGACCCGTAAATCGATTTTTCGGGGTCTGTGTGTGCATTCATCATCTGAAGGAGTCTATGAAACGAGATGAATAGATATTTTCATGGATGAATATCCGTACCAGAGCAGCAAATTCCAGCAGAAAATCCCATTTTAGAGCTCTGAAACCTACCTAAAATGCGCGGATCAGACGTCGAGACGACGTAGATGGATCAGAGTTATCGTAACATGTTTGTAACAAATAACAGCCCAGAACCGGAAAAATCTCCGATTTGTGGCGCAATCAGAGATGCAGATGGAGTGGAATCATTAGCTACCACATGTATGTACCTTCCCTATGAATGATGGAGCCTGCTGATGCTTTGTTTCGTTTAGCGCCTATCTTTCTGAATCTCGCAAGAATCTCGAGACCCGTAGATCCGGATTCCGAGGACTCTCCCCCAATGTCATTCATTCAACAGTCTCACTTTATTCATCATCAGAAAGGCTCGCAAGATTGCACGACCTCACTCAAAACGAAATGCAAGGTCCTCCCCGCCCCAAACCAATGCAGATGTATAATAAATAGACTCCTCCTTGATTATACAAAGCGTGAACAAAAGAGCATGTAACATCCAAAACCGTAAAGGATATGATATGTAAAGCATGCATAGATAAACAAAATCGAACAAATGAGTGTGTTACGGTCCCCAATTCCTTCACGCTTCCCCATAATACCAAAAGTTGCTGGTGCAGACACTACTCGGCAGGCTTCGGCAACAGCGGTGGCGGTCTAGGTATAACCTCTTCTGCAGAGCCCGCGTAGGCGGATAGGCCGACACCGGGCTGGAAGGCTGCGCCGCGTCCAAGTAGTAAGTAATTTGGTGAGGGAGATGTAATGAGCGTGTTGGAGACTGGTGCGAGCTATGGAAAGAGTCAGTCAGATAGACGTGAATGAGAGCAGATGAGGGACGTGAACAAGAAGAAATGGACGTCAAGATGAGCGACATTCCCCTAACAGATCAAAGAAACACGAAATGAACGAAATTGCGCAAGACAAACACAATAAACACAAAAGAGAAAGAAACCCACCTCGACCCCTTCCCAACCCCCTTCCTGCACTCCTCCCGAATTCTCGTACGCCAAATTCACCACCGATTTCGTCGAGGCTGGATTTAGATTCGAGAGTTTTATGGCCGAAAGCGTTAGACATTCCAGCGCCGGAGACGGTATTCGCAATAGGCGCGGCGCTAAACGATGTATTCCTCGCCGTCGCCGCGTCCTGTCCACCCGCAGCGTCGGGTTCGTTGCGGAGTTGGGGCCGATGCGTCTGAGGAAATATAAGGACGTTCCATGGTAGATATGCACACCAATATCGATATCCATATTGACGGTGCTGGTCAAGGTGTTATGGGAGCCAACGTCGTCATTGACTCTGCCTGCGGCGAGGTCATCGAGGTCCTAGATGACGCCGAAAATGCAACTGACCAATCACATTAATTTGCACATCGACATTGAGACCGGTCGAAGCATTGGCTAAGCGGCTGCGATTAGCGTGTTTGAAATTGGATCCCAAAGTCTTCAAGCAACTCACCCATATTCATGAATTGTTATTCAGTAGATTGAGCCATAGCCGCTTGAGGATAGGTGAACATAAAGAATTTGAAGCAGATCGTGGCAGCTGCAGTTTATATAGCATAACACACGATGACAACGAGGTGACAATTGAGCTGGGCCCTCGAGGGTGAGAGAAAAAGGACGTCGGGTAGAATGGAAAAAGTCGTCCCTGAATGATAAGGAATCAGCGAAAGACGGATTGTCGCCGTTGGATCATTCAAGGGCTTCAGCTAGAATAAATCTGTCAAGATGCAATCAACGGGTGCAAATCAGACCTGACTTACTTTGTCCGATATTCGACGCCATTTGGCCTGGATTGGCGAAGTAGAAAGCGGCGGTTGGGTGCTGTAATCGACCAGGTAAGACGAGCTCGTCTTTTGCGCAATGTGTTCTCAAGCCAGACCGGTAAACGAAAGAACGACGTTTTCTTTCGCGGCGTGAATGGATTGCAGTTTCCGATAAGGGTCGAGGACGAAATGATGGCTTGGAATGAGAAAGAAAAGTCGTTCGGAATGGGAAGAGTCGTCCATTGGGAATATTTGCCGCTGGACCAATGTCATTGGTCGTCTGAACAGCTAGCTAGAACCAAGCTCGTTAGAAATCTTCCTCGCCAAAGATAGTAGGACGCACCTCGGACGCTCATCCAAATGCTGCTGAAGAAAATACAATCGCATATCTTGACCAGCTGAGCTTCATCCCTTCTGTCTCCAAATTCTGCTTGTTTTTTGGCGAGCCAATCATCCTTCCTCGTCTTGTCCAAGAATTCCCCTTCTTCTCGCAGCGTGTTTGCAATATGGTGGATATCTTGTGGATATCCTTCGCATTTGCCCGACTGGTATGGGATCGAAATGTCCTTGCATCAAGGACTGCGATATCGATAGAACTAGAATGTCCCGGATACCGCATTGGATTTTGGGACCGCCAGGTTTGTGGCTAAATTCCTTGGTGAGACGATTTTGTCGCTGAGGAAGCCGAAGCGATGCGGACCAGCGAGAAATGGGCTGACCGGGACGATTGGCTTGACGCAAGCGCTGTCTTGATGGAGAGCCTGGTTCAACCAAGGACGTCGAAACAAACGTCTAGAGAAAGTAAGTCGCTGTGGAATGAGCTGAAGATTTTGTATGACTGACAATGCATCGGCTCGACCGCTCAGCAAACAGCCTGAGAAGAAGAAAATGGAAATAAGTTCAAGGCAACGTGGGACAGCGACGTGACGACGTCGTCTTGCGCTGGATCGAAGAACCGAGAAAGGCCTGCACGAAAATTAGCTTGGACTGAATGATGTCTGCATTAATAACATTGGACGTGCCTTGACAAATTTTCTGAGCCATTTGGTCCATGAATATGAGATAATCCTGGAGAGGATAGATTTCAGTGTATGTCGACGGAGAGAGGAGCTCGAGATCAGCTGACCAAACGCGCCTCATCCGAGCCACATGGCCGACTTTGTCAAGTCTGCAGATCTCGAATAGCAGACGGAGACTTGTGGGTAATTTGCTCAATATTCTTCTGAATTACCTGATTTTGAACCAGTGGCTTCACCGATAATCCGACTTTTGGTTCGCACCCTAGCATTGTCGTACATGTCTCTCATTCTAGGATGTTGAACCGCAGATTACCCGAACCTATATCCAAGTACTTAGACTGAAGGTGCGACATTTTGAATCCTTCATGGAATGAACTTCAGAGCATCAAGTCATATTTTTAGCTCCAACTTTGCAGTCACCTTGCCGTAAACTGTCAAATACAGCTTTGCCACAGCTTCTTATCATTGTCTCTCCCCGACCTCCATGTCTCAAATCATCAGCGCGTCAGAGACTACCTTTGGTGAGCTCCTGTCTGCAACTTGTCTCGTTTTAAAAATGCTTATCATTTATAGGTGACATCCATGGCGATGCTTTCTCCCATAATGTAAATAAAACAACGATTCACATTCATCCCCCGGGTAAGTAAAGACTTGGCCTTCCTGGACCAAACTAAAGGCAGCACAGGCCGCTTGCACAGTGCACGGTTCCAGAGCGCTCGAGGTTACATCCCAGCCAACATTGCCCTTTTCCTCGGACGCGATCCAGAGATGGAGGAGCTTGTTTTGCTTTTGACACAAGACCCTGGTGAAGGAAAGCGAGCCCGAATCTGTATTCTGGGCCCAGGTGGAATGGGAAAGACAGAGTTGGCGACTACAGTGCTCAACCACCCCAAAGTTCAAAGGTGCTATCACTTGAGGAATCTGCTTTTCATCGCCTGTGTTCAGGCTATTTCCGTGCCACTTTTCCTCGACATACTTTACACTGCTTTGGATATCACCCGGGACAGTCACAATACTCTTAACGACATCCTGGATGAGCTTCGCTCTTCTGGGCCACTTATTCTCCTGCTTGACAATCTTGAAACACCTTTACTTGCTGACAATGCCCGAGAACAAGTCGAACAAATTCTTCGTGACATTGAGCAGATTCCCCATGTTGCTCTCTTTGTCACCATGCGAGGTAGCAGTGCTCCTTGTGAGGGATTTCCATGGATTGAGAAGAGAATAGAACCTCTTGATCCCCAGGCTTCCTATCATCTCTTCACCAAGATATACCCTAAAGCTTGTGATGATTCAGAGGTTGCAGAGCTGCTGGAGCACTTGGGCCATATGCCTTTAGCTGTTGCACTGATGGCAAAGCTGGGGAAAGCGACACAATGGAAAGCTAGAGAGTTACTTAACAGTTTCCAGATGACAGGTCCAATAATGCTTGGTCCAAACAATGGAGCTGACTCACGCAATAGTGTGAATGTTTCTATCCAACTCTCGGTGGACAGTCCACTGATGCAGCGGACTCCAGACGCTTCTACACTCCTCATTATCATTTCCCTGCTTCCATCTGGAACAACTTCCAGCCATCTCCAGAAGTACTGGGCTCGGTCACTCTCGAATCTTCCAGCCGCACTTCAGGCGCTCCTTTATACATCTCTTCTTGAATGCCGGTCTGAAGCATACTTTGTGCTTCCTGTCATTCGGTCGTACATTCTTGAACCTTCCCGTGTCCTGAAAGGCATAGCTCCATTGATGGTTCAAGGTGCTTGCGGATTCTTGGAGGATCATGATGCTGGTGTTGGAGATCCAGACTATCAAGAACATATGCTGGCTCGATCTGCAATTGAAATCAATCTGCAGACTATCCTGCTCAATACCACTGACCCCGACTCTGATATCGTTGCAGCCCTCCATGGTCTCGCATGGCACCAATATCGGATGAGGCCACGTCTTGAGGTCATTGAACACACAGTGAAGCTTTTGGGAGGCATTCAGGATCATAGACTGAAGGGAGAAGTTTTACAGTGCTATGCTGTCATTCTTCGCTCTCTATCTCGTGATCATGACGCTCTCAAACAGTATAAACTCGCACGAAAATCATTCATTCACACATCAGAGACAACAATGGCCGTACATGCCTTGCTCGACATTGCATATACCTCTGCATCCCTCAACCGCCACTTCAATGAGCTCCCGCTCATCAAACAGGCCCGGATTGAAATGACATATCATGACAAACCAATAGCTCTCAAGTTGATTCGCCAATGTCGATTTATTTATCCTCTTTTCCCTTCCCGGTCAGTTGTCAATGAAGACATGGCACGGTGTCTCTCACGGCTGGGAGTAGCATATGCACGTCAGCACAAATACTCCAAAGCTATCACAACTCTCACCAAAGCCAGGGCTATGAGTCCACAGGGGTCGATTCAGGCAGCACTCTGCGCAGAACGGCTTGCCGCTGCATATCACCGTCTTGGGAAGTACAATGATGCAGAGAGGTGGGTGCTAGTGGCATGCAAGGAATGGAAGCAATTAGGCCATCTTTCTGAGTATTCATCCTGGATTCTTGGGATGACTTACATTTCAAAGCTCGAGTTTTCCAATGCTGTTGAGGCCTTGGCTGGAGGGTTAGAGGGTGCCAAGGTCTACGGTTCTGCTGCCTGGATTTCCGACATCTTGCTCGAGTTGGGGCGCACATATATGAAGATGGGGGAGAGTCAGAGTGCCCGAAACGCATTGCTTGAAGCGATAAGCCATTTTCAGGGGTTGGAGGACGGGAAAGACAAGATTATATGCGCTAGATTCTACCTCGATAAGCTGGACAACCCATCCAGGACTCCTAGTCGTGAAGAGCAGCGGGCGCTGAGGAGTACTTGGCATGAAGAGGATGTCAGAGGCTAATGCGACCATTGAAGTAAGTAGTTCTTGTTTATCTTGCAATTACGTCTGAAAATTCATGCACTGGAAGACCAAACACAGTTCTTCAACACAAGACATGACATTGAAGTCTGTTGAGTCTCGGAAGTACAATGTACATCGAGCTCTGAACCTCGACCGAGCTATCCAGACGGTATAGGTGTTGGAGTGTGACTTACGACGCCACAGATCATATCTTATCATCTGTTTTATCTTATTTCAAATGGACTTTTTTTATATATATATCGTATTTTAAATTGTTTCACCTCAGTCTTTTCCCTTTCAACGGAGGTAATCTTCTTCTTTTATTCCTTATGCTTACTTTTACTGATAAACTCGATAGCTCTCTACTTATTGTTGTTTTCAGGTATTCAATACAGTCTTTTCCCTTTCAACTGAGCTCTCTACTTATCGTTGTCTTCAGATTCATTGCTCGCGCCAAGTGGTTATGGGCCCCATGTCTAACTGATTCTGAAAACATGATTTACAACTTGTTCACGATGACAACAACAACAACTCGAGCAGTTACAAGCACAGACTTGGGTGTGGACAATCCCACCAAGGCAGCTTATCAAGTCTGGGAACGTAAAGCAAATTACTATGTTATGACCCATGCTGTTGATTTGAAAGCTATCAGTTGTACAACAGAGAAGACGGCGGCCGAGAACTGGAAGATCGTTACGGACACGGGCCATCACAAAATAGGTGACTCCCCTTGCATAGCCTTGCATGGGCCTTGCAAGCTACCCAAGGCTATGAAAGGCCTTCCTAGCCTTGGTTGGCCTTTCCTTGGAGTTTGGTTGGTATAAAAGGCTATGCAAGGGTTCATTCAATGCTAGGCAATGATATCCAAGGCTAGACTTACCTTGGAAGGTAGTACAAGCCTTGTAGGACATTGCAAGGCCTTGGAACCCTTGCAAGTGAGCCGAACTCCAAGCAAAGGCTAGTCAAGCCTGGTCAAGCCTTTCCTAGCCTCAGGACCCTTGCAAGGCTGGGCAGGTAATTTCCCAAAATTGGTTTTCCAGCCACTCCCTGTCTGGGGAGCACTGGGTACTTTTGTCATCATTATTTTATTAGTAGCTGTGTTTGATTTGAACTTAAACTTGAATTTGTTTTTACTAGGGTTCGAACTCACAACAGCGGAATAAGTCGGAGATCAAATAGAGTTAGCGTGATATAACTACTGTACTAAGCGGGCATCTAATATACTGATGAAGCTGTTCATTTTATAGCCCAGTGGGGCGAGCAGCGCCTAGCTTCCAGAGGTCCAATGGAACAGAACCTGCCAGCTCTTTCAGGTCTAGTTTCTGAGCGGCATGGTCGGCTCGGCTGATTTGATGGTTCTGCCGACCGGCCATCAAACCTCACAAAGCTGTACGCAAGGCTAGCGGCATTTATACAATCTAGATCCCAGCCTCAGATATCCTTGCAATGCAGCATCCAAACTTTGGAAAGCATTATCTTGTTTCATCTCAGCCTTGGACCACCTTGCAATGACACCCCAAATCTTGGATTGCCTTGCAATGTGGCATCCAAGGCTCAGATATCCCTTGCATGGGTTCAGCCAAGCCTTAGAAACTGCCTTGAATGTTCCTGCAAGGCTTGGGTTGTTTCTCGAGGCTTGTAGCCCATCTCAAGGGTGATTCAAGTCTTGGACTATACCTTGCATGGTACCCCAAGCCTTGGGCTCACTTGCAAGGGTTTCAAGCCTATGACAAGGCAGTACATCTTTTTGTGATGTGACCTATGGGAAAACTTCAGCAGTAGAACAGGTCATGGCTCGCGAAAAACTCATTGGACTGCGGCTATTTCCCGTCCATGAGGCTGAAAACGAGTACAAGGACCATGTGAACTCCTTCAAGGCTGCAGACCGCGAATCCACCACTGCCAGGAACAAGCTCAATGATGATGTCAAGAAGAATATCTTTATTGAGTCATGAGTCAATTGACCATAAAGACTATCTTCAGGCAGCTGGGTCGATTCCTGCTACAGCAACACTGGTCAAAGCAATCTCTATCCTTCAGAACACCTGGTGGATCCTGTACTGTGCTTGGAGCAAAGAGATTCAACAAGCTGTGTCGTTGGTCACCACTATGGCTGCACAAACTGTGGCCATTGCAGTGGCTAGCCGAACTCGCATATGCGCTCGTGGAAATTGTGGTGTCGGTCCTTGTCCCAATCCCAACCATGGTCCTCCAGGAAGTCAATCTGCCCGGAGCCATGATCTCGCTCATTGCTAGGAAAATGGTGGAGGAGATGTAGCCAGTCGTCCACCTGGTTTCGCGGCCCAGGTATAACCTGTTCTTGACCTCTTCTGCAGAGCCCGCGTAGGCGGATAGGCCGACACCCGGATGGAAGGCTGCGCCGCGTCCAAGTAGTATTCTGGTGATTCGTTGTCGTAGTTTTGGTTGCGCATGAGGGAGATGTGATGGGCGTGTGGGAGACTGGTGCGAGCAGTCAGATAAGACGTGAATGAGAACAGATGAGGGTCGTGAACTCGCTAGGGTAGCGGGATGGCTACGGTTCAAATTCCGCAAATCACATGTTTCTCTGGCCTCGTGCTAGGACTAGACTTGCCTTGTATTCAACTTCTATCATCGAAGGTTTTATTCAGAGATGAGCAGGCCGGCCTAGACATCTCTCCCTGTTCGACACCAACGTTGAACCAGGTGAAAAAAATCCTCACCGGTTTCTCAAAGCAGAATGGGTTCTCTGACGCGACGAAGGCTTCACCACTGATGGAGGATAATCGAGCCTTGGACTCCCTTTCGCATTGGAGCTGCTTTTTGATCCAGAGGTGACGATCTCGCGACAGGGAGGCAACATTCAGCCGCTGACCTGACCTGCAGATGAGCACTTTCCAATGAGGGTTCAAACGTCCATATAAGTAGACGCCCGCAGTCAGCTCCAAGTCTCTTAAAATATTTCCCATCCTCTCTCTTCAGCAACTCGTCGCACAAATGGAAACCAAGTTGGCCAACAACCGCATTGGTGCGTTTTCTGGTATGCTATCGGGCGGTGGAGATCCTGACAGCAGCTTCAGGAAATATTACTGGAGTTTTCTTTCCAACAATGTGATCTACATAAAGTTGCCCGCAGGTACGTCTCTATTGACATTCTTTGATAACCTGCTCATGATCACGTTCTAGCTCGCCCTTCTCCTCTTCGTTCGAATCGAGGCTACATGCCAGCAACACTACATTATTCCGGGGTCGCGATTTGGAAGTCACAGAGCTAGTTGAGCTCCCGGAGCAAGGAATTGGAAACGAGAAACGAGCGCGAATATGCATTCTGGGCTCAGGCAGGATGGGAAAGACGGCTTTGACGGTACAGGTGATACAGGATGGAAGGATCCAAAACCATTACACCCCGGAGATCCTTGCGACCAAGCTCCATCATCGCCAGCTCTCCTCGACATCCTCTTCGCGTCCCTGGCTATCACCAAAGATAGTCACAATCCCTTGAAAGATATCCTCGATTAACTGGGTTCATCGGGGTCTCTCGTCCTCTTACTCGACAATTTCGAAACACCTTTATACGCTGAAGGCGCTACGGAGCAGGTCGAACAGATTCTTCGCGACATCGAGGCAATTCCCCCATGTTGCTCTTTTCGTCACCATGAGAGGCAGCAGCGCGCCTTGCGACGACCTTTCTTGGGTAGAGAAGAAGATCGAACCGAGGTATCACGTAGCCTCTTCACCAAAATCTATCCCGGGGCGACAGACGACTCTGAGCTCAAAGAAGTGCTCGACGTTTTGGGTCATATGCCTTTGGCCATTACGCTCATGGCTAAGCTGGGCAAAACGACGCCCTGTAGCGCTCCGCATTTACTCGACAGCTTCCGACGCGTCCGTACGGAAATGCTGGGCCCAAATCAGGGATCCGACTCCCGTCACAGCGTCAACATCTGCATTAGACTGTCGACAGAGAATCCACGAATGCGACAAACCCCAGAAGCTTACAACCTTCTCGTCATGGTGTCCATGCTTCCCGCTGGAGCGACACTGGATGCTCTGCAGAACCATTGGGCGAAGACAGTTCCAAACCTTTTGTCGGCAATAGGAGCGCTGCGCGATACATCACGATTACTACGACACTGCGACATACATGGTCTTGCCAGTCATTCAATCCCATGTCCTTAATCCATCTCGCATTCGGAAAGAAGTGGCATCATTGATGGTAGAAGAGGCTTGCAGTTTCTTGCGAGAGAATCCGTCTACCATCGGTTAGCCCGAGTACGAGAAACACAGTGCGGCTCGATCCTCTTTTGAGATCAATTTGCAGAGTGTCCTTCTCAGCACCAGCAAACCCGACCCAAACATCATTTGGGCTCTTGTCAATGGATCAGACCACGTCTTGAGGTCATCGAACATGCTGTGAAGCTTGTCGGGTGAATTGTGGATCGAGATTTGGTCGGTCAGGTCCTAGAATCCTATGGTTGGTTCACTGCTGTACCGACCAGACCGCTATGCCGATGCTCTCGAACAACTAAAGCTTTCTCGCCAAGCTTTCATCGACGCGCGACAGATTCACAGTACTGCATCGGTGGTCCTCCAGATCGCCGACACTTTTACGGTTCTAGCTTCGAATACCCATGATGAGGCAAGCTAGGCAATATATATTTCAACGGGGGCGAATACGACACGGCTATCGACACATTGAACAAAGGATTGCAATCGGAGATTGAGACAAGAGGTGGTGATGGAGCTAGTTCAATGGCCGCCCACATGTGGCTGGAGCTTGGACGGGTATACATGAAGAAGGGAGAGAAAGAGAATGCTGGAAGAGCTCTTACAGAAGCTTCGCAGCGATGCTCGTCTCTGAAGGAAGCCTGGGGCGAGGCCGGAGTCTTGGCCGTCCAGTTCTATCTCAAGAAACTAGAAGATCCATCGCTGATTCCTGATCTCGAGGAACAGAACGCGCTTTGCATTACTTGGCACAAAGAGGGGATAGCTCAAGGTAAGAAAGATGGTCACTTATATTCTCCGTTTCGACGAATGCTCATTGGAGCGCTTCTAGTTGTCAGAACATATTTACGAACGAAAGTAGTATGTATCATCAAGATATCTGTGAAAGCGAGAAAATCTATATGTAGACCAGCCACGGGTATCAAACAGTGAAGAAGAATGGACAGTTTCAAAGCTCATCGCAGAATGGGAGGTCGTCGTCGTCGTCGTCGCCATCGTCGCCGCTGTCACTGGTGTCACTGGTGGCGGAGACAGCTTGAGCTGTTGACGCTGATAATGAGTTAGCGAGAAGATTCGAGAAGGAGACGCCGGATCCAATCTAACGAACAGAAGTAGAAAGGTTTACTCACAAGCGCTCGGTGCTGAATCGGAATCGGAATCAAAGTCGACACCACTGGAAGGTGGGGCTTGCACTGTGCTAGAGACACAGAGGACCTAACAGAAGTCAGCACTTGTCTTCTCTAGAATTTTAGTCTCTCGCCTCTCCGGTGTAAATGTTGTCGCAAGAGGTATGAATTTG
Source organism: Mycena floridula (assembly GCA_029320655.1). NCBI lineage: Eukaryota > Fungi > Basidiomycota > Agaricomycetes > Agaricales > Mycenaceae > Mycena > Mycena floridula. Next base: position 2,429,627 of record JARIHS010000004.1, on the reverse strand, counting down.
GGGGTTGTTCAGGAAGAGAATCGTGGTATTGAGTCTGTGATTGTTGGCAATGACCTCGCAAGTATCATCTGCGCCCACGACATAGGTCGTAGAGCAGTCCTCGCCTGCTGGCATCAATAAAGAATCATGAGAGAGCTCGAGGTCGACGAACCTTGGTAGCCCAGACAAATGTTGTCGCCGATGACAAGGTTCGAGCAAGCAGAGTCGACCTTGGGGTAATTTATCGTTTGCAGCTGATACGTCGAAACATTGTTCGCAGCGCCGATGCTGTTGCAAATGTCCCCAGCCTGGATGGTGTAATTCCGAACACAAGCGCCCGCTGACACCGAGAGCAAAGCAGACAGGACGACGAGGGACGAAGAGAGAGGTGCAATCATTGTCGAAGGAAAGAATGTCGGTTTTGTTAAAAAGAGTGTAGTGGTTTCCGGAAGAGAAGGGCGGATTGCCTTTTGCTGCCGTCGATCAAAATTCCAACGGAGCACTGCCAGCACCGGTGATGTTCAAGGATATTAATATTGTGATTCGACATCACCGAGCATCCTTTCTTTGGGCCTTGGCTGAGGGTTCGGATTCTGCTGAATATTCTAGCTTCGGCGTGGAGCACTTGCATATGGTCACTATTAGTTTCCGTCGAGCATAAATGTGAGGAAGGGCCAAGCAAGTTGAATGGATGTACATACTGGGACCTGGGCCGAGGTCTGGGCGGTCTGAAAACGTTTGATGCTACCAAGAATAACCTAGTCTTGTCCAGTCGTCCAAAAGAAAAGTCAACCTCGGATTTGAAAATTTAGCAGTTTCATTTCCCTGCGGCTAGAATTACATGGTGATCCAATCGAATCACAAGAATTCGAGGGTCATTCCAGCCGATAAGCGTGCGGAGTACGTGTTATAGAAGCTAGAACGAGGGGTTGGAGAAAAGGGAGAAGGCGACGGACGACGGAATCGGGACTGTATCGCGTCAGATGAATGTTTGCGAAATAATGAGATGAAATGTACCATGTCTGGTGCCCAGAAATTGCTAATTGAACTGAAAAAGGTTGCTTTCAAAAATTCCTTGCCACTTGCTCGTTGGATGCTGACGCGAATGTTGTCCTCCATATTGATCGAAACAAACGGCACATGGACCACGTGCTCTCCGATCACCGTGCGCGGACGCTAATCCGGCGCCTTGTGACGGAAATGGAAGCTCGTTTGTGTATTCCGGAATGTATCGACATCATCTTCCCAGCTGCTGTTGCTCGCTACGACCATGGTTCTACGAACCCTTCCTCCAATTCTGCGTCTTCCCCAAGAAATCCTGGACACTATCCTCGAGGAGGTCGACCTACATGCTGATTTGGTGAATCTGGCTTTATGCTCCCAGGCCTGCGCTGCGCTGGTTATTCCTCGGCACAGCGAATACAGGCTCATCAGAATCAGAGGCAGTGCCTCTGCAGTATGGGCTCACCTTGCTCGTCGCGCTGATTTGACCAGAAGCATACGGGAGGTCCATATCGCTGAAACGGACGACCATACCGCTCCGGATCACATTCCCAGCACCTTGCTTGAGGGCGGTCCATCTCCCAACGACGACGAGAATATGCGAATCATCAATATATGCGTTGCATTGAAACACATGCAGCATTTGAAAGTCTTTTCGTGGTCCAGCGTCAAGCAATTGCCGACTATGAGCTGGAATCATGAGCTAGCGGTCATGATGATATTGAAGCAGAAGACGGAGATTGAGGACCTTTGTCTAAGAGGAATGTTCGCCTCGAGAGCGCCTAGGGTCTCTCTCGATCGAACAAGCTTTCGATATCCAGTACGTCTTTGTGTTCTACTGTACCTCTTCAATGTTGACCATCGTTGTATAGCTATGGCGGTTTTCTGGTCTCAAGCGGCTTGTACTTCAAGGGCAGCATTGGATCAGGCCAAGTCATGCCTTACATTTGAATGCAATGTTGACTTTATCGCCGGGGCTTCAAGTAAGACCATTCCACGAAGCTCTGAGATACCGCTGACGTATCATCAAGTACCTGGAATTGCCCATGGAGCTCTCTGTAGTCGCCAACTGTCGCTTCCCAGAACTCAAATCATTCAGACTGGTTCTGGAATCTGGCGCCACAGCATGGGTCGACAAGGCATGGTCAACCTTCATAGAGCATCATCCTACGATAGAGGAGCTGCATTGGTACCCCATTGGACCCATCTCGCTATCAGACAACTGCTTACCGGCAGTGAGAGCCGTTCAGTGCTCCAACCGTGTACTCGAGGCTCTTGACGGCCCCAGAAAAATCGAAACCCTGGATCTATTATTCGACCAACAAGTCAATGATCCCATCGCCTGGTGCAAGGCTGTCGATGGCTCTACTTTGCACAAATTGAGGATACACGACATCCTGATGCCTGATCTGCCTGAACAACTCGACCTCGACACGATCTTCCCAAATTTGACATGGCTGGCGATTTACGCACATTCGGCGATGGGAACTCCGGTACGCTATCTCCTTCGTCAGCTTTATATATTTGTTCACCTGATTTCACAGGACGAGTGGGTTGATTTTCTTGGACGCTTTCCGAAGCTTCAAGTCTTTCGAGGTCCTCAACTTTGGGAGGCCGTAGACAAAAACTTGGATCGGATGCACCTTCTCATCATGGATTTGGTACAGCGGTGTCCAGAGCTTCGAGAGCTAGACCATCGCAACATGGACCACAAGCGACAGGCATGGAAACGAATTGTTATCATTCGAGAAGGAGAAGCAAAGCAAAACGTTCGTTATGTCATTGAAAGACCACCTCAACGGTATGTTTTCTCCAATACAACTGCGCCAGTTGACTCAAATCATTCTAGAGTGGCTCTGTTTGACTCTTGGAATGAAATATATGTATAGTTAGCTTGATGTAGTATTTCGTGTAAAAAGAATTGGACTGAATCATTGTCTCGGGTTTGGTGTGAGCGCTGTTGTGGCTGTGCCGTCTAACCGATTTCCCGTTCGCGTCCACGACGTCGACCTCAGTCTCGACGGAGCCATGTCGACGATATCGACGGCTCTGCGCAATTTCAAGGAGCCGACCAAAGACCAGCTCACCCAAATATTCTTCTCCATCCCGTCAGTCTCGACGCTGCCATTACCTGGCGATGAGGAACCAACCACGACTTACCCCGACGTCGAGAGACTGGACATCAATGCTGTTTTGAGCATGGGCGTACAAGGCGAAGAGGACTCTTATGTAGGCCAGAAATCGCGCTCCTTGACCTCGCTGACGGCCAGTCTAGGCCGGAAAACTCTATATCATTGCTCCATATCTCGCTTTTGCATCTCTCGACCGCAAATCCGTCCGTTTTACAATCCCGTTATCGACCATTCGTCGAGTGGAACGTCTGAATGCGAGAGCGGGCATCTATGCCCTTAGTTTATCCTTGTGGTATGGAGGCAAGATTGTACGCTCACTTCATTCTCTTGCCCTTTTGCCTCCGCTCATTATTCGGATGTAGGTTGTGCAGCTGACGTCTCTACGGCCAACTGCAGATCTCTTTTGCGCCCTGTTGCGTGATGGGCTGAAGATCGAGTTGCAACGCGGGCAGATGAAGACAGTCAAATCCTTTATCAAGACCTGTTATTCGGAAGCTCTTATTTCGACATCATCTGGGGTCGCCGACAATGAACGCGAAGACGGCAGTTTAATCAGTGAAGAGAAGGATCATGCAGCTCCACGCGAATCGACGTATCACGGCGGTCTGGGCCTCAAATTCAAGTTTCCTGGAGATCCAAAGAAGTACGCTTCCAGCTTCCTACTTATTGTTGATGCAATTGCTGAATGCGCTCTAGACTCAGGGAAGCTTCTAAGATCAAACTTTGGACGACCTATTTGCAGAGTATGTTCCTCATTATTTCCGCTGGTTTTCCAGGCTCATTTCTTTGACAGCCCATGGACGCAATCTCACCTTGCTCAGATATCCACAATGTACGCGTCTCGTCCAAGTCGGTTTACCCAATCGCCTCCGTGGGGAAATGTGGGAAACCTTGTCTGGATCTATATTCCTCCGGTTTTCGAATCCGGGATACTACGAGCGGCTTTTAGAGGAGAACAAGGGGAGATCGAGCACGAGCACTGAGGATATTGAGAAGGATTTACATCGGAGTCTACCGGAATATGCAGGTTATCAGTCGGAAGAGGGTATCGGTGCGCTACGACGGGTACTTCAGGCATATTCCTTCAAGAATCCCGAGCTGGGATATTGCCAGGTGCGTATTTAATCCTTCTGTAAGCTTCGTTGATGACTTATTTGCAGGCTATGAACATTTTGGCCGCAGCTATCCTGATGTATGTCGCAATATCCCGCGTCGATTGTCATAACCGATTCTTGCAGCTATATGTCCGAAGAGCAGGCCTTTTGGTTACTGGAGGTGCTCTGTGATCGCCTATTACCTGGATATTATTCGTCAGTGCTCATGAATTCCTTCGGATGCTCTCTGACATTGTTGCAGACCCTCGATGCACGGTACCCTCCTGGATCAACGTGTCTTTGAATCGCTCGTCCAACGTTGCATACCTATAATCCACGACCACTTTACCGCAGTGGATGTCCAGCTATCTGTGGCGTCCTTGCCCTGGTTTCTCAGCTTGTAGGTGTCTCGATGTGTTGCTTTACCGTTTGTTCACGTCTCCCAGATTCATCAACAGCATGCCCATGGTCTTCGCTTTCCGAATAGTCGACTGCTTTTTCTGTATGGGCCCCAAAGTTCTCTTCCAAGTCGGGTGAGTGGACTTTGCGCTTCTCATGCAGTATGACTGATTTCTATAGTCTTGGTCAGTATCCTTGTTCACGAAACCTTTGAAAACCTGACCTTCTCCAGCCATTCTCAAGATCAACGGCGAGAAGCTCCTGCAAATCCAGGATGATGGCGGTTTTCTCAAGCATGTCCTTTTGTCCTCTTGTTCACGTTCAATATTGACTAGATTGGCAGTCTTATGCGCGACTATTTCGCCTCATTAGGCGAATCAGCGCATCCGAATTCTCCTGACCCACGCGCTCGAGCCATAACACGCTTCCAAGAGCTTCTCCTGGTGTCTTTCCGCGAATTCTCCGTCATAACTGACGAAATGATTCTCTCTGAGCGCAGACGATTCCGAGGCGAGATCATCCACAGCATCGAGTCGTTTTCGAAGCGATCCGCGGTCAGGAATCTGAGGACACTGGGACGATTCAACAAGGACCAGGCGGGACTGGTCTATGACGCATTGTATCGAGCAATGTGTATCTACCCACCACCGCCGATGACCTTGCCGCCTCCATCACTGTTGAATCCAAATGATGGAACTGGAGAAGAGAAACCGGAGACGAGAATTGGATTGAAGACTTTCCAGTGCTTCCTCAGTGAGATTGCGACTTGGGCCAGGAATGAGACGATAGTGAACAACGGATTCAAGGTGTGTTGCATTGGCTTTTGTCGGACGTCAGGCTGATCTCGGTGTAGCAAAGGATTGATAGAGAGATTGCAGAGCACGAGTTCATCGATCGTCTCTTCTTCTTTTGGGATACGTCATGTCGGGGAGCGCTTTCGTTCCAGGTACCTGTCTTCTTCTGCTTTTTGGGACTTTTTCTCATTCCGGTGCAGGACCTGATACTGGGTTTGGACGGAGTAATGCACAACGACCTCATGGAAAACATTGAATGGTTTTTCAACCTGCATGACAAGAACAAGGATGGATTTTTGACCAAGGATGAAGTGCTGACATTGTCCGAATCCTTCCTGGCAAGCCTTTTTCCTTCTTCGATGTTCGAGGGCTGACTCATTTAATACAGTTTATCTTCCGATATGAAGTGGGAGATGCATATCTCGGAGCGGTCAGCCGGTTCATGACGAATGCTTTCGAGTATGGAGATGCTCTGCTTCCTCAGTCAGAGTCAGTCAATGACGACGAACCGCCTCCTTCGCCACCGCCTCTTGCTCCCAATCTGCCCTATCTTAACCTTGCCACCTTCCGCATGGTCGTCCTGGCAGACGAAGTCCTGGAATCCTTCTTCGAAGCAGACTTGTCAGCTTCTTTCAGACTGGAACCTATACTCGATTACATCGACTTGCCGCCTTTACCTTCCGGTGGACTCTTGGGCGACATTTGGAGCACCATTGCGACAGACACCAATAAGAAGCTCTTGAATATGGTTACGGATGAGATTGGGAGAGCTGTCGGGAAGCACCAGGTCATTCACCGACCGTCGATTGGGAGGTATACCAAGCTGGAAGAACCCAAGGCAAGGGAGAGTTTACTTACGCCTGGAATGAAACATTCGACTTCCAAGCCAAGTCTTCGAAGTTCGCCCAGTACCAGCAGTCTCAAACCTTCAGTGTCGTCATCTTCGACGTTGACTGTCGATCCGACACCGCCATTGCCGTCGAAGGATGCACCGCTGGAGAGCGCCGCTTTCTCGAGACTTCAAGCTGCAAATGCGGCATTGATGGAGCGAACTCCGTTTGCTATAGACGATGCGAATGATGATGAAGATGAAGAAGATGAGGATCTGGGAGAAGGTGTAGATGACCAGGTTATGGATGAAGTTGATGCCTTTTTAGAAGCACATGATTCTGGGCTGAGCGAAGCAGACAAGGCGCTTGCTAATGGTAAGTTCTTCTTCCATTGTATAATGAAACGCTGACAGAATTTTCGTAGATTTGTTAAAGGCTGAACCCGTGAAATAGATCTGCTGAACCATCTGCTTGCTTTCGTTAATGCAATGTATTATTATTATGTGCAAAATGGTTTACTGAATCGAATATCCAGTTAAGTTGGTTTGCGTCTCACTCTCATTCCACTTCAACAAATGCGCTGATCTCTGGTCCAATGATTGCGAGCGAAGCGAAGCAACAGCTATTAGGGCAAACCTCCTTTGTCAACAAAGCCAAACTTTCCAGAGACAAAATCGCCTGCAGTTCACTCAAATCTCGCCCCTTTCCCTCAAAATTGTACCTGTGGTGCTACTCCTGCTGGGAAAATGCAAATATTGAATGCACATTTGATGAAACCGTCAAATTCCTTGCTTGTCTCCTTATGAAATAGAAGCCCCTGGGATTAGTTGTACTTACTTTTAGATTAGTTTGTGTACTACTTCAACTCCATTCGATATTCACTTGTAACTATTGGCGACGGAAGAGGAACAATGTCGAGGGATAAGATAGGATATTACTTATGTTGGGAATCATTCGACAGCTTTTATGGCACCGCCTCGATACATGTATTGAAGAGAGGGATTGTTTGACACGTGTGGATACAAAAAAGAGGCAGGTCCTCCAGGTCCTAGGCGGATCTTTTTTCCCTGGCAGTAGATTTCAGCGACTTGTAGGCGGGTTTGAAGGATGGCGGCCACTGACCGAGAGATAAACTTTCAAGACTAAAGCAACATCTTCGCAAAATTAATGTCGACATTCTCAATAGGGTCCTTCGCTGAAAACAACATGATTCTTGAGCGATGAACGCAGCGAGAACATCAATAGCATACCTGGTCCAGTTTCCGGGGCTTTAGCTGAAGGTAAGTTTTCAGTGATCACAAATATCTTCATTATTTCTCTCACATACCGAGCTCGAACAGCCACCCGATAAAATACGACTCGGACCCTGCAGGAGAGTCGTAGACAGCGGCCAGGGACTGTGCAAGTCGGGTCCCTAATTTTTCACGGAACAAGGTTCTGACCAGTTTTCGCTGCTCTTTCATCTCCATGTGAACGAAAGGCGGACAGTGAGTCATGAGCATGAGAAACCAGCCTCGGGTGACCAACTCATCCTCCAGGATATCATCAGCAGACGTGAAGTGTTCCCGAAGACATAACCGAAAGTCGGTTGGTGAATTTTCGAGGCGCACGAGGATATTGGTGGCTGGATTCGGGTCATACAGGGGATTTTCGCTGGGGGCACCCTTTTCCATGATACGGTCGCTGAAAGCCTGGCGGATCTGAAAGGAATGAGATCATATATGCGAGGAATTTGAGGATGATTCACTTGAAGGAGGGCCAAATTGAAGAGGAGCAAAGGAAAAGAAGGTCACGCTACCCTCTCGATCGACCGTCTTGGTTACAGTCGACGTCATTGTTTAGCACTGGACCTTGACTGGACCCTATCGAGAAAGTCGGAGAGAACTTGACCAAGATGTCCATCGAGACTTGACATGATAGTTTGCTCAGCCTGGCTCACGGAAATGGATCCTCCGACTCGGAATCCTCACTAGTAGTACGTCGATGTCATTAGAGCTGTCGAACGAGTTTCATTCTGCCTGAGACTGGATACCAGTGACAGACATTACATACTTCCCTCTCGCGCCGCCCATACCTACAATTGAATAGCGAGTACAGAGCGCCTAGTGTACGGGTACTTTGAATGCTATTATTGAACCAGAGATCAGCGCGCTGTTGAAGTAAAATCAGAGATCTGAGCGCCCTGATTGAATTGATACTTGCATTGAACACCTTGGCATTCCGATCCTGTGTCGCAGATGAATAACAATGATCAATATCCAACGTCGAGCGCTTGAAACGCAAGGGGTTCAGTGTCCGAACTGAATGCCAAGAGAATAAAGATAAAGATTCTGACAGAGGGCGAGACGCTGGCAGCATTACTGAGCGATAGAGTCGAACTCTATGAGACAGCAGGCGCCCCGTTCAGTCGGGGGCCCGACTCGGAGGTTGCATGTATAAAAGGCCTACCTCGAGAGAGTTTGTTCTTCACTTCGCTGGTCGAATCAAGTCAATATCCAACCAATCAGTTGTTGCAGCACTTACTATCCATTCCGTTGACCGGTTTTATCCAACGTGCAAAAGTCACCATGCAACTTCTTTCGACTTTGTTTCCAGCCTTGGTCCTCTTTGCATCCGTCCAGGCGGGTGTAACACCTCATCAACCCAGAAATGGCGTCCATATCCTCGATTCTCGCAATTCTCTCCTCGAATTCCAGCCTTTCGATGCCCGAGCTGAACTATTTGATGAACATGCTCTTCCAGAACTCGAGACGCGTTCAGAACTCGAGCGTCGCCTTCCGAAAAACGAGGTCGGCTGCAGCTGTAAGCTTTTTTGAAACCATAACTAGAAATTTCGCTCACCAGGAATGACTTCCAGTCAAAGAAATACCAGCCAAAGATCTCGCAACCGCCACAAAGATGCTGAAGCAATGGTGCAAAAGCGGCTACAAAGTAAACGGGCACAACAAAGCCGTTTTCCGATATGGCAAAGCTGTCACATTTGTCTGCAGCTACGGTAACGAGCAAGGATGCAGCGATAAAGAATTCGACGAGGCTCTCGCCCTGTGGAATGGGAAATGCGAGAAAAAGTCCAGAGAGGGTGGATACGTCTGGATCCCGGATTGGGCCAAAACTTATGGGCAAGGGGTGAGTGGAGACGAAATTTGTGGAAATTTGGCGGAGTCGGATCCCAAGCAGATTGCGGCGCAGATTGGTGGCACTATCCTCGGGTCAGTGGCCAAGGCGGTGTTGTAATTGCTGTCCAGTTCAGGAATCGACTTTCTGCCATTTTCCTAAATCGCCATGAGAAACCAGTTCCGAGACACAGGAAAAGCTGTATAATGGTCAGAGGTACTTGAATAAGACTGAGACGACGCACCAGAAAGCGCTCCCCAGCCTCTCTACGTCGCAGATTTTTTGTAACAGGTTTGACGACATCTCAATCAACTATCTGGCTCTTTTCTCGTCATCTCCAGGTCGCATGTAACGCCCCCATAATAGAATATCGTTTGGCGTTGAATGAAAGCTCCGAGAACCGGGTCGTTGGAGCTGAACAAAGACGAAAAGTGTCACATGATCAGACGCGTCTCGACTCTGAGCGACCATCGTCCTCGAACAACTGGAAACCTCTGGGAGGTATCTTTACTTCAGGATGCTGCTCATGTGTATGAACAGTGCCTTCGGCTGGTTCACGTCGCTCCTGCGGCAAACCCTCAATCGCTGGCCTTGACGAATTTTCAACATTTTCGTCCAACATTTGGCACCAAGCCGGACGTTCTGGATCGGTATAGTGACTGCAACCATAGTGGGTACTTATTCCTCCCAGCGGCTATATAACGCTGCCGGCGTCGCCGAATGGGCACATTTTGCTGTCCAATGGTGGAATACTGTAGTCGGCATTTCTGGGTCAGACACAAACCTCTTCTGCTATGTCATACTTGTTCTGGTATGGATTGTTACAATCCCTATAGCTTTCTACTGACGATAAAACCTCTCTTTAGCGACCGGTTTAACTGTCAAAGGAGAATTAAGTATCCGAAATTCCACCCCCCAAACTCCAGAGCTGGCCGTACATGATCCGACGGAAATAGACCTCTTAGGTAGGTTTTTTGTACCTAAACAACCTGTCTGACAGGGAAGTCCATTGAAGTACGTCGCACATTAGTCCGACTCGGATTTAGTCAGATTCACAGATCGTCCGCCGCGTTGCCGCCGCGTCCGCTGGTACCTGATACGACCTCAACAGGTGTTTCGCAGAATCAAGAACAAAATCATACAGAAACTTAAGCTCAAATATATCAGAACAGTTGATTGTGAATAGCATTGGTTGTAGCCCTGAACCGGAGGACTGTCTGCATGCGGCAAGGCACCGAATTCCCAGCACGTGACCTCGTCGCGCTATGATATTAATAAATAAAAAGCGCGACGCTGCGAGCTGGCTGCAACGAAAAATTTGAATTGAAGCACAATATTCATGAAATGTATTTGTATTCCACTCAAAATAGCAACATACAGCGACCGCCAGCGGACGTCCACTGGTTCACTAATTCAATTGATATGCATCGGTGTGTTGACAGAGCCATGGCGAAAATCATGGATATTGCTGATTTGTATCCAAAAGCATTCAAGATGATATTATTTCTGATCCAGCTCATATCAACAATAGACAATGGAGGTCTGCTGGATTTCAATCATGCCACATCTCTTGCATTCCTTGGTGGCTATAAGCAGACCAGACCGGACATTTAAGTCGGTATTCTGATTTCAGATCAACCAATGATATGTTCTCGAAATCTACTCCGCAGCAACAGTCATTTTGCTAGCTTAATTGTGGCGCATATCGCCGATTTGTCCTCTGGTCAGCCGTGACATCTATGTAGCTCAACAGATTCATGCTTGAAAGTGATTGTAGAATTTTTCAATGACAAACATAATATTTAGACACCACAGCCCTCTATAGAATTGTTCCTATGGGTGCAACGTGGCGCAATCACCAACTATGCACTTTCGGGAAAGCTGTGGTGCTTAGGGCACCGTAAAAAGCTTCATAGAGATGGATTTTTTATGATGGAGGCTTAATTCGCTCATAATCGCGCCATATGAACAGGTTTGAAACTGCTATTCAATGGACACTGACTCCCTTCCGACCACTCCCACATACCGACGTACAGCGTCAGGGTGCAGAAATGGTCCTAAACACTAATCATTCAAGTATAGTCTAGACTTATAATAAAATCTCCGCCCCCAGATTGAATGAATGATCAGATACCACTCAGGGTGCTACGGAACAGTGAACTTGATAGTGGGTGTTGCAGGAATTTTACGACTTTTTCATTTCTGACCCAATGGGCACATATTTCTAGATTCAAAGAATCAAAGCATATTCAAGGTTCTCTGCCAATCAACTAAGCCAAATGGTCTCTGGTTGAAGCGGAAAATGCTCCGTAATGTCTGCCGAGGACGATTCAATGCCATCAATGAGAACCGGCAACTGCCGGCCAATCAGATCTTTCCTTCCCCCTTCCTCTCGCCTTCATTTGGACCTCTTCACGGCGCCCAAAACACATTCTGAGCTTTCAGAAGCAACTCCATTATTCAAATAAGTCTCGATCTGCACCAGGTTTATCAATCCTGCCGGCCAAAGTGCATTAATGCATCGATATTCTGCAGCGAGCAGCAATGCTGCATGGATCAACAGCGCTGTCATTGAAAAGCTAACGATTGATCTATTCACAGGGTAAATACACTCCTCGTTGAAGCTTCTCGGGTGGGTCCCCCCGTTTATGCTCCTTGTCCGTCGGAGGTCGTTTGTGTCACTCGTCTCCCACCATCCGTTCAAACAAACTCGCTCGTTTTCATATCATTCCATGTCACATCTCTCACTGCGATCTCAGATCAGGCTATATATGGCGCAGCAGCCGGACGCTACTAGTATTCATGCCCAGTGAGAAGTCTGTCGATGTTAGTCGATGTTGGTCGATGCACATCGATTTTCATCGATTTTTTGGCTGAGGCGTCGATTCGGGCGGATTTTATTCGATGGTAGTCGAGTCCCGCGCAACAGTCCCATACGCATTGTGTCAGTTGATGGACTTGATAAAATTTCGGCTCGGGGGAAATTCCCACACTCCTTGGTTGCTCGCTTCCACCAGCGCCATGAGCTGGCTTTTCCCGTCGGTCGTCATGATGCTCAGGCCATATCCTTTCCACATAAAGCTCCTCTAATCGTCATTTCACGTCAGTATCCCGTGTTATATCCCACATGGTCCATTTTTACCCCACCAACAGCGCGATCAAGCTTCTGGGCCAATTTCGAAATATCTCGTGCGCTATCGTCGCAAGCGCTTCAATTCAAGGCTCCAGCACCAGTGCAGATCCTCCAGAATGGCCTGAGCGCTGTGGATTTGCCCCAGAGACCCAGCAGGTCGTCTTCCTTCCCAGTGGTGCCTGATTTTCATTCCAATACACCCTCCTTGTCCTTGCTCTCTGGATATTCATTACGCAAATGTTTTTCCAGATAGCGACAGCCTGGGTTGGCTGTAGAAAGCAGGTATATTTTACCTTGATTTTCTTGGACGTCGCTCATTTGTTAGACCCGCTCCAGGTCGGTTTTCTCCTTCCATTTCTTCGTGCCTTCTGCGACATTCTACCGCCAGCTGCATCTCGGTAAGCACAGCTTCTTGCTGAAATCCATTCTCAAAGCCCGTATTGTCTAGTTCACCTCGGCCTTTGACCTCAAATTGTCATTTCGACTGCTTGTGCTATCGAGTTCGGAGATTCTAGTATGTTTTCCAGTCTACCCATCCTTTGTCGGGTACGACCCTATTTTTTCAGGCTTCCGAGTCAAGCTGCTGGTCAGTCTTGCTTTGATTTGTTTCAACCTTTGCTGATGCATCTCTTGCAGATATTCTTGCTGTCGCTTTGGCATTTATTACTGCTCTTTGTCGGTACTGAGACCCTCCAGTACGTTTGAATTTCATAGTTCTTTTACTCCACCTTAAACCCTTTTCAGCTCGACTCTCAATGACTCAAATTCCCCAGGTATGATGTCTCACTGGCCACCTTGACATTTCGCCGATTTCTCGTTCACAGTCGAAAGACCTTCTTAGGTGCTGGACGACCCCACGGACTTGCGACACTCTACGATATGGTGGTGGCAGGACAGTCAACTTGGTCGTTTTTTTACTATCTTTGTATTATATATCTTGCAATAAATTGATTTCTATCGATGTCTATCGATTTTATTGAAGAACCTATCAGATGCATCGACTGGCATCGATTGGCATCGACCAGCATTGACCTACATCGAGCAGCATCAATACTAGCCGCGGATTTCGGATGCAGGTCGATGTTCCGCGATTTTCCTCGATGCTAGTCGATGCCAACCGATTATCGAGCAAAATCGGTGAGCATCGACTGTCATCGAAGAGCATCGAGGAGCATCCACCGACCTTTCACTGGGATTCATGGATGATGTTCCCCCGGTCGAATGCCCCACTGTCCAGCGTCTCTCGTGGATTGTTCGCGAAAGAATGGTTTGAAGGTACACTCAGAAATTCTCATCGTCCATCATGGTAGTAAGTGCAATGATCTCCCTTACTTATTACAGGCCACTCTTAGTGGCTCATAACAGATGTTCACGCATTCAAAGCTCTATATCATTACTCTGGATCCCACAAAGATGGGTAATGAACTGCAGAATCCATTTACTGAGAATGCCTGTATTCAATATCAGCAATAAGTACCATGTCGAATCCCGTATTCAATGAACATTGGTGCCTTGCCGATGTCTGCTCACCCTCAAGTATTCCCTTTGTCGAGAGGGAAGAACGGCGTTGTCTGACTAAACGGTACACATAAAGTCTATTCTCTTCCTGGCTCACATGCAGAAATTTGCCACCACGCTGCCTGACAGAAAGCCATATATCGGTCACATCATGAGTCATTGTGCTGGCAGACGTCCATCCAGCCGACGTCCGCCCAGCCCAGCCTAAAACGGGAATGGTAGAGCGGTAAGCCAGCGGAATCATCTATTAGGTGGGTTTTTTAGGTACAAAATACCCACCTGATAGGTCTTTATGTAACAGATTACCTCCGCCCATAGGTGCCAAACTCTGTCATCCGACCAACGACCAGGAGAAGCTCAGCGTAGACCTGGTCGTCTTCTTCATTGACGTGGAATCCTCCTCGCGCTGCTCGACTGAACTCTCGCAACGTCCAAGCTCCAAAACATCGATAAAAGGGTGTCATTATTGTTTTGGGTCGGAACTTGGAAGTGGTGCCTTTAAAGCCCCACCTTTTTCGTGAAAACACAAGGACCTTCGATTTTGGGAGCAGAAATTCATCCATGGTGCGCAGGCTCCAAATTCATCTCTTTTGACGCGTCTGACTACTCCCATAGGCCTGTCAGACCACGTCTAATGCTCACCTGGAACCTTGAGCTATAACTTGTGGATCTGTGTCTGTTTCGTGAAATTGGTCCTCGAGCATGAATTCGTTCGAGTCGCTCAGATCATTAGGTCCTCGGCGCTCTGCCATATCCAGTCCACGTCTCAAAGACCCTTTGAGACAAGCAGATCCCATTATCCGAGTCCATCAGGTTCATCCGTTTCCTCTTGTTGTTTGGTTTCAGTCCTGAGATTGATTCCACGCAGGATTCTCGGCCTGAGATCATCAATTGACTGCAGGCCGAATGTCTATGGACCGTCTCCGGGGAACCATTGGTTGCTCATGCTCTTGGCCGAATCCTCGCACCCGCACCGAAACGGTCGGTCCTGGTTATCACAGCTGATTCATTGGTCTTGATATTCGTCAGGATACCAAGTGCATTGAAGGGGTCAATCTCTGAAAGGATCACAAGCAGCACGTTGGCTTCTCACTGGGTGAGGTCGGATATCATGATGGCCGGTCTACGACTGATATATCTTGTTTAGTACATATATCTTCTTCAACCTGTTCGGCCTGTTCTTTTCTTCTCTCTCAAGTGAATAGCATATCAACTTCTTCATCTTCCATATCCAAGCGTACAGGACTCGACAAATCCTTTGGCATTAGCCTCGCATTCCGAACCAAACACTGTTATTCACATTATTTTCAACAAGCAGGTAGATGACTAGTCAAAATGAATGGCCTGATGGTCTGGAGGGAAAAATCAAGAAAGGAAATCGTGAGACGGATATTCATACAGTGGGATTGCAGAAATTGAAGATGAGAGCGACAAAGACAGCGGTGATTTGCATGATGAAAGATGAGAGAGATGATGGCGACCAGCACTGGAGAAGGAGAATCAAATCGCCAGGCTGCCCTTATATATCGCAACGGATCTGGCCGCTGATCAGTGACGGTTCCAGGGCATTTTGGAGGAAGCCGTGACGAAAGGGTTTAGTATAGCAGATCTTAAGAAAAGAGTGTATGTGCAGACACCAGGCGACCATAACCTATGGAAATGTTCCTCTTCCAACTTACTATCGCTTATTACCGTCGCCATCAGATTCTTGACACCAAATTGTAACTGTGGCGGCCGAGGACTCTTAGTTGACTCATCCGAGACTTCCCCGCCTCTTCCTGGGCCAGTACTTGTATGCGTGTTCACTGTTGCATAGGATCTTTCATCGACCTCATTTGACGTTTTCGAACAAGTTTTCGAGCATCGGTTCAAGCCGATCCACGCGGCCGCCGCGTCTTTCTACTTAGCTTTACGACAGCTTGATACTATGCTGGGCGACCGGAGCCAAGACTAGCATGCATAGATAGAGAAAATCGAACAAATGAGTGTCTTACTTTACCAACCTGCTCGAATCGGCGACTAAATGGTGAGCCAACACGTCTCCTGGGTGTCGCTGCTCCTCCATTCCTATTAATCCCAGGCGTAGAAGAAGAAAGAGAAGCTTCTCTGGGGGCGGTGATTCGGAGAGAGCTGGTGCTGTGGAGGATGGGAGGCGATGGGGACTGAGAGTCCAAGGAGCAGAAGAGTAAATCGAGTCGAAGAGTAGAATTACGAAGGGAAGAACAATTGATACGCTATTCCAGCGCCGGAGACGGTATTCACAATAGGCGCGGCACTAAGCCTAACGAATATGTTGACAGAAATGTGGAATATATCTGTGAACAATGAGTAAAAGAGCTATATTGAGGCAATGAGACGTACCAAGGGTCTTGCTTCAGCTTCGTCTCTCATCTTGTTTCGACGTCCGCTTTGTATTCGTCAAATCGTCACTCGTCAGCCTATCATCCCCAAAAATACTCCCCCTCCCCTCTACCATATTCGTTTCGGCCTAGGTGTGACGTCCAACGAAATCTGGGAATGAGGTTGGGATGACAGGGATCTCGAATCTGCGTGAAAAGGTAAACATCAATCCAACGAAGAAGAATAATAAAGTGAACGTCAGAAAAGTGCTGAAAAAGGTATTTGTGACGGTCAGTGCAACGAAAAAGACGGAGGGGTACGAGGACTATCATATCGCCACAATGACTTGGATATTGGGCTGAAGCCAGCATTGGATTTCGGGACCGCTGGATTTGAGGCTGGATTCCTTGATGAGACGATTTTGTCGCATGAGCAAATTTGCTTGAATGACGCCGAGCAGTGAAAAATAGGTCGATTGGGACGATTGGCTTTGACAAACTTGCCGTCTTGAGGCAGAGCCTCAGGGTTCGATGGCACCGAAACAAAAACAGCTAGACAAAAAAAAATTAGCGTGTAATGGACTGAACATTTCGTATGACTGACAATCCATCAAGCTCGACCTGTTCAAATTCAGTGAATAGCTTGACAAGAACAGATGGAGAGAATTCTGAAGCAACGTTGGACAGCGAGCGACGTGGCAGCGTTGTAGAGCCAAGGAAAGGCCTGCACAGAAATTAGCTTTGAATGACTTTTTACCGCGAATTGGTGACGTTATACGTGCCTGAGCAAATTTTCTGAGCCTTGTGAGGCATGGATATAGCCTGCAGAGGACTTGAATATCACTGACGTCGACGGAGAGCTGAGAAGCTCGAGATCAGGTGACCAGACGCGCCTCGTTCGAGCCACCATGGCCCGGTTTATCAAGTCTGCAGGTCTCGCATAGTAGTAGATGAGGACCTGTGGGTAATTTGCTCAATATTCTCCTTAATTATCTGATTTTTGAACCAGCTGCGTGTGGCTTCGCGACCGAGGCATTGACATGAATCTGCTAAAAATCATGTTCAATGATTCTTCTGGGATGTCGAACCGCGTATCATACCAGGCCCATTGCCAGGTAGAGCTGAAGGTATCCTTCGTGTTGGCCCGGAGTTGGAACTTTAGCGCGCGCTAAGTGACAAGTCATATTTTTAGCTGGAATCTGCAGTCACCTGGCCTTTCTGTCAAAGCCAATGAATACAGCTTTTCCACAGCTGCTTCTCATCGTTGTCTCTCCCCAGCCTCCATGGTACAAGCGACGACCTTATTGAGCAATGCGAGCTTGGGTGAGGTTTACCAGTATCTTGCTCAGGCTAAGAGATGCTGAAACGTTCGCCAGGAAACATCGGAGGAGACTTTCTTTCGCATAATACATTCAACATATGGCCTGCTGGTGCGTCACTATCATATTTCTATGATTCTTTTGCTGAATTTCGATATAGGACCCTCTTCTCCACCTCGGGCTCGAGGTTACATTCCAGCCAACATCACACTTTTCCTCGGACGCGATCCCGAGGTAGAGGAGCTCGTTTTGATTTTGAACCAAGACCCCGGGGATGGAAAGCGAGCTCGGATTTGCATTCTCGGTCCAGGTGGGATGGGAAAGACAGAGCTGGCAAAGAAGGTGATCAACCACAGCGAGATTCAAAGGTGTTACGTCTCCAGGAATCTCCTCTTTGTTGCCTGTGTCCAGGCTGTTTCTGTACCACTTTTCCTCGACATCCTCTATACAGTCTTGGGCATTACTCGAGACACCCATAACACCCTTAACGATATCCTAAATGAACTACGTTTGTCTGGGCCTCTCATTCTGCTTCTCGACAATTTCGAAACACCATTATACGCCGATGGAGCCAGGGAACAAGTTGAACAGATCCTTCATGACATTGAGCAGATTCCCCATGTCGCTCTTTTTGTCACCATGCGAGGTAGCAGTGCTCCCTGCGAGGGATTTCCGTGGACCCAGAAGAGAATAGAACCACTGGATCACCAGGCTTCGCATCGTCTCTTCACCGAGATTTGCCCTAAAGCTCATGATGATTCGGAACTCACAGAGCTGCTGGAGAGCTTGGGCCATATGCCTTTGGCCATTATGCTGATGGCAAAGCTGGGGAAAGCAACAGAATGGAAAGCGAGAGAGTTACTCGACAGCTTTCGGACTGCGGGTCCGACAATGCTTGGTCCGAGTGAAGGATCTGACTCTCGCCACAGTGTCAATGTCTCTATCCAACTCTCGGTGGACAGTCCACTGATGCAACGAACTCCAGATGCTTTCACACTTCTCATCATCATTTCCATGCTTCCATCCGGCACAACTTCTAGCCATCTCCGGAAGTACTGGGCTCAGTCCCTATTGAATCTCCCAGCTGCGCTTCAAGCCCTCCTCGATACATCCCTTCTAGAATGTCGGTCTGGAGCATACTTTGTGCTTCCCGTCATTCGATCATACATCCTGGAACCGTCTCGCATCCTGGAAGATGTAACTCCATTGCTGGTCCAAGGAGCTTGCAGATTCTTGAAGAAGCACAAAGGCGATGTCGGACATGATTCCTACAAAAAACATATGCAGGCTCGATCTGCGATTGAAATCAACCTGCAGACCATCCTGCTCAATGCCACCGACCCCGACTCTGATGTCGTTGAAGCTCTTCTCACTCTTGCATGGCACCAGTATCGGACGAGGCTGCGTCTCGAGGTCATCGAGCATGCAGTGAAGCTGGCGGAGGGTATTCTGGATCAGAGACTGCAGGGAGACGTTTTAGAGTGCTATGCCGTCATCCTCAGCTCTCTGGATCGCTACCGCGATGCTCTCAAACAGTATAAACTCGCACGAAAATCATTCATTCACGCATCAGAGACGACAAAGGCTGCACTCACCTTACTTGACATCGCATACACCTCTGTATTGATCAACCGTGACTTCAACGACATCCCGCTCATCAAACAGGCTCAGATTGAATTGACATATCACGACAAACCACTTGCTCTGACATTGATTCGCCGTTGTCGATTTCTGTATCCACTTTTCCCTTCCCGGTCAGTTGTCAATGAAGACATGGCACGGTGTCTCTCACAGCTGGGAAACGCACATAGACGTTGGCGTAATTACTCCAAAGCTATCACGGCTCTCACTACAGCCAGGGATGTGAGTCGGGAGGGGTCGTTTGAGGCAGCACGCTGCGCAGAAGACCTTGCCACTGCTTATCACCGTCGCGGAAACTTCGATGACGCAGAGAAGTGGGCGCTCATCGCATGCAAGGAATGGGAGCACCTGGGACAATTCTCTCCGTATTCATCCTGGATTCTTGGGATGACTTATATTTCAAAGCTCAAGTTTTCCAAGGCTCTCGAGGCTTTGACTGAAGGGCTGGAGGTTGCCAAGATCCGTGGTGATGTTGGTTGGACCGCCAACATCCTGCTCGAGCTGGGGCGCACATATATGAGGATGGGGGAGATTCAGAGTGCCCGAAATGCATTGGTTGAAGCGATAAGCCATTTTCAAGCATTGGAGGGCGGGGAAGATAATATTATATGTGCTAGATTCTACCTCGACAAGCTGGACAACCCATCTAGGATTCCTAGTCGTGAAGAGAAGCGGGCGCTCGACTCTCGAGGCAACGCGGCATGATGAGGATGCCAGAGGCTAATACAACCTTGAAGTAGGTCTCGTTTATCCTGCGATCACAGCCGAAAACTCATACTCTGGAAGGCCAAACACAGTTCTTCAACACAAGACATGACCTTGAAGTCTGTCGAGCCCCGGACACAGCTGTCCGGACAGTAGCGGTACATTGCTTGCCACAGATTTCCTCCATGGCTTCCGGCTCTTACTCCGTCCACGAGCTTGAGCTAGTATAGATAAGCATCGCTGTACCCTTCGACTATGCCTTTCGTCATGTCTTTGTATCTGGGATCCATTTAGTCCCTGTTAACTGAATCAAAAAGCTAGATCAGGATCCAAAGGTATCCGATTGCTGAAAAAGTAAAAAGAATGACACCAAGAATCGTCACCGTGAACGAAACGTATCACTCCTTTCTCTGAACTTGAATCTCGGAATGGACAAAGGTGAGAGACATGCAAATTGGGTGAAGTAGCGTGAAACAATTGGCCAGATTTTCAATCCGTGCTACGAATCATCCAGCTCCTCTCAAAATATCGAGCCTCATCTCCCGAATCTGAACCCGGTTATGTTCGATCTCGAGCTGAGCCGTGTGAGCTGCAAGGAAACATTTAGAATCTTCAAAGAATCTTCTTTCGAGGGAAGAAGAATGAGACATACCAGAGCTTTTTACGATTCCTCGAGACGGGGGTATTTCTTCTCCTCTTCCGCGATAGTGTTCTGGAACGTGATCCACATTGCCTGAACGCCTTCAACTTGAGCTTTCTCTGCCATCCGTTTGACATTCTCCTTTGCAAGACGTGTATGATATTGCTGAATAGACTGTTTTCGACCCATCGCTGCTCTCGAGATGTCGAGGGAATTGCGGAGTTTAGATGAGGAAGACGTTTGGTTGCGGACGAGGTGGGAGCGTTGGGGACTCATGCGACCTATGGCAAGGGCCGGTCAGATGGAGGTGAATAAGAACAGTCGAGGGACGTGAACAAGAAAAAATGGACGTAAAGAAGAACAGGCATGCGGAGATCAAGGGAAAACAAAAAACGAGACAAAGAAGCTTGGACATAAAGACGAAATCGTCAATCGTGCATCGCCGGTTCGACATAGAGAACCAAGAAACATGAATATAAACTCACAAAACCCTGCACCGCCAAACTCTGTGTGCGATCCGCCTGCGCCCGCGCCCTCTCAAACCTCGCCGTCAGATAGGCGAATTGCACCGCTTCGGAGGCATTCATCGGCGAGCCTGTTGATGAGGGTTTTGGTTTTGATGCTGACGAGGCGTTGGATCTGCAGGAGCGCGTCAGTCGATTAAGGAAAACGAGAGAGACGAGATAACAAAGAGAGAGAGAGCAAATATCCCAACGAGCGAGTCAACAAGAGGAGCAAGATTCTCCCAACAACAAAACAACAAACGCGAAACCAACCAAATCGCGCAAGACAAACATAATAAACACAAAAGAGAGAGAAACCCACCTCGACCCCTTCCCAACCTCCTCCTGCACTCCTTCCGAAATCTCGTACGCCGAATTCATCACCGATTTCGTCAAACCTGTATTTAGATCTGAGAGTTTTGTGGCCTGGGCTCCGTTGACTCCGAAAGCGTTAGATATTCCAGCACCGGCGACGATATTCGCAATAGGTGCAGCGCTAAACGACGTATTCCTCGCCGTCGCCACCGTCCTGTGCGTCCAAGGAAATATATCAGTATTTCAAATTAAAATAAGGAAGAATCACGCACCTAACACGTTCAGAACTCGAGCGCCGCCTTCCATTCCGAAAATCCAAGTCGCCTGCAGCTGTAAGCTTTTTTGAAACCATAACTAGAAATTTCACTCACCAGGAATGACTTTCAGTCAAAGAAATACGAGCCAAGGATCTCGCAACCGCCACAAAGATGCTGAAGCAAAGCGGCTACAAAAACGGGCACAACAAAGCCATTTTCCGATATGGCAAAGCCGTCACATTTGTCTGCAGCTACGGTAACGAGCAAGGCTGTAGCGATAAAGAATTCGACGAGGCTCTCGCCCTGTGGAATGGGAAATGCGAGAAAAAGTCCAGAGAGGGTGGATATGTCTGCATCCCGGATTGGGCCAAAACTTATGGGCAAGGGCTCAGCGGAGACGAGATTTGTGGAGATTGCGGCGCAGATTGGTGGCACTATCCTCGGGTCGGTGGCAAAAGCAGTGTTGTATTTGAAGACTGGGTGTTCTGCTATTTTCTGGGGATAAAGTTGGCACAAGAAGCCGCTTCGCGAGAATTGAGGACGCAGACCAAGCTGTATAATGGTCAGAGCTGCATAAATGAGACTAAGACAACGCACCAGAAAGCGTCGCAGGCTCGCAGCCAGCTCGATGTTGCCACAACAAATTTGACGAGATCCGAATCAACTATCTGGCGCTTTTCTGCTCGCATTGGACTGTATACAAGACCCCCATGATACGATATCGTTTGACGTTGAATGAAAGCTCAGAACCTGGCCATTGAAGCTGAAACCAAGAGCGAAAATCGTCACATGATCAGACGCGTCTCAACAAGCGACCATCGTCGTTCCAACAACTGGAAACCTTTGAGACATCTCTTATGCATTTAAAATGCTCCAGTGCGTAAATATGCCCCTTTTTCTCTCCGAGTACTTGACGGTTCCCGAAAATAGCGTCAAGGTCTCGCATGTCAGGTATTTCGTTGGTATCGCTTTTGTTGCGATGAGACACCCTCCGAATCAAGGCCCTACCCTAGGCTGTAGCGTCTAAAGCTCTGCTGTCACCCTGGTCTTGCGAATAGAAAATGTTGGACAGCGCTTTGTACAGCATTTCCACAACGAGCTTCCTCCATCCTTCGCTATTCCATGTCGCAAACGTTCGCGCTGTCGGGGACTTCCATTGGTGAGCGAATAGTGGACTATACGATTCTATTCTGACGAACCGTAGGGGATATCTATGGACATGCCTTCTCGCACAATACGAATAATTCGACGATTCATATCCATACCGCTGGTAAGATTCTGGTTCTTCTTGGATGACTTCCTGGGCTCATAGATTTCAAGCGTCACCTAGTCCCTCTTCGACTGCGACTCGTTATGCCCGCGGCTCTATCCCAGCCGACATCACCTCTTCCATTGGTCACGACCGGGAAGTCGAAGAGCTCGTAGTGCTCTTGACGCAAGGTTCCGAAGGCGGAAAGCGATCCCGAATATGCATACTTGGTCCAGGTGGAATGAGAAAGGCAATAAAGGCGATAAACCACCCCGAGATAAAAAGATGTTACCTGCAGAGGAATCTCATCTTCGTCCCTTGCGCTGAAGCGAAATCAGCCCCGCTCCTTCTCGACATCCTCATTTCGGCCTTGGAGATCACCAGAGACACGTATAACACGTTGGACGACATTGTTGATGAACTTCGCTCTTCCGACCTCCCTCTCCTTCTTCTCCTCGACAATTTCGAAACACCTTTGTACCCTAGCAGTGCCAAGAAGCAGGTTGAGAAGATCCTTCATGCCATCGAGGAAATTCCGCATGTCGCTCTCCTTGTTACAATGAGGGATAACAATGCAGCATGCCCAGTCGGAATCCCGTGGATCGAGAGAAGGATCGGACCTCTCGACTCTCATACCTCATTTCGTCTCTACACCGAAATCTATCCGAATGCTCGGGATGATCCCGACTTGGCTGAACTGCTTGAAAAGCTGGGATATATGCCGCTGGCCGTCACGCTGATGGCGAAGCTAGGCAAAACGACGGAATCGAGTGCTCGGCAGTTGACCGAGAGCTTCAGAGCTGTCGAAAGAGAGCTTCTGGGCTCAAGGAATGGCGTCAATGTCTGCATTCGGCTCTCGCTCGAGAGTCCAATGATCCAGCGAACCCCAGATGCATCCGTCTTACTTGTCATCATCTCGATGCTTCCCACTGGGACGACCTCGAAAGCCCTCGAAAACTACTGGGCAGCGACACTGTCCGATTTGCCAGCGACACTTGAAGCACTTGTCACCTTGTCGCTTCTTGAGCATCGATCCGCTGCTTACTTTGTACCGCCAGCCATTCAATCATACATTCTCGACCCATCACGCATCTCGAAAGATGTTTCTCCATTGCTGGTTCAAGCAGCATGCAAATTCTTGAAAGATCACAACTCTTCTAAGACTGGAGATCCTGCATATTTGGCTCACAAGGCGGCTCGCTGCAGCATGCAGGTCAACTTGCAAACCATTCTTCTCAATACGACGGATTCCGACTCTGATATCATCAATGCGCTCATGACGTTGGCCCTTCACCAGTCTATGATGAGAGGGCCGACTGTCCTCAACTTTGAGGTGATCAAGCATGCGATCAAGCTTGTGGGGGGAATTCAGGACAAAAAGCTTCACGGAGATGTTTCGCTCTGCTATGGTGCCATCCTCGAAAATCTGGACCAGAGGCGCGATGCTCTCAAACAATACAAGCTTGCACGCAAGGCATTCATCAAAGCCTCAGAGACCAGAAGCGCTGCATTGGTCTTGCACAATATTGCTCACCTATCCAAGTCCAAGTTCACCAAGTTACCACGGCTTAAACAAGCCCAGATAGAACTCAGCTACATCACCAATCCAGTTGCTCTGGCATTAATCCGACAATGTCCATTGCTTTATCCTCTATTCCGTCGCAAGCCGCAAGCCCCAAACGAGGACATCGTACGATGTCTCTTCAAAATCAGTGACTTTTATTCGAGTCGGGGAAACTATTCTAGATCCATCATCCTCCTTACCCGAGTCAGGGGTCTTTGCTCGGATTTCCCATCTCTGGGGCAATGCTGCGCTGAAAAGCTTGCGACAGCTCATTATCTGCTTGGGCAATATGATGAAGCTGAGAAATGGGGGCTATCATCATACGAAGAATGCCAGCAAATGGGGATCGCAACTAGTGCTACAGCTCGGGCTCTTGGGAGAATATACATCTCCAAGGGTAATTACGCAAAGGCCATCAAGCATTTGGACGAAGCTTTGAAGATTGCCAGGTCTTGCGGCTGTTATTCTTTGTATATTGGTTCGCTTCTAGTTGACTTGGGGAGAGCACATTGGAAGCGGGGGTGACAAAGAGAAGATGAAAGCTGCCTTTGTCCAGGTGTCGAGCATCTGTGAGGCACTGGGCGAAGGTTTGTCCCGAGTTCGAACAGCAATTGTGAAAGCATTTCGATTATGCACTCAGTTCTACCTTGAGCGGCTGGAGAAACCTTCTCGGGCTCCGAGTTACGAAGTGAAGGCGGCATTTCGTCTTCTAGGGTACAAAGAGGATCTTGTTCAATTCAGGTATCAGTCTTTCTCTACTCATTCATCAAACACTCATTGGTCCTCTCAGTCATCAGCTCTAGTATCTTTATATTCGATTTCGGTGCCCTCCTACATCCAGAAAAAAGTCGTTCGAATGTCACAAGAGCTAGAAACCATGTTATATGTCGAGAAAGAAGTACAATCATTTCTTGGCGAACCATCGACAGTCTCTAAAGACATGTATTCAGTCACAAAGACAATGAGGATTTCACAGACCAACTTACCGACGTTGATTTCGGAGACGTTGACTGCGAGATCCCGGCCTTTTTTGGAAATGTTGTCGTTTCCGAGACCGCCTTTGACATGTTCTACGACAAGTATGGGTAAAGCAAACACAAGCATGAAAAACAGGACATACTCCCTGTAACGGTTTTAGCTGTCACCATCAATCCATTAGCATCCTTGCGCACAGACTATTGCATAACTGATTAGCAGAGTCGAGATGGATATATGATTCACGTACTGGCTGGATGGTGATCTGCAATAATGGAGGTCATTAGTCGGCCAGTGGTAGAAAAGACGCAGAGGCTTACCGGGTTAGAACTCGTGACATTTATTATCTAGAATCACCGTTAAGCAGGAGTAGTCAGCGCGGTGATAAATGAACATACGGTCTCTGATGTAGTGTTTTCGTTCGATTCAGAACTCGTGGCATTTGCTGTCTAGAATCGTCGTTGAGCAGGAATAGTCAGAGCGGGGATAAATGATATACCGTCTCTGGTGCAGCAGTCATGTCTTCGCAGAACAATTTGAACTGATGGCCCCAGCGATGGCCCTTTTAAACGCAAGGAAAGCGCCCTAATTCTCAGAAACGCCACCTCCGTCTGCATCGCATGCAGCATTGCCCTTGACTCGGAATTGAGGAATATTCATCCCTCAGCTGTCTAGGGCTCCTCACCGTACCCGTCCCTGACGGATGACGGGCCGGAACGACGGGTTCCGTCCCCGTCCCGTCTTGGAATTTTGGGGCGCATCAGACGGGCGGGTTACGGGACGGATAGACCCGTCGGTACCCATCCAAAACGGCCGTCGACGGGTAGAAAAGATGACCTGAAAATGACCTAAAACAGCTTCCAGAGATGCTAAGAGATGTCTCAATTGTATACCTTGTTCTTTGTAAATTGTGCGCAGTAAGGGTCGGCAAACTCCGTTCATCCAAATTGGGCAATCATGACACGTGCAACTTTGGACATGGCTTTGTCCTTCACCAGGTTTAGATTGGCTGAGTAGGTTAGATGTCTAGATAGGACTCCAAGGCAAATTTACAACATTACTCGAGTATTTCCGTGACAATTATCTTTACCATTAGTTCGTAGTAGTCTGTCTTAATTCCCAATTTTTTTTGAACGCGTACCCCGTCGACGGCCGTCAAATACCCCGTCCCGTCTGAGAGCTGACTCTCCCCGTCGACGGACGGTGAGGAGCCCTACAGCTGTCAGACGTGAATCACGGATCCAATATTTTCGTAAAGAATACGCACATGCCATTGTCAATCAAACCCTCTTTTCACGGCCAAGCCATGCGGTCGGCTCGTCAAAGGCTCAAAGCCACCGTCCTGCTGAACACCCTTTGGCACCCAGGATATACATGACCAGGTTGGGATGTCAGAAACCCGGTTAAGGGCTCTCCTAGCTGGCTGCGCAGGACTTGGATCGGGTTAGGAAGGGACACTGGAGGCAGAACGGCAGGTAGAAGATTGGTCTATTCGGCAAGGCATACAAAACTATGTGACAAGATATATACCTGGCAATCACATGACCCTGATATCCCCGCAAGGTCTGAGCTTCGCAGCTCGCACAAAACCCAGATTCTGACATGGGAATCGATACAGCATTTACTGTAGATCCTGGAAGAAAATCTGTTCATGAGCTGGCTGTGCAGCGATTCTAAAATTATTCGAGACTGCAAAGGAAGGGAGGGATCAATGTCCGTAGCTCCGAGTGTTCGTCAGGGAACGACAAGCAGCAGAAAGTACATTGAAAGCAGAAGATGTGTGGAATCTTGAATTTTTTGGACCCGTTTTCGCTACATCCGTCTCTACCCATACATACATTCACGTTTCGCCCTGACGGACCCACTTTGAGAAAGAGATCTCAGTACAAAGGCTACCTCTCAAAGTCAGATTGGAAATGCATGACCTAGCTGAACTTACCAGTGCCTGTATTGAAGACCACTTCAACTCCTCCAACGAGACAGTCCCTCGTTGCCTTATATGTATCCTCAAGGTCGAGAGGTAGATTCTGGTTCCCTGCGACAAATGTAAGGATTAGGCGGAGGAGGGCGGTCAATGTCGAACGACGCACCGTTGGACTGCGATCGTAGACCCGATGGCTGAGAAACCACGTTTGTATGCTCTCGTACAATGCATAGTAATCCAGGCTCGGAGTTTGAGCTGGACTCGCTGACATCCTATGAGGAACAGACATGTCATGCTAGACGACCGAAATGAGGTCGACCTGCATCAATGGAATGGTGGCAGCGGTGGAGCCTGAGATGCCGTTTACGGGGGCTGCGAGTCCAACGAGCACAAGACTCAAAAGCATTATAAAAGACGGTATTCGCAATAGGCGCGGCACTAAACGACGTATTCCTCGCCGTCGCCGCCGTCCGCTGGGCCGACGCGTCTAAGAAAATATATGAGTATTTCGAAGAAATATAAGGGAGAACCACGCACCTAACAGGAAATTGGATCTCAAAGCCTTTAAGCAACGTGCTTTGTTATTCGGTAGAGGCAGCTGCAGTTTATATAGCATGACACACGAGCGAGGAGACGATTGAGCTGGGCTTCGCGCAGCCATGAAGGGAATAACAACGTCGGGCAGAGTGGAAAAAGTCGTCTATGAATGATAAGGGATCAGCGAAAGACGGATTGTCGCCACTGGATCATTCAAGGGCTTCAGCTAGAATAAATTTATGTAAAGATGCAATCAACGGGTGCGACTTACTTTGTCCGATATTCGACGCCATTTGGCCTGGATTGGTAAAGTAGAAAGCGGCGGTTGGGTGCTGTAATCGACCAGGTGGGAGGGGCTCGTCTTTTGCGCAATGTGATCTCAAGCCAGACCGGTAAACGAAAGAGAGACGTTTCCTTTCGCGATGTGAATAGATTGCAGTTCCGATAAGGGTCCAGGACGAAATGATGGCTTGGAATGAGAAAAGTAAAGTCGTTCGGAATGGGATGAGTCGTCTATTAGGAACATTTGCCGCTGGACTAAGGTCATTGGTCGTCCGAACAGCTAGCTAGAACCAAGCCTGTTAAAAATCTTCCTTGCCAAGGATAGGAGGACACACCTCGGTCGCTGCTCCAAACGCTGCTAAAGAAAATATATTCGCATATCTTGACCGGCTTAATCTTGTTGTCTACAATGACATCAAGACCTTGAATCGTCTTACTTCGGCGCAAAACTCACCCATATTGCCGTAGACTGCTAATGGGCAGCCAAAGGGGAACCCGAGGAATGATTCGAGAGACGAGATCGTGGCAAGAGGCAGGAGTCTTTATATCGAGGCGCAAGCAGGATAAAGTCCGGATAACATAAGGAAAGCCTCGAGGCAAAAAGGCCGGATTTGGCGCTGATTTAGCCTCAGGCCGGTTGTCTCGATGACGCAGAATAATGAGACCTCATTGGAGGCTGGATGAAAATGCTGGTGGCAGCGGATAAGAATGCCTCATCGAAGCAGAAGTTGGTTCGACATGATCTAATCTAATCTACACGTGTTCAGGTCTCAGAGCCAGAGCGGTCGCAAGTTGGTTTTCATGCCTTTGGCCAGTCTCTCGTAGCCCTGGGAGTAGCATCATGGCCTGTCTTCTCTTCGACGTCTTATTCCTTGCAAAGTCTGCATGCTCATCTTCTCCCCAATGGTCCCAGAACGAGCTTTGTTGCGCATCAGTTAAAATGGATTCTCCAACGAGACAACCTTGCTCACCGGATTTGGTTGCCAGAGAGAGGCTGCTGTCCCTCTAGAATGAGTCTCTTTCAAGATGTAATCGGCGGGTGCAAATCAGGATTGACTTACTTTGTCCGACATTGTTCGATGCAATTTGGCGTGGATTGGAGAAATAGAAAGCGGCGGTTCGGTGTTGTAATCAACCAGGTAAGAGGGGGTCAGTGTGTTCTCAAGCCTGACCGGTAAGCGAAAGAGAGACGTTTCCTTTCGCGACGTGGATGGATTGCAGTTTCCGATAAGGGTTGAGGACGAAATGGTGCCTTGGAAAGAGGAAAGAAAAGTCGTTCGGAATGGGATGAGTCGTCTATTAGGAACATTTGCCGTTGGACTAGGGTCATTGGTCGTCCGAACAGCTAGCTAGAACCAAGCTTGTTAAAAATCTTCCTTGCC